>JAOYMR010000017.1:2706470-2725497 GCA_025802075.1 Tenebrosternarchus preto
ACCCCGGGGACTGTATGTCCTGAGTGTCCTCCTAGTGCCTCAACCCCGGGGACTGTATGTCCTGAGTGTCCTCCTAGTGCCTCAACCCCGGGGACTGTATGTCCTGAGTGTCCTCCTAGAGATTATGATCTTATTAAACTCATGATCTTACTAAACACATGAGATTACTAAACACTTGAGGTTACTAAACACCAAGGACTTCTGCACCTCCTGGCATGGAACAGTTTTGTTCTTTTGTGCAGACGCAGAGTGTATGTGAATGTCGTTTACTAGCTCTGGGCAATTTGGTGTGTTTGAGTGTAAGTATACAAATGCAATGAGGGGTGATAGAGACATGTATGCATGAGTGTGTGTGTGTGTGTGTGTGTGTATGTCCTGTCTTGCCCTTTCTAAACATTTACAACATGACAGTGAAAAACACCTTTACACTCAGTGAAACTGCCTCAAACCTTCAGTGCGTTTGATTTCTTGTGACCATGTCTTCCCATAAAAGCTGGTGGAAGTTCATCTGAAATCCTCGTGAAGTAAACATCTACCATGAAGAGTGGCAGGAACAGCTGAGAGGGGCAGGATTTCTGCCAGGGTTCCAGTGCAGCGTCCAGTTCAGAGTGTGAAGCTGCGAGTGTGTCTGTGGACTGTCTCCACTATGCCACTTCCTGATCAGGTCAAAGGTCGTTACCAGTGTGAAGCACAGAGGGCAGGGTGCAGAGGAAACCCCGTGTGGAGTGTGTGTGTGTGTGTGTGTGTGTGTGTGTGTGTGTGTGTGTGTGTGTGTGAGACGAGAGCGCAGCACACGCAGGGCTACCTCCACCTGCACAAGGCTAAAGCATCTCTGCTATGCTGGAGGAATGTTAATGATATTGTAACTGTGTGGGTGCGTACATGTGTGTGTGTGCATGTGTGTGGGTGTGTACATGTGTGTGTGTGCATGTGTGTGTTTGTATGTGTGTGCGTTTGTTTTGCGGTGTGCATGGTGTTGATTTTAAACACTTGTCTGTATGGCATGTGCACCTGCAGGCCATTACATTAACTTCCTCCTAGACATGTATACAAACACACACACACACACAATAAATTCTGTTCATTTGAATGCACTGAATCATGGTCAGCCTGATAATACTGATAATATTCTGTGTCCTTGAAACTCCCCTGGTCGCTTGGTCAGTGTGATTCCTCATTACTCACCACCACTGCTGCCCCTGGAGCTTAAGCACACAGAAGCCAGCCACTCTCAATAAGCTTCTTTTACTGAGAAAAACACCAATCCCTGCATCATAGTCCTAACTGAACAGTGCTGGTGGTATGGTGGTATAAGTCTGCTTTAGATGCTGGCAGACATGCTATGAAAGAGCAGTAATCAGAGCAGCATGTGTTCTCAGCATGTATTTTGGTTTCCACAGCAGACTGTGCAGTTATATGTGACACTTGTGGATGCAGCGCCTCCTAGTGACCAACAGGGAGCATTGCAGCACCTCCTCTTGATCATGCTCATCCTGCCTCCAGGGGTCAACAATGATCCATATATTACAGCCAGTTTTGTTTGACAACATTCTTTAGTGGATCTGTATTTAACCTGCTAACTTATGGTGAATAACCCAGTGGAAGACATTTTTAGTGCCTTGAGATGTCATTTATTGTAGATTTTCAACAGTCTGTACCAAGTGTTTTGTTTTTATGCTGCAGATATTCTGTCTTTTAGGCCATTTTAACAACTTACAATAATGTCTGTTGTTATTATTATTGTTATGTGTATGAAGAATAAGAACTGAATGAGTGAATGAAACAGCTTCTTCCTTAATGACATTCCACAGTGATTGACATTAAGCTGGACAAACCACAGGAACCCGCGACCACTGAAGGGGGATGTTCCTGTTAATGGCCTACACCCAGACACCTTCATTCACCCCACATGCTTGTTGTGTTGCTTCCTATTGGTTAGCTTCCAGTTGAGTTTTCAAGATTGGATATTTGGCACCTCACATTTGACCATGGGTCACTGTCGGAACAGTGTTACATCATTTTCAGTTGTAAAATAGTGTACTTTATTAACGAAATTGCCAAAAAGTCTTAAGAATTAGAAAAGAAACTGAAAAAAATTCAGCAGTCCAAACATGTATACTTTTTTGAAAAACTAAAATGGTAGTTTTTTCGTTTATTTTGTATTTTTGTATACTCAAGGAAACGCTACAAACTGAAGTAGACAAGGAGTTTAAAAATCTTTTAATAGAAGGCGAAAGATTGTAACTGACAGGGAAGCAGAACAATTACTGGATGAAGATACAAAGCAAGCGTGTACAAAGACCTTTGGTTGATGTTCTGATCTTTTTATTCCACTAGATTCTGTCCGCTTGTGTGTGTACACAAGTTTGGCTGTGTCCAAGTAAGCGCTTAATTACACCTGTGAATTCTAATGCGGTGTATCAAAACATCACATTTTTCTTTTAAGTTTTGTGAGTGTTTGTGTGTATTTCAGTGATCTGGCAGGCCAGGAGAACGTACAGTGTCCAGGATCAACCTTCTCGTTTAGAGAGATTTTCAAGTCTTTGCCATATCCTGATAGTCCTGGTTTATGCATTACTATCAGCTACTTCATGACTTTCTCACATGCGCTGTGGTTCTCTCACGTCTCTCTGATTAATGTTGTTTTCAGTCAGGAAGGGAGTTGGTTTAGCTGGTTTCTAGAATATAAATGTCAGCTGGTGTCATGGAGGCACATAGTAAGTCTGAGATCTGTCTCATTTGTGTTATCAGCAGTAACTGTTGTATTGCAGTGTGATTACTATCACTGAATGATCATCAAACTTTTACATTCCTTTATCTGAGTACAGAAACGGCAGACAGGAGTGCACATGTTGCCCTTTTCATGTCATCCTGTTTCAGTGTAAATATAGTCGTTTACTTTCAGATGTAATTCTACAAGAACAATGCTAGTTGACTACTGAGAGTTAGCATAATGCTGAGCTGTAGGCATTTTTAGGTTAGTCAGGGACCCACTGTGGTCTGATCCTGTGTGTTTTGAGCCAGTGAGCTGTAGAATGCAGGCCATGAGCTCAGACACTGGGCAGTAGCATAAACTGTGTTCTTTTGGTGTGAATCTTCAATGCACTTTTAAAAGAAAGACGTGCAATGCTTCAAGGTTGCCGCCAAACCGAACGTCCTGCAGCTCGCTGTAATGTAGTGGGCATCTCTGTGAGGAGATCACGCTGAACACCAAACTACTAAACCATCCTTACAACTGCTTGATTCCTCAGTAACAGATAGGAGTAAATGCTGACAACAACTGCTCTCTTCTTACCCTCATTCCAGGGTGAGCCAAAATCTGGTGGGACTGCAGTCCTCACACATTAACCGTGGCTGCAGGGTGAAAATCGTTCGGCACATGTGTAAAGAAAACAATAAAAATATGTTTAAAAAAATGAACAAAAAACATGAACAAATTGTGGTTTGGGGATGGTTGGGAAGAACAAACTGTAAACAGCACTGTGAATTCCCTGATTCACACTACATTTCCCGTGAGAGGGAGCGGAATTCTCCTGTACTGCAGCCCTACTTCCTGGTGACTCGTTCTACTTCCTGGTGACTCGTTCTACTTCCTGGTGACTCGTTCTGCACCATCTCCCAAGTTCTGGTCTGTCTCCCTACTGTGTAATAACCCCACTTGTAGTCGAGTTGACTGCTTCCTAACCAGAGCACCTCTGCCCTGTGGCTCTGTGTGCTTCTGTTACCCCATCCCCTTCCGTTACCGCCCCGTCCCGCCCCCCAGCTGCCTCATATTACCCCCGTTACTGAATGGAAGGTAAAGGGATGTAATCATACAGCTCTTCTCACACTTCGAAGGGAAAAGCACCAACTGTGAACTGTCACATCTTTACCTACCAATCACCGGTGTAAGAACACAGATAGACCTCGTTCCGTGTTGTTCAGATAAGCTCAGTGGTCGTTTGCTGGTGCCTTCACAGGTGAAAGGTACTGACCCTGATAGCTTAGCGGTACACATATATTTGCTAATAAAAAGTGCAGAGGACTGGAGTGTGAAGACGAGCACTGGTTGATTCATTCATCTTTTGCTTTAGCACCTTGTGAGAACTTTTTTCTTTTTACATATTTGTTATTCCACCAAATTATTAAATCTATTGTAGAGAGTCAAACTACTATATAATTTGGCATGAACAGGATGTATACTGTATATAGTCTACCCCTTATGAGCTGTGTACCAAACAGCAGTGAATATGTTCTTCATTTTTCTGTTGGCACAGTGCTACACACCATTCTTGGCGAAATATCTGTGTGTAAGTTGGGTCCTGTTTTAAGAATAAAGGCCATTCCTAGTGTAAATGTTTCAACTCAGAGGAGCAAGTCTGATTCAGGGCTACCTCTCCATTCACAGTGTACAGAGATCTAGCATGTCTGTCCAAACTGATAAAAATCAATAAAAAAAAGTCTTATTCCCTAACGAGTACGTCTGTGTTTTCTGTTTGATTGTTCTGGATTGGGTGAATTGTTTCTGTGTTGACAGATGTGTGTGTCGTACTCGTTTTTTTTAGGGCAGGGTGAAATGGGAGTAGTTCAAATGTAGCATCACAATAAAAGTCTCAGTGGACATGATGCAACTTGAAGTCGTTTGCAGCCTAGCAGGTTAGACATCCCGGTAGTCGAAACTCTGTGGCAATATCACTCTTTCCCACATGTTTATGAGACCTGCGTTACACATGAATCAGGTGTCAACATTTAAGGAAATGATATATGGAAATATCCAAGAGCTGTTAATGTTGGTATTTTGTGTTTCTA
The DNA here is from genome assembly GCA_025802075.1 of Tenebrosternarchus preto. Lineage (NCBI taxonomy): Eukaryota > Metazoa > Chordata > Actinopteri > Gymnotiformes > Apteronotidae > Tenebrosternarchus > Tenebrosternarchus preto. The sequence continues at coordinate 2,711,259 of JAOYMR010000017.1, forward strand.
AAGAACTTGCCACTTCCTTTCTACCTGGAAACTTCTCTGAGTGGTAACAAAAGAGTTACTCGTGTGCATAATAAATATCTTCAAAGGTTTAAAAAAACAGCCTCCCTTTGTAATTACGTGTCCAACTGCCTTACCCTTAGAATGTCAGGGACATCTCCAAAGCTTTTCAGTAAAGGCACGTCTTCCAAAGGTCTGTCTGTCTCCACACCTTCCAAAGGTCTGTCTCTCCTAGTTACATCACCAACGTTTTGGTGATGGAGAATTGTGTAGAATAATTGTGTGTTTGTCCGTGATGTCGCGATAATGACACGGTCCAAAACTGAACGGCCATCACAGTCCTCACAGTCCTCACAGTCCATCACAGTCCATCACAGTCCTCACAGTCCTCACAGCCATCACAGCCATAACAGTCCATCACAGTCCTCACAGTCCTCACAGCCATCACAGTCCTCACAGCCATCACAGTCCTCACAGCCATCACAGTCCATCACAGTCCTCACAGCCATCAGTCCTCAGAGCCATCACAGTCCTCACAGTCCTCACAACCCTCACAGTCCTCACAGCCATCACAGTCCTCACAGTCCTCACAGCCATCACAGCCATCACAGTCCTCACAGCCATCACAGTCCTCACAGTCCTCACAGCCATCACAGTCCTCACAGCCATCACAGCCATCACAGTCCTCACAGCCATCACAGTCCTCACAGTCATCACAGTCCTCGCAGTCCTCACAGTCCATCACAGTCCTCACAGTCCTCACAGTCCATCACAGTCTTCACAGTCCTCACAGCCATCACACCCACTCCATGTTTAACAGGTCGCAGATGCTGAGCGAAAACAGCACGTAATCCATATGTGCATCTTAAGGACCCTTTTGTGTTGTTGGTATTTTGCTGATACATTAAAGAGTAAGAAATCTCCCATTAGCATCACACACTGGACTGAAAAATGTCATTTTTAAAGCACATCTGGGGATATTTGAATCTGTGTTTGGACTTTAAATCTAATTTAATCTAATAACTTAATTTCAGCCTCAATACCAAAACCAGCACAAATGCAACTTCCTCTGTCCAAAATAAACATCCATTACCAAGTAAAAAACACTGGTGTTGCAAAAATAACTAAAATGACCATTTTTGTTATTTTGTCAAAAAAAACATCTGATATTTATTTAGTTTGCTGATCCCTCTTCGCTGTATAAAGTGTGAAGATTCAGGTATGTATGACACTTCATGTTTGTTTGAGGACTTAACAATAGCACAGTTGATAAAGTCTATAAATCCATGATCCCAGACAGACACCCCTGTATCTACTGCACCTTCTCTGTATTTAGATTTGATTTGAAATCCTTTTGGAGAATTTTGGATTTGCACAATTTCTTGCACACTGACCAACAGATCCATGTCTAGACCAGAAAACTTGAAATAATTCTGCTAGTCTTCATCTTAGTCAGTGCTGAAATGAACAATAGATTTATTCCTAGAATTATTTCAAGTTTTGCAAGTTGCAGAGCAATTTCCCAAATGAACAAGTTGTGACAAATTAGTTGACAAATGAAGTTAGAAACCATGCCTGCTAAAACAAGTCCTTTTCTCTACTCTGGAAATCTATCATATTTGTTTGGTTTAAATAGCCTTTATAAAAAAAGTAGAACATTGAAGCTACTATCTAAAACATTAGGAGCAGTTGAGGAATGTTTGGAGTTCATATCTGTTTTACAGAAACTGTATGCCTACTAGATTTACTGTTGAATCAGTAACTGGAAAATGTTTACTTAATTTACTTCTAAGATACCATTAGGCTACTCATACTTTCTAGGATCCTTCTGTTTATAGGCCTTGGTTTCATTTATGGGACTATGGTACATGTGGAAGTAGGAAGTACTGTGTAATTTGTTTGGGGTAACAGTTGAAAGAATGAAAACAGTTGAACAGTTGAAAGCTCTATCCCAGTTTTAAAGGAGACGGCCACACATTCATTCCAAACTGCACAAAATGCTAATGGTGCTGGAGCCTCACTGGACTGCAGGTGTGGACGGGATCTTGGTCAGAATGAACCAGTGCAAGCCTTGGACAGCCCCATTCCCAGGAGAAACTTTGAACCTTAACAGTCCAACAGCGATGTAATTAAGGTAATAAAACGAACAGCGGTATGAAGTAACATAGCCTATCACTACTCATCTGCTCAGTCTAGTTCTGAACACAAAGTTACACGGAGCACAAAAAGACATTTTAATTAAACAAAACTTTAATTAAGAATAATTCATAAATAACCAAACTAGTTTACAATAAGTTAAAAGGTACAAGGTATGTCCAAAATGATCGGAGAGTATTTAGCATTAAGGGGAGGTCTTTCTCCGCGGGGCCATATGTTCCAAACACCCCTTGTTGTATCTGGGACGTTTGCTGTTTCTCCCCCCACCCCCACGCGCTCTTTGCTGGAACAGCTGAATTCGTTCTGGCGGCAGCTGCTGCGAGGGATTATGGGTGAAACGTTTAATGAGGAAATCCCTGCAGATGGAGCGGCAGCACGCGGTCTCGGTGTTGTTCATGCGTGGAACGCTGTCCGAGAAGCCTGTCGTCACAATGGGGGTGCGCGTGGAGCGCTTCGCTCCAATGGTTTTGTTTTTTTTTTTTTCGAATGTTGACTGTTACAATCCAGGCCCGATTGAGCGCGTGGCGGGCTGTTTTAAATAACAGTGGCAGAGGCGCGAGGGTTGCTTTGCAGAAAGGACGAGGGCGGTTTGGCTCGACGCTGTTGAGAACGTTACTCCCCTCTAAACTCTTCGCCACGATTTTATGTGCCTGCGATGAAAGAAGAACATTAGCATTTTATCAGTACAGCGGCAGCGACAAAGGTTTAATCAGCACGTTACTGCAAACCTCACATATTAAACAGTCGAATGGACTGCGAGCTGATCTGGTTGGTGTAGTTATGTCAGTTATCCCTTTGTGCTCAGTGTTTATACAGCTTTTTCCTCTCCATACATCTGTTCACTCCTCCTTTGAACTTAACTGTAGCAGCGCGTTGCCATTACAGCGTTGTGCCCGCCACAACAGAAATGACCAACCAAGCGGGTTTGATGTGTGACTTAGTAAACAAGGTGGAGAACCGAAATGCTTTCAAAAGAGCATTAAAATAATAGCTTCTACTGATCCATGTGGTTAAGGAGGAATGCATGTATGAGTCAAACCATGATTATAATAGATGTATTTGCACATAAGGACAAAACGTGCATATGAAGTGTTGGAAATGGCCACTGCTAAACTAAATATGTATCTACATTCATAATATGTAATATCAGCTGGAGCAACCTGACAGGAGCTCAGACTACATATTATAACACATAAGGGGATCACTCACACATTACTATTAGGAACAATCCTCTCTTGGGGCTGTCTGGCGAAACCCAGTTTCTTCAGGAACGATGGAAGTTGTAGTCTGGGTCGGGTGTGCTTAGAGGTTACCCTCAGTCCACTGACAGCCAATAACAAAGAGAGTGAGTGGAAATAGAGTATGCAAGCAGAGTCTTCAGTTACCTGAACATACCTGGCATTTTTACCCAGTCCTATTATTAGCACAGATGTGGGTGTTAGATTAACTGGCTCTATCTCTGCTTGTAAACTCAGCACTATGTAATCTTTTAGTGCATTTGGCAGAGGCTCTGATCCAGAAGTAGTAAAGCAATTGCTATATTGTTTACTCAGAAATCACTTATTCATGGTTGCAGAGGGTAAATGCTCACCATGCAGCTTCCACTGGAGCCAAGGCCTCCTCCGGGGCGCTGCTCTCCCCTTCTGTCTCCTGGTTGTCAGCAATGCAACCCCACACACTACTGTTGATCCACAGCGCCTCCTCCAGGGAGAGTCCACGGCGCACGCAGGACACCTGCCTGCACAGCGGGCATCGCACCGTCAGCATCCCGCTCTGCTGTAGCACCATCTTCTCCAGGCAGGGGGCACAAAATGTGTGGCTGCAATAGAGCATGCGGGGCACGTGCTCGGTCCGAGAATACCGCTGGAAGCACACGCTGCAGTCCAGGTCTTCGCACAGCACCATGGCAACCGTGTGGAGGTGGGGGTGTCGTGAGAAGGAGAGCGCGGGGTCACCGGAGGGCAAAGCAGCTGAGCGAGCGGGCCTCGCTCTGGACGTGCCGAGTGCTGTAAGAACAGCTCCAGAAACACCTGCCCAGCTGAGGGGGCGGTGGGTGGAGGCCAGCACTGTCGAGCTGAGCAGGAAAGGGTTAATGTCCTTCACCCTAAACAGTATGGACTGTCACCAGAATGGTAGGTCCTCTTCAGTGAAATATTGGTCTGATTCTCTTTACTGCAGCAACAATTGACTTATTGAGTCTTGTCTTCCTAAAACAAACAAACAAATAAGATATACATTTCAATGACAAGTGTAAGAGCTAAACTGTTATGATAAAACTGTTTTATCTTCTTCAGAATGGTATTTCTCTCGTGTTTCTGAAAGTCTGCTCTGTATGGAGCGTCTGTAAAATCTGAATTAAAATTCAGGAGCAGATGGTATGGCTATCGTCTGTTCCAGGCCCAGCGAGTGTTTATCATTACAATACTCTGCTCCAGACCAAAGCTGCTGACCACCTGCTAGTGCAGAATTATTCATTTAATTTTGACCTCTTGGAAGAAGTCTTTGACCTGTTCTGAACTTTCATGCAGAACTGACTAATACATGACCTTAACAAAACATGTTGTTTGTCTCTGATACAAAACACCAAACTCAATAGGAACTGGAGCACAGAAACCCGTATAAGCTGATAGAATATAACCCTCAAGGTTTGAGTGTTTTTTCTTTGTTTTTTGTTGATCATGTAATGTGCAGATCTTTACACACAGGTGCTTTATCTTTTAAACTGTAGTATTAGCCTACATATTTTAAACTCTATCACATACATAGACACTTCCAGTATTCTAGCATCCTAGTGAATTCAAGAATACATTGTCCTGTTCTTTGACTTTTACATGCCCTCTAAATTATGAAAAAGTTAAAACTTTACTGTAGATGAGCTACTATTAAAAAGTCCAAGAGGAATGTGAGATAACTCACAGTTACTCACAGCAGAGGTAGAGAGGCTGTTACTGCTGCTGTCAGGAGATTGTTGTCGTCTTCCACAGTCCCTGTGCTGTTTGCTCAGTTGAGTGAGGAATTAGAGTGTGTGTGTGTGTGCGCGCGCGCAGGAGTGGGGAACCTGTTGTGCTGACAGCGTGTCTGTTGTGTGTTTTAAATCCTCTGTGGAGAGGAGTAGGCGGAGACAGTCCACATTGACACAGCAGAGCCTAAAGGCACAGTTTAACGGGAAAGTGTGAAGGGAGGATTTTTTCCTTGGAAGCCACAGTCTCCCTTTGTGGAGTCAGATAGAGGCAGGTGGCTAGGGTTACTGCGAGGGTCTGTAGGACCCTGGGGGGAAGTCGGGATCACCGACTGTGACACCTGCCCTGTAACACTAAAACAATAGACTATTAACACACGTTAAAGCACTACAGAAGCACAGGACTACAGGAAAGAAGATAGAAATGTAAACAAAGTGAGTGAATGAAGCATTTGTGCTTCTCTTTACAGCCTGTGAGTGTATTGTTCGGTTTTCTTCAGTACCATCTCTCACAGTTTTATGAGAAGCAGTAATGTGGAAATTCTCTGGTAGGCTTGGCTTGCGTCTCTGTTGTTTTCTGCTTTTGATTGTTTTTAGTGGCTGATAAATATAAAAATGCATGTGACTCACCACAGCAAAGGACTTTAATGACACTGAGCAGGGATTTACTGATGGTCAGGAACAGATAAGCAGCCACTTTAATAGTTAATATTAAACACTAATGACCCTTTAATCTTTACTGTGCAGTTCTTTAGAAATTCTTGCTTTAAAATGTACTGCTGAATTGTTACTGTGTTAAAGTCTTATTTTTATTTTTGTACTCACGACAGCAGCCGACAGCGATTGAGGAAGAGCATCGGTGACACCATCTCTCTGTCCTCGTCACACCACCCTCAGCTCAGCTACGGCACAGATCCGTGTGCAGCCTCCAGCTCCTGTAACACTACGCACCACCCGCACAACATCCACTGCTGTAGCACTTCACCTGAAGTCACAGTATATAACATGGTGGACAGATGCAGGCTCCACAACCTATGTAATGTGGTGGTAGGTTTGCATAAAGTAGGAAGTGACTGTAGATGGTAGGCGTCTTTTTCAAAGGATCTTGTCCACAGTGGGCTGAGGCCTGTGCACTTGTATGCCCCGGGAACCTTCAGATGCAGATGATCTCCAAAAATGCTCAATTTCAAGCACCTACCCAGTGTGTTATTGAAGGAAAATTATTAAAGGGTGTAGCAATAAATGAGCTGTTAAAATGAACTGTTAAAGGTATTAAATAAACAAGTATGTGAAATAGAAGGAATTATAGTTTTTTATTTCAATTATCCCTGAGATGGATTGTCTTCTACACAGCACAAGAGAACAAATAACAGAGGAATTATTTATAACATCATGCATGTTAACTGGAGAGGGACAGCCTTACATCACTGTATTAGTCATCATTCTCGCTGCCTCATTGAGCAACATGCTATATTCATCCAGGATGTTGTCAAAAAAGATGAAACCAGTGAGACTGGTGTCATCACTGTTGAATCGCATACCAACCCAGGTCTGTATAAAAGATTGGCATTATACTATAGACAGAAACATGGTTAATGGCGGCTGCCATTGTGGGCAGTGAATACAGTGTGTTTTCTTTGTACTGGTTTTGGTTTAATTTGTGATGGCACTATTTTGTGTTGCCATCATTTCTAACCTCCAAGCTTCAGTGTTGTGACATTAATACTCTTCATGACGTATGAATCACGTTTATAATCACATGGAAGCTTCTAATTCTTCAGAAGGAACCGATACTTTGATTGTCTGACAACTTGTGGTAAAAGGGAGGCGCTGAAAAGGATGAAGATTTGATTTCCTCCTTTACCTCATGTTTTCCATTTTCGTTGGTAGGCATTAAAATCAGAATGGGCTGTGCCGCCCCCTATTGGCAGTGCATTTTAAAGTCTGCTTCAGATTAATTCATGCAAAAATTGCTGTTTCACCAAATCTAATGGAAAGAAATTTTAGCTGATGATGAATCTAGTTGGATAACTTAATTATGGTGTGATATACTGTATGAAAAAGCTGTTTGCCCATTAGCATACTTTTCATTGCAGGCTACAGGGAAACCAACATGCTGAAATTCTTGTTCTGTCCCTGGTACTAGAAAACACAAACCAGTAAATCGTGAGCTATATGACACTAGATACATTCAGTAAATGGCCGTAAAAGACTTGTTTTGGAGTGGGATCCAGATAAAAGTATTTCCTTGCCATAGGGCGCGACACAAAACATCGGGCTCGTCCGGGATTTGAACCCGGGACCTCTCGCACCCAAAGCGAGAATCATACCCCTAGACCAACGAGCCATATACAAAACCTTTTTAGTCGGACAGAATGAACCATATAATCATTCTATTAACAAATTATTTAATAAATAAATGCGCATTTATTAATAAATGTGAATTTCATAGTCACTATATGAGTTAAATCAGAGTAGTGTTGACAAATGGTGTTCAAACTGAGAGTTAATTATAATTTCATGCCTGTTTAACTACGTCTGAGAAACAAAAAAAAACTGATAAGGGCTCGTCCGGGATTTGAACCCGGGACCTCTCGCACCCGAAGCGAGAATCATACCCCTAGACCAACGAGCCACGTGCAAAAATGCAAGTTTGTTGTGTTTATAGACATGTTAAGCGTTGTAAAAGTGTAATTTAATTTAAAATCTATTTAATTAAGATTTATGAAGATTAGCCATCTAAATAGCTAAACTATTTCTATTTCTGTAATCCACATGCAGTGGGAAAGGCATATATTACAGGCGTATTTTTTTCGACACTATTAACAGCTGTGTTTAGCTGCTGGCTAGCTAACCCTAGCTAACTCTAGCTAATTCTAGCTAACTCTAGCTAACCCTATCTAATTCTAGCTAACCCTATCTAACTTTAGCTAACCCTATCTAACTCTAGCTAATTTTAGCTAACTCTAGCTAACTCTAGCTAACCCTAGCTAACCTCACTAAAGTGTGAAAATACCCATAGTGCTTTGCGTTTCTGCGCCTAACTGTAGCTTTCAGCACCTGACCTGCTGGTTCAGTACACTAGCTAGGTAAAGCTGTCTTATTTAGCTAAACTAGTAGGACAGAACTTTTAGCTATATTTAGTTAAGCGTGACGTTAGATAGTAAATCTATCGTTTGAATAGAATGTTATCCTTTTGAATAGACATCCCTAAACGTCATTTAGCCTGACACCGAAATCATAATGCTGTAAGAACTACAAACTAACGAGCTGGAGAGCTAGGTTAGCTTAGCTACCTAACAAAGTGTTGGCTGAACAAACCTTGAAAACTAGCTAGTTATTTAGCTGTTTGGTGGTCAGTTCTGACGTTTAGTTAATCGAATATCGTTAATAGCTATCTATCTAAGACTACAGCTATATTGATAGCTAGTTAAAGCAAAAGATTGTATAGCTAGCTAAGCTGTTGCTAACCTAAAAGTTTGCTTGAATGAAAAAAAGGTGCTTATTTATTTAACATGTAGCTAGTAATAAGTGGCTATAGATAAAACGTTCATGGATAGTTTAACTAGGTAGATAATTTTCTTGTGATACAAATAATTTTAAAAAGGGAAGTCTGTATCCGTTTCTGACCCACAAACTGAACGTTGCACGTTTGCAGGGAAAAAGTGTGGTCACGGTTACCAAATAATAAACTTTGCTTTATTCAGGGAGTGAGATGATTCCTGTTTGACTTAAGTTACCGTGATTTCTGCTGTCACGAGAATGTCATTAGTGAATCACTAACAATGGAAGCATTTTTGGGAACGCTTCAAGATCATGACGTCAGGTAACTAGACTAAGAAATCTGCTATAAAAATAAAAACACACTACTCCTTGGTGGGAGTATGTTAACATAATTCAGGGATTGTCCTTGTAATACAGACAGTGGGTCATATCCGTGGTCATAACCGATCTTCCATAACTGATCATCCATAACCAGCTCTGTCTTGACGTCCTGTGAGCCTGAACTTCAGGAGCTAATGAGGCAGATTGACATCATGGTTAATCACAAACGCAGCGAGTGGGAGGCAGAGGTGCGAGCCTTGGAGCTCCGCCTCCATAATGGAGAGGAGGAGCTTCAGTCAGCCAGAGACCTGCTGGACAAAAGGAACTCTGAGGTAATGGATAAAGCCGTTTAACCCAGTGCATAAATAAAAGGGGTTCTGCAACATATGAGTTGTTGTCTTCTAACAAGTGACTGAATGACTCTGCAGGTGTTTTGGGGGGTATCAAGGGAAAGAGGGACGCAGCTCACAGGGAATGGCTAGTTTCATCCTTATTGCTGTATTGTTAGACACATTTATTACAGAACTGTGTTTAGCCCAGATGGGCCATGCTGAATCCCTGGGGAAACACACACCTGTCCTCCAAGACTGGAGTGACTATGCAGGTGACCAGTCACTACACAAAGTGTCCTCAGGACTAAGCTGAATGTGCTTTTGCTTTAGATGTTTTCAATACGCACTCCATTGTGTGTGGTTCGGTAGTGCCTGGCCCTGATGCTCTGCCTCCACCCCAGCAGATGCTCCGGCTCGGACAGGCTGTTGCCTCCTTGCTGGGGCTTCAGGACAGTGGATTTCGATTGATAAGTGTGGTAGTGGAACAGGGATTATCGCAGGTGAATTTGCATGGTGATTAATTTGTGGTGGTGGAAGATGGGATTATCACAGATGAGTCTGTATCATGTCTTAACTGTCAGGCAGCACTTTATCTGCATGGCATTTCTGCATTTAACCATAAGATCATGGTTACTTTAAAATAAAAAGCACGTACACTTGCTTATGTAGTCAAGACCGGAGTTGCAAGTACTGCCTGAATACTCAGGTTTCTCTTGTAGTGACTGTTGAAACAAACCATTAGTTATACTATTAATATGCAAAATATTCTGATAGAATAGTGCTAATGGTCATTATATATGCAGTGTGTAATGTTTATTGTGTTGTTGTTTATTTCCTGTTTGGGGTATTTCTTGGCAGAACTCAGTTTGCAATAAAAACATGGATGTTGAAGTGAAAGATTTACAGATGCATGTAATACAGACTATCCACCATCAGTCCTGTTCACGGCACAAAAAACAACATTTTGAGAATGAGTGGAGCGAATCAGTCTTATTATGAAATATTATGTTCGAGCTACTAAACTTTTGCTTTAACTTCATCCGTAAGACGTTTGTGTAACAGCGCTTTTTACGCCATTCTCCCTGTCCACCGATCAGATCAGAGTGCTTACGAAACAGCTTGAGGAGGTGCAGGTTGCGAAACAGGAACTGGTGGTGAAATACGAAGGACAGCTGCAGCACGTGAAGGAGGAGGTAAACACCGCAGACGTACCTTACCTCCGCCGCTCTGACTCCAGACGTACCTTATCTTTGCAGCTCTGACTCCAGACGTACCTTACCTCCGCCGCTCTGACTCCAGACGTACCTTATCTTTGCAGCTCTGACTCCAGACGTACCTTATATTCGCCCCTCTGACTCCAGACGTACCTTATTTCCGCCGCTTTGACTCCAGACGCAGCCTTGTTGTCTTCCTTAGCACAAATCTGCACCCACATCAAATGCAGACCTTTGGCCTTTGGCCTTTGTTAACCAGAGGTCCCCCAATCCCCTAGCTGTCCAAGCTGAAGCGCAGCTATGAGAAGCTCCAGCGTAGACAACTGAAGGAGGCACGAGAGGGAGCACAGAGCCATACTGAGGACAAGGGCGAGGTTTCGCTCCTCAAACGCAAGCTGGAGGTATGGCTGTAACCTCTCTCAGGACAGCAGAGGTCCTCCTCACTTTTACTGATTGGTGCATTTACTTATAGAATTTAGGTTACACACAACACCGAAACCTCCAGACCACGCGCTAGTCCACACGTGCACGGGTGGAGACAACGAAAATAAAAAAAATCCCCTCCACACAAGCACTGTTTTTTAAAAAAGCTTTCTCCACTTGAAAACACAGTAAAAACGATACCAACCCAGCCTATCCACAAAGCAGTGGGAACCAATCAGAAGCCTTAAAACTGTTGTTGATGGTAGTCTAGAAAACAAAGAAGGGAGGGATGGTGTGAGGACTGATGCTGAAGTGGAGCTGTGCCTTAGTATCACACTACACTGATGCATGATGGGACATTTATGTGTAAACATATACCAACTTCTGTTAGCAGGGTTAAAACCAGAATAATGTCAGCTCTGTCTGCTAGCACACAGAATCGCCTCGTGTCAACAGAGAAGATAACGGCACACACTCTAAGCGTTAAAATCCAAAGCCTCTGTTCTCCTAGTCTACATAAATGCACTGTAAGCAGACCTTCGGGAATATCTTCGACCTGGAAGGAATCTGGCAAATGGTCAGTTTTCGATGACCTATAACATGTTTACAAGTGGACAAAAGGCCAAAGTTCATAGAAAAATCTCTTTTATTAAACACATGTGGACATGGCCTGTGTGTGTGCATGCTTCCTACAGTTATATATTAACACACATAAGGAGACTTCAAATGTCAACAGAGGCTTTCAGTAGCAGTAAGGGAATGATCCTGTTGACTTGTATTTAGAGCAAGATGCTTTTGACTCTGAAAAGTAGCACTTCACCTTGTTTTCAAGAACGGAACAGACGAGGGTTTTTAACAACGAGGGTTTTTATTCCAGGGTAATTGTTATTTTGACACTGTCTGCAACAAATATAGTGAAATGTCTGTCACCCAAAGATTTTGACATGTCTTTGTTTTCTTGTGAAAAAACGTGAGGAAAAAGAAAATGGCTTTTGAAAATGCATTTGAAAGGCCAATGACACCCAGTAATCTAAAAAAAGATATTCATGGCACAGTGGAGAGCTGTACGTGTTGGCTCAAGTGCTTGCTGTAGTTCGAGTAGAAGTTCCAGTTAGTCTGGAGTGCTAGTCAGTTGATTAATCTCAGCCTGTCTGTATTTGCAGTTACACATATGCAGAATGTGCACCTGCTCCCTGTGACTTTTAATGCTTGAAGTTAATACTCCTCTTTTGTTTGCATATGCAATTACTTTGTGTTTTTGGTGCCCTCTGCTGGTGTTTTTAAGTACTTCAAGTGTCTGTGTTTGTGTAGGAGTTCCGTCAGCGTTCGGCAGAGTGGGAGCAGCAGAGGCTGCAGTATCAGAGGCAGGTGGCATCGTTAGAGGCCCAGAGGAAGAATCTGGCCCAGCAGTTCACCCTAATGCAGGTGATGAGAAATGTACAGACCAGTGGGCAGCAGACAGCCATGGACAGACTCGACTGGCTCCTGAACTTTAGCCACTTGTCCCACGTGTGTGAGCGCGTGTGTGTGTGTGTGCACACGTGTGTCTCAGGCCCAGGGTTCAGGACGGCTGCAGGTGCAGATGGAGGTGGAGGCTCAGATGGAGGTGAAGCGGCTGCGGGCCCAGTTGCACCGAGCCCAGGACTCCCTCCACATGCAGGAGCTGGAACTGGAGAGGCTCCGGCTGCTGCAGGAGGAGCTGGGCGACTCGCGCCGGGAACGGCAGGTCAGCGGCAGTGCCGCAGCTAACGCTACAGGAGAGGTAGAGCCCGGGAGGCGGGGGCGGGGGCGGGGACTGGGACGGGGGCGGGGATAAAGGCACAGGACCAGGGAAACTGTAGCTGGAGAGTGAGATGAATAACTGTTGAATTAATATTTACAGATACACTGAGATCAGTATCAATAATGACTGTCAGTGCATGTCAGTAAAATACAGATATTTGGACGTTTGTCATGATATGCTGTTTTCTTCAGTGTAAATAAACAAGAATGGTGGAAATCAGAAATTAAATATTGGATGTTTCCATTGGAAAGGAGCACATAGCTTAGAATGTACTTAACTCAGAACTGACAGTAGAAAAAATGGTACTTCCAGTACTTGCATCCAGTACTTTTAGTTCATGGTATAAGTCTCTAGCCTGTAGCCTGTGCTTAGCTTGCTTGCTTGCTGTTCTCCGTGCTGTTCACCTCCAGGTTCTGAGTGAGGAGAGGCAGGAGCTGAGGGCGACTCTGGACGCTCAGGACCAGTTTGTGTGGAGCTCCAGGGTCCAGGAGCAGCAGCTCCAAGCTCAGGTGACCCACCTGAGCATGACCGTGCAGGCCAAAGAGCATGTGATCAGGTACGCACACCACTCACACCCTTCTAACTAAACAGACTCCTGTTGTTTGGCTCAAAGTGACTTGTGTTGGTTTTGATGCAGACACGTATGGGACCGGTCTGAATGTACATCTTTCTCTCTTGTTTGCACAGGTCTCTGGAGGAGTGTCTGGCGTCTCAGAGCTCATCTCCAGGCCTGGCCTCACTCACCCAGGAGCTGGAGAGAGTCATCACCAAGCTGCACTCTTCACAGACCTGTGAGGAACACCTCAAAACCGAAGTCACTCGACTCCGAGACAAGTGAGCACCTGTCTCAGTTTCTCCTTAATACCAGGAGGGGCTGAGTTCCAGAGGTGTGGTTTGGGTTAATGGTGATGTGCTTTGAGACAGACATGAAAACGTACGGAGGCAGAGAGCAGAAGTGAATAAGAGAGAGCAGGACTGGAGTGAGCTGGAGGAGGAGCACACTCGCTCTGTGGCTGAAGTCAAACGGGTGAGGAAACCACACACACTTACACTGCATATTTTGATCATGTATACTGTGGCTGAACTAAATGCCTACGTGTGTGTTTGTGTGTGTGTGTGTGTGTGTGCGCACATTCAGCTGCGTGAGGAGCTCCAGAGGGCAGAGCAAACCCGCTGCGGTGAGCTAGAGGGGATAAAGAAGGAGGTGTCCCAGCTCACGAGTGAGCTTCACCAGCGTGACATCACCATCGCCACGCTCAGTGGCTCCGCCTCTAGTGTGGAGCGGCAACTGCGGGCAGAGGTGGAGAGGGCGGAGCGTAAGGCGGCTGAGCTTAAGGTGCCTCCCCTTACCAGGCTATTTATCTTCAGTCTGATTTTCGGAGTTACCCGGTGTGATTATGAGACGTGGACAGTATGAGTGAATAATGTTACTGGGTATATCTGTCATTTTTTGTTCTTAAGCATATCTGTCGTTTTTTGTTCCTGGGTATATCTGTAGTTTTTTTGTTCCTGGGTATATCTGTAGTTTTTCTGTTCCTGGGTATATCTG
>JAOYMR010000017.1:2731049-2745834 GCA_025802075.1 Tenebrosternarchus preto
GACACTGGAGATGTTCAGTGCTACTGACACTGGAGATGTTCAGTGCTACTGACACTGGAGATGTTCAGTGCTACTGACACTGGAGATGTTCAGTGCTACTGAGCAAAGCATGGAAAAGATGGTGAAAGCTGCTCGACTCACTGAAGGGCAGACAGTAAACGGGACTCAAATGAGCTCATGTGGGTCTGTTCACACTTTCTCCCTCTCTCTCTCACACACACACACACACACACACACACGAGCCGTGTGCTCATGTCCTGGTCCAAAAGACCAGAGCGGAAGGTAATCCACTAAGGTGAGGCTCTCTGGGCATCATTACTTCTTCTTCTGGCACCATAAGGCAAACTTACTTTGTAGCAGAGAGAGACAGAGTGGGAGGGAGACAGAGAGAGAGAGAGAGAGAGAGAGAGAGAGAGAGGGAAGGATTAGGAGAGAGAGAGGGGGGCTGGGATAGAGCAAAGAGAGATGGAGGGAGAAAGAAAGAACAAAGGAGAAGAAGGGAGAAAGAAAGAAAGAAAGAAAGAAAGAAAGAAAGAAAGAGAGAACCTGGGAGAGAGAAAGTGTGTGAGTGTGTGTGTGTGTGTGTGTGTGGGCACTAGGGAAAGCCTCCACTGCCCTAGCAGAAGCGGAAGACTCCGCCAAACCGGCTAATTGACGGCAATTGCACGGCAGTTTCTCTGCGGTTTTGCTCAACGCTGCCTCCCTGGCACTAAAACAAAGTCCTGCCTGATGAAGCCTCAACGTCTTTCAGCTCTGAGCGCCGGAGAAACTAATAAGTAAAAATGGCCTTTCAAGGTGCTCTCCGTCCTGAGCACTTTTCAAGACCTGCGAGATTCCGGGGCGCCGGGGAGATTCCGGAATGGCCCGGAGGTCAGAACCTCCCTTAAACCGTCCTCGACCTTACCAAACATCCCATGGTGCCGTGCGTTTGCGCCTGTGTGCCCTGCGTGCGTTCCTGTCGAGGACGGTGCTGACTGGCACCTCTTCCCATCGACACCACACATATGGAACACATTTCGGTGTTATTATTAATAAATGCTGGTGAGGAAAAAAAAAACTAATAACACACACAGGATGTTGCCAGAAGTGAACTCAGGAGAAAAAGAAACATATACAGTGTATTGTTTTAACAGACCAGCGACATGAGAACATTCGAAACCATTCGCTCAGAATCCCATTACAATGCACGTCTGGTTAGGGGTAAGAAAGAGAGAGAGAGAGAGAGAGAGAGAGAGAGAGAGAGAGAATGTTTCATTTGTTTGGGTAAAATGTTCTACACCAGGTAAGGGCTGACGGTGCAGGTAGCCAGACCTTCAGGAAATAAGAGAGGCCAAAACAGGAGATATGCTGTGTGTGTGTAGGTGAGTGTGTTTGTGTGTGTGTAGGTGAGTGTGTGTCTAGGTGAGTGTGTGTGAGTGTGTGTGTGTGTGTGTGTGTGTGTGTGTGTGTGTGTGTGATTTAGCAGGGGATAAAACTGGGGTTTCATAACCAGTACAGCAGGGCCACGTTCAGAATCCTCGTAGTGTTTCTGCCACACGCCCTACTGTCTGGAACACCACCAGTAACAACCAAGGACTATCTCCCCGGAACTCTCACTGGACACACTGCACACACACACACACACACACACACACAGCGCGTCTAAGGCCGCGGCGATCAGCCGCTGCGCCAAACCAGCCCCCCCGTTGGATCGCGTCCGCGGGACAGCCAATCGGCCATCAGCCTCCGGGAGCCTGGTACAAAGAGCCCTTGAAGCAGCTCCCCTGAACAGCTGTGCCTATTCAGGAGTGTGGAGGAGAACAGAAACCAACATTCCCTTCTTCTGCCCTCCGTTCCCCTTTCCCTGACGCTTCTCCCTGTTGACTTTAATCTCTTTTTAAGATGGCAAACACAAAAGGCGGGCAGGGGCAAGCTAATTAGCAACACTTAAAAAAAAGAATCCGGCTCCATTGTTCGCGGCCCCTTGCCCTCGGCAGTTACCAGGGCAACAACTTCGAGAGTGTCGCCGGGTGCATTGCTTTCTTTCTCCTTTTCTTCCTCCTCTCGTTTTTGTTCATTCTGCCCCCACTGCCCTCCGGCCCTCCATGCTCCCGGGCTCTATGTGGAGAGCATGCAGGAAGAGGGGGAGAGAGATGGAGAGAGAGAGAAAGAGAGAGAGAGAGAGAGATGGCAGAGGGGTGAATCTGTCCCACTAGGAGTGGATTCTGGAATGGCACTGGAGCGCAACACTTGGTCTTGAAGTAGCCAAAAATGGGCTACTGGTGTGTGTGTGTGTGTGTGTGTGTGTGTGTGTGTGTGTGTGTGTGTGTGTGGGAGGGGGGGGTGTGTGTTTCCGTTTGGCACCAGTCCCTGATGAGTCGTTCCCTTTCTGCCTCGTCACCTGACGAGCGCTGAGACGGCAAAAACACTCCAATTAGCACCAATTATGGCCGCCACTTCCTCACGTGGACACTGGGACGACGTCCAATAGGAAATGTTCGCTGGGCACAGCAGTTTACAGATCTCTCTCTTCCATTCCCACGCACCCCCCCACCTCCCCTTTTCTTTGCATCTCTCTCTCCACTTCCTCCAATACGGTTCTTCCCATTTCCTCGCCAATTCAACTCTTACCTAAATCTCTCCCTCCCTCCTGAACTCCCACTGTCTCCCTAAATCCATCCACCCTAGTCCCTCCCTGTTTCATCTCTTTATTCTCCTCCCTCTCCCTCTAGCGCTTTGTCGTCGATCGGCGCGGGGGTGGGGGGGAGCCACCCCTCCCCATGGCCGTGCGCATTAACAACCAGCCGGGGAGCTTTCGTAATCGCCATGGCGACCACGAGAAGGTCACTGACTGCGGCGCTTCGAAGGGTTGCCACCCCCCCACCATGTGCAGTAAACAGAAAAACAGATAAACAGACACATAAATAAAGCTGGGATCCTGGATCTTAGCCATCCGTTCGTAAAAAAAGAAGCAAACACTTGCTAGAGAACCGAGAGACAGGCTTCCCTATCAAAAACTACCGTGTAGTTATGGCGACCAACCAAAAAAGTGAACCGACACCGTTTCCCTGTGTTCCCGGAAGGTCACGTGCGAGTTCATGACCCTCGACCCTACCTGAGCTCCAGCGGAGCCCTGCCGCTGACCTCCGCCCGGCCGGGTCGCCTCACGCAGCCCCGCCGGCCACGGCGGTGACCTCTGACCGGGGTCCCATGTCATCGGCCGTCCACACAATTGCACCATTCAGGCTGAGGGCCCCACGCGCCGCGCTGTGAATCCCGCCCGGTCAACAGAACCCGCCTTTGTGTCTGCCGGGCCCGCTCCAGAGAGCCTTCCTCCAGGGCTGACCGTACCGGATGGGCCCCGGCCTGTGGGGCTGGCCAGGGGTCAGCAGTCTCAGAGAGCGGGCAGTGTTCCTCAGCCGAGCAGAACAGTGAGGGGATTTGCTCGTGGTCACCTCTCCGACAGACGAGGCAGATCTGATGATAGTGAATCAGAGGACTGTTAAAGTTCCAATGGCAAGAACTTTAATTGTACGTGTGCAGACATTCATGTGTGTGTGTGTCACAGCCCTGTTAGTCATACGGTTTAAATTGAGGACAGAACTATTGGGACAAGATTGTTCTGTTTGGACTGATCTGAGCACAGTTGTGCTGGGTATTTAAGTATTAACTAACCTGACAGAGACAGACCCAGGAGCAGTGTACCTCACCATTGCTATAAATATTTAATAAAGCAACCATAACAAAATGACTCCACATAAATACACTGCAAATAGCAGGCATGCATGTGTGCACAAGCTAGCATTCATATACACGTATGTGCATGTGTGCACGCAAACACACACACACACACACACGGTTGGCCCTATATAGTCTCTTAAAGGTTTCCCTGGAAAAAGTCATAAATTAGTTTTACAACCTGCCCATAAATATGACATTCCCACATTCCAGAATTAGGACTCAATGTGTGAAAAAATCATTAAATGAAGACGAGAGGACATCACACAGCACATGTGAAAACCATCACACACATCGACCAGCCCTCTGCTTAGAGAGATAATGCACATGCACTCTATCAAAGCCGGGAGAGCATGTGACTAGCTTCTCCTAATTTTCACATATTGATCTTTTGTGTTTGGAGGAGAAAAAACTAAAAACACTCACCTAGGCAACATCAATGCGACCCAGTGTGTGTCGAGGTGCGTCTGACAGGCGGGTTTAACATGCTTGTTATTGATGAGAAACAACACCCCTCCCCCCATCCCTTCTGAAGTCAGAGGCAAAGACTCCAGGGGCTTCCCAGGAGAGGGGTCCACCACACCAGAGCACGGCGTGTATCGCTACGGCAACAGCTGCGGGGCAACTTCAGATGCTAAGCAACGACGTTCCCCATTCAACACACACACACACACACACAATACAGCCACCGCCACCACACTATGACCCCGTCTGACCTTTCCCCTTTGGTGGCCTCGTGTACAACGGGCCTGTCGGCAATTAGAAAGTGTGGAATGCTTTTCTATTGGTGGCACTTTCCAGAGAGCACAGTGTTGGTGTCACTGGACGTTATTAAGCTGCACTCATCCCCAGAGCAAGATCACTAATCCCACTCTCATTCAGCACCTCAAACCACTTCCTCCATGAGGGACTTTTCGCGTGTTATGTTTAAGAGTACTGGCATGGAAGGGAAAGAGAGAGAGAGAGAGAGAGAGAGAGTGAGAGAGGTTGAACATGAGTGAAGGAGAGAAAAGAACAAGAAGTGTGTTTTCAGAAGAAAGGCAGAAGAAATAGACAACATGAGTTCTTTGGCTCTGGGTCAGGTGGTCGGCTTCACTGCCAGGACGCCAAAGGCACTAGAAAACTTCATTTCCCAGGAAGCTATGCGACGGCCATTGACGCCCACTCAATTTTTCATGAGCTGACCTTATGCCAGGCGTGATGACGACAAAGGAAGGCAAATCATGCTGGACACGGATTGCATCCGCACTGCACAGACCCTCAGAGGGCCCGGTCTAGAGGGCCCGGTCTAGAGGGCCCGGTCTAGAAGGCTTCCAATCAATTTAAGACGCTGTTCTGTCCAGTTTACTAAACCCATGATGGCATCTTAAAGAGAGATGGTACGAAACTAAACAAGGAACACTGCACAGCTGCAGGAGACCAAGCTAATGGGAACACAAAGACCCTCATTTCCTGCTAGAAAAAGCCAATTAGCAAAAAAAATGTACTGAATACATAATCGATACAATACAAGGTATAAGAGATGGAAAGTGTGTTTCAGATCGATAGAAATGGACTTTAATTTTGTCTTCATGTTTCCCACCTGCTGGAGGAGAATGAGAGGGTGTGGGAGCTAACGAAAGCAGAATTGGGGAGAAGAGCTGAGTCAGAGCAGGAGTAGAGGAGGAAGTGTGGAAGCCAAGCATCTCCTCCCCCTGCCTCTCCAGCTGGGTAAGACAAGAGTGAGCCATGAGATGAGAGTGTGCCACGAAACACGAGCAAGCAGCGAGACTGGAGCGAGACGACAGCGAGACGAGAGGAAGTCGGCTTCTGCCTGCATCCTCTGCCGACGAGCCTTGGTCCCAAAAGGCCGAGCGACTTTCTCATTTTATCTCTCAATATCTGTATCTCGCAGCATCCTTACAGAAATCAGGAGTAATTGGAGCAGAAGCTCTATGCCACAGCGTTTCTCACTCGAGTTTTACCCAAAAGACCCCGAGAAAGAACCGAGAAGAGGCCGGATTGAGGCGAGAACTACCTCTCAACCGCTCTCAGCAGCAGACTGCCCCATTCACCACCACCAACACCACCCACCCCCACTTCCTCCATCACCCTACTCCTTTACTCTCTTTTCCAGTTGAGTGATGCTCCCAAAGGAAATGACACCTCTCTCTCTCTCTCTCTCTCTTGTTCTCTCTCTCTCTCTGTCTGTTCCAACAGCCAACTGCAGGCGTTACACAGTTGTACTGTGCGTTCAGGCTCCCCATCACAAAACTGGGCACCTTAAAATGGATGAGAGGTTCTGTCAAATAAAGAGGTTCCATCCACAGCTACGTCTTAGGGAGGGAGAGCGGGAATGAGAGAGAGAGAAAGAGAGAGAGAGAGAGAGAGAGAGAGAGAGAGACAGAGAGAGAGAGAGAGACAGAGAGAAAGAAAGGAGAGAGAAAAAAGAAATAGAAAGAAAGAAAAGAAAAAAGAGAAGGGAGGGAGAAAGAGGTTTTCCTGGAATCTAAAAATGTGTGGTACCTTTTTAGGTGGTTGATCTTAAAAAAGAAACTCAAAGTAAAGACAAGAAAAAAAAACAAAAGGAAAAGGACACCTGGTTCTCGTCAATACAACACACACACACACACACACACACACACACATACAGGAGAGGGGGGGAGCTTCTTGAGGTTTCGCAGGGGTCTGCCTGATGCCATCGATGTTTGTAACCTGCTATGTGCCATTTAGAACATGCCCTGTCTGAAGCCAGCTGCCCTTACAGTTACAGCACTGATACCAGGGGGTGGGGTACCACCAGGGGGTGCCACCACAGGGAACACCGGGGGGGGACACCAGGGGGAACACGCAGCGTAGCAGGTGAGCAGGTAAAGGCATCTCAAATGAAGAGCACACATTCCAATGGAACGCCAGGAGAAACAGAGGCGAGGAGCTCCAGTGGGATTCCTGCCTTTGTAGAAGAATGGGATGAAATTCTATGAGGACTCTGCCAGCTCTCGCGTTGTTTTCCTGTCTTTCAGCAACCCCCCCCCCAGCACAGGGTTCTACTGGTCTTGGGGCTGGTGAAGCAGACAAGGAACATTCCTCAGGGGGGCCCCGGCCTTTCTTGACACGTCTCAGCATTACACCCCCCCCCTCCTCCCTCTGTTCTCCTTTCCCCCCTCCTCTCTCGCTCCATTTCGACCCCACTCTCCTCCCCCATCCTGCTCTCCCTCTTTGGTTTTTTTTCTCTCAGCCTCTTAGCCCCTCTGCCCCGCCATCTTTTATCTACCCTCCTCCAATCTCTCTATCCTTACCTCCCTTCCTCACCCTCTCTCTCTCTCCCTCTCTCTCTCTCTCCGTCCCTCTCTCCATACCTCTCCGCATTCCCTCTTTCCAAGCACCTCCCTCTCCAACTCATCTGCTGTATTTCCACTTCTACACTTTCTCTCATTCCTCTCACCCCCTCCCCTCCATAGGGCTTCTGTTTGTTTGCTGAAGGCTGAGGGTCTCCAGCGGTTGTGGAGCTGTCTGGGATTTCTCTCAGGCTCTCAAGGGGCCCAGGGAGAAAGCGCTTTGTGTCCTGACAAGCGCGGCCTGCGAGGAGCAGCCCACGTTGCACCTCTCGGTGGGGTTTAACCCCCCCGCTCCCACCACACCCCCACCCTCTCCACCCCCGCCTCTGTGGCAGGGTGTTTGAGCATTCGGCCCTGTGCTGTGTCCAGGTGAAAGTGGCAGGGGGAAATGGAGCAGAGGAACGATGAGCTGTTGGAGGAGGAGGTGTCAGAGGGAGCAGGGGTGGGCGGGGCATTGGAAAGTGGCAGGGAGGGAGGCACTTCCTGTGAAAAACTGTGGCAATCTGTTTTCTCTGTTTTTTTGTGTGTGTGTGTGTTTTTTAGTGAGTCAGAGTGAAAGACAGAACAGTTTTCACAGAAGTGAAACACAGAGCCATCAACTGATCTTAGACTGCCGCAGCCATGCGAGTTGGAAGAAATTTAGGGAAGTTTTCTTGTTTTCTTTGCAATCATCTCATCTCAACTTTAAACCTGAGCTTCCATCTTCAAAGTAGTGCTACATCGGACAGAACGAGGCACTTCTTACGATTCGCCCTTTGCTGGAGACCTACAGGACATTAGTGCTTGATAGATGATGGTTTAGGGGCCTTCTCTCTGATAACACACTACTATAGATGATAGTTTAGGGGCCTTCTCTCTGATAACACACTACTATAGATGATAGTTTAGGGCCCTTCTCTTTATTAACACACTACTATAGATGATAGTTTAGGGGCCTTCTCTCTGATAACACACTACTATAGATGATAGTTTAGGGCCCTTCTCTCTGTTAACACACTACTATAGATGATAGTTTAGGGCCCTTCTCTCTGATAACACACTACTACTTGTCTTACCATTTTCAATCCCTTACTCACTGCATCCACTGGCATCTCCATCCACACAATAAACCCAAGAAACAATCTGAAAAACGCATTCAGTCATCCGGCTCCTTATCAGTGATCCCAATGCGGAGAGGAGAGGGGAGAGAAAGCGAGGTGTTTTTCAGGCCCTGTGGCGATGTCAAAGCACCCCGTGCTGGCAGGCTCCCCAGCTCCCGTCAGAGGAGAGGGGGCGGAGTTACGGAGAGCCCAGGTCAGCATTCCTCTGCCCCTCCCTAGAACACCGGAAAAGTGATCAAGGGCCAATCACCATGGCAGAACATGCCACTGCGATTGGCTAATCTTTTATTTAATTTATTTTTTCTTAGCAGCCCTGGAGTCGTTATCTTCATTTCCCGATTACTAAGGAGTGGATCAGGTAATGAATCCATTTGTGAGCTGGTACGTTTCTGACATCAAAAGTGACAGCGGTTCAAACGGGTCCCCTGGAGGGGTGAGGATGAGTGTGTGTGTGTGTGTGGGGGGGGGGGGGGTACATGAGTACAGCGATAAAACAAGTAAAGGGAGACGGGCAGGTGTGCGAGACCCCGCCCCCCACCACCCCAAGGGCTCTGGGGAAATGGAATCCTCACACACACACACACACACGCACACACACACACACACTTTGAAAGGACAAACACTGCCATAAATCATTATCAAAGTGCTGTCCCCTGCAGCGTCTAGCACTGATGATCCCCAATTGGTACAGTGTGTGCAAAAGTTAACAGAAAGTCAACAGGACAAGAGAAATGATAGAAGGTTGGTGACCAAGTGTGTTCTTCTGGGTGTGGCACTGCTTCTGTGGCTCACTGTCTCAGAGTGAGAACATATCTGATAATCCCAAACAGAATGTGAGTGAGAACATATCTGATAATCCCAAACAGAATTAAAGTGAGAACATATCTGATAATCCCAAAGAGAATGCGAGTGAAAACAGATCTGATAATCCCAAGCAGAGTGTGAGCTAGCAGCAGCCTGAGTGAGCATGTACCGCACAGGCCAGAAGAACATGAAGAACATGCAGAGTGTAACAAGACATAGAGACCAAGCACTCATCAGGTCACTCACTCCCTGGTGGTCAGGCAGTGTAAACTACACTGTGTAAATGAAACTACAGTAAAATCATACAATGTAAACAATTACAGTAAAAGGTCCAATTTTAAAATGATGCATTTTCTATAGTGTGTATGTGTGTGTGTATATATTTATATGTGTATGTGTGTGTAGCATGTATTTAAGTGGGTGACGGGATGAATGTGTGCGTACATTTGTGTGTGTGTGTGTGTGGGAGAGCAGCATGCAGGACTCTCTGGTTGATATATGTTTAACACTGGAAATGATCTGGAGCAGGAGGAACTGGCAGTTTCTCTGTCTAATTAAAGGCTTTGGTTCATGTGACCACACACACACACACACACACACTCAGGTGCAATAACACCAGCCTGCTACGCCATGTAAGAAAGGGGAGCTTGTGTGAGGAAAGGCCCACACACACACACACACACACACACACACACACACACACACACACACACACTCTGCTTCTCTCTCAAAAGAGATTCCTCATACTAAGGGGCATCTGGTAACTTTTAAACTCTTGGCCGTCTGAGAGCAGCTAAAACACATCAATCATTCTGCAGCCGTTGTGTTACTGAGGCTCGTGTTCGTCTTCTCTCGCGACCGGCACATTTTCGATCCTTTCGCTTACAGACACCAAACTCAATCCAGCAGTGGAAGCTGAACTCCTCTCCTGCTGCAAGAGGAACGCAGCTCCTCCCAATCTGCTCCCGTTTGCGTGACGTGTCTCCAAAAACTGGAGCATTGCGTGGCTTCAGCCAGACAGAGCAGGGAGCCGGAGCTCGGAGTCTCGTAACCGAGAAGCCCTGGCCTGTTCCATCAGGCGGGAGCGGGTGGGGTTTACGAATGAAAAGCATGAGCGTCTCAGCCAAGGAGGTCCGGGAAAAGAGGAAATTCCAGCTGATGTGCTGGTTAGGGAGGAAGCTGACGCCCAGGCCAGGAGAGAGAGGCGGAGCACAGCGACGTGTCACAGAACACCACGCGCCCGGGCGCACGTGTGCAGGCTCGAGGCCGAGGTTCGCTCTCGCCACCGCCGACCGGGGACAAAAGAAGTTTGAGGGATCAGGTATCATATAGCACTGGGACAAAAAGAACAGGAAACCTGTTCTTTATGGGATTCCTGTCTCTGGATTAAAGAACATAGGTTCAAATAAACAGAACGCACATATATTCTTCAGGTTAAGGGAAAAACAACCCCAGCGCTCAAATGTTTCCACCAATTCCTGTTCACATCGTATTAAATATGTATTTTGGAAAGACCTCCTTCCGCATTCTCCTCCACAGTCTCTCCTCTCCTCTGAAAGGAGTCAGCTCCATTCTCCTCCACAGTCTCTCCTCTCCTCTGAAAGGAGTCGGCTCCATGCTCCACCCTCCAGACCAAAGCTAGGGTCCCTTTCCCCATTAAAAAAAATATTTAAAAAATCCATCTTTTGCAGTTTTGCTCTTCTCTGCATTTGCCTGCATTTTACATTCAAGACATTTAGCAAACACACTTATCCAGAGCACCTTACCAAAGTGCTTTAGCTGTCTACCCAGAAAAGTATCCAAAAACACCCTTAACCAGAGATACTGCCAGAGACGAGACTCAATGAAGCAATGGAACAGAACATATTGCAGAGCCAGGAATTCAGGTGCCAATTACTAGACATTTCAAAGCAAAAATCAGAATCTAAATCTCACTCTAAATACTTTGTAAATATATTTTAGCGTCATATCAATATCATCACCCGTCAGTCTTATCTGCGTTTCTTATCTCCTATCTATATTTGAAACATTTCTGTTCTATTTGTATTTTCTAGTGCAGTGTTTGTAATGCCAGTATTATTACTATTTTATTATGCTTATT
This sequence comes from Tenebrosternarchus preto, assembly GCA_025802075.1. Taxonomy (NCBI): domain Eukaryota; kingdom Metazoa; phylum Chordata; class Actinopteri; order Gymnotiformes; family Apteronotidae; genus Tenebrosternarchus; species Tenebrosternarchus preto. Next base: position 2,742,089 of record JAOYMR010000017.1, read on the forward strand.
TAGGCAGGATTATCACAAAGGATAGAACTTGTTTTGATGGTCCGACGGTTATTCAGTTTGTAGCGTCCAGTCATTATTGTGTTATGCTACAAAGAACAAAGTTTGCCCTGTCACAAGTACACAGAGGGAGTGCTGCATGTCAGCGCCTTTGAAAATATGGGAACACTTGCTGGCCATAGTATGTTTACTTAAAGTGCACCTGTGATACAGGAGAAAAACCAACGATACTGCGTGAACCAGAGGGATGAGGAAATACACTGTGTACACTTAGGTTTGTGATAATGTATCTGTGCTGTATGAATTACACAGTGTAAAGTAAACTGTACACTTTGGTTCTCAGAAGAACAAATTGCACAACGGTACAGCGGTCTTTCCTGATTTTTTTTTAAATAAAAAAGTGCAGAGTAGAATGTAAAAATGACACACACACAGACACACACACACACACACACACACACACACACACACCTGCTGCTGCTGAAGGTGCAGTAAATCCACAGGGCTGATCTCCCCATTGGTGTCGCCGTTGGACCCGCCCTCTCTTCCTCCGCCATCCGATTGGCTACTCAAACTGCTGACTCCATTCTGATTGGAGGACGCCGTTCGAATGGTCTCCGTTGCTGATTCCACCATCATCACGTGGCACCTGAGGTTGAACAGGGGCAAAAACAGGGAGGGGTGGGGGAAAGGGGGGGGAGGAGGGGGGGTGTGTTGAGTTAAACCAAACAAAGACTAAATGACCATGAACAACTGCCTCGGCTGAAGCCGAGGCTCTGGGCTCGTTCAAGTCTCAGCAGGCAAACAAGTTTCGTAACAGGCGCAAACACAACCGTAACAAACACCAGCAACCAGGAAGGCGAAAAAAAAAAACAGCAGTTGGTTCACACCAATGATGGAAGCCTTCAGAACACGGCGTGCGTTTCTCAGGAGAGCCAACGTGCAAAACACAGCATCGCGCCCGACGACCTTGAACGCACTCAGTAAACATGGCGACTGCCACTCGAGAGGCCCCGGGTACCACCTGAGTCTTCCTCATCCTGGCCTACACAAGCATGTACGAGGAGGAATAAAGAAAAGGAAAGGAGGAAGACTTCAAAAGTGGTGGGAATGAAGGTGCGATGAAGGTCTGCTTAGAGAATAGACTGGAGGTCTCTGGAGGGAGTGTGGAGAAAGAGAGAGATGTTTCCACACAAAAAGTTCTTGCTCACTCACACACGCACTTCTCTATTTCTGAGCATTGAGTTTTTCTTTGAGATCAAGCCTTGATGCTTCTCCAGAAACACCAGCAAAGGACCCTTTTAATTAGAAATCAATAGGGCCACACACACACACACACACACACACACAAATACTTTTGTTTGTTTTGTTTCTGTGTTTTTTGCGGGGTTTTTTTGGAGATTGCAAAGGAAAACAAAGCAAGTTGAATAAGTCAGGAATGCTGCAGGTGAGAGGAAGATGAGGTAGAAGAGCGTGGGAGAGGAGAGCAGGCGCACGGTGCAGGAACCTTCAAACATGCAAACGGGACCTGTGCTCTTCCAATAACGAGCTCACCTTTCTGCCTCTTCCAGTTTTAAAAATAAAGCTTTTTTTTTATTGTTTTGTTTTGTTTGCGTCTGTGTCTGTGCAGCCCCAGGTTGACTGAGCGAAAGACGACAGGCATTTCTAGTGATTATTAGCTTCTGGAACAAGAGCAAATGCTTCATTAAGAGAGCTGGGGGTTGTTGAAAGGTGAGGGGGAGAAGCCCAACAACACCGAGGCAGGTGAGAGCCTGACATTTCTTCTGGCCGCAAGCCACCATATTTTAATTTGGAGAAATAAAGGGAAGTAGAAAGCCATAGAAACAGGTCAGGGCAGGCTGTGTTTGTCGTGGGAGTGGAGTCATCGGTACAGCGTGAGCGTACGGAGCAAGCCGACGCTCTCCAACAGCCTCAACGGCAGCGTCCCCACACCCCCGAGCCCGCCGCGCCTCCCTCCAGACGGCCGAGGAGCCGGCCGGGCCCCCGCTCCGGCAACCTGGCCGCGAGGGTTAGGGTTCTCCGGCGTAGGGGTGGGGGGAGGAGGGCAAGGCGGTGAAACGTGCCGTTCAAACGCGCCCGGAGGAAGGTTCTGGCCGAGAGGGAGCGAATGGAGGTGCTCGCGTTTAGCTGCCAGGGATGCGGGCGTAGCGGGACACGCAGGTGCAACTGGGCGGGGATCCTCCAGCCGTCATGAGGGCCGTCTGGTTCCCGTCACGCCCCCATCGGCCACGTCAGCACCGTTACACTTTACTGCCCCTGTGACAACCCTCTCTGGATTCAGGCTGAGGGTCTCGACACCTGCCAGACCTCCCCGCCTGCTCGGTTCATACACGGCGGTCGGCTCCATCTCTCTAACAGTCATCTTCTCTCTACAGCGGCTCTCACTGTCTTATCCTATCCTGGTCAATACAAAGTCAACACACCCCACTGTAACTGTAGTGGTGTGAGAAAAATAAAAACTAAAAACAAGATGCTGCTTCTAGACTCTCTCTGAAGTCAGAGTTCAGAGAGGGGACTCAGGGAGCTTGTACTCGAAGCCGATTCGCCGGGTGAGGTGGGCGGGGCCAACAGGGGCGGAGCAGCCGGTGCGAAGCCTCGTCACGTCCCGTAACAGCCTGTACGTCACATCTGTAATGCGAGGTCGTGTAAAGAAGCAAATAAAAAAGAAATAAATCAAGAGCCGGGAAGCGTCGCTCGTGGTCAGGAGATGCCGGATCGCCGAGCTCTGAGACAGCTTCAGGCATCCTGGGATACGCCGGCGGAGGCGTCCAGACCTGCCGCGCCTCCTCTCAACCTCCCACCCCTCCCCCACCGCCTCTCCCCCAGCCCCTCCAGCTGAACTTTGACCTTGAAGAATATAGGGAGACATTCCTCCTCCCAGGGGTGTAAGCCGGGGAGAGTGGGGGGGGGGGATTCTTCTTTAGATCTAAGAGATAAAGAATGTATTTGCGGTGGAGAGGGTGGAGAGGGTGCTGAGCAAATAAAAACGCACGCTTGCCTTTTAATTGGACAGAAGAGAAATGGGACTCAACATGCCTTTGCTTCAGGGACTCAAAATCAGCTTTGCTACAGATTAAAAAAAAAGAAGAAGAGAGAGAAAAAAAAATGTGCAAAGCAGCGTCTCTCCGGAATGGTAATGGAACGTCCTCACCCAGGCCCGTTTAATTTCCCTCCCTCTCACACTCTTTTTCTCCTAAACTTCTGATATCAGCAGATTTTCTTTGGCACTTAGACGAAAGGGCGGAGGGGGACTGTGATTCATTCTCTATCCTGTTTCTGCAAGTACAGAGGCTGCAACAAGCAATCCTGGAGGCTCTTCTAACCGCCTGTTAAGAGCTGTTTATACTGCTGATACTGAGAGTTGCTAAGGTGAGACAGCAACCAGGGAATAAATACCTGCCCCCGACTTCTGGTTCCATTCCAAAAGTGCAGAACTACAGGAAAAAAAAAAAAAAGCAAAAGCTTTACTGATTTGAGTGTTTTTTTAATAGTGTGCGCATTTGAGTGTTTTCTTAATAGAGTGTGCATTGTAATTTAGAGAAGTACAGTATGCACACAAACTCAGGAAATGGTGAAATAAACCACAGCTTATCATTCATGACTAAATGTTGTTCTTCCCAGAAAGAGACGTTTTCTTTCTCTGGCTGATGCCAGACACAGACAGACACACACACACACACACACACACACACACACACACACACACACACACACACACACACACACAC
>JAOYMR010000017.1:2745934-2756585 GCA_025802075.1 Tenebrosternarchus preto
CTCTCTCTCTCTCTCTCTCTCTCTCTCTCTCTCTCTCTCTCCCTCTCTCTCTCTCTCTCCCTCCCTCTCTCTCTCTCCCTCCCTCTCTCTCTCTCTCTGTATATACCTACACACATGTTGTTCATACACATTTCACTTATTTCTCACCTTACTCAATCTGTTTGATACAATCTGAATTTGTGTACAATTAATTGTATGTGTTTTGAAACTTTTCTGACATAGTGAAGAGTCTGTTGTAATGGAAGAATTAAAGGAGCATGTTTTTAAAGCCTTTGCAGTCCTGTTTGTGGGAGTGGACTTGTTTGTGTGGATGCTTTCTCCTCTTCATCTCCATAGCTGCTGGAGGAGAGAACGCTCCCACGTGGCAGCGTGTTTGGTGCTGCCCCGGTACCAGCCGCTCATGCGCGTGCGATTCCTCTCAAATGTTCTTTCCTGGGGACGTCCTGGTCATTTTATCCCAGCATCTGGGCCAAGAATCGCGGAGGCCGTGCCTGTGCTGTCAGGCTGTCCCAAACACCACTGTCCATCATCACAGCAGTTATGGTATGTTAATAGTGTCCATATGGGACTCAGTGCTTGGAAACATCAGCAAGCTCGCAAAGTTGCACTGGGGAGGAGGAGTTGTGTTTCATCGCTGGAGCAATGCAGGAGGAACTGGGGAGGAAAAAAGCTCCTTCACTCATAATGACTTACAACAGTGGAGGGAAAACGAGTATTCCAGATCTAATTTGTTTTGGTATGTGCCTGTTCCTTCTCCCTGTCCTTCAGCCCTCCTTTACTTGGATTACTAAACGCTGAAAGTATGTTTAGCTGGGCTTGGGTCCAAGGGTTTTGCGATTGGTATTCTGTAACCCTGGTTACCAGAGCAGTGAGGCCAAACAAACAATGCTAAGGAATTTGGCATCATGGACGTTTACTCTTTTGCAAGCAGAAGGTGGAACGTTTTTGATTTGAGGCCTTTTTGCGAGCCGCACAGCCAATTAAGCGATGAAACTCTGGAATGAAGGCTGGCCGAGCGCACGTCTCAGCAGGTTAACGGACCTCTGAGTTTACGCTCCTTCACGTTTCAAGGAATGTTTGTGGGGAAAAAATGGTGAAAATGCCATTTGGTTTCAATTTCAGGCAAACTGATTGCCTGAAGTTTCATTGGTGGGTTTCTGTGCATGTACTGAGCTCTACTGGGCCCCAGAATGGCAGGTAGAGGTGATTATACAGACATTTGATAGGAAACATAACCTTCCACTTTGGCATTTTCAATGTTTTTGTTCTGTCCACTTTTTCCTCCTGTTGCCAGTAGAGGGCACTGTGATGATTCCTAAATATCTTTTCTCTAAGGAATTGCCGTTAATTCTGCACATTGCCTGAAACACTAATCACAAACACTTCAGAACACAATCTGAAATCCTGAAAGTGATTCGTCTTTGTGGTTCAGGCGAATCTGAATTTGAGTGGGTTTTAATTCCAGCAGTCCTGTGTTTATAGTGACTGTAGTACAGAATGCTTACATGCTGTGGTTATTTTCATGGCAGTGGTCATAATTATAGCTCAAGGACTTTGGTGATTGAGGTGAGGCTCCTTTAGAGTCAGAAGTGTCAGAGGTGTCCGTGGGAGGAGCGAGTCTGCGAGTGCAGGTGTGTTTGGCACGGTCCGAGTGCTCTCCCGGCTCCTCCTGTACCTTCACCTTTATTTTGCTGCTCTTTCTGCAGTGTTGTTCTTCCCATGCGATCTCAGAGCCCGTCCGGTCGGAGCCTATGCCTCCCTCCCACACCCCCCACCTCCACCCCCGCGCTCCCAGTGAAAGGCCCAGGGCAGGGGGCCCATTGTTGGGGCTGACCCTCTCCCTTCCTCGGACTACGTGGACGAAAACACGCTGCCTCTCCGACGGCTGCCAAAAACAACACACCTCTGTACCTTCTGCACATCATGTCACACTGGTGCTTGTGCGTGTCTCAATGCAGTTCTGCCTCATTGGGAACAGAGGCGGACGATATCTGCCTGCTTGTACAGCAAATATTGTCAAATGGAATCCGATATTGTGGAGGATCTGCTTTGATGAACTGTAAAGAGAATGTTTTTGAGAAAGCAACATGCCAGCATTTAGTGGTGCTGTGAAGTGAGGAGACTGCTTCCTTGTCTGATCTTCTTCACTGAAGGTCTGAGGGCTGCAGGCATCTGAGCTCTTTTGAGAATAGTGTGACTAATATTGCAATCTTTCTCTCTCTTGAGATAAAGGAGAATTTCAGCTTCCAAGAGGCTTCCTTTCAGATCACGGTTATGTCTGTACACAGGAGAGAGAGATGGTCTTTTTCCTAGAAACTCTTCCACTAAAACAAACACTGGAAAGGCTGGAAACACTGTGTTCACACGATGGAAACGCAGGGGCAGGTGTCCTGGTAAAGTCCCATGGCCACACTGCCCAGAGCAGCATGGTGTAACCCTGGGAAGAGAAGAGAGGTCGGAGGCACTCTGGGATACTGTAGGACTTGAGCCGAAAGTTATGGTCGTATCACGAGCCGAACGCTGAAGTGTTTTCGCTCGCTGGGATTTCTGTGGTGTCTTCCAGATTTTTCTTACTAATCAGAATGTCCACGACTTTCGTGTCTAATTGCCAGTGATTGTTGCAATTTCTCTGTAAAGGCACCATATAAACTAGAAAAGTAAAAAGCACATTTTTACATATTTTTACATTGTCTTCAAAATCTGTGCACACCAAGGGACAACAAGATACATGACCAGGCCTTTCACATGCTTTGGTTAAAACTTCTTTTATGATTTCTTTGGGTAATGCGGGTTTTCTTTTTTCTGAATATCTAGATGGTGTTAACATTAATCTGCATAGTGAAGATAGCCTCATGTTTTACAATAAAAACACAAGGTAGTTCTCTTTGTTTCTGTGTCCTATAAATATCCCCCACCTACTCTGTGTGTGTGTGTGTGTGTGTGTGTGTGTGTGTGTGTGTTACTCTATGTCCTCCTCTCAGTCGAATGCATTCACAGCGGTGGAAACGCTCTGGCGTGTTTCTGCTCGTGGACGGCGGCCTGACATTCCTTGGTGAGATAAGAGAGGAGTGATAAGTACTTTCCCACGATTGTTGCACTATGGTGTTTGTTTCACATCTCACCCAGGCCTCTGGGGGGCAGCAGGACGCACACTGTGCATCTGAGCCTCACTTCCAGCCCTGTGTGTGTCCTCGTTGTTTATTCCACCTAAATGAGGGTGCAAACGGTGCGGCTGAAGGGTGGACTGCCCTGGTCTTGTTCCACACTGCTCCAGACTCTCTTTCCAGGAGGGTCTGACTGTCCCACAGGTGGGGTCTTATCGGCACGATTCCGAAAGAGTGTGTTTGCATGCCGGGAGACACCAGCAGTTCTCAAAACTAAAGATCTGGCAACGACCTCTTCCACGCTCGCTCTCTCCCTCACTCACACACACAGACACACACACACACACACAGTCCACCCAAATGCTGTGCTTATTCGACTCTGGTCCAGTCCCTGTTGACCCCATTATGGTTCCATTCCTTATCTGTTGGTCCAGGGAGAGGCCGCTCACACCGCCGTACGTGAGCTCCATCTGTGGTCACCTCTTATCTGAATGTAACATGTAGCTGAGATAGCAGAGGTGCTTTAGGCAATTGACTGACCACTGGTTTAACATCCTCAATGTTCAAACACATGAATTACATCTTACACTAAAGAGGTAATACACTTGATCACATTCTGTTCAGAGCTCTAGACACTGGCTTTTTTGGGGAATCAAATTGGTGAGTAATACTAGTCTGTATCACACGAGAAGCCTGGAGTAGTTTTGGGAATGTCTGGTGTACTATATGATCTGAGGTCAGTGAGAGCAGGCGATAGTATGGCACACATGCCGGCAGTGGTGGTATGTGGTAGGAGGAATGACGAGCTCTTTCTCCCTGTCTTCTCCTTGGCTCGTGTCAGTGATGTGGTAAAGATGTGTATCGGTGTGGCTGGAGGAAATTTCCCTGTAAGCTGCATTATGGCTTCTCAGTGGCAGACGAAGCATTTAGATTTTCAACCCGTTTACTCTAGTGGTGCTGTTGGGTTTTGGTACAATTTAAAGCCAAATGTTAACACAAAAAAGCTTTCTCACACCGTTCCTCCAGGCACCGGGCCGTTCTCCACCTCACCACGTCTTTAGATATATCCTGTGGTATTCTCATTTGACTGCAGGTCTTCACCAGTGTTTGGCATGAGCCTCTGTTATGTAAAAGTGTATTGTGTCTCTCTTCCTTTGACCACTAATGAAGGCAAATCTATCGGAAACTGGCCTTAATTAAATTGGATTGCCCTGAGAGTGCCAGCACGCTAACCTTGCTAGCACAACACTGCCAGTTGGTTAACTTTGTACCTGCATTTGTGCCCGTTTCTCATGTAGAAACTTTGGTTTGAACGGCAGTAGCAGGAGCTTCCGTGCCGAGCGTCACAGGTTTGTGGGTGAGCGTGTGGTGGTTGGGTTGGGAAAACGGAGTGAATGCTGACCCCTACCCTGCATTGTTTTGAGCAAGGACTAAGGGAACTGATGAAGGTTGGAGTGCGTTCATTTGTGAATCAATGACTTCTCCCCAGGTGCAGCCATTCACATTCAAGCCATCTGATAACAGCTGTCTTTGGCCTCTTTGGGATTCAAAGTCTTGCTAAATGCCTCAGTGCCACGTCTCTCTCTCTCTCTCTCTGTGCCATTGGTTTAGTTTAGCAAAGGTTTTTTTCCACTCTACGCAGTAAGCAAGTTGGTCAGAAATGTGTGTCAAATGAGAATTTTTGACTTTGGACTTTGTCCAGTTGTGTGAACTTTTGAAGTGCACAGACAAGCGGAAATAGTCATCATTCCTTGTGTCACAAATTCCTCTTTTAATAGTTAACAGCCTTGCTTATAGCTGTACTGATTCCTTGGGTCCTAGTGAGTAATGTGCTGATGCGTGTGCATGCTGCACTAACCATTCATGTCAGGACTGATTGTCCATCACCTGTCAATAGGGGCCAGGAAGCCCGTGCAGCTTCAGCAGGCTGAAGCCTTATCTTGATCAGCTAATCCTGGAGAGCGTTCCTCCCAGCTGAGTGCCTGTGAAACCACGCTGGATGCTTGTTAGCTCTGCAGAAGGAGCCACAGAAAGGGTATGCAGCCGAATGGAGGAATGTGAACGACTCTGGGTGAAGGCTCTGCCAAGCTTGGTGGGCAGAGAAAGTATTCACAACTGCATGGGCACATGTGATCTTGGTACACGCGCGAGTACCAAGACTGGCTGTTTACATTCTTGCTCAGGGAGGGATTTACGCAAACACTAAAAATGTTTTGATTCCTGAATCCTTTCTGAAGCAGCAGTGCTGAGTAGCAGCGGTAGAGTCTGTAAGACTAGTGCAGTCTGGCAGCAGTAGTTAGTAGGGGTAGTGTAGAGTGGCAGCAGTAGTTAGTAGGGGTAGTGTAGAGTGGCAGCAGTAGTTAGTAGGGGTAGTGTATAGTGGCAGCAGTAGTTAGTAGGGGTAGTGCATAGTGGCAGCAGTAGTTAGTAGGGGTAGTGTATACTGGCAGCAGTAGTTAGTAGGGGTAGTATAGAGTGGCAGCAGTAGTTAGTAGGGGTAGTGTAGAGTGGCAGCAGTAGTTAGTAGGGGTAGTGTAGAGTGGCAGCAGTAGTTAGTAGGGATAGTGCAGAGTGGCAGCAGTAGTTAGTAGGGGTAGTGTATACTGGCAGCAGTAGTTAGTAGGGGTAGTGTATGTGGCAGCAGTAGTTATTAGGGGTAGTGTAGAGTGGCAGCTGTGCAGTATGAGTAACACAGTGTGGCAGCTGTGGGTGAACTGTTGGCCTTTGGTTGAGGCATTTAGACGAAGAATTCAAAATATGTTAATTTTCAGGCTTTTTGGCTATTTTTTTATTTGTCTTTTGGTTTCATTTGTCTCATTAAAGTTCCCCCTCATTTAGCTTCTGTTTAATAGCTATCAAAGCTTGTTTTAGTTCATGACTCTGAGCCCTTTAAATTCCCCTGGAGCAGTGTAGTGTAACAAAGGCATACCAGTGGTTCTGAGGGTTAATGCTGATGTCTTCTTTAGTCTAATAGCTCAGTAAAGCCTTCATTATGTCCATCATAAAGTGATGAGTGGCCCTGAGGGGAGAGGAGAGAGGAGGGCAGTAACATGCAGGTGGAGCTCCCCTGAGGAGCTGGGCCATAAATCAGCACGGCCCCCGTGGTGCCCGCGTCAGACGGGCCCTCTCGCTCCCTTTCTCGGCCCTGCCGTCTCCTGCTGTCAGAGGATCCAATGTGTGATCCAATGTGCTGAAGTTTGGAGTTGGTGTTTGGAGTTGAATGTGTTTTGAACTGGACTTTTTGTTTGCATGTAGAGATGAAATGCATCGGGCTCCTGCTGTAGACAGTGTGTAACCTGAGACAGATGGGATGAGTAGTGTAGCTCACAGTGTGTCTGAAGTGATGTGTTTTAAAGAATGCTTCAAAAGCCCTTAGGGAGATTTTGATTACAGAAGGTTGAGATGGTGGAGATGGTTGTACAGCAGATTATTAGCCACCCAAAGAAGCTTCAGGAAACATTTTTATTACCTCTTTATAGAGCTTCAGTTCTTTAGAAGGTTCAGGGTGTCTGGAGCACAGACGTTACAACAGAGAAGATCCAATCTAGGTCTCATTTCCCAGAATCATGGTAGTATCTCATCTTAAATTAGAAGGAGAGTGGTCAGTTTTACCATTTAAAGATGATCTTTGTTTTATGAACCTTTGAGGAAACTCACCCCTGACTGGTTCTGGAAAATTATTATATGAAAACTGTTGACTGGTTACACATGCAGTAATGTCAGTTTGATTTTTAAAAAAAGAATTATATTGGTATGGTGGTCCAAGCAACACAAATTACATGGTTGGGTTTTACTTCCAGACAGATTAATATCAGATACCACGAGCGAGATAAAGTAGAGCTTCTCACGCCTGAGCCGTAAATGATTCTTAATACTCTGAGCGCGGAATCCTGGAGCACGCTTCGTCCTGTCTCATCAATCTGTGAGCAGGAAATGTGCCACTTCACCTCTGGGAAGCTGTGTGGAGAGCCAGAGGAATCCTAGGAATTCAGATTCCCAGCAGGACATCGTGGATCTGCAGTGGAATGGTAATACGTGCTCACACACAGGAACCACAGCTTCCAAACCCCTACTGAGAGCTGGCTGAGCACACAGCTTGTATTCCTTCATCTTAATGGTGATCAGGCAGATGCATAGAGGTGTTTGTGTTATGTAATCATGCACTAAACACACTCAGACACACGTCTAGTACCACAGTAATATCGCAGCATGAGTTGTGTTTTATCTCAGGCCTTCTCCCACGCCCCACTCATGATATGTCTCTCTTTCACTGTTTGTGTGTGTGTGTGTGTGTGTGTGTGTGTGTGTGTGTGTGTGTGTGTGTGATGGACAGATGGCAGGTCCATTGAGAGTGACTCTTATCTGTCCTGTACTGATGCACTGCCTGAGAAAGGCCCAGGCCTGTATATGACGTCAGTCGCTCCATTGGCTGCCTGATGAGGCTGGCGGTGTTTCCCAGTTCCTCTCCTGCTCCCACGGTACTGGTGGGCACCGCGCGGCCACTCACATGCACGCTCACATGCACGCTCACGCTAGTGCACGGCAGAGCACGTGAGAGACGTTTCCTCTGCGCACTCGTGGTAAGACGGGGCTGAAGTGTTCTGAGGGCCAGCACTGAGATGTTTGCTCAGTTGGCCATGCAGTGTTTGCTCAGGCTAAGGGGGGTTACACACTGTTGAAGAGGTGAACCAGTGCGAACCCTAACCCTAACCCTAACCCTAACCCTAACCCGCTGCGGAGTGGTGAACACGCCGACCGCGTGGCTCCAGGCTTGCGTCTCCGCTTCCCCCACTAGACTCTGTGCCGCAGGCCTGGAATACTGGGGAACATGCAGATGTGATTAGCATACGCTAAGAATAGTCGGAGGGAAAGCTCCGCCCAGCAGGCCGAGAGTGGCCCGTGTGTGGGAGGGGCTAAGCGTTGCTTGCTCTGGGTTGGCTCTTTGGGGACTTCAGCTGGTTTCCCAGTGCTGGAGCTGTGTGAATGTACACACCTGTACTCTCACCTGTGAAAGAACTCACACACAAACAGAGATCCCCACAGCAGAGAGGAGAGAGAGAGCAGAGAACGACTGACTCCTCACTTCAGTAAAATCAGGGGCAGCATCAGTACCGGAGAAAGAATGTGGAAATTCGGGTTAAATTCTGTGAAGGCAAGACAGTGGGAGTTTCGTATAGACATTTGTGCTGACAGGAATGTAGATAAAAAAATATTTCGAAAGCCACATTACATGGTATGAGGACTGAAGGTTTAGTTGAAATGGAATTTTACAGTGAGTGTGTGTGTATGGAAATGACAAACTGTGTACTAAGGTAGCTATGTACTAGTGTAGAACTCCAGGATTAGGTGGAACCCATTCAGACACAAGTATGTGACACTATTGTTTCAAGAGAAGCTTTAAAAGTAGACGTATTTGACGTTGTCATTTCCATACATTGTGTGATGACGGGGCCTGACACAGTTATTGTGTTGAAGCACATTGTTCAGATTTAAAGCCGGAAAAAAGTGATTGTGTTGTGGAGTTACATTTACAGTAATCCACAAAGTAACAGGAGTGTATTGTTGGACTGAATGCTTTAATATTGCATTGTGACAGAGGTGTTTAGTCCAGTCCAGTTCCATTTCCAGGTTTTTCTTCTGTTCCACCTATGTTTCTGCTTTGAGGGATCTTGCACTGATGGGGTTTTCCTTCTATTTTTGGTTCTTTTCCTTTTTTTCCTGTTTGTTTGTTTGTTTCATTTGTTTGTTTGTTTGTGTCACTCCTGGCCTGGTCTCACTGGCCTACACTTCCATCACGCTGGCTGATGACATTCCTTTACTTTGTCATAATGCCTGATTACAGCCAACCAATCAGCAGTTGCTTTAATGAGGGTAAATTCCATTTCTGTCATTCATTTAACATGCACTACCCGCCAGCTATGACTGTGTGGTGGAATGCTCTGTTTGATGACACATTAGTTGTCTGACTAGCTATAGCCACGATGCTTTTATCTGCAGTCGGGCAGTGGCCTCTCTGAAGGGATTTGTGTTGTGAGTTCAGCACTGCTGAACGTGTGGTGGAGGAACATCAGGCCCATGGCTCTTGTGCATTCCTCAGGTGGAAATGCTATGACTGATAAAACCATGGTGCCAAACAGAGGAAAGTCAACAGAGAAGTCATGCTCACACAGCACCATTCGGTGATAGAGATCACCATCGTGGTGGTTTGCCCGTAAGCCCTGTGCGATAGTGAATGTACCGCCTCTAGTTTCTATATCTCTGTCTCAGCTATTTAACTTTAGAGGTTTTCAAAGATATTCAGCAGTTTTGGCAGAATATAGAGATAAACTTCTAGTCCTGTACATATCTCTCTCTCTTCTCTATCTCCCTCCTTTTCTCTCCATTCTCTACTTCCATTCTCTTCCCCTCCCTCTTTTTCTGTCCATGCTTGACTCAGGAGGGCTTCAGGAGTGGGCGTCTTGTGCTCTTGGATCACTTCAGGGTGTGGGTGAGTCTGCTGTGACCCCCTTCGTGCTGTGGCAGGAGGGAGGGGCGCTCCTCCAGGCGCTCCTCCAGGTGCTCCTCCAGGCCCTCCTCCAGGACCTTCTCCAGGCCCTCCTCCAGGCGCTCCTCCAGGCCCTCCTCCAGGCCCTCCTCCAGGCGCTCCTCCAGGACCTCCTCCAGGCCCGGTGAACATGGTCTGTGGCTGAACAGGCACATTTCCTCCTGCTCACTCAAATGCTAATCACCCTCTTTAATGTTAGAAGGTGAGATGCCTTTTATCCAGAAACACAACACTGTTGGAGTAATTACAAAGGAAGGAAGTGAAGTCGAGTTTTATTGGCTCAGGAAGTCGCGTTCTGTATGTGGATCGGACGGGCGATGGAACCTGGTTTTTACCTTCGTTCAGCAGCCCGCTGACGAGTTTCAGAGGAACTAAGGCATGTGAAGCTCTGGTCCCATGTAAATGTACTGGGTATTCATGATTCACATCTGTACTCCAGCTATGCAGCACATTCCACCTGGTGTTAATCATTAAAGCTTTGGTTTCTTACAGCAGCCTTTTCACTGATCTCCTCTTCCGCTGCATATGGAACACACTTCATCCCTGTGTGGGGTTTTGACTCCCAGGTCCTTGTTTTAAAAGGCCTCTGTGTCACTTCCATGATGGGGAGCGGCGTGTGTGTGTGTGTGTGTTTGCATGTGTCTGTGCGTGTGCATGTGTGCTCTGCATTGAACGTGTATATGGCCGGAAGTCCTTGTTCCAGACGCCTAGCTGGAAGACGGCAGGAATCACGCTCCAAAATCCCAGGAAGCATCCGTAATTTTTGGCCACATTCTTTTGCGGTTGACTGGGCTCCTCTCAGCCTGTGCACCTCCTAACAGGAAGTGCAAAACAATGGGATCAGAGTGGCAGAAACAGGCAGACAGACAGGCGGCTGGGGGGGGGGGGGGGGGCAAGCCCCCAATCCCCCACACCCCCACACCCCCACACCCCAAAGGTACCCTTTAGCGGGGGTTTAGCACGGGGAGGACGCGGGGAGGGGCCACACCCAAACTAAATCAGC
>JAOYMR010000017.1:2756595-2769181 GCA_025802075.1 Tenebrosternarchus preto
CCCCCCCCCCCCCCCCACCCCCCACCCCCCCCCCCCCCCCCCCCCCCCCCCCCCCCCCCCCCCCGCCGCGGGGCGGGGCGGCCCCCCCCCCCCCCCCCCCCACTCCCACTCTCCCACTCTCCCACTCTCCCACTCTCCCCAGAGCTACCCTTTCGCCTGCTGTTCTCTCCTGGATGCAGGCGTGCTGGACCACAACAACTAGAACTGCAGAGTGACCTTCAGGACAGGAGAGTGTTTAGATTTATGTATACTAAAAATAGACACATTGCAAATACTTTCAGTAATATTGAAAAATTCTAGAAATATCTGTACAGAATATTAAAAAGAGTGTGTACATATGTACCAGCACAGTTAAAATGTCCCTGCAGTCACAAAGGTATTTTTCTGGAGTCTGAGGTAAAGGTTTGTACAGTTTAGTATACAGTATGTATACTGTGTGTAGAATAACAAACTATTTTAATTTTAAATGTGATGGTGATATAAAAATGCTTTAGTTATGAATTTTCAGTGATGATTCAATTTAATTATTTATTTGTTTGTTTTTAAAAGGTTTTTTTACTTTCCCGCTATCTGTGAAGGATCATAGTGCTTTACATGTGAATGCTGTTATCAGATAGAACAGCTGGCTCTGAATGGTCTGCTCACATATTAGAGAAGAACAAGCCATTGAAAACAAGATCACATTGGATCATAAATGCTGCATATTCCAGACTTGAATAAGAGATTCTCTAGTTCTGGCTGAGCTCGATGGTGAAGTGTTCCAAGCTAAATGATATTCACGTCAGATGCTAAGAAAACACCCCTGTAGTGCTCTACGTTGGAGATGGCAGGTGCTGAAACCAGTGTTCTGGAACCATGTAAAGAGATTGCTCTGAGCAGCTGGGCGGTGGAAAACACTACTCATCCCAACCTCTCAGGCCTCTACCCCAGCACCTGGCCTGTGTGTGTGTGTCTGTGTGTTGTGTGCATGTGTGTGTGCTCCGTCACTAGGCTGCAGGCTAAAAAGCATCCATCTAATTTCAATGGCTGATGAGTCGCTCAAAGCTCTCTAGTCAGTATGGCCTTGGGAGACAACTTTATCTGCTCTGGAAGTGATTGCTTAGTGGCCCATCTGCTCTTGGATGCATCTGTTCCCGCTGTGTGTGTGTGTGTGTGTGTGTGTGAGAGTGTGTGAAGCAGAGATATGACAGAGAAAGGAAACCAGTCCTTTTTGTTCTCCGTTACCTCCCATTGAAGACAATACCAAGCATGATCTTTTAAGAACTGATGGTTTACCTTCTGAATTCTCTCATGCTATGGGGCCACATCACTGTGATGCGCTCAGAGGGATTCAACTGGACCCGTGATTGGCTGGAGTCGTTAATAGGACATTCTTTTGTTCAGCATATGTTCAGTGAATCGGAAACCTTCCAATAAATAAGGATTTGGTCTCGAGCATTGCCAAGCAAGGGGCTTTCAGAAAACAATCACAAATTACACTCTCACTCCTGAAGACGTTTGTGTTTTCTTTTGGTTAAGACGGTGAGGTGCACAGGCATCGGCTGCCAGGCTGACACGCCTGAGTGTGAGCAGGCGTAAGCATGTAAGCATTTCAACATGTTTGGACCAAACAGCTCATTCTACTGGGGCCTGATTTACAAAGGGTCCTATTAAAATGACGTCATGCAATCCTGGAGTCGTGTAACATGGAGAAGGCAAAATGACAACATTTATCATGTTTTTTTTTTCTCCAGATGATAAACACATTCCTGTGACAAAAAAGGAATGAAAACAACAGATAAATCAGCAATCGTTTCTGTCACTTTTTTGTTATTCTTTATTTAAAAATATTTTTTTTGTTTGCTTTTTTTTGTCTTTTCTGATGACTTTCAGCTACGTATTGCACATATATTAGTCTCTATAAAAATGAATATACTCACAACATAGACACAACATTCCTACTATACTAGATTGGATGCAGTATGTTTCCATAGAGATGCCTGCATCACAATGGCCCCTTATGTTGCTGGGGGGAGTGGCCCAGGCCGATCTAGGCGGTCTCTCCCGCCACCTGCTCCTGCCGTAATGGCTCTGTGGAATGTGGGGGGAGTGAGAGAATACGTCTCGTTCACAGTGCCGTGTAGAGGCCTCCTCATCCAGCCTGTGCTCAGGGAGACGTTAGGCGAGCTGAGTTTAGGACAGGCTGCTGGAGCTGCTCTCCTCTCCTCCACAACCAAGAACTTTTCCACTATAACTGATGGGTTACCGTAGTGTTATCAGTTATCTGCTATATATACAAATATTTACGTCCTTAAATGTTGTGTATTTCTTTTTTTGTGTTATACATGCCGTTCCTCTTTGTAATAACTGACACTGATAATTTAAGGTATTTTGTCTCTGAACACGTAAATAGTTTGCATGATCATATATGAGATGTGTGTCAATATGAGAGTATTATTCTGAACATGTGTATCTGTGGGGGCAGGGGAGGCCGTGTAAACGGTCACAGTGCTTTCCTCATACACCATCTGGTGCTGGTTGAGGAACAGGTGCCACTTCTGCTGAAGGCTCCATGCTGGACTTCCTCCGGCCTTATTTGCACAGAAACTGGGCCGTCACCTGCTCTGTGTCTCGCATCTCAGACCTGATGAGGCATGACAAGCTGTTGGTCAGTAAAGAGCAGTTGTATGAACCTTGGTACACACTTAACAAAGTAAAGCGTTTCTTTATGGGCCTGTGCAAAGAGATGCATTGTATCTAAACTGGGTTCCTCTTTATTTCATTTGTGTGACCAGATGGTGTAAACACATTTAACTTTCAATGGAAGAAACATCGAAACAAAGAAGGCAAACCGTGTGCTCCTCACAGAACAGTTGTGCCCAGAGTTTAGTAAACAGTGTTTGATGAGGGGTTAACATTATCTGCAAACAACATCATCAAAGCCCTGGAAAAACTGGAATCCTGTCCTTGCTTAAAGAACTCCTGTTTACTCCTTTATTTTGAACACCACAAACAGTAAGAATGGGATCCTTACTGAGTTTAAATGTGTATGAGCAACATTGATATTATGGAATGTCTGTGGGTGAGGTGAGTGTGAGGTGAGTGTGAGGTGAGTGTGAGGTGAGTGTGAGGTGCTGTGGGTGAGGTGAGTGTGAGGTGAGTGTGAGGTGCTGTGGGTGAGGTGAGTGTGAGGTGAGTGTGAGGTGCTGAGTGTGAGGTGAGTGTGAGGTGAGTGTGAGGTGCTGTGGGTGAGGTGAGCATCAGAATGCTGCACTATTGTTGTCCTGATAACACAAAGGTTCTTTTTTTTTTTTTTTTACCTTAAGGTAGAACAGCAAACCCAAACGAATAAATGTCAGTCCAAGCCACTTTGTAGCTGGGGACACATCTTTAATCCCTTTAGCTACAGCTATATTGTGGTCATACGGCAGAATCTTCCTATTAATCATGTTTAATGAAAAGTGGATTAAAATGCTGTTTGACTAGTCTATGGTTAGTCTGTTTTCTTAGTAAATGTCAGCAGGTAAGGTGTACTGATTGGAACTTCAGTCTGGAGTCGCAGACACAGGCTGGTCCTTTGTTCTTTGTGTGGACTCTGAGACACTGGACCAAAGCTCTCTTTGTATTCTTAAGAGCCATGGAGAAAGTCGTAACCAGCCTTTGAAGGTGGCTGTCAGTGAGACATTTGGAGTTCAATCTAGAACTGAAAGAACAGACGTCATGCATGTGTCACAAAGTGAAGGGAACTCACTCAGTGTGGCGTGAAGTGCACACCTGGATGCATCCTACCTTTAACGCTTTGGGCTCCAGTGAGCACTCATGTTTTAAACTACTCCATGAGTAACACTCATGTTTTAAACTGTACTCCATGAGTAACACTCATGTTTTAAACTGTACTCCATGAGTAACACTCCCTGCTGTTACACTCAACATCAGGTGCGGTGCTGATCTGTGGGACGTCTGAAGCAGTTGTGATGTCTGCATCATGAAAGGCTGCGTGAGCCTTTTTCCATCGGGTTTTCCCAATCACGTCATCAGATGGAAAACTGCTGGTAAGTGGAAAATTCTGCCATGTGAAACATGAGCTGTGTGAAGATGAGGACACCTGAAACCCTCGCTGGTCACCCAGCTAGAGGCGAGGACAATGGAGGACAGTGATCGGAATGATCACAAACAATTACACATAACTCAAAGATGGGTGCAGCTGTCTCGTGTGTGTGTGTGTGTGTGTGTGTGTGTGTGTGTGTGTGTGTGTGAGAGAGAGAGAGACAGGGCTGGTTCTTAAGCTGCTGCAGTAACCCTCTGGCCAGGATGAATTTGGTTAGGCAAATGAGAGGTCAAATGGCCAGGGGAAATGTAACTGATAAGGATCTGCTCTTCTCTGACAGCTGCATTCAGACCCTTCATGACCTCTGGGCATGATGGCCTGGTTCTCAGTCCTGCTCTGATAACCCCTCACTGATGGATCTGCTGATGGATGGACACCATGCAAATTCAAGCAACAGCTCCGTTATGAGTCTAAAGAGTCTTGCACATGGATTTTCCTATACAGAGATGCCCCTCTACCCTGATGAGATTTATTTACGTGGATAAGATTGTTCTCTGAGAGAATTCATTTGGAATCTATTTTGGAATAGATGTTTGCAAGATAAGTGATTGTTATTAGTGATTCTTTATGTACAGTTAATAAGGAAGTGTGTCATAGCTGGAGTCCAGGGGCCTGCTGTGACTCCCCCTCGAAAGCTCTGGATGAGCGGTTCTTCCTCGAAAGCTCTGGATGAGCGGTTCTCCCTCGGTGCTCTGGATGAGCGGTTCTCCCTCGAAAGCTCTGGATGAGCGGTTCTCCCTCGGTGCTCTGGATGAGCAGTTCTCCCTCGGTGCTCTGGATGAGCGGTTCTCCCTCGGTGCTCTGGATGAGCGGTTCTCCCTCAGTGCTCTGGATGAGCGGTTCTCCCTCGGTGCTCTGGTGAGGACTTCCCTCTGGAAACAGGTGCTCTCCCAGGACACTCAGGCCTTCGCTCTCATGTCAACATGGTCTAAGACCAGTTGTTTGACACACACTCCTCACACCATACACACTCCTCACACCATGCTCCTGTTTACCTCCTACCGCGTTTGAGTCCACAAGCCCCTGTTGGCGTGTTTGTTTAAGATGACATTCATTAACATTTTCAACTGGGACTCTTCATTAAAAGCTCTCTGTCCAGATATACCACAAATGTTTTTAAATATTTGCTTTTCTGTCTTTTAGATTGTTCTGCACAAATGATTAAAGTATTTCTATTATAGATTACAAGGCTTTTCACGTGCAATTTTTGTAACTGATACTTTATATATGAGTTATTTTTGCAAATATGATTTTTATGCATATTTAAATATTGTTTAATGTTTAAGAATATAGTGAATTAGGGTTGTAAGATCCTCGCTCTGGTGTTTAGCCAAGCAGAAGCTCGTTTGGCTGCTCTGTACATGAGTCGGATCAGGACTTGGGAGCACACGGACGTGTTGTTTGTAAAGAAAAGCTTAATTAAGGGGAAAATGCAGACTCCCCACCTCCTCCCTCTGTACCTCCTTGCTCATGCTAATGTATGGAATGCAGCCATTTCCTCCTTCTGGAGAATTACAAAGAAACCAGAGGTTGAAGCTCTTTGGTGCATCTTCCTCTCTCAGTTCTGGACATACTTGGCTGAACTTGTATGTCATGTCAGCCTTATTCTGATGTAACCAATATCTCTCTAATTAATTTCATATTCACTGGACGCGTTTTCAGGGTTTTGTCATTACTAACTTGACGCTTGTAAACTGAGGGCCGGGGGAACTGTTTGTAGGCCGGGTAACACTTTATAATAGCTGGACGTCTTTTAGGAAGAACCGTGTCTTTTTACCCGGTACTGGAGGGATGTCCCATGTCCTGCTGCAGCACTAACATGACCCATCTGCTCCACTTATCTGTGAAGTTTGTATAACATTGATCTGTTACATACATATCAGGACCTGGGGAAATATTTTACTGCCACATTACAGGGTCAGTTATGCCACTTCCACTGGACAGGATTAATAAAAGCACAGTATAACCCTCACTCAGCATGGAGTTCTGTACAACTCTGAAACTCAGCAGTCAGTACACAGCACAGGCCTCAGACAAACACACAACATGGTATTTCTTCTTCATTTTCCTAATATTTAAATGTCCCATCAGGCTTTTATATTTAAGTTACATTAACAGGATTTATCAAACACTCGTCTCCACAGATACTTAAAGAAGTGCTTCTCCACTGATGTGTATATTTTCATCTCTTTGGTCAGGCTTTGCTTTGCTGATCCTCAGAGACAGGCAACACTGCGCATCAACACAGCCACTCGGCTCAAGCCCGCGCTAACAGGTGAGGACTTGCTCTCCGCACACCTGCCACACACCTGCCCCACACCTGCCCTTTTTGGTTCAGTTAGTGTCTGAATGCACCAATCCCACATATTCACAGGTAGATCAGTGGCCCTCAGGCGTATTCTGTACAACGGAGAACAGGCTAATCCACCATCTGACCAAGATCCACCATTCTGTACAACTGAAAACAGGCTCCTAAAGAGTTGGAGGGGGAGCATTCATATATGGGAAAGTGATAGGAAGGGGAATTCTGCTGTTCAAATTGGAATAGAATATGGTGTTTGAATGGTGGTTTGTCTACAATACATTTTCACATATTGTACACTTTTCTGTATGATGGGTACATTACTGAAAAGTTTAATTGTTTGTTTCTTTGCAATCTATGTATCTGTGTCTGTGTGTGTGTGCGTGGGTGTGGGTGTGTGTGTGTATGTTTGTATGTATGTTGCGCTGGTGTGTATATGTATTTTTGTGTGTATGCATGTATGTATGTTGTGTGTGTGTGTGTGTGTGTGTATGCATGTATTATGTTGTGCCTGTGTGTGTATGTATATGCATGTTGTTTGAGTTTGTGTATTTATGTATGTTGCATGTGTGTGTGTGTGTGTGTGTGTGTGTGTGTGTGTTTATGTTGAGCGTGTGTGTATAAAGTGTGTTGGTGTAGTGAGGGGGTCGGGTGTTTCAGGAGCAGATGGCAGACCCTCTCCCAGTAATATCTGCTGCTGAAGGATAGAACAATACATCTCTACAAACTTATTAAGGAGGGGGAGGCCACTGCACTCCATGGACAGCTGGCAGGCAGCATGCCTGAAACACACACACACACACACACACACACACACACACCACTCCCCTCCCTCACTGTCCACACAGACACACACTCAACAATTAACTGGCACGGGCCAAGAGCTTAAATATTCACCAGCTGAAAGCAAACAAAGAACTTAAAATCAATTCCTCATGAGGTTTGTCATTCGCTGTGTAGCATTTGGGTTCCTGTTTGAAATCTTGCAGTTGAAATTATGGAAACGTTTTATTATTTGTGTTATTTGTTTTTTTCTTGCAAGAGAAAAGCAAAGATCCTTTAAAGACTGAGTAAAATCTCTGAAAACTAGGTATAGATATATAAGTGCACTATGAACAGCGTCTAATATCTTTTTATTCTTTAGAGTAAGAAGAAATGGTTACAAATTGTGCTGATCTCTTGTTCTTTCATAACACACGATGCAGAAAATCAACACATCCAACATATGGAACTAACACAGAAAGCAAACGACCAACAACCTTTTCTATCTTCACTCAGCGTTCAGTGTAACTTGTTAAACTCGACAGCTGTTTAGAAACATAGTCGCTGTGTGCACAGGCAGGATACAAATCGCCGCTTAAAAGCGACAGGGAACGCAGTTCCGCTTGTCGTTCGTTCGCCCTGCCTCCTTTCTCCCCGCGCGCTGCCGTCTTGTGTTTGATCCCCGAGGGACCCGAAGCCTTTGCATTCCACACATTCCAGCCGCGACGAACAATCGGCTCTCAGTCATTTATTAGCGGAGCCTTCGCCTTGGAGCGCAGTCCGCTGTAGGATCTCCACCAGCACGCTTACGCGGCCGCAGAGAAACACGGATGGGAATATAACCATTGTCCGGCTTTATTAGGATTACTTCAAGAGAAATACTATTTACTGTAAGCCGATTTTTTTTATCCGCGATGCGACTGTGATTTGGTGAGTTTAAAGATTTTCAAGTGATTGAAGTAACAATAGTTCACGTTTTCTGATGCTCGCAAGTATTTTTTCTACACCGAAAGTTCAGTATGTTCCCAGTTAATGTAAGCGCTATATTTATTAATGTTTATAGTAAACCAGCTGGAATTATCTCGTGTATTTACTACAACATCTGGATCAAGACCTGTTCGCCTAGAAGCCATTTTTAAGATATAGTTATAACTTCACTCTGAAAGTTTGTTTACATTCTCAAGTCACGGTTGTGTAATCTATGGGTTATTGAACGTTTGAGTGGTTTTACTGCGTTATTGATTTTAACATTAACTGTAAAAGTTGTCATGAGTCATTGGAAAAGAGTTCGCAAACTCAGGAAACAAAGTGACGCAAACAATAGTGCAGAAATTTTACTCATTGTCGAGTAATTTCCTTTGGTCTCCAGTTAGGAAAGGCTGCATTTTTGCTGTAACTGATTTCACAATGTAATATGAAATAAATTCGAATCAGAATGGTATGTTTACATTCGTGCCGGGTCTTGTGTAGGAGTTTTACAGCGGTATTTAGAGGCTGACGTGGTGTTGCTATGAGCAGAACCGTTGAGCGCAGAGGTGGCTGAAGCTGAAGGGGAATCCGCTCAGCGAGTTGTTTGCCGTTTCTGATGCAATTTAGTGTTTCAGCTGATGAAGCAGACCAAGCATTTACTCATGGTTAAACTAACATGTTCAAAACATCCAACCGAATTGCCTATAGATTACTGCATAATAATAATAATAATAATAATAATAATAATAATAATAATAATAATAATAATAATAATAATAATAATTGTTATAATAATAATTATTATAGGCTAATTTCATCTTAACCAATGCTATTTCAGGTTCACCAGTCAAGCTAGAAAGGACTTCACTACATACAGCATCATTTTAACTGGCTACTGTGCATCATCCACATTGGCCTGAGATGAGAACTGCAGAAGATTCATCAGGCACAGTCCTGCACCGTCTCATTCAGGAGCAGCTGCGTTACGGGAACCCCACAGACGCACGCACCCTCCTGGCCATCCAGCAGCAGGCACTGAGGGGAGGCAGCAGCGGTGGGGGGGCAGGCAGTCCCCGCTCCTCCCTTGAGAGCCTCACTCAAGAGGAGTCACAGTTCCTCCAGATGTCCACGCGGCAGGAGCCCCAGGGTCAGGAGCACCAAGGCGACTGCCCGCACTCCGAGAGCCCCGTGTGCCGCCTCTACCAGCTCCATACAGAGGAGCTTCCCACCTATGAGGAGGCGAAGGCTCACTCGCAGTATTTGGCCTCACAGAGGGGTCAGCCTGGGCAGCAGCAGGGTAGCCCGGAGATGCCCGGCCCACTGATGGGGCTGGAGCAGGACCCGGGCACGTGGGAACTGAAGAGGGAGCATGCCCGGTCACTGAGCGAGCGCCTGATGCAGCTCTCGCTGGAGAGGAACGCCGTCCACGACGTCACGGCCATCACCTCGTCGCACAGCTACCCCCAGTTGTCTGGTGACCATGCTGGGGCTGCTATGTATGGTGTGAACGAGCAGCGTGGGCCACCTCCAGAGTACCCCTTCACTGTCAAAGCCCCAGGGTATATGCTGAGCCATTCACAGGAGAATGGCCTCTATTACAAAGAGCCCCCTCCAGCGTTCCACTCTCAGCATCACAGGTAATGAGTTCAGGCCGTGTGCTGCACACAACTTCAATGAGACAAACAAAAAACAAAACCTGACCAGCTCCACCTTTGTGTCTACACCAGGTACGTTCCGGCCCAGCCGCAGGTGGTGCGACACAATGCCCTGCCTGCACTGACCCCTGCTGGACAGGAGGTCATTGTTGGCGGTTATAGCATCCCTGCTCCCAGTCCTCAGATGGAGCATCTGATGAAGGAAAATGAGAGGCTCAAGAGGGAAGTGGAGAGTTACAGTGAGAAAGCAGCCAGACTGCAGAAGGTAAACAGCATCTCTCGGTTATGTCTTGGAGTGGAATTCTCTTAACTACACACATAGATGTTGAACAGAGACTTGCTGATAGGGTCTCCCCTTGGTTTTGAGCTCAAAAGTAGCTTAGAAAGAGTATGGAAATCATAGTGTGCTTGTCACTTCCAAACACTGCATTCCAGAGAGATTAGCTCGCTAGCCATGTAGGAATGTGTGCTGGAGAAGGGATCACAAGGATTTGGATTTCACTCAAAAAGCATATTCTTTCTCAGTAGCTGACCCAAAATTTCCTAGAAATTTGTCAAGCGTTTGAAACCATATTGAATTTGTCCCTGCCTGAAATGCCCAGTGTTTTCCTGTAACTTAATAATGTCAACACTGAAACGCTAGAATGTCACATGTGTAGCTCAGTCTATGCTTTTGAAGGAATGGAGTAGGTTATATAAGGTTCCACTTGTACATTCACTGAAATGTTGCGTTGTCTTTCACAGAAGTCTGTGAACTGATTTAATTTGCTTATATTGCATGTGAGGCTTCTAAAAGTCTATAGAGTCCTTCTGAAAAGAGTTTTGTCCATGAACATTGAGGATTCTATACATCAGGCCTTCCCCCACTGGATCAATAGGGTTCTATAGATCAGGCCCCTCCCCCCACTGGATCAATAGGATTCTATAGATCAGGCCCCTCCCCCCAACTAGATCAATAGGCTGTAAATTGAAGCAGGAAGGAGGAGGCTTCCCTGGGTGCTTCCGAGACCTTCTTTGCCAACTAGAGCAGATGTCTCAGCTCATCCCAGTGGCTGTGAGGTTGGGGTGGGGTGGGGTGTCCCTGGGCACCCCACAGCTGACAGGCAGCCCTCGCAGCTGTGGAATCCCCCCCCCCCCTCCCCCCTCACTCCGGCTCAATGGCCTCTTTCACTTTCACCCCAAAAGCACAAGCCCATTTGGAATACAGTATGTTTTGCTGTGTGAAGGCCTATGTTATACACCTCTGGTCAATCCCTTAGTCACTTTTAACAGTCCCAAGTGAACAGTAAAATCAGTGTTCTTTCTTTCTCTTCACAAATGCCTGGGTACATGTAGTTTAGAGTCTGGTCTCTTCTACACGTCCTACTCCTTTGTTCCTTTGGATTGCCCCTGGCATCCTGCCATGCGGAAAGATGAATGTGCAAACACCTGGGACCCATAAGTGTTCTTTCTGGAATGTTGATTCAATTCCCAGTCCCTGAAGGGCTCTGGGAGAGAGCAGTTCACGTGTGGGCAGGCACAATGAGAAGCCCAGCCAAGCGCATTCTTCCTCGTCTCTGTTTCTCACTGATCCTGGCCCGATTGACTTTTAGGAGGCACACATGAGGCTTCCTTTGAGCTCATTCAGGTGTCTGCAGAGGAATTCCTGTGATCAAATGTGCACACAAAAAAGTTATATTTTACAAAAGACTTATTCTCTTTCCCCAGCTGGAGAAGGAGATTCAGAGGATATCAGAAGCTTATGAGACCCTTATGAAGGGATCTGCAAAGAGAGAGACACTTGAGAAGACTATGAGGAACAAGCTTGAATCAGAAATTAAGAGGCTTCATGACTTCAACAGAGACCTTCGGGGTGAGTGTTGTCCTGTAGTTTACCATACTCCAGCTAACCCAGCTCAGTTTAATACACAGGATACTCCAGCTAACCCAGCTCAGTTTAAAACACAGGATACTCCAGCTAACCCAGCTCAGTTTAAAACACAGGATACTCCAGCTAACCCAGTTCAGTTTAAAACACAGGATGCTCCAGCTAACCCAGTTCAGTTTAAAACAAAGGATGTTCCAGCTAACCCAGTTCAGTTTAAAACACAGGATACTCCAGCTAACCCAGTTCAGTTTAAAACACAGGATCTCGAATAGGGATGGTGGCTATATGGACACCCTGATTTCCATGAATTCTAATTTCCACCACTTCTATATCTGATGTTAGATCGCCTGGAAACAGCTAATAAACACAGAGCAACCATAGAAGAGCAAGACCACACCAAGCAGGCTTTTGCCAAACTGGCTGAGCAGAGTAAGTAAAAATCGCCCTGCCCTTCAGTTTACTCCAATGATCCCTCTCCTAATCTTGCTGAACTCGAAGTCCTGGCTCATATGTTTTTTTTATCTTTGGTAAACATTGCTCCAGCATGGCCGTTCTGCATGTTTGTGATCACTGTGATTCCTGAGAGCACACTCTTGTTTTGACATATTCACATTAGTAAGTGGTTGGTTAGCACTGCAGCGGCAGCTCTCCTGTGAGAAAATACGCTGGCATGTTGGGTCCAGCACGAGTAGCTGCTTACTGGAGTTACTGGTGAGGCCCAGCCAAGGGAACACTGTCCTCTCTACTGAGAGAGAACCGCTTATGGAACTCGAGTGCAAGCCATTATTAACAGCATCAGTAAATGTGGCCTGGATTCCTTGAATATTTTTCAGGTATTTTGAGCTATTCCATGCTTGAGGAATGTCTCCCCCTGCCCGCCCGGGCCGCGGGGGGGGCGGGGGGGGGGGGGGGGGGGGGGGGGGGGGGGGGGGGGGGGGGGGGCG
>JAOYMR010000017.1:2776277-2791277 GCA_025802075.1 Tenebrosternarchus preto
CCCCCCCCCCCCCCCACACCCCCCCCCCCCCCCCCCCCCCCCCCCCCCCCCCCCCGCCGGCGGCCGCGGGGGCTGGGGTTACTCGTGACGAGCAAGTGCAACCTTCCTCAACTTAGATGAGGGTGGAGGTGGAGGCGAGGGGGATGGTTTGGGTGGCTGTGGGGGCCAAAAGGAATTTCGCACCCTGTCTTCCACATGGGGAACAAGGAGGTCCCAGCATGCCTCCAAGGCCAGTCAGCAGCCTGCCAGGTTCTCCCTTACCTCCCCTCACTGTGCTTAGCTGCACATTTTCAGTAATGGGACCAGCTTTTAACCCATAGTCATATATCAGCTGACTTGGATTTTAGTGGTTGCATATTTGAAGCACATTGAATGACTAGTTTAACAACTACTGTGTCCAGATACAAAGCTCCATTCCTACTACTGTGTCCAGGTACAAAGCTCCATTCCTACTACTGTGTCCAGGTACAAAGCTCCATTCCTACTACTGTGTCCAGGTACAAAGCTCAATTCCTACTATGCGAGGGATTCCTGGTTCTGTTCCAGGTGAGAGTTTGGATGTGTTATACTGCTGACTGGTAATTTAAGGAGAGCATGTGTGTGTGTACGTGGCCAGATCCAAGTCTTCTCTGCAGGGAATCTTATTTCTGGTACCCTGCTGGTTTTAGCAGGCTGTGTTTCCCCTTAAACGGCTGAAAAATGGGTAGAGACTGGGTGCATTCCAGACATGGCTGTAGTTTTCCAGGGAAAAGTAAGAACCACACTGGTGGGTGTGCATTTATTAGAGAGAAACACAACATGCTCACTGCAGGGCTGCTGAGATAAATTTGTTAGACATATTTGCTTCAGAGAGAAGATGGTAAAAAGATGCTATGTACACTGAACATTTGTAATTTGGATATATACTAAAGATAGTTTAATTAAAAGAGAACATAATGTTCATATAAAAAGCACATAAAAAGTACTGACCCTTAATACTGACCTTTGCACTGACTTTCAGTCTAAGATTTTGGTGAGAAATATTTGAAAAAGTAATTCAGTCATGCGCTTGTGTTTTGCTTTGATTTCTATGGAGATTCCAAAACTTCCTGCTTAGAGTCTTCATGGAATGCATCTGCCCCGCCTCCTCTTCCTCTTCTCTCTTTACGCATAAATTAGGGTCACTACCCTCTCGTTTAGGCTCTGTTCTGCTCAACAAACCCCCTTCCTCTGTCATTTGTCCAACACCTATTGTCTGTCTGTCTGTCAGACAAAAGGCTTTGCTGCCTTCATCTTTCTAAAGTACTAAACATACAAATGTGCCACTGACAACCATGTAGCTGCTGCATTGTTTCAAAACCAAACGAGACTCAGTTTGAAACGAATCTCTTCTTCTCAAAACATTCAAGTGGTTGGAAAACAATTATGGTGTGTCATGTTTGCCCTGAAAGCAAAGTTCCTGCTGTGATCAGAACGACTCTCTCCATCCTGAAGGTGGGGCATTTCTCATCCAGAGTCACTGATTCAAAGTCTGAATTGTCTCACTACACAGACACATCTCTTCCTCCAGATGAGCTGTGAAGAGGAAGTGACAATGGCGCAGACCTGTGATGGCAAGCTGGTGTGAGGTAATGAAGCAAAGGTACGAGTGGTGTGAAGGTGTGGGAGGTGTGATGGTACGGGTGGAGTGAAGGTACGAGTGGAGTGAAGGAACGGGTGGAGTGAAGGAACGGGTGGAGTGAAGGTACGAGTGGAGTGAAGGTGTGGGAGGTGTGATGGTACGGGTGGAGTGAAGGTACGAGTGGAGTGAAGGTACAAGCAGAACCTTCTGTGTGTGAGGCTGAGAGTCACAGAAAAGCCAAACCAGACAAAGGACAGTTACTATGCCATTTTGGTTCAAACCAGTGCTGAGTAAAGCTTGTTTTAAACTAATGCCTGGTATACAGTACAGTATGTATGATGTTAACAGGAAAAGTCACCCAAAAGTCACACCAATCGTCACAGACTTAAGACTCTTTAAGACCACAAAGAGCTGATACAAGTCACATTTCTGCATCTATGTTTGGAACCATGAACAGAAAATCTAATCAGTTCAACATGCAACTCGACTAGCCAGACATACGTGCAATCACAGCTGCTGTGTTGGTGATCTGCTGCTGTGGAAACAGACAGGTGAGTACAGACATCCATCCAGGTGTACCAGCAGGTGAGAAAATGAGCTCATGTCTTATCACAGATAAAACACATCCCTTTTTTACAGATCCACTGTAGCTTATGAACAGTCATATTGCAGGGGGAGGGACAAACATGGACTGGTGAGTGATGAGAAAGATGTTGACTTGGCAATAAAACCCTTAAAGCCCTCAAAATTCCTCAACAAGCTCAGAGGAGTTACGGGTTGGTAAAGCTTTGGTTTTATGTCATAGTGGCAGTGGGTGTGATGTTACATAATTTAACAACCAGCTATTAAATTATGGGATGTTTGTGTTTCTGTTTTTTTAAGATGTGCTCAACTCACCATTTGTTAGCTGACGTGTTGAGGAACAGCAGTGTGGGGCTTCCAAAGACCCCCCCGCCCCCGATCTGCCCTCGTGAGCCTGTGTGATACATTCTACTCAAAGGAATGTTCACAATGTCCATTTCACAAGGGCTCCATTAAAGCCAAACACTAGCAGGTGAAGGAAGGCATGCTAGCGCATATTTAAAACTTGTGCACAGTATTTGCTCCATCTCTGAGAGAAAGTGAGGATTGAGAGAGAGAGAGAGAGAGAGAGAGAGAGAGAGAGAGAGAGAGAGAGAGAGAGAGAGAGAGAGAGAGAGAGAGAGAGAATCACACACATTCACAACCTCATGCCTGTTGTTTGAATCCTCTAACAGGCCTCGGATGGACAGAGGCCCATGTTTGGAACTGAGGCATGAGTGGCATGTGCACATGTAGTTTTGTCAGCGTGTGGAGGTCCTCATTAAACTCTGCTGGATATTTACATATTTTGCTGCTCTTTGTGGTGGAAAGAGTTTGAAATATGTGCTTTTCTTTTGTCCAGAGCACATCTAAAACCTCCCGAGGCTCTATAAGAATCTGAAGTGTTTTAAAGGATGAGGGATTAGAAGCCATAAAGGTTAGATTTCTGTCATAGCATATTTCCCACAGAACCCTCCCTCCCCACAGCTGAAAATGGACAGATCAGCAATTAGATCCTCATAGTCATAGTGTGCCATTTGAAAGTTGAATCACAGTAGAAATCTATTTCTGTTTTAGTGTAGGACTGTGGTATTTGTGTTTTAGTGTAGGACTGTGGTATTTGTGTTTTAGTGTAGGACTGTGGTATTTCTGTTTGGGTCACAGAAGTGCCTTGTTTTTTTAACACTCATTCTTAACACTGAATGAGAGACAAAGAGAAACCAACAGAAATTCACAGACATCCTTTAAGATTTCCCAGATGGTAAACTGGTGGAGGTTCTTCATTGTGCTCAGACTGAGTAGTGCATGGTGTAAAACCACTAAACCTGTGGCTCCCACAGCACCTCCAGTTCCCTGCTCTCTCCCACACTCCCTGGCTCACGGGTTCTCTCCTTCAGTGCACAGATCGCTTTAGCTATTTAGATCAATAGGGGCATGTCTGATCTTTAATGACTACTGACACTGTGATTTGGCGCTTCCTCCCAGAGGAGCTGTCAGGATTTCCGACAT
Source organism: Tenebrosternarchus preto (assembly GCA_025802075.1). Taxonomy (NCBI): domain Eukaryota; kingdom Metazoa; phylum Chordata; class Actinopteri; order Gymnotiformes; family Apteronotidae; genus Tenebrosternarchus; species Tenebrosternarchus preto. The sequence goes on from JAOYMR010000017.1 coordinate 2,779,948, forward strand.
GCAGTACACCATTGCACAAATGCAAAAACATTGAGCAACACCTCTCTTCTCAGAAGTAGAGAGTAATTCATTCACAGATAAACTGCTGTCTGTGAATGTAGAGCAAAGGAGCAGAAAGTTCTGGCATCCATCTCCTCTGTCTTTCTGCTAGAGAAGGTGAAAGATGCTGTTTTTATAGTGAACACTGGAATGTCAGATTGGGGAATGGATTAAAAACGAGGTGTATGAGTCAGAGAGGCCTGGTCTACATGAGGTGTTTTCACTTTCATAACTGTTGCTATTATTCTATTCATTTTATAAGTTAAATGACTGTTTGTCTTTATATAATCCATATAAAATACTTTTATCCCAAACTACAAATGATTTAATCAGTGATGATTTGATAGATTAAAAAATAAAACTTGAAAAAAGCCTTCACAATCACTCATACACTCAATACAGTTCCACTATGATTCAATGATGTTTTCACATAGTTCAGGTATTTATTGTTTTGGGAATTACACATGAGCCCTTTTGGACAATCAGATAAGGAAGCCCTCAGTTCACTATAGCTATTCTCAGACACAAGTATTGCTTTGTTTGCAGTTTTATGGATAGACAGCCATCATTTTATGGTCACTTATCAGGTTTGGACCTGCAAACAGAACTTGCTATTTCTACAGTAAATGAGTATTTATAATCCTTTTATCACCATGATAGAGAAGTGCGAGGTTACCTGTCTGCTCATGTGTAGTGCACATATCCAGCACAAGCACATTCAAGGACATGTTCTAGAAATAATGTTTTAAAGTGCATTCTGATGGTATCATCTTCATCTCTGATTCATGTGTGCATTGCAAGTAAATTCATAATTAAAATAAGTGTGTACCAAGCACCTGACTGGGTAATGTTGATATGTCTGAGTTTTACAGATGTCGGGTCTAGAGTGCGACATAAATAACACATTGGTACACCAGAAAAATACCTACAACTTCTAGGATCACATGTCAACCTGAAGCTGCCAAGTAGCCCAGATATCCATATGATGTAATGCTCCCAAAGATACATGAGAGAAATCTGATGCTAAAGCCCTATGATTATTACCAGCACTCTGAGAGTTTCGGATCCAAAATGGCCCGTCATGTGGTGTAACTCACCCCCACTTCACCTTTGCTCAGTTTACTGCCTCTTACTTAGTGAGTGAGAAATTACTACTGTTTTCTTATCCATGAAGACATATAGAGGGTGTAATTAAAGCTTTTCTGAAGCCATGGTTTCACACTTTGTAGGATTTAGTTATTTGATTTAGTTCATGTCAGTGAACCATAGCATGTAGAGGTAATTATGAGGTCCAGTTAACATTTTTCCTTCCGGTCTATTCATTGGTTGTTGTACTATACTGTAAACTCTCATCTGTCTTTTGTAAAATATGGTACACAAACCCAGTGCAAAACCCATAAGGCTTTGTAACAAGCTTTTCCACCTGATAAAGTCAAACGATTTGGTATGCTTGACAAAAAGTGAATTATGAGTTAGGGTTACCCCATCAAAGATATGCAAGCCTCTCTAGTATACAGATGTAGGGAAGTTAACTCTACTGACTTTTAGAAGAAATATGGAGGAATGTCTTGTGTAAATATTGGTGGAGGCCCTTGGAATGTGATGTGGACTGGAGCCAAACAGGAAGCCAAAAACATTTGTTCTCCTGATCCCAAATTTCATTGCCAAAAGCCTTGAGGGTGTTTTTTTGCAGTGGGATCAGAACACCAGAACAGCCTGGGAGCAGTTTTCTTCGTAGCAGAACTGATATTGGTCTTTTTAACTGGTCTTGTAGAAGTGAATGAAGTGGTTCCTGGCTTTGGGCCAAGTAGGACACAGCTCTTCCTCATTTCGCAAACTGTTTAGCCTTCGCTTCTGAAATGCAGAAGTGAGGTGAGGCAACCTGTAGAACTGAGACCACTGCACAGACACAATGGTGTCTGGGGTTTTCAGGCTTTGTGTCTCTCACAATGTATTGTGGAATGCAGTGGTAGGAGAGAATAATGAAAAACAAAAAAATTAATATGTTCCCATTTTTTGTTATATATATATATATAATTCTCTATAATATATATATAATTCTCTATAAAATATATATATATATATATATAGCAAATTTGATTGTAGAACCAGTCTAGTGTACAGTATAATTCAAGCTGACCAGTAAGTTAATTCTGCCATCTAGTGGCGCGAAAGGAATGTGACATTTGTTAGTTAATCAACTTACTTCCTTCCAGTTTATACCACCACTTATGTAAATCGCAAAACATTTGACATTCGTTAGGATTTTACTACATAGATAAATGGCAAATAATATACAGTCCCTTAAGTAGCACATATATAATATATACATTGATTTAATAACGGCAATAATGCAGTGAGAACCAAATGCAATTTTGACCGTGCTCGTTTAAGTGAAGTTAGTGAGAACTTTTATTTTGAAACGTTCCTTTTCCATTCATCCAATTTGTTAATTGTTTATTGCTGCTCGTTTCACCCTACAGTTATGGAGCGGGAGTAACCACAGAATCACGGTAGTTTTTGTCATCTTTGTTTTTTCCTCCCCTTTCGAGGTCTACAGAGAAAAGCAACGTTGTGTTGTGAGATAGGAGTCGTGGTGTATACAGAAATATGACGACTCGTCGTTATCACGTTTGCAAAGCGTTTCACAAGCAGCTATTGTTAGCTTGTTTTCCAGTATTGATCGCTGGTCAATGTTACCCAGCTAAGCTAATTGCTAACGATGTTTAGTTTAACAGTGTAACGTTATGCGCGTATAGATGCGTGGAAACTGTAGATTTTACGGTGGGATTTGATGAACATCGATTGCAGTGATATTTAAACTTAGTAAACCTGCTGTTAAATGGTACTGAACTTGTGTTTGAAACAGCATAGTTAGCTTTACTTATCTTATGCAGCCCTACGTTAAGTTATCTAGCTAAGTTAGCAGAATTGGTGAGTTCATTTTCCTTCTTTCTTGCCAGCCAGTTATGAACTAATTATACGTGCACTTGAATTTACACTGAGTTGATTGCAAGTTAGTTACCTGTCATAGTTAGATATTCGTGTCTTGGTAAGATAGCTAGCCTATTATGCTAGTTAGCCTGGTATCTCTTTGAAATCAATCAGGAGAAAAACTTTGATGGGTTTAGTTAGTTATCTTTATTAAGTTGCTGCTTGTATTGTAATTTCAAGTGCTTGCTGTGTTCAGCTGCATTTGGCGTTTGGGAAGACCGATCGCCAACTAGCTGAGAGCTAAACTGCTCGCTAAGCAGCTGCAAAACTAATGCGAAACTTCTGCAGACCGTATGTGTGAATAGTAAAACTAGGTATGATGAATCGTAACTGCTTCGTTTTGCAGCAGCTCTGAGACAGAAGTGTCTGTATTGTTTGACGTTGATCGTTTAACCTCGGCGTTCCGCTCATCCCGTTTTTTCTCCACTAGCAGGTTTTTTGACGGAAGATGAGTTCTCAACAGTTTTCTAGGCCGCCGTTGCCTCCTGCAGGGGTGGGACAAGGATCTTCATCTGGCAGCAACAATAACCTCATACCAGGAAGCCAACCTGGTAGGTGCACATTTCGTTTGTTCCCCTCATTGCACATTTAAAACATTTTGGAATCACCGCAGAATATGAACAGCGTTACCACCTTCCTGCAGCTGGTGAAGACGGCAGCAACAGAGAAGCAGAGCTCCCGCAGGAGCCTCTGTCTAGCGCCACTGCCAGTGGAGGACCTTTACCGTTCCGGGACGACAAGCAGGACACAGTGGTGGTCAGGCCTTATCCTCAAGTGCAGACTCTAGGCCAGCCTCCCACCCTCCCTCAGCACATACCTATCCAGCCCAGCCCCGCAGTCACTGTGGCTACTCCACCAGCCCACCTAGCCCAGGGCCCACAGCCAGCTTTCACCGAGGGAGCAGCAAAGGTGACTGGCTTCTGCTTTATCACTGTGGATTTAGGATTCAAAGTGGACGGATTTCAAAGATGATCCATGCAGTACTAATAAAATTGGTCTTTTGTTTTCCAGGCTGGGATGAAGTCCACTATGGCCAGTCGACTTATAGCTCCAGCTCCAGCTGCTAGTCCTGGGAACATACCTGCTCCACCTAAAGTGCCTGGTCATATTACCGTCACGCTGGAGAGCAGTATGACCCCAGCCTCCATCCCTGTGGCTACCATCAGCAGCCAGCAGGTAGGGCTACTGGGTCCTGGGGTGGAGCCGTGGCATTTAAGATGAGATCAGATCTAGGCCAGATGGAATGCTTTTATTTTGTAATTCTACACACACACACACACACACACACACACACACACACACACAAAGAGCACTGTTCCAGGGCAGCCGTTGGACGTATGAAGGTCTTGAATTTTTTTGTCTGTGAATTTTTTTTTGTTTGTTTGTCTTATTGTACTTTAGGGACAAAATAATTTGCACCACCTCATGGCAACCAACGTGCAGATCATCAGGAGCAGCACGCCGGCGCTGATCGGATCTCAGACGGCTCCTCCCCACACGTTCACCTCCCACCTGCCCCGAGGTCAGTGTGGTCTGCACCAAGGCAGCTCGTAAAACCTTTCCAGATGTGCAGTTTTCCCCTGAAGGCGCCAGGGGACTGGACTGTTACGGAGTGGCTTAAAAAATCATCACATGGTTCTTCCCAAACTCTGAGATCGAGCACTGAGTTGTATAATTGTATAATCTCAACAGAGGCCACACATTCATGGGTGAGGGATCACCTCCCCACTCCAGCCGGGTGTCTGAAAAGGTCTTTCAGACTGAAACAAAATACACAACACTGGAGGCTGGATTATCTAAGAGGGCAGTTTACAGAGAAACTTTAAACGTTGGTTATTACAGGTTGATGAAACGCGTGTTTGTGTGTTCGTTCAGGTGCAGCCGCTGCAGCAGTCATGTCTAGCACCAAAGGCCCCACTGTTCTGAGACCAGCGTGCGGGGCAAGCGCCCCACCCGTGCAGCACATCATCCATCAGTCCATTCAGGTACACTCTGATCCCAGTTCTCTCAGGCTCACTCTCCTCCTGCTGTGGTTGGTGTGTCACCCCTGGGGTTCAAGTGCTCTATGCTGTACCAATAAGAGTCTTTGGCTAAGACCCCCAACACTCATTTATCTGCTTCTGTCACATGACTGAAGTTGTAATTCACTCTGGATAAGAGCATCTGCTGGTTGTGTAAAATGTAACTCTGATTGTACAGTTATGCGCTGGTTTGTATTTGGGCTCTGGATTGGTTTTAACGTTACATGATCTGTAATCTCTCTCAACACATCAGGAGATGTTTTATTAGAGGTTGTTTATTAAAAGTTGTGGTGCAGTGGGTGGTTTTAACGATGACGTTCTGGCTGCAGTCTCGCCCTGCCGGCTCCACCTCCCCTGCGGTTCTCCCCACGGTGGTTGCCCCCGTTTCAGTGGCGAGGACCCAGTCGCCCGTCATCAACCCTCCCTCCACACACGCTGCAGAGATGGTGCACGGGTAGGTTCCCCACACTGCCTTATCTTCTTCTCAGCCCTGAGTAGGGTTGGAGTTGAAGGATCTGAGAGGCGTGGTGAGTCAGTGTGGGTGCTGTGTTTTGAGTCGGGTAAGAACACATTCAAAACCGCCTTGGTAACGGTGGTGGTGTTTCTGTTGCCAGGCGACCGGGACTCACCATCCACCCTCCCCCGGCTACCATCAGTATCCAGCGGCCACCGGCTCCAAGAGACACGGCCACGAGAATAACGCTGCCCTCCCACCCAGCCATGGGAGCTCAGAAAGCTCCGCCTCCCCACACCATGACCCAGGTCAGAGCCCACATTTCAGTCTCTTTTAAAAGCGGTCCTCTCTCAAATATTAGGTTTGTTTAGAATATCGGCACACGGTAAGATGTTAATAAAGATTGATGTTTAATGAAAGGTTAAATGAATGCCTTTTAAATAGAGGCTCAGGAAAGTACTAAGAAATATTTTTATTTCCTTTCTATCTTCTATTTACAGAAGCCAATTTTTAGCACTGTGACTCCTGTTGCTGCAGCAACCGTTGCCCCTATTTTAGCCACTAACACTGTCCCATCAACCACCACAACAGGTTTGAAATCCTCTGTATTGGCAAACACACAGTCGCTCATTTAAGCATATTCACACACAACTGGTTCACCATGATTCTGTCGACATCATCCAAAAGGTTCTGCAGCCCACACCCAGATGACCAGCAGTACTATAGTCACCATGACGATGACCTCCCACTCCTCACATGCCCCTGCTGTGACCAGCTCAACAATTCCTGTTGGTAAGCAAATGGCACTTCTGTAACAAACCATCAGAGCAGGGTTCAGCCGCTGATTGGTTAGGGTTAGGGGTTGTATTCATGTCAGCTGAGCTGGTTCCTCTGATCATTTAGATCTTGCCTCTGTTTGGAAACTTGAGTCCACCATCATTTATTTGGCTTTTAAAAACAGTTTCAGTTAGAAATGCTCCAGATGCCGCACGGCTTCTACTGCTGCTGTAGATCTGATTCTTGCTGGACTGGGTCGTAACACAGAGCCACGTTGTGTGTGCAGCTAAAGTCGTCCCACAGCCTGTGGCCCACACTTCCCCACGCATCCAACCTGAGTACTCCGGCGAGAGGACCAGTCTGATACCCATATCAGGCCACCGATCCTCCCCGAACCCTGTCACCATGGAGACCCGCAGCGACAACAGGTGACCCTGGACCTTTGACCCCAGCAGAGTTCACACGATTCATGGGCTAAGCCTCACAGACATCCTCAAAGTCCAAAATTTGAGGACGTCCACAACATGCAGGTTGACACACAAGTTCTCTAGACCTTGCATTAAAGATGTGGGACAATCCGTGACATGCGAAATAATAAAAGGTACTATTGTTAATTAAAAGTTAATAAACTTAACTACTAATAATAACTCATTTTACTCACATTACAGGAATATTTTCTCTTCCATCGTGATGCTTTGGCTGCTTAACACAAAACCATTCAGTCTGATTGGTCCTCACCTATATCTCTGAGAATGCTGGGTAATTGTCTGTTTCTGAGCCCATGTTTCTGTAGTCTTTGCCAAAAGCTGCAGTAAGGGCACATAGAGGGCCCTTGTGAGCAACAAAATCGTACATGGGACCCACTAGGGCTTCGCAATTCTCACGTGGATGTGCCTTTGGGGGTGTGTGTTTGTGGACTACAGGACTATGATTCTGCTGTTTTGGGTTCCTTTACCAGCATGAGGAAACCTCGGTGAGGAACTGCCTCTCAGATATGACGACTGCTCACAGCAGTGTGAACTATTTCTCTTGCTCTCTGCTTCTGTATACAGACCGTCCGTACCAGTCCAGTTCCAGTACTTCTTGCCCACTTACCCGCCTTCTGCCTACCCGCTGACGCACACTTACACTCCCATCACCAGCTCGGTGTCCACCATTCGGCCCTACCCAGGTAAACATCACCACTGCCGTTGTTCTACAAGCTGCTCGGGTCTTGCTGAGGAGCCAGTCTGTGTTAGCATAGCGCTCACACAGTCATAACAGGTCAATTGTACTAGTAAGTTGAGCCCATAATTCTAAAACGTCATCATGGGACTTATGGGATGCTCTTACCTCAGTTGATATCAAAGTGATGGCATCTTCCATCAGAAAGAGACTGTGCAGGTTTGGTTTTCATGGGAGATGCAAGGAAGGAAAGCCTTGCTGTACACAGAAAACATCAGGGCAAGACTAAAGTTTGCCAGACAACACCTAGACAAAGACCAGCACTTCTGGAGCAATGTGCTTTGGACCAATGAATTCAAAGTTTAATTATTTGGGCACAGTAACAGAAGACATGTTCTGTTACAATCCAAGCAAACCAAGCAAAACATTTGAGCACAAGAACCATGGAGCATGAAGGTGTCGTGGTTTGGGGTTGCAGAGCCTGCCGTGCTCTCCATCACAGAATCCAGTATGAATTCTTCAGTTTCAGAGGGTGCTTGAGGAACATGAGACCAGAAACTGAAGCTGTAAGTAAATCCACCAAGATAATTGATCAGAACAAAACAAGGGATGGATCAGAACAAGGAATGGATCAGCACCAAGAAATGAAATGTTCTGAAACGTGAAAACGCTGATCTAAATCTACTGAGAAGTAAAACAAAGTCCAATGTTTATTGTTATTGCAAAGGTGCAATTACATATCTATAGATATGTAATCTATATTTTTGAAAGATCATCACATATTGATATGTCTATCAACAAACTACATTTTTAATGGGTAGAACAGGATGTTTTATACAGGGGTCCTTCATCAGCTGTGCGAGTAAAAATGCATCTGACTTTGTAGAAACCAGTTTATATTAGAAACTTTTCTAAAAGCTTTTTCTCCAAATTCAGATGCATTTTGCTTGCACAGCCAATGATGGACCTCTGTCTAAAACATCCTGTTTCTTTTGAAAACAGAAATATCAATATTTGATCTTTCAAACCATATCTATAGATGTATATGTAATTGCACTTTTGCAATAACAATGAAAACAGACTTTGTTTTACTTCTCAATAGGATTAAGATCTAATATAAACTGGTTCCTCCTACTAATTCATAAACATTTTGCTTGCACTGCTGATGGACCTCTGTCTGAAACGTCCTGTTTCTTTGGAAACCATGTGTATTACATTTTTAAATATCTCTCCTGTTACAACCCTCCTGTTACGACCCTCCTGTTACAGGACTCTGTAGTTACTATATATAATATATATGCTTCTCATATATTCCTTTCTTCTTCTTCTTCTTTAGTCACTGCCCAAACTCCAAGCTCAGCACTTCCACCTCAGGCAGGTGTGGGCGTGGCCACAACTGTACATTTGAACCCCATGCAGCTGATGACTGTCGATCGTATTGGCCTGCAGTCTGCTCAGATTAGCACCCAGAATATCCAACCAGCTTCCATGACTGCCCAGGGCATTCAGCCTGCACCAATCGGAGTGCAGGGTCTGCATGCCACTGCACCAATCAGCACGCAGGGGATCCAGCAGGCACCGGTCGCCTCACAGCAGCCACAGACAGAGGGCAAACCATCGGGTAAAGCTTAACAAGTAAAGATGAACTGTTTCTGTTCAGGACTGGTGTGCAGTTCAGTTACATTTTTTTGTTTTGTGTTTGGCAGGTGTAGTTCTGGCCGAGAGCCCAACGTTTGCGGCTAACCCCGTGGGCAGTACGTTCAGTGCTACGCAGCCAGTCACTACTGTTGTTCAGACACACCCCCAGGGAACGGGTGCATCTACCTTGGTCTCCTCCCCTAGACCCAGCATCCTGCGTAAAAAGCCTGTGAGCGAGGGGTGAGTCTTCAGAAATTGCTTTTCTCTCAGAAATAATAGTTGAGATGATTGTGAAAATAGCTTGTGTATGTTAGTCAAGCCAGTCCATGCCAGACATCCATACACGGTCCAGCTGTTTGAGTGGTGATGCAGTGGTAACCAAGGATCAGAAGCCCCAACACACACCCTCCACACTAAATGTAGTTCTGTCATTCTGTGATAGGAGAGCAGCATGGTGAACTAGCCTGGTGTGCTTTTGTGTATCACTTTGGCTGTATGTGAGTGAATGGGGTGATTTTTTTTAGGGCTGTATGAGTGTGGTTTGGGGGTGATTTTTTTTAGGGTTGTATGTGAGTGTATTTTTGGGGTGTACTTTTAGGACTGTGCGTAAAAGTCTGATCCCAGCGCAGTCGAGCGATCCCAGCCCTGGGAGAGTGGATAGTGGCATAAGACTGGTGGGATCCCCACGCCCTGCGGGGTAAGCCCTGCCTGACCCTCCCTTATCCCCACGCCCTGCGGGGTAAGCCCTGCCTGACCCTCCCTTATCCCCACGCCCTGCGGGGTAAGCCCCGCCTGACATGGCCTGATCACTGCTCACAGGAGTTCTGTCATCTGCACACGTGTGATATTCTCATGCCCCATGTTTGCTTTTATGTGTAAAAAAAATCTACAAAATGGCTTAATGTGATTCCCTTTTTTATTTTTTTGCTTAGAGTCAAGCCCAAATCTGATGTCCATGTTGCCATGACGCCTCCTGTAATGGCTGCAGTGGAGGCCCTGCCCACTCATGGTGGAGAGCAACAGACCCTCCCAACTCCCGGCCAACACCTATCGCAGGCTATTCCCACTCTGCTGGCCCCGCCTCTTCCCACGCCCCCTTCCCAACCCACTGCAGTTCTGTCCGCTCTTCCTGCTGCCGTGGCGGTCACGCCCCCTGTCCCCGCGTCTATGGCCAATGCCGTCGCCTCTCCGACGCGACCAGCGGCCAGTAGCACGGCTGCACTCATCTCTGCCCTGCCAGATGGCAAAATCAAACAGGAGGTGGAGCCTGTGGACACACCCCAGCCAGGTCGGTCATCATAGCTATCAGTGTGTTTACAGTCACATTGACGGTGACATTCTGAGCTTGGTATCATAAAACCTATAAAAGAAAATAATGAGTAGAAAATGTCTACTAAATAATTATTTAATGAAGGCAGTAAACGGAAAGAAGCTCCAGAAATGTTTATTATAACACAAATGATATTAACAGTAATAATGAATAGAATAATAAAAACCACTGCTTCTTGTTGTGATCTTAAACGTCTGTGTCCCGTCTCCCGTCTCAACAGTGTCTGTTCCATCCTTGACGGTTCCGGCTTCAGGCCTGTCCTCCGGGGCCCTGGGCCTCGCTGTTCCTGCCCAAGCTGGGGACCTCCTGCCTGGGGCGTCTCCACGCAAAAAGCCCCGCAAGCAGCAGCATATCATCTCCACAGAGGAGAGTGAGATGATGGAGACCAACAGCACGGATGAAGAGAGGGCCAGTATCAGGCCCCCGGGGGGGAAGGCTGACCGCCATGAGTCCCCTCCCAGGGAGTATGTGGGTGAGTGGCTCCACGTACCACAACAGGGGCTCAGACAGGACCGCCTGGTTTATATACCAGCTCCATTGTCCAGTTCCATGTAACACTATGTATATAGAACTCTAGCACTAGCCAGTATAGCTCAACACATGCATTGTTCTTTATTTATGTTTTTGATGCTCGCAGCTTAATTTTTAGTTGCAGACTTTGTGAGGTCATGTTCATCCAATCATCCATAGAACTGCTCAGCACCAAACCATCAGGCTGTTTGCCGTTTGAAGTCTTACTGTTTGTTGTTCACAGAGTTGCATGTTTCATCTGTGTGTTTTGCCCCTGTCCTCCAGACGAGGACGGGGTTCGTTATGTTCCCCTGTGTCTCAGACCCCCCTGTCCTCCAGACGAGGACGGGGTTCGTTATGTTCCCCTGTGTCTCAGACCCCCCTGTCCTCCAGACGAGGACGG
>JAOYMR010000017.1:2794207-2809203 GCA_025802075.1 Tenebrosternarchus preto
TGTGTGTGTGTGTGTGTTATACATGCACCAGTAAGGTTAGATGGTGTGTGTGTGTGTGTGTTATACATGCACCAGTAAGGTTAGATGGTGTGTGTGTGTGTGTGTTATACATGCACCAGTAAGGTTAGATGGTGTGTGTGTGTGTGTGTTATACATGCACCAGTAAGGTTAGATGGTGTGTGTGTGTGTGTGTTATACATGCACCAGTAAGGTTAGATGGTGTGTGTGTGTGTGTGTTATACATGCACCAGTAAGGTTAGATGGTGTGTGTGTGTGTGTGTTATACATGCACCAGTACGGTTAGATGGCAGTAACTGGTGCAGTATTTGGATCATTCTTGGGTTTTCAGGTTGCTGTGCACAATCATTTGTTTTCTGAGCAGCAAAAACAGGTTTTAAACCTTCAGCTTCTCTGATACTGATTGCGGACTGAGTTTCTGTTTGCCCAGTGGAGCTGCTGCTGATTGAAGACTGATGTCTCTTCAAGGCCTGAGGTTAAAGACTCCATTCATGGTTCATGGTTTTGTTCCACCACAGCCCACAATTTTTTTTAGTTCGTATATGGAGCTGCCTTACATTTTAATGTTGTTGTAGTATTAGAGGTGTAGTATTCACCATAGAGGGTTTCCCTGCCTTGCACTCTGTGGAGGTTGGCTTGTGCCTCTTGTTCTGGGATGAAAACGTGCCCTCAGAGCAGCCACAGATGCACCAGAGCACAATCCTCTCCCCTCCAGTGCCTTCTACCCCCAGCTGTGGAACAGGTCGTGCATGTTTGCGTTCAACACCCTGAGGAGGCGTGTTTGCAGTTAAAACGCTGCATGTTGAAAATGTACCCAAATTTTGTACATCTAAATGTATTTGATGGGGACGTCCTGTTTCTGCTCAGCTGTTGCAGTGTTCCCACATCTGGCCCGTTCTGTTCTGTTCTCTTACCAAGCGGACATCAAGCAGGTTTGTGTTGAAGAAACTAGCATTTGAGAGCAGATGATGGTATATAAAGATCTCAAGTATATACTTGAAACGATGTAATTGTGTAATAAGAAAGTGTGAATACATATGTTCCAACCTCAGAAAAATGATTCTTGTGTAAATGGCTTGCTGTGCACGTGTAAGTCCTTTTTCCTGTGATCTGAGATTGTTTGTACCCTGTGCAAGTGGTTCTTCCATTACAAGGTGTAAGTGAATGTTGTAACTGGTGTTGAGGAATGTTTTGGGCTCTATTGTATATTACATTTTCGTTTGGTTATCTGTATACTATGTACACTTTTGAAGTAAAAGAAAGCTATGTGAACGTTTCCTCCTTGCTCTTCGAGTCTTTATCCAGTCTTTATCCATTTTACTCAGCATTTGTTAACATTTACAACATTTGTCAGATGCTCTTATCCAGAGTGACTTGCTCTCATCGGAACGAAACTCATGACCTTGACGGTGTTGGTAACAGGTTCTACCACATGAGCTTTAGGGAGGTCTGGATAAAGGATAAAGGAATGTGCTTTCTGTCTTGTTTTTTTGTACACGACTGTGATGCTTTTTACAGTGAAGAAAAACTCCATCGAGCAAAGTGACCAACCAAAGAAAGAAAGGCGTTCTGTGCCCTCTGAGATGACCTCACGCTGTCTTCCACTGATCCTGAAGTTCCACAGAAGCTCCTTGCTGCTGTGAGCTGAATTTAGTTCAACTCGCTGCTGTGAAAGGAAAAGCTAGTTGGATTTGCCCTGTTTGTGTCGTGCATAATTCTCTTCTCTTCCCATCTTGTCCTTCATGCCGTTTGCAGAAACCCACACAGGCTTCCGCTCGTAAGGAAGTGAGCGAGCCCTTTGCTAGGGTTAGGTTAACCCTAACCCTAACTCTAACCCTAACTCTAACTCTAGCTGAGTCAGGTGTTCTAGTCCTTTTGTTTTATTGTAATACCAGTGCATTGCTATGTCAGGAAAGCAGGAGTTGCACTAGATTTCATTCGCCTCTTTGACTTTGAAGGTCACAAGTTATTTAAAACTGAACGATTTTGCCTGAAGGCGTATTGAATAATGTGCCCCACAGCAGTATTTTAGGAGCCTGTGTTACTTTGTCTATGAGATTTGATTTGAATTTGGTGTACATTCTAAGATGAGTGAAAATTGTATTGGGTATATTTATATTTATATGTCTGTTTACATATGTAGCACCCAGTTTTTTGCATTTCAAATAAAAGTTCTGTTGAGGAATGGAGGAGGTGAGTGCCAGCGCTGCAGATCATCTCTGCTCTGGATTCATTAAGGCTGCTAAGAATATCCTACCACATATTTCCTGCCTGCGTACATTATACACAATTTGAATAAGTTTGTCCTACTTATTTGAGTTTTCTTCCGCATCTCTATTGCTTGTGTACTCTGGTGTTTACTTTCGTTTTTTTTAAAAAGGGCATTTTCAGTGAGAATCATTTCCCAGCATTTGTCCCTTGTGTACCACATAAACATGAGCTATTTACAGCTTAATTACCCCCACTCAACCTCCAACTACACCCAGCCAGGGTGTGTACTTCAAGGACCAAAGGTTGGAGCGTTTGCCCATCATGTCATCTGTGCCATAATCTTTTCCTGTAATAATACACCTGCAATTACTGGCCTCTTTATTGGTGTTACCTGCACTGCTGGCTGGATGCTACTGAGAAGGCAGACCATTCTCAGCATAGCATTAATGCTGCTGTGGTTAGTGGCGTTAGTCTGGGTGTTGATTCGAGGTGTTGAGTCCAGCAGGTCTTTTGAGGTTTTTACATACGTTTCACGCCAGTGCTGGACTGGCAGTCATCTGCCACCCAAAATGTCCATCCAGCAGAAGTCCTGTGGTCAAACGCTGATCACGTATCAGAGGCTGGAAGACGATTCGTGCTAATGATGTGCAGGATCAGATGTGCTACACAAACTTGTAGAACCTGTAGAAGTTTAGCAAATTGTCTCATAAACAGCTGATGTGTGAGACTGCGCTGGTCTGTGATGGTGTGGTGATACTGTGGAGGGGAGGGCCCTGTGCTACACTTATGACGGCATGGGCAGGAGTTCACAGAGCGCAAAGTCAACGTGCCATAAACTGGCCTGAGGAGGGAAACGCCCCAGAGCTCAGTGCTTGGGACTCAGAGCAACTGGAGCGTGTGGCCCAGCAGAAGCAGGGACAGGCCCTCACGCTATATCACCCCGCAAAACCTGTCAACACGGGTAAAGGCACATAAACTATTTTTTTAATGTAAAATCGGTAAATCAGGATAATCGATAAAGTTAACGGGTATACGGTACTAAGACTGGTGGTGTAAGGGCCTTGTATGTGTGGAGTGTATGTTATTTGAACTAATAATCCTCATCTTTGAGAACTAAAATGAGTTTCTACTGTGATTAATTATACTTATATTCATGTCAGCAGAGGTTAGAATGCATGTTGTTCATAATGTATGTGTGACTGACTACATAACCACATGGAAAGCTCACAGTCCTATTATAAAGATCATCGTACCCTGGAGAATGTACTTGGTCTACTCTACAACAGACTCTACTCTACAACACACTCCTGAATAATGACTGCTGGTCTATAAATGTACATTCTGAGGCTTTAAAGTGTTTCGTTCTTTTTTGTTATATAGTCGGGGAGAGAGAGACACAAACATGGTGGTGTTAAGAAAGGTAAGCTGCTCTTTTAAAAAAAAGTATTTTTGATATAAAGTAGACAGGAAAATAGCTCAAGATATTTTAGTATTGTTTTATAATTATTAGATAAATATAAATATTTCCAAAGGCATATAAAGCATAGAAATAAACCGATTCCCTTTCTGCTGCCCTAATTTTGCATTACTAATTCAAATGACTTGCTAGCTGAGTAAATTGTTTGCCACAGGGAGATTATGTTTGGGTGGAATCCAGCATTGGTGTACCCATTGGGGCTGAGGTCAGACTTACAGACACGGGTCAGCTTCAGCTCCTGGACGATGAGGGGAAGGTGAGTGTCCATCAGACTCTCACTGATGTATCGGGCAGAACGTCAGATTAACAGCCAAAGCTGATTCTTGATGTAATTCTCAGGAGCACAAGATCAAGGTGAAGGAGAGCTCTCTGAAGGCTATGCATCCCACGTCTGTTAATGGTGTGGATGACATGATCCGGCTCGGAGATCTCAATGAGGCCGGCTTACTCAGGAACCTTCTGGTCCGCTACAGAGAAGGAATCATCTATGTGAGTCAAGATTCAAAAAAGCCATTTATACACATGAGCTGCCTTTCTCTGTAAATTCACAATCAGTGCTTTAAAATGACTCTAGTACACACAGGCTTCATCTGAGAGCTTACTGAATTTAAAAGTTAATCTGAGCTTTTTCTGTTGCCTGTCAGACTTTGCCCTTTGGTTAATAGCAGGATTGTTTGTCTCCATAGGAACGAATAGGTCTCTGTTTAATGAGAGAATCACACTGTGGCAACACCAGAGTATCTGTAGTACATCTGTGTGTGTGTGTGTGTGTATGTGTGTGTGTGCCACTGGTCGTGTTTCCTTCTATAAAGTTTGATTATTTCCTCACAAATAAGGCTGTGCCCCAGTCTGTCTCCTCACTGGAGTGCTTTCTCTCTTTCTTATCCAAAACTCACCATACGAAACAGACTTACATTCATGGTCAAAGCATTATAGATGACAACTTTATAAATATATTGGCAGAATAATAATAGAAATATGTATTTTTAGCCCATTAATGTAATAACAGACCCTTGATGTAATATTAAAATCGCACATCTTGTAACCCAAAACAAAGGGTCTAGGAGACTATATAAAAGTTTTTGTTGTCATTTATCAGTGTGTCCTTTCTCTCTCTGCCTTTCTGTCTGTCTGCTTCTCTCTGTCTCTCTGTCTCTTAGACATTCACAGGGTCCATTCTAGTGGCAGTGAACCCATACCAGCTGCTGCCACTCTACACCCTAGAGCACGTGCAGCAGTACACCGACCGGCGGCTGGGCGAGCTGCCACCCCACGTCTTCTCCATCGCCGACAGCTGCTTCTTCAACATGCGGCGTAACCACAAGGACCAGTGCTGTGTGATCAGGTTAGTCCTGCGCAGTCCTGCCCACGTGCCTGGAGCTCAGGTCAGTCCTGCGCAGTCCTGCCCACGTGCCTGGAGCTCAGGTTAGTCCTGCGCAGTCCTGCCCACGTGCCTGGAGCTCAGGACCCAACAGCCAAGGAAGCACTTCAATGTTTTTCTAACCCACGCTGGAATTGTTATGTCAGTTACAAAAGCCAGATAGCAAGATATCGTCCAAATCAAAATAAACCGAACTTGTTTTCTGCTTGGGGTGAATAGGTTACAGATAGTTGGGAAGTGTTCAGCTGTACAAATAAATTAGTTCAAACTGAACATGTGCTTCAGAGTGGGGGTTGAGACAGGCTGTGCTTTGTGACATAATTTGTGCCTGTTAGTGGGGAGTCTGGTGCAGGGAAGACAGAGAGCACCAAACTGATGCTGCAGTTCCTGGCAGCAGTGAGTGGCCAGCGCTCCTGGATCGAGCAACAGATCCTAGAGGCCAACCCCATACTGGAAGGTAGCTCCATCAGCGCTTACTGCTACGTTTGGCAAACTATATCAGAAATGGCTTTGAGTCCAAAGTGTTTCAGACTTGCCATTTTAGCATCTGTCATATGTCTAGTACGTAGAGGTATGTGAATATTGGGGTAAAGCTAACTTTTGGTGTTTGTCTGTGCTTTAAAGCCTTTGGTAACGCAAAGACAGTTCGCAATGATAACTCTAGTCGCTTTGGGAAGTACATTGACATCCACTTCACCAAGGAAGGAACCATAGAAGGAGCCCGCATTGAGCAGTACCTCCTGGAGAAATCTCGCGTCTGTCGTCAGGTAGAGCTTCACACTCTGACAGCAAGTTTTAATGAAGCCTGAGCAAGGGCAAAGAAATAATTTAATAGAAGTAAATGAAGAAATCATTAAATTATGTTTTTGAAAATTTAATCAGGCTCAAGAAGAAAGAAACTACCACATCTTTTACTACATGCTGATAGGCATGTCAGCTGAACAGAAGAAGATCTTATCCCTGAGAAGTGCTGCTGAATACAACTACCTGGCCATGGTACTGAGCATGACCATAATCTGTTTTCATAAACAGCTGCAAATAACATGGTTCATGGCATCAATGTGAAGAACGGGTGAAAAGCTTATGCACTGATTGTGGTGTTAAATCAGGGTAACTGCACTTCCTGTGAGGGTCGGGATGACATAAAGGAATACGCACACTTCCGTTCGGCCATGAAGATCTTGACGTTCACCGAGAACGACTCCTGGGAGATCCACAAGCTCCTTGCTGCCATCCTCCACCTCGGCAATGTGAACTTTGAAGGTGAAGAGGCTTTAAAGCCAGTGGTTAAAGATTGACCAACAGAGGACGCTTAGTCATAGGTAAAGCCAGAATGACTCTTGGAGGGCCTTAATATTCAGGGTTTTTTGTTTTGCTTCTTTTCCAAGCTACCATTTCAAATAACCTGGAGGGCTGTGATATTCATACCTCTACTCATTTCACTATGGCTGCCCAGTTGTTGCAGGTAATTAATTCACAGTCATTAATCATTATGAAAATAGCCCTTTTTAACTTTGATGAAACAGACTTGGCTCTGATGACTCTTTGCAGGTTGACACAAAGACTCTTGATACCAGTTTAACACAGAGGTCGTTCATGACTAACCGAGAAAGTGTGTCTAAACCCCTGAGCTCAGTGCAAGCGGTTGATGGGAGGGACGCCTTTGTGAAGGTAACTGCACCCTGTAAGATCAGGAATTAAGAGAACACAACATTATTCTCTACTCTTAGTCCTTTTTTGTTAGCGTAAACTGTATTGTTTCAACATTTCTAATGATCAGGGTAATTGTTTCTTACAGGCTATATACGGAAGACTGTTTGTGTGGGTTGTGGGCAAAATAAACACAGCCATTTACAAGCCACTGTCTGAGGAATCGACCAGAACTCGCCATTCCATAGGCTTGCTCGACATCTTTGGATTCGAAAACTTCAAACACAACAGGTGTTTGAGGGAAAACAAGGACTGATGTTCGTTTGGTTTGAGCTTTATCCTGTTTTTGAATGTGACTGGTTTTGATTTCCCTTGTGTGGCTCTTCTCTTCAGTTTTGAGCAGCTCTGCATCAACTTTGCTAACGAGCAGCTGCAGCAGTTTTTTGTGAAACACGTCTTCAAGCTGGAACAGGAAGAGTACGCCCGCGAGAACATCGTCTGGACACGCATCGACTACAGCGATAACCAGGGCACGCTCGATGTACTCGCCACCAAATCCCTCAACATTCTCTCCCTTATTGATGAGGAGAGTCGCTTCCCCAAGGTGCAAATAAATCTGAGTTTATGTTTACAGTGCAGGAACTGGACCAAACCATTCTACAATTATTAGCGTAGCTAGTTTCTTGGAAATCATTTTGTAATAGCATTAAACAGATGCTTTATAATTTAATTGGGTAAAGATAGGTGCATTGAGTGTAGAAAATAAACTATTTACACACAGCTGTACTGCTGTGGTTAGAAGTGAAATTCCTGAATAATGTATCTTCACATTTTTAATGTCAGGGTACAGATACCACATTACTGAACAAGATCGACAAGGTGCATGGAAAGACAAAAATCTACATCGCTCCTAAGAACAACCATGACACTTGTTTTGGAATTCAGCATTTCGCTGGGCCAGTCTATTATGACTCTAAAGGTAAAACACAATAGTAAAGCCAGAATATGTTCTTTTAATGTGTTTTCATGCCATCTGAGAACATGATTGCAGAATGACAGGACCAAATTTGAGCACTGATTGTGTTCTGTCCTTCTTAGGTTTTCTGGAAAAGAACAGAGATGCCCTGAGCCCTGACCTCATCCATTTGGTGGAAAATTCATCCAATAAGCTCCTCAAACTGATCTTCCAAAGTGACATCTCCACCAGTGAGGTGAAGAGCAGTGTCAACCCCAAAATGAGCATCACTCCCAAAAACTCTTTACGGGTAAGAATCAGTTGAGATTTTGCTTTTCTTGAGTAAGAGGGAAGCAAATGTAATGAGTGTATGATCATGTCAGTATTTCAGGGTTGGGTAGTTTTATCTAAACGGTACTGTGTCAGGAGTTACACCCAGTGCAGCTAAAACAAACTGATTCAGCTGTGCCTCTACCATTCGCAACAATGACATGCAGTAACTTTGTTCCTTTGTGGATAAGATGGCCTGTCCCAACGGTGTTTCAAATTGAGTGCTCTCAAATGAGTGCTCTCAAATGCGCTCACACTGTCCCGCTCTTCCTCATTCCTCTCAGCAAATGACAGACACTAAGAAGCAGGTTCCCACTTTGTGTGGACAGTTTCGCCAGTCTCTGGACTCTCTGATGAAAACCTTGGCTGCATGCCAACCTTACTTCATTCGCTGCATCAAACCAAATGACTTCAAGAAGCCAATGGTAATTTCAAAATTATCCACCCAACCATATTTGCATATTAACCAGTTATATACTCCTTTTTTTTAAATGAAATAAATCACTTCATGGATACATTCTGTCTCGGCTGCGCTTCATTCAGTACCTGAAATTGGAAAATCTCTCCCTGTCTGTGGTCTAGTTGTTCGATAGGGATCTGTGCATGCGGCAGCTGCGATATTCAGGAATGCTGGAGACAATCCGTATCAGGAAGGCTGGGTACCCCATCCGTCACACCTTCCAGGAGTTCCTGGACCGCTATCGTGTGCTGCTCGACTCCACCAACTGTGACCCAAAAAACGTGCGGGACATGGACTTCCAGACACCCCAACAGGGACAGATGCTATTTATAATTTTTATTTATTAATTTTTTTTCTATTGCCAGGAGAGTGCCAAAGCATGCAGTGAAAGTATTTGTCAGAAAGTGTTCAGTGCTGAGGATGACTGGAAGATTGGCAAAACCAAGGTGTTTTTGAAGGTGAGGTAACTTAGCACAGGATGCCTACTTCAGTTCAGTGCATTTTATTACGTACTGTTCAAACCATTGATCCTTGTCATAGGATTTCCATGACACAATGTTAGAACTGAAGAGAGACAAGGCTTTGAATGAGAAAGCACTTCTCATTCAGAAGGTCCTTAGAGGATACAAGTACAGGTAAAGGATGCATGAGGCTGTCTGAAAACAACTGGTTTTGCCCTCAACTTGAGCCTGAAGTCACCTTACTGCTGTTATGTTTACAGGAAGCACTTTGTGAAACAAAGATCTGCAGCTGTGGTTGTGCAGAAATATTGGCGTGGGCACAAAGGTCGAAAACTCTACCGAGTGGTGAGTTTAGCAGAACCAATGGGTGATCGAAAAAAACGATCTCCAGTGATTCTAAACACAGTGCCTATCTTTGCAAGAACATGTGATGGTTGCTGGAGGTTTGTGATTTAGCCATCCTTTGTGCGCAGGTCCAGTTGGGTTTCGCACGTCTCCAGGCCACGGTTCGCTCTCGACAGCTGGCCCGCAAATACGAGCTGGAGCGTAAAGCCACCCTGCTGCTCCAGGCGCAGATCCACAGCTATCTGGCCAGGAAGGAGTGGAAGAGGAAGAGAGCCGCCGTCATCCTCCTGCAGGCTCACGTCCGAGGCATGCACACCCGGATGGCCGTCAAGAAGATGAAAAGAGAAGTGTGTGTTATTAACTCTATAAGTGTGTTATTAACTCGATAAGTGTGTTATTAACTCGATAAGTATGTTATTAATTCGATAAGTGTGTTATTAACTCGATAAGTGTGTTGTTAACTCGATAAGTGTGTTATTAACTCGATAAGTGTGTTGTTAACTCGATAAGTGTGTTGTTAACTCGTTAAGTGTGTTGTTAACTCGATAAGTGTGTTAACTCGAGAAGTGTGTTGTTAACTCGATAAGTGTGTTATTAACTCGATAAGTGTGTTGTTAACTCGATAAGTGTGTTATTAACTCGATAAGTGTGTTATTAACTTGATAAGCTTCGCATTCGCTGTTTTGGATCCATTTGCTTTACTTTAGCAATGAGCGTTATGGAGTGTGTCTAAAATTTTGAGTTAAAAAGTTGTTTCAGTGATATTTCCAGTGGCTGCCTTCTCTGTTCATGTCAAGCTGTTGTTTTCTGTTGTACTGCAGTTTCTCACTTATGCTCTACTCACCTGTGAGAGAGGCCTGGGTCAATTCAGTTTTAATGTGCATTTTGCAGGCATTCCTGTCACTGAAGGAGCGCAGGGCAGAGGAGCTGGCTGTGCTGGAACGCCAGAGGAAACTAGAGGAAGTCCTTCGTCGCAAGAGAGAAGAAGAGGCCTCAGAACAGTCAGAGGCTGTTACTGATCAGGAAATGGTGGACACCATCTTTGGCTTCCTGCCCAGTCTGGTGGGAGGGCAGGAGGGCCAGGCACCTACGGGCTTTGAGGTCAGAGAGAGATATTTCAAGATTAATTTTCCCTTACTGGAAAAGTTGTCATATTAATTTTTATGGAGTAAATATTATTTTAGGACATAAAATGTTCTGTTTCTTCTCAGGATCTGGAGGGGAAGAGAACTGTGCTACAGGAAGTGGACCTTGATGACGCTCCTATGGTGGAAGAGCTTCCCGAGGAAGACTATGATGATTTGGATGAGTACTCCTTCTCCAAGTTTGCATCTATGTACTTCCAGGGTGCAGCATCACCCACATACATTCGCCAGAGACTTCGCCAGCCACTGTTGTACCATGAAGATGAAAACGATGTCTTGGTAATTCATCCTGTTGGTTTATGTCCCTGTCAGTAGAGCTGGGCTGAGGTTCAGCAGTAACTTTACAGACCCCATATCATCTCTTTCCAGGCTTCTCTAACCGTGTGGTGGATCATTCTGAGGTTCATGGGAGATCTTCCTGAACCAAAGGCTCAGCAGGTCCGGAAGAGTGGGTCTGCCTTTGCCGATCGCTCACTCCAACAGGATGTGGCTGACAGGCAGGACAGACGCCTCAGTCACATGGTGGGACTGGACCAGGTGAGAATAGGATCTGGTTTGAAGTGGTAAAGCACAAAGGCTGGTTTTTAGGACAATTTTGATTGTATGATTTATGCTCTAGTTCATCATTTTTTCAGATTTTTTTAATGCACTGTTTGATTGATTGAGGCACAGTTTTAAATATTTTCTGTACAATCCTGATTGTGGAATTTAATTGTATGTGTAGATTATTTGCCATGAACATGTTTCTTTTTTCAGAGAGTGCTGAGAAACAAAAGGAGTGATTCTACAGTCCCAGACCAGACCCCTCAGAACAGAAAGTCCTCAACATTTTCAGATCTTCTGTCACGAAACAGGAAGCCATCAACAGTCCCAGAGAATGTGCTCAACCGGAAAGCTTCAGCAATACCTTCAGAGGGTCCCAAGAGTAGGAAGTCCTCTACCTTCACCGATCTGCTGACCCGGAACAGAAAGGCCTCCACAATCCCTGAAGAAGGTTCATCAAACAGAAGGACTTCCAGAAAACCATCAACCATTGAAGAAGAGGTCGAATAGAGACAGTTAATTTAATTAATTAATCTCTAAATCCTTTATGCATGACCTTTTCTTTATTCTGATGATGGAATAAAGGCATATATAAACCAAAACATTTCAAATCTGGAAAAATAACTATCCAAAAAATTTTAAATTAATCATTCATAACCCTTTTAATTTTTAATTAAACAGCCAGAGGACGGCACTCAGATCTCCAAACCACCAACGGTGCAGACAATCAGCGAAGAAGATGAGATCACGATTGAAGGACCCACTCTGGACCGCCCGCTCACATCTCTAGAAAAACTGCACATCATTGTAGGATATGCCATTGTCAGACGTGACCTCAGGTAAGTTCAGTGATGCATTAACATCAGTGGGGAACAAGCCAAACTCTTAACTCACGCAGGAATTACCTGTGCCAGCGTGATCATGTGAAAGGTCAACCTTCTGTCTCTCAGGGATGAGATCTACTGTCAGATCTGTAAGCAGCTCCAGGAGAACGGGAATCGTAGCAGCTTCTTCCGAGGTTGGATCCTCCTGTCGCTATGCTTGGGGATTTTTCCGCCCACTGAACGCTTCATTAAAGTAGGCCTGCTATATCCTCCATCCTGAGCTCACGTACCAGTACATTTTCGTAGCAAAAGTTGAACTGGGCCCGTTTTTGTCTCCTGCCAGTACCTGCAAAGCTTCGTCCGCCTTGGTCCAGTGGGTTATGCACCATACTGTGCAGAACGACTGCGTCGCACTGTGGCCAATGGTGTGCGAGGAGAGCCACCGAGCTGGCTTGAGCTACAGGTGCACATCATGTTCTCATCATGTTCTCATCAAGTCTTAAGATCTGAATCCTGCAAATTAATTCTGCCTTGAAAGGCTTAGTTTTTATATTTCAGTTGATGCGTTTTCAGTTGATAAGTCACGTGTTCATGTGTAATCATAGGCCACAAAGACCAAGAAACCTATGGCCATTTCTGTGACGCTTATGGACGGACGAACTATCAGTCTGCCTGTGGACTCTGCATCTACTTCAAAAGAAATATGTCAAGTGCTTTCACAGAAAGTTAAACTACAGGACATTTTTGGCTTCTCTCTTTATGTGGCTGTGTATGACAAGGTATGCTGTTATACAAGTGGAATTACATGTTTATACCTTTACACTGGTCATACCATGATTTGGACTATAGGCAGCTGCACAATTCCACTAAATAAAATTCTTAACAAAATTCTTAACAAAATCTTTTTTGGATATAATACACTATGATATTTCGGTCATATGAAATGAAATAATCTCACCTTTTTGGTTTTACTTCCTCAAGGATTTCCTTTTTAAATATCTTGATGTTTTCAGCATGGCTAGCTATCTATAAGTTTGGTTAGTGATATGGTTTGAAGCCCCTTAAACATCTTTTGGTCGTATTGCCCCCGTGTCTCCAGGTGTGGTCTCTCGGCAGCGGCCGTGAACATGTCATGGACGCCATCTCCCAGTGCGAACAGGAAGTGAGACGGAAAGGTGGGCAGGAGCAGCATGCTCCCTGGCGTCTCTACTTCCGCAAGGAGATCTTCACGCCCTGGCACGACTGCAGCGAGGACGCTGTCAGCACAGACCTCATCTACAGACAGGTCATCCGTGGGCTCAAGTATGGGGAGTACCAGTGCGAGAAGGTAAGCTGGCACATTCCGACAGCACTGGGCGGTGCGTGTGTATTGCATGGCGCTACCTGTGAGTGCCATCCTTGAGGCACAAGCCAAACAAATAGAGAAGAGTTCCAGCATATGCAGAATCGGGACTAGCTGCTGTGTGTTGCTCTCTGTCAGGAGGAGGATGTTGTCCAGCTGGCAGGGAAGCATTTCTTCATCCAGTGTGGCTCGGACACCAGTATGGAAAATGCTAAGAGTGTAGTCAAGGACTGCGTTAACTCCAAACTACTGGAAGCCAAATCAGAGGAAGAATGGATGCAGATGGTCCAGAAGGCTCATGTTGAGGTGAGGCAGATATTAGCCCATGCTAACAATCTGAAAATAACAATGTCAAGTGTTGAAATGAAGAAGGAAACTGGGTGTGGAATCATATGGTCAGAAGGTTCTTAGGTTTTATCCATGTTATCTATTTGTCAGGGTCCGTATATAAACTCAAAGACCAGAGCCACTCAGGTTAAAGGAGAAGTGGTGGACTATGCTCGTAAAAAGTGGCCCATGCTCTTTTCAAGGTTCTTTGAAGTTGTGAGGGTTTCAGGTATAAACTGCATGCAAAATACCTTTACAAACATATTCTCATAAAGAATCTCCTGATTAAGAAGTATATGAATTCAGTTTTTTTTTTTTATCATTAAACACCACCAGGTCCTTCTCTACCCAAGAACAAGTTTATAATGGCTATCAATTGGACTGGAATTACTTTCCTAGATGAACGAGAGAGGAAGCTTCTAGAACTCTCCTACCCATTGGTGACTGGGGTAAACACCATGAGGTACTATGCAAATCTGGAAATATAAACAGTTATCTAGCCATCAACACCAAGTATCATGACAGTAATTGCTCTCATCAGCTTCGCATATGACTTGGCCCTGACTTGTCTGTTTGCTTTTCTCCTCTTCACTGTAGAGATGGGAAGTCGTTTGGCCAGTCTGTGGGTTTGCTGACACTGAGAGGAGACTTCACGCTGAATGCAGTCATGGCTGGAAACATTGTTGATCTTGTAGCTCTGTTCCTGGCAGGCCTAACGGAGAGATCCCAGTATGCTGTAGCCCTGCAGGAGGTGAACAGGCAAGGTTAGCGTTCCCTCACACTTCCCACAGATCTGTTACAATCAGGCCGTTACTCTGTCTGTGTGAAAGGATTAGAGGATACCTGATTCAATTACTAAATTAGCCTTATTTACTTAAGTTTTATGCAGTGGAGTTGCAAATGTACTGGAAGGCAGCAATTGTATGCAGTTTGAGGACTGACCTAGCTATGTGATTAGCATTACTAAGATTGGTTAGGTAGCTATTGTTCGACACACTTCACTCTTACTGTTACTATAATAACATTTCCAAGAATTAATATGAATATCTGTAGCATGTACTTTATTCACTGTGTCTTACCTGCATAACACCTCTGCATTTATATACTTTGGTTTTATGTTCTTTGGAGTCCAAATGAATGGATCATTAATCCTAACCTCATTTTGTTATCTAAGCAGAAGATTAAAAGATGAATTCCATACGATAGACTGATCTTCTCTTTCAGATGATCCTACTTTTCTCAGCTTCAAAAAAGGAGAGCTTATCCTCCTTATTAAAGACGATGATTTTTCTGCCAACCATGGCTGGATGAAAGGACAGAATGAGCGAACTGGTCAGAAGGGGGCGGTGCCAATAGATGCCATCTTGATTTTGCCCTCTCTCACCAAACCCACCAATGAGGTCTTGGTAAGGAGTATAGAATATAACTGAGTACACAGGCTTGGACATACACCCCTGTAGCTTTGATGTAAATATAGAATATAACTGAGTACACAGGCTTGGACATACACCCCTGTAGCTTTGATGT
>JAOYMR010000017.1:2809303-2825116 GCA_025802075.1 Tenebrosternarchus preto
CTGTAGCTTTGATGTAAATATAGAATATAACTGAGTACACAGGCTTGGACATACACCCCTGTAGCTTTGATGTAAATGCAGTGTGACTGTTTCTAATCCTGCAACATGAAATTGCGTAGAATGAGAAATGATCTTGGGTTCCTGGCCTGTACACACTAATCTGAGCTTGTGATTGGTTTGTTTGTTCAGAGTCTGATTAGCTTGTCTCCAGATCAGCGAAAGACCATGGTAAACAACACACTCAGAGGAACAGCCACTGAAAAACTGGCTCCTGCAACACTGAAGGAGTTTTCCATTGAGTACTTTAGGTATCTGCAAGAACTACTAACCATGACTAGAACTACTAACTATAAACTAGAACTACTAACCATGACTAGAACTACTAACTATAAACTAGAACTACTAACCATGACTAGTTTCATTTACCCTTTATGATTGTTCACTATTGTTTCTCATAGTTTTGTAAATAAATGTTGAAGTCTGAAATGTAATCATTAGGAATATTCAAAAAATGAAAACAAGGGGGTTTGATGTTTGTACCATGTTTTTTCAAATATACGTTATTTTTTGTATTATACTTTATTTTTTCGTTATTTTGGCAGCAACTTCAGGAATAATTGTGAACATTATAAAGAGAATTTCTGTTTATTTCCTGTTCCCAAGACCTGCGACAAAGGATGTAAACAGGCAGGTGATCTCTAAAAATGCAGCACCTGAAAGGCTGTGGGCCAACTCCAGAGAGCCCATCAGGCAGCCCCTGTTGAAGAGACTGCTGGGCAGTCCAGAACTCAGTCACCAGGCCTGCCAGTCTTTCACTGATATCCTTTCATGATCAGACAGACACATTTTAGAAGTGATTTATACAATGCATTGTACTTTTATAAGTGCTAACTTTGTAGAAATGCCTTTGAGATAAAAAGATGGTGAGAATACTTTGGTAACAGTATCAAAATATTATACTGGAACAGTGGCAAGAAATCCTTGACTGATCTGCTGTGCACCTATCCTGAAGTACATGGGCGATTATCCCACCAGGCAGATTCAGAGCCCCGTGGAACTCACTGACCAGATCTTTGGCTCAGCCACAAAGAACGAGGCCTTGCGGGATGAGACATACTGCCAGATCATGAAGCAAATGACAAGCAATAACAACCGGTAAGATTCAACAACACGACAAGTCTAAATCCTGGTATGGCCAGTCATGAGGCAAAACTCTTTTCAAATTTCTGATCAAAGTTTAAAAATAAATGCAGAAAACCACTTAATCGCTTGCACATTTTAATTTATAAAAGGACAGCTGCAGAACGTAATTTGATAGCTGTTACTACTGGGCTGGCTGTCCTTGGAAAGGCCTCTTCAACTCTTAGCCTGGTTCAATGCCAAGTGCACAGGCTGTGTCTTGTGTTCGGACTCCCTCAGGTACAGCATGGAGCAGGGTTGGCAGCTACTGTGGCTGTGCTGTGGTCTCTTTGCGCCCAGTAGTTCTCTGCTCAAGCACACCAAGCGATTCCTGGAGTCCCGTCGTCGAGAACCACTGGCCTCCGACTGCCTGCACAGGCTGCAGGCGGTGCTGAGGTACGAAAAAAACTCATTGTCACCTTAATCTCAAGTAAACAGTTCCCTCGAATGAACTTAGAACAAAAAGGCTGAGTGACATGTGATCTAATGAAGTATATATACAGAGTTAAGCATGGTAGAGGAAACATTGATCGGGATAAGATCAGATATGCCAAGGCCTTTGCTACCTGGCATTTGTACACCGTTGACCTTGATGTGTTTGTAAATAAGGGTACACATGGCTTTCAGTAGCTTTTGTGTGACCTTTAAAGTGAAACCCTGCCTTCCAAAGAATGTGTGACGTTTCTCAGTCAGTGCCCTGTAACAAGGCCAGATTGTTGCTCAATTGTTTCCTCCACATAAGCTCTGTAATACTTTTAAAATGGAAATGTGATTAGGACGATCATTTTGTTTTATCAAAGACTGTAGCACTGGTCTTGTACTGCTTTTGAACATATTGCTTTGTTCACATAGCAAAAACCTCCTTCCAGTCCTGGGCCTGGTCAATGTGGCAGCCTAAAAAATAAATGAGTTTTAGTTAGTTTTTTAGTTTATTGTGACAGAACATGCATAAATGAGAGGAGGACAAGTATTTGTGTTGGTTCTCCACTAGGATGGATCCTCGGAAGCACCCCCCACACCAGGTGGAGGTGGAGGCCATTCAGCAGAACAGCACTCAGATCTTCCACAAAATTTATTTTCCTAATGACACAGAGGAGGTGAATCAACACACCGCAGTCTTCATATAAACTAATAATCATAACGTTAGCATTGTTGCTAAATTTGGTCTTCAGAAATGAAACCCAGAGATGTGTGGGTGCATACTTTTTGTTTGTTTGTGTTACTGAGTGCTTTTTTTTCCTCTGCTCTTCTGTTGTGAGGTATTTGAAGTCTCAACCAACACTCGAATCAGAGACCTGGTCCAAACCGTCTCTGCTAAACTCCAGCTGGTATCCGAAGACGGTTTCAGCATCTTTGTCAAAACTCCAGACAAGGTGTCAGGGCTGTCACTGATGTCTGCCTATTTCAGTATATATGTCACATTTGGGTTCAAGATTTACTTTAAATGCTTACAGCCAGTGGCTTCCGCTGTGTTTGTCAGGTTCTGAGTCTAAATGAGGCAGATTACTTCTTTGACAGTCTAAGACAGATTACTGACTGGTCCAGGAAAATTAAGATGGCGAAGGATGGTGAGTTCATGACGATCAGCTTTCAGATGTCATGAATTGTCTTTCTTAAGAGGGTCGTCCTTATTGAATTATTATACATTGATTTTTGTTTAGTGCATTAGTTTTTTTTTTTTAATTAAATCAATCTTTAATGAACCATTTACATGCGGTTTATAAACCACCAGAAAATAAAATTAAAACAAGCAGATCTGGGTTTTGTTGCAGTGCAAATTGATTTAAAACAGTAAACAGTAAAGTCCCTGAGTAAAAGTACAATAAACAGTAAAGGTTGTCATTACAGTAATGTGTATGACCCAGGCTTACACAGCTGTGCTTGAACTGCAGGAGGGCCCATGAATGTGTCCTACACGGTGTTCTTCATGAGGAAGCTGTGGTTCAGTGTAATCCCCGGCAGGGATCCGGAGGCTGACCGCATCTTTCACTTTCCTCAGGTGCTCCTCATGACCCTGACCAACCACCTGCGATTAAATTAAACATAAGAGGAGCTGAGCATTCCAGCGTCTACGCGTCGCAGTTAGCTGTGATCTCAGTGTACTTCTCTGTCCATTCAGGAGTTGCCCAAGTACCTGCGTGGGTATCACCGCTGTTCCAAGGAGGACATGGTGCATCTCGCTGCTCTGCTCTTCAGGGTGAAGGTGGACAGTGATAAGAGCCAGTTCGTCATGATCCCCAAGATGCTGAAAGAACTGGTACCCAATGACCAACTGAAAGTTATGTCAGCTGACGACTGGAAGAAGGTAAAAAAAAAAAATGACACTGGCAAAATGGTGAATCAGAATCACTTTTATTCACCAGTACATGTCAAGTACAGGAATTTGTAAATACATAAACACACTTGTGTTTGTCGTTATTTGAAGATCTCATTGTGGTCAGTATTTTGGTTGTACATTTTGTGTGTCTTCACTGCCTGGTCCTGGAGATCTTCCACCCTGCAGAGCTTTAGTTCCAACTCCAGTCTAACGCACCTGATCCACTTTCTCAGGGCGTTCATTTGAATATTAGAGCCAGGTGTGTTGGAAATGAACTCAGCAGGGCAGTAGATCTCCTTGCTCAAAGCCCAGCACCCCTACTGTACATCGTATGCGCCGATCACAAATACACGTAGTCTAATACGTCGTTCTTTAATCTCTCAATTAAAGAGCATCACTGCTGCCTACAGCAAGCAGGTGGGAATGACGGTGGCGGAGGCTACGGTGGCCTTTCTGAAGGTCATCTGTAAGTGGCCTACGTTTGGCTGTGCCTTCTTCGAAGTGAAGGTAGGTAACCAAGCCCCCAGGGAGAAAGCAAAGTGAGCTCGTCTTAAAGCTGTCCAGCTGCATATAAAACATGTTCTTTCTTACTACAGCAAACGTCTGAGGCCAGTTTCCCTGACATTGTGAGGATCGCCATCAGCAAACAGGGGGTTACAATCATACACCCCAAAACCAAGGTAACTAGACGGGACTGACTTCTCTGAAATGAAAACTTTCTTTTTTCTTTTTGCTGAACCTGTAGTTTAGTACTTCATAGATGATGTCTGTCACACATACTAGACATAATCAGCCAAACACATTGTGCACAAGCTTTAGTGAAAGATAATATGCAAAGATATTACCTTACTGGAGAAAAGCAGTGAGAATGTAGTGAAAGAGCAGGTCCTTTGAATGGGTGTGTTCATATCAAGCAGTGAGAATGTAGTGAAAGAGCAGGTCCTTTGAATGTGTGTGTTCATATCAAGCACTTTTCTAGCCTCAAGATACGTAGATATCTTGTGAACCAGTTCTTAAATATCTGCGTTCCCCACTTTTCCAGGATGTCCTTGCAATGCATCCATTTAACAAGATTGCAAACTGGTGCAGTGGGAGCACCTACTTCCACATGACTGTTGGGAATTTAGTGAAAGGGAACAAGATTCTGTGTGAAACCTCCTTGGTGAGTGGAAATTTGTGATGTGGAGGTCTTTAAAAAAAAAAACCTACAGTTTGTATTTCTTTATCTCATTAAAAATGTCTGTTTTGCTTCCTAAGGGCTACAAAATGGATGATCTGTTGACATCTTATGTCAACATGTATCTGAACGAGCGAAAAGCACAGAGAGGAAGAAACTGACTTGAGGCCTGACAGGAGAAATGACCTTTAAAATTTAATATCTATTTAATCTACACTCCAACAAATCCTTATATTTGCTAAAAAGGATTAATGCATTATGAGGTTAAATACTGTCATTTTAAATATTCTTTTCATTTTAATTTTTAATATTTTGATGATTGATTTCCACTCATTATCTATTAAATTCCTGTAATCTTTTGGATCAATTTTTTGGATTTGTTCTGTTTCTGGGTAAATATGTTTTGAATGGTTACCAGACACTAAAGGAAACTGAAAATGGTCCAGTGTTGCATCTTAAATCCTATATGTATTTATTTTCAAGTGTGAAGTACTAGACATTTTTTCCAGTCACTGCCAGAATGCCACCTGTCATCCTGTAGTATCACAGAAGCCCAGGTAAAGCATTACACTTGTGCAAGAGTCGTGTAAATTAATCAGAAAGTTTCTGGCAATGACATTATGTTTCTTAAATTAGTACCTTTTGCTTCCCTGTATTGTGAGATTCAAATGAATGAGTTGTTGGATGAAGCAGGGAATGTTGGATGAAGCAGGGCGTGTTGGATGAAGCAGGGCGTGTTTCTCTGCTCTCTGCTTATGTTGTGTACATTTCATATGATCATACATGAAATGTCTGGAGAGTTTATTTAAATGTGATTAAAAACGAACATGTGAACATGTGAACACTTGGGAGTTTGTTACATATTAAAAGTATATTCTCCTGCCCGTCTGCCTTTGTGTGGCTAAAGAAAATACTCTTTATTCTGATTAAATGGTCACGTCATAATGTTTTGGCTCAGGGCAAAAACAAGTTCCCTGCCATAGGAGGGGTGTGTTGCATCCAGAGCCTTGGAGCCCAGTTAAGGCTTGGCAGTGTGTAACTGGACGAAGTTTTAAGATTACAGGGCGCCCAGACAGTGGCTACATTGAGGGGAGGGAGCTGTATTTGCATATCGATGAAGCCACACACAAGCGGAGCAGAATGAGTCGACGTTTGTCCTACACAGCTGTGGCCTTCTAGAATAAGAGGCAGATTATTGTCCCCGCCACCCCACGGGGCCTCCTGTCCACATCTGTCTGGAGATCACGTGTGGGGATTATTTTTGCCCTAGACTGGCCCCATCTAGGAGACACCACCACCTCTCAGTGGGAGCTGAAGCACCAGGGCCCTTTGCTCTTTTATGTTTTCTCAGCCGTTCTCCCTGCGTAGCTTCACTCTGGGACGACCAACCAGTCCATCTCTTAGGCTTCTCGCCCTAAACTGCCACACCTAGCGATTACATGCTCTTCTGTGCACTGGCGCACAGGAGTATGGGAGTATGGGAGTATGGGAGCATGGGAGTATGGGAGCAGGTTAGTATGGGAGCAGGGGAGTATGGGAGCAGGGGTCTGCCGTGCACTGCTAGGCCTCGTTGCCATGGCTCCACACCCCAGCCCGCACAGCAAAGGCACGCCATTATTCTCACCCTGTCAAAATGCACCGCATCTTCTGACTTGAGCCTTTGTGGAGCGCACAAGTGGCTCTCAGACAAGAATGGCATAGTGCAGAAAGGCTGTGGTCAGGGGTCATGCTGGAGCCTTCCCATTGGGCTGCCGTTTTTGTAATCGAATTTGTCGCGCGCACAAAAAGAGCCACAGTAAAAGTATCTGAGAAGGTGCGGCCCAGCCTCGTCGTCGACGGCAACACAGTCCCAGAGTCTCCACTCCTCTCCTGTTTCGCTGTAGTCCTTTACCCCTCTACACACACACCCAGTTCAGGAGGAGTGCCTGGATAACCCTGTGCTCCTAGCAGCTGTTAACAAACCGACATCTACAGTCGAGCTAGTCAAACCCTCATCAGTGTTTTCCTACAGCCAGCCAGTCCCTCCTCTGAACCCTCCTCCACTCTTCTCTGCACTCCTGTGCACTGCAGACCAGAAACAAGAGGAACCAACACTGGTGAGTCTCTGCCTCTCTAGCGTAACTAACATAATGCTGTTAATCTGGTGGCATGGGAATGAGTTTTACCTGCTGTTTTTAAACTAGGATTTCAGTAATGTGTGTGACACTATTTTTGAAGATTGAGGTGGTCTTCATGATGAGCAGTAAACAGTTCAATAAATTATTATTTACTAAAACTCTTGTAAGAATATATAGATCTTGTTTTGACATTATAATTAAGCATAAGGTTGTAGAATAATTTATGAGCATTGCTTCAGTACTGCATCAGCTTTTATGGTTATATTTATGTTTGCAGACTATGATGGAGTTGTGTGTGGGTGTGTTTTAGTGGTGGCCATAGTTATTATTTGACTAATCCCAGAGTTTGTTTTAGTGGTGTCCACAGTTATTATTTGACTAATCCCAAAGTTTGTAATGTAAACATCTGTAACATTAACACTGGTCAGTACTGAACCATTAATGAATCAAAGAAAGTTTGTTTCTTTAGGGTTATGGTATGTGTTTGTGGTTTTTCCATCCAAACTGTCACCCATAAATTCCTTAGTTTCTTCTGACTCACACTTTAGTTGTACTTTGCATTAGAGGCACAAGAGTCCCATTAAAGAGACATTAAAGTTCTGATATACTGCCTTTAGTTCTGTTTCTTTACCCTCATCCAGTTGCCCCAGTATCTGTTAAACTGCCTCCAGCAGTCTGGATACCCTCACATGTTTGTTCATGTGGAGCTATAACGTCTCTCACTTCTAACCTTGTGAGGGTGAGTTCGCATGTGCTTATGAACATTTAAAGAATTCACTAAGATGTGTTTCTTAGGTAGAGTGTTCTGGTGTACAATATCTGGGAAGGTTTTATTTCTCTCTGCTGTATTCACTCAGTGTGAATTAGCTTTGCTGGTTCTTTTTCCTGTGAAGCCAACTGCACATGTTAGTATGTATACAGGGTCACTAATTCAGACTCGCACACACCCTGAGCTATAGATCAACTTTGCCTAATCTCTATCCAAGATCCCCTCTGTCCTCATTATCTGTGCTGCCAGCACTGTACAGCAGTCACAAAGCGCTCTCAGCTCCTCCCTTAATCACTTTTTAAAAGCACCCTCCTCCACCACCATCTCCAGAAACTCTGAGCAGGACTGCTGTTGTTCTGGAGGGTTTTCTCTTTTGGTGGTGCATTTTTCAGATACCTCCCAGTTCTGAGGGAGGACTGGAGCTCCTGTTAACTGAGAGCCAGGCAAATCCCGTCACTTGTGGGAGGCGTTTCGCCTGAGAAAACGCCTCAGTGTGTGCGGGGCCCCAGACTCTGCCTGTGGAGCAGAGCCCTAGTCATGTGTCTGTAAAACAACTCACATGGTTCCCCCTTTCACATTCCGGGTTCACACCAGGGATCAACCTTCATCTGCAGTGCAGGAGAAGAGTCCAGCCTGCCTGACAGCGACTTGAGTTTCACAACACGTGATTCCTCTCTGTCTGGGTAGTGAAGGGCTTTTGGTGAGTTGTGGGCCTTCAAGTTTTGGCCTCCCACTTACTTCCAATGTGCAGCTCTTCCCTACAGCACAGACCCCAAGGGCTTTGAAACACTCCCTAAAACACACCCGTTTCATATTTTTGGGATGCTTTGAAAACATTGACGTTTGATCTGTCTGCGTTTCCATCACTCAGAATAAACCAGTTTTAAGCTTTTCTTGGCAAGAAATGTATTATTGGATGAGAGTCTTTGTTTTGCTCCTGTTTGATTTATCAGAATAATATATATGGTTTCTCACTTAATTAATCTTGAAGTTGTAGGAACGGTATATTACAACATTGCTACAGTGTGAGTAAAGTGTGAGTAAAGTGTGAGTATAGTGTGAGTAAAGTGTGATCATGTATATTCAGAGATATCATTTACTTGGGCTTTACATTTTAACCAATCAAGCATAAATTGTTTTGGCCTGTTAGTAACTGTTAAGTGTGGATCTATTACCTCATATCACCTGAGTTTGTAAACTTGTTTTGTGCGCTCCTGAGCACCCTGCTAACGTCTGCTAACATCTGGTAACGTCTGCTAACCCAGACAACCCTGGTGTGACTGACATGATGCCCAGGAATTCTGAATTCGCTGGACCATGTTTTGATCATTTTTAACGATTATGGTTAGGTCAAGTTTAGAGCTCTTAGTTTATCTTATGAAGTTGGTCTTTCTTTTTAGTCTGACAAGTTCTATATAAGGCTAGCTAGGGTTAAAACAGGCTAGCTAGGGTTAAAACAGGCTAGCTAGGGTTAAAACAGCAGGTTGGGATGTTGTGGTCCCAGTACACTGGTGCGCTATCTGACCTGCTGCCCAGCCTCCAACATCCAGCTGTACTCAGAGACATGGAGGTGTACCTCTGCACCCACCCTCAGTCCCCTGAGACCTATCACTGCCAAAGACCCAAACACTTCACTGGCAAACGGCCAGAGGCTGAGGTATTTTATCACAAATACTTCAGACAGCTGAAACCTTTCGAGGCCCTTGTCTTTTAAAAGAATCCAGTTCGTTTCGTGCGTAATTTACCTGGTGGTCCAATCCTGATGTCTGGATTTTTTTTAATATGGTATTGTGAAACTGAGAGCATTTAGAAGTATATTTCTCTTTGTTGCTTTTATTATTTATTTGGCCTGGTCTTAGCTTTGTATAATGGCTCAACTCAAGCGACGTCTTAATGAAAATGCATTAATCACCACATAAATTATTTCTCCAAGTCTATTTCCAGAACAGCATGAGGTTATTGCGAGTGATATATTATTTTAATTATTTTTCTATGATGCGCTTTAATTCTTGCACTGAGTCCCTGTTCATTTCTTCCTTGAGGTATAAAGATGGATTCCCCGACAACCATGTTTCCCACCCTGCCGACCAATCAGTCTGGTGATAGCTGTGAGGCTGCTGACAACACAACGGAGAACCTGCTCTTCGGCCTCTATTATATCGTTGTTTTCCTCCTTGCTCTGAACGGTAACAGCCTTGCCTTGTGGATCTTCTCACGCCAGAGAGGAGTGTCCTCTACGGCCAACATCTTCTTGATGCACCTGGCTGTGGCCGACCTCTCCTATGTCATCATTCTACCTCTCCGGGCCACCTACCACCTGACGGGGGGCCACTGGCCGTTCGGCGAAGTCCCTTGCCGCGTCGCTGGTTTCCTGTTGTACCTTAACATGTATGCCAGCCTGTATTTCCTGGCTTGCGTGGCCGGTGATCGGTATCTCGCTGTGGTGCACGCTGTCAGCTCACTGAAGTTCCGGCAAGCCCGCTTCGCTCACATAGCCAGCTGTGCTCTTTGGGCTCTGGTGATTGTGTCAATGGCACCCCTACTGGCCACCCAGCAGACTGCAGAAGTGGATGGCTCCACGGTGTGCTTGCAGCTGTACAGAGAGAAGGCGTCTCGCCGAGCTCTCGTCTCCCTCACTGTGGCCTTTACTCCCCCCTTCTTGGCTACACTCTCCTGCTACCTGCTCATAGCGAACAGCCTGCACAGGGGCTCCCGGCTAGAGCCGGCCCTCAGGGGTCGTGCCCTTCGCACCATCGGCCTGGTCCTATTCATCTACATCGTCTGCTTCCTGCCCTACCACGTGAGCCGGGCCACCTTCATCCTGGGTTATGGCCACCCGGACCTGTCCTGTCAAACCCAGAGGGCTCTGGCACTGGTAAACCGACTCACCTCCTCTCTCACCTGCCTGAATGGAGCTCTGGATCCCCTGGTCTACCTGTTTGGAGCTGAGAAATTTAGAGGCACTGTGCAAAGGCTTCTCTGCAGGGATAAATCAGGGGGCTCCGTTGCTACAAGTGGAGACCTTAAGGGAACACATGAGAGCTCCCTTAGTGCCAAGTCTGAGTTCTGAGAGGTGAACACATGTCTTTTGTGTGGCACTAATCAGCCAGACCCACCTCACGTTGGGTCCGTTTTGTGCGGTTCAGTATTTGCTGGCTGGAGTTACCTGGGGGTGTGTAACAGTCTTCGCCAGAAACAACAAAAGGAAGTAACACTGATGCCACAGTCCTCAGGCGGCTGGTTTAGTGGTGTGTTTTGTCTGGAAAAGCTTGGGCCCCAAAAAGGGACAGTTGTATCTACTGGGAATTAAAAAACATGTTTTGATCACTTTTATTGTACAGTTTGACATATATTTGACTTTTTTTTTTGACAATGTAATTAGCTCACAAAATATTAATCATTAAAAAGTCTGTCTAATCCTCAGTGGTCATTTAAGGTTCTAAATAGATGGAGACATTTTTGTGAACAAACTCTTTATTTGTTTTACCAATAACAAACTGATGACATATTGCATTAAATGTTAAATTCAAAGGGAGAGTCTTTCTACTGTCTATTATCCAAGGGAGTTTCATCTGTTGATACATATTATGTCACAAAAGCACTTATTTGACTTTGCCTGCAAAATGTAACATTTGAATTTCCCTCTGGGATTAATAAAGTATCTATCTATCTATCTATCTATCTATCTATCTATCTATCTATCTATCTATCTATCTATCTATCAATACAGAAATTATTTTAGCACGACCATGTTTGGATATACATCAAGACTATATGATGATATTTATATATTAGACAGTTTTATTTATCATAAATCTAATTTTTTATTGTGTATACCAGTTATTTCACGCTGCTTTGGGCTTTCTAAGGTTTAACCCCAATGTTTGGGAAATGGAAGTGACAAGCAACTTCATTTTATACCATGAGAAAATGCTAATGACAGACTAATTAACTTAATATTTACATGTGCAGGTCTGTACATTACTGAAAATGCTAATGACAGACTAATTAACTTAATATTTACATGTGCAGGTCTGTACATTACTGTTCTTTAACTGTTTCATATGTATCATAAATTCTTTTTGCATTTATAGAGGACTATTACATTCTACAGTACTTACATTTATAGAGGACTATTACATTCTACAGTACTTACATTTATAGAGGACTATTACATTCTACAGTACTTACATTTATAGAGGACTATTACATTCTACAGTACTTACATTCCTATGCATTTCTATATGTGCTCAGCTCTAAATATGCTGTGTGATGCTTAGTTATATATGACTTTTGATAAACACCTTATTGTGTGGTTTTTTTGTTTTGTTTTTTTTATCTGACTGCCTGAAATATGAACTATTTATTATGCTGTTTCTGTGCCCTCATGTTTCTGTATTTTAATATCCCTTGAACACAATGTGTTAGATGTACTGTTTTGTCCATGCATTTGTAATCTTTATGTAAATTTAACACTTTTGATTATCTATGTTGTGTTTACACTGGATCTGAAGGTCAGTGGGGTCTGGCTGCATCAGTAATGGTCAGTGCAGCTGTGCACTGTGCCTTAATGTTAGTAGTCATGAATACCCACAGTCACCCTAGAGGGCAGAGACAGAACAAATGAAGTGGGGAGACCTACAGCCTGTTGGTGTGATGCATCACATGAGATGCTACAGTACAGAGATGTTTCATTCACATTGAAACAATAACCAATGCACTTAAGTTTTCATAGAAACTCCAAACACTCTCTCTCTCTGCACGTGACCGTTTTAAAGTACCAGTATCTTGAGATGATACAGTGAGCAGAAAGACAGTGTCATGTATCAACAGCATGTTGTATTATATACGGGACTCTTTCACATACTCTCAGTGCTCTGTGGCCATTGCTCCTGGGGTCTTATTAAGTGCACAGAACAAATGCTTTCAGCCTGCGTGTGTTTGTGTGTGTGGGTGTGTGAGAGCAAGAAAGAGAGATAGAGGCAAGACGGAAACCCCCAGTCAAGCTCTCTGGGTTCTCTTTTCATATCATGTGACTCAAACTGTGGATTGTCAGCAGATAGCCTCTGTCTTCCTCTCTCTCTCTCTCTCTTTCTTTCTCTCTCTCTTTCTCTCATATTTTTATTTCCATTGCCTGAAATCTACAACATCGTTCTTGACTGTTAAAGAAAGGGAATAAAGACTAAGTGTTCCACTGCAGTATGGAGATGTGTGTGTTCTACTCTTGTGTTTGTGGTCTATTGATTGCTCAAGATTGCACAATACTTTAAAGGCCCAGCAACCAGAAAAAAGAGAAACATTTTAAGAATTGCACATAAAAAGCTTGTATACATTTCATGCTTTAGATATTCAGAAGGGGTGTTTTAAAAAAGGACCTGCTGTCTCATCCACTGTGTTTGTCCTTTGACAAGGGCTGTGCTGTACCATGTTATTGTACATACATGCCCTCATGCATATATGAAGTGTGTGTAATCGGCTGGAATGGGACCCTAGTTCCTGAAGATGTGGCTGCTTGTCAGTGGGCAAACCACGCCCACTTCTGTGCAGCTTCACCTCATATTAATGCCCTGACTTTCAATACTGCAAGTAACAGGACGTTAGCCCCAAGTAACAGGACGTTAGCCCCAAGTAACAGGACGTTAGCCCCAAGTAACAGGATGTTAGCTCCAAGTAACAGGACGTTAGCCCCAAGTAACAGGATGTTAGCTCCAAGTAACAGGACGTTAGCTCCAAGTAACAGGACGTTAGTCCCAAGCATTTGCATTCACGTTTGCATTATAGTGTGCATCACTAACATCAGTGAGACACAGATATTTGCTGAATGCATTACAATACTTTTTCCACTGTGGTGTGGCTGTGGGAACCCTGTCCTCTCTCTCTCTCTTTCTCTCTCTCTCTCTCTCTCTCTCTCTCTCTCTCTTTCTCTCTCTCTCTCTTTCTCTCTCTCTCTGTCTCTCTTTCTTTCTCTCTCTCTCTATCTCTCTCTCTCCCTCTCTCTCTCTCTTTCTCTCTCTCTCTCTCTCTCTGACTTGTGCACATAGAATGAGGAAGTTCAACCTCGCATTTGTGGCAACTTCCTTTTTTAGAGCTTTCGCCTCTTTAACAGGAAGAGAGAGAGAGAGAGAGAGAGAGAGAGAGAGAGAGAAAATGCACCCAAGTACATGAGAGAGCAAGAAAGAAGGAACAGCACTCTGACACAAGTGACATGATGAAGCAGGCCGTGCAGGGACACTGATCCTGGACCTGCATTCTCCCATACGGCTCCTTTAGCCAAGTCTGCACTCGGGTTCGTCCGCAAAGGCGAGTCTAACAGGAAGGGAGCGCCGGACAGGATGTCATCCCATCAGCCTTGGTACCATGGCAATATCACCCGCTCCAAGGCAGAGGATCTGCTTTCCAAAGCAGCCAAGGACGGGAGCTTCCTCCTTCGTGACAGCGAGTCTGTATATGGAGCCTTTGCCC
Source organism: Tenebrosternarchus preto (assembly GCA_025802075.1). NCBI lineage: Eukaryota > Metazoa > Chordata > Actinopteri > Gymnotiformes > Apteronotidae > Tenebrosternarchus > Tenebrosternarchus preto. The sequence continues at coordinate 2,823,325 of JAOYMR010000017.1, forward strand.
TCTGTGTGTTGTGAGTAGCACTTTATAGACTGGGTTGGGTAACGTGGCCGGGCCAGCCGGATGTGCACCATTGAGAACTAACGTCTTGAGCACTTTCACTGTTCCCCCAGCGGGAACGTGAGCCCATGTTGGTGGTAGATGGCCTGAGCTTCTTCTGTGCTGACAGGAGTTGCTTGTAGGTCATTAATATGCGGGGTGTTTTGTGTAGTATGTGGCCTTTGCTTGTGACTGCAGTAAAGAGACAGATGATTAGACTCAGGACTCCATAGGAGCTCATACAATAACCTCTGGAGTCACTGTGCAGACCTGAAAAAGATATACCACACACTAAAAACTGCTTTAGAGGGTTTTAGACATATTGGGTATATATTAGTGTTAGCAAGTATGCTGTAATGTTTTAAAGTTTTGAGACGTGTTATAGAGCAGTTTTATGAAGTGATGTAACTTCAGCCCAGGTGCACGTTTGCATACACAGTAAATATAACATTTGCTGCAGCCTGGTCTGCTAGACAAGTCCATGCAAATGTTGTCTGTTAATAAAAGCTAGCAAACAGACCAAAGAGGAGAGGCACCACTTTGCCCTGCTAGTCAGAGAAATCATAATGACTCCTCACTACTTTGAAAGATCAAAACACTGAACATAACAACCCGTGTCTAACCTGCAAAGAACTGCAAATGTACATTAGTTTCAGGTTTTCTTGTGATTCTTGTTTCAGGGTTTACCATGTTATAGATTCCAAACATCCAGTATATATGAATTATCACCATGATCATCTGGTAATTTATGCATTTTAATCTAATCTGTTCACATGCAGGTTCCAGAACTGTGTATATACCTACAGAATACTACCCAATGAAGAGAGAAAGCTCTCAGTGCAGGTAACAACGGCCTGAAACAGAGGGAAGTTTCCCTCACTGTGCTGACAACAGGTTTTCTGTCTTTGATTGAAGTCGACTGGGGACCAGAAGAGAAGAAGAAGGTGAACAGAACTGGTGTAGCAGGACTGGTGTAGCAGGACTGGTGTAGCAGGACTGGTGTAGCAGGACTGATGTAGCAGTGGTGTGAGTCTTCACCTTCTCTCCTCGTCCTGGTTCTCCTCATTTGCTCTGACGAGTGCCACCCAAAGCTTTAACTAGGAGGAGAACATTAGCTGAGGTGGCTTTGCTGGCTGGTATTTTTGCCTCTCAGTGCTGGTTCAAGTCCCCATCTGGGTGGAGTTTCCATGTTTTCCCTGTGTCTGTCTGGGTTTCCTCCAGATGCTCTGGCTTTCTCCCACAGTTAGGTGAATTGGTTACTGTTGTGGTGCATGTGTGTGTGCCTAGTGATGGACTGGCACCCTGTCTGCCCAATGCCTGTTGTGTTCCCCTTGCCCCCCCCCCCCCATCTCCCTGTGACCCTGATTGGATTAAGGAGTTTGGATAATGACTAGATGAAGATTAGGTGATTGTTTATTAGAAACCTGAGATGTTTGTTCATTGCATATGTCACTTTTAAGTACGTGAGTCCACATTTATTGCCTGCCTGCTAAAGACAACACTGCTTTGCATTAAATAAAGGGAATTTATCTTGGATTTGGCCATGGGACTGAAGGGTGCAGCCATGCATTTACTTTGTATATATCAGTACAGATTTGTACTGGATTGTTTAATCTACTTGTAGATTACCATAATATATGAAATACTGCACAGATTAGATTTCCATGGTAGTAATAAAAGACGGTCCAGTGGAAGAGGAATGAATATAGCAGAAAACAATACTAGAGACTTCATCACCTGAGGCTGCACTACAGAT
>JAOYMR010000017.1:2827270-2845851 GCA_025802075.1 Tenebrosternarchus preto
CAGTATAACATGTCCCAGTACTGAACACTCACACTATAACATGTCCCAGTACTGAACACTCACACTATAACATGTCCTAGAACTGAACACTCACAGTATAACATGTCCCAGTACTGAACACTCACACTATAACATGTCCCAGTACTGAACACTCACACTATAACATGTCCCAGTACTGAACACTCACACTATAACATATCCCAGTACTGAACACTCACACTATAAATGTACACCTATGGCAGGAATAGGCAGTTGTTCAGACCCTTGATATTCAGGCCTGGCCAGTGAATGCAAACCATTTTATAATCATTGAACAAATAGCTCAATTCACTGATCGTTGCATCATTAGATAAATCCAGAGTGGATCTGCAGGAACTGGCCTTCAAGGATCAATGACTGTCTCAAGGCTCTTTAACTCTTAATTACTGGCAATATGTTTATAAATAACATTTGATCGAAATTAACGTATAAAAAAGCCAAATTAGCTGTAGTTGCTGCGATGTAGTTTGCGCTGTGTCAGTCGGTATAAGCTGACTGAGCTGTCTGATGTACAGCATCTCTGAAGAACATCAAAAGGCAATTCAGGAATATTTCTGCTCTGCCATCACTCTGGATGCTGAGCACGTACACAACGGGAACCCCACCCTCCCCAACCTGAAGAAACTTCTTAAAACCATCTGCAAGAGTCTCAACAGGTAAAAACTCACCTTAGATTGACCTCACTGCAATCAGTCAGCATCCAATTTAAGACATACAACACCATTTGTAAATTATATAGGGGAGACTGTGAATATTCCCACCCACAGGTGACTTTGTGAAGCTCATATCAATTTGCAGTATTGTGTGCTTGTTTTGCCGATAGTGAGATTTCACGTACAATTCCGACACTGGAAGCTTTGCAGAAAGTTGTGGAACAGCCTCTGTCTCCTGGAGCAGGCAGGGTTAGAGCACAGGCCAAAGAGCAGGTCACAAACTCGCCCTGTTATGTGTTCAAGTGTGGATTTTTTCAATTACTACACTGCATAGAAAAAAAGGAACAAAATATATTTTTCAGATTTCTGTCTCACAGTTTTACTTTCGTTTCAGGTTTCTGCTGATGGCAGCCAGTCTGTGTATTTTAGACTTGAGCAACTAACTAAGCTGATAAGTTTAATAGAGGAAAAGGTAACTTGGCTCCGCCTCTTTCGTATCTATTTGAGTCACCGAGTTGTTGTGAAGGATCTTGCTTGCACTGCTGATGCAAATGTTTAAAATATTTAGTTTCTCTGGAACATGTCTGTAATACAACTCAAAGTTAACATTATTTCGTAATGGCTTATTAACGACTGTTAAATGTAACATATTTACTATTCACAGACCAAGAACACAGTGTTTGAATCAGTAGGATATGATGGAGGTCATAGGAAGTCACTTATACCACCTGTTACCTTTGAAGTAAGAAATATTTATGGGAAAAACCCATAACCCTCTGGGGTTCAATGTTATTATTTTTTGTAATTACTAGATATTTTTCTGTATATAGTTTTATAGTATGTTTGAATTACAGTAACAGTTACAAAATGCATTTTAATATAATCGGCGCAATGTACGTTATAAGAAATGTAATTATTGTGATTGTTAATGCTTCTGAAACTGATTCGTATATTTACATAGAAACTGAAAGTGTTGGTAAAGTGTCTCAGTGTCTTACTGTAGTGAACCAGTGCATATGTTCCACCTGTAGTAGTTGGGCTTTCCAAAGTCACAGGCAATTTAGGTATGAGTCATGTTTGTCCAGTATGTGAAAGATGTTGTCAGGTCGCATCAGGCTGGCTGAAAATAAACCACAAACTGGATCAATCTTAAAGTTTCAATAATGCAAATTTCACGTTATGTTTCCTGTCTGATGTAAACAGGTCAAATCTGAGTCTCTCGGTATTTCATCCAAAATGCTCCTAAAGGTGGATGTGGAAAGTGGAAAGGTTTACTTCAAGAAGTCCAAAGATGGGCCTGAGGATAAATACTTTGTGCACAATAAAAGTATGTTTCCATGTAATAGTTAAAAGAATAAAGCATATGCGAGCATTTCAGCATTTTCTCCCCCTACTGACTGATACTAATGACTAAATATGCTTGTCAACATATAGTCCTGCAGTTAGTGAAGTCCCAGAAAATGCACACCAAACTAGTAGTCGTCGTGGAAACAGAGAAGGAGAAGACCAAGCGGCAAGAGTTTGTGTTTAATGATACAAAGGTAAGTTTCACTGAGAATACTTTACTTCTTAAGTAATGTTTAACTGTGATGAACACGTTACGGCCCACGTGTCTGGAGAACTGGAGTCACATGGTGATTTTGACTTGCTATTGCTTTACAGAATGCAAATCATACATCACAAAAAAGGCCAGTTATGCAACTTAGAGAAGATTCTGTATCTTTAAGATACGACTCAATGTGTGCAGAAACTTTGATTATATAATGGATCTAAATGAATATGTTTTTGTGTGTGCATGTATGTGTGTGTGTGTGTCTGTGTGTCTGTGTGTCTGTGTGTGCGCGTGTGCTTATGTGTGCGTGTGTCTGTGTGTGAATATGGTGTTTCTGTATTTCCAGAAGAGAGAAGGGTTCTGTCAATTACTTCAGCAGATGAAAAACAAACACTCAGGCAAGCCTGAACCAGATATGATCAGCATCTTCATAGGCACGTGGAACATGGGTAAGCCTGACATTACCTCAGTCTTCAGAGCTTCTACACCAACTGCAACATTTTATTGCTCGGATTAATCAGAGATATGTAATGGTTAGTTTCATATCTCATTTAAATATCAATTTTGTCACCAGTGTTTCACCGTAGTAGTTCCTTAGGAGAAATATTACACAATGATGCACAGCATTTTTGAGATAAAGAGAATCAAAACTGAGAATTAAATTTTATGACATTATTGGAATGTCAGGAGCAACATACAAACACAAAATGTTTATTCAAAACAGACTTAAAAAATTGTTTTGAAAGGACCAAAGACATGGGGGGTTAATCGGGGTTTAGGGCAACAGTGGGGTCCAGTTGGAAGCACCTGTGGACAACAGCTCACTGATCAACAAGAAACAGGTGCAGGAGATGATCTAATATACAGGTGACTGAGAGCAGGGGCTTGGCTGAGAGTTGTGATTGACATGTGAGTAATCAGTGCTCTGTGATTGGCAGATGGATAGTGGCAAGTTTGAGAAACATTTAAGAACATGGACTTTAGTTCTGTTTGTTGGTGATTAGGGGTTCTACTGTATTTGAATGTTTACATAGGTCTCATTTATATGCTGGCTAGCTAACTTGTGAGATAAAAATGTAATTTTTATCTACCACATATTTGGCTTCTTGAAGTCTCTGAACGGTGAAACATTTTGTTAAGATCTTTGTTAAAACTATTGATCTCTCATAAAATAACATTCCATATTACAGATCAAACTCAAGAAATCTGAGAGAGACATGAAATAAGTCTTACTTAATCAAATAAGTCTTAATTAAAAGTCTCTCTATCTTTCTGTCAAACATAAACACCAGAGATATTAAGATCTTTTCCGATTTTCCTGTTAATCTGAAAACAATCATTTACAGTTCAATTCTCTCAAATCAGCTTTTCAATCTTTTACCATTTCCTTTATTAGATGAAAACTTCAGTTGGACTGATATATTAAACTGAACTGTTAAATTGCTTACAGGAAATGCCAACCCCCCACAGAGCATTACATCCTGGTTTCAGTCTAAAGGTCTGGGGAAGACGCCTGATGACACAGCCAGCAAGATCCCCCATGATATTTATGTCGTTGGGACCCAGGAGGACCCACTGGGGGAAAAGGAGTGGATAGACACAGTGAAGGCAACCCTCAGAGACATCACCAACATTAGCTTTAAACAGGTGTGTCACATGCTAATGCTCATGCGGACACTTTCTACAGAAAGTGCTTGCAGAAGGAAATGTGTCAGGGTTGGTGTGCTGTCCGTGTGTCTTCAGATGTCCTATGTGTGTGCGAAACGTGTGACAAGAGAAGCAATAGACTAGTTACATTAAATGAACTACAGTCCTGTTTTGATTGGTATTTGATTGGTGTCTGTGTTTCACAGGTATTTGATTGGTGTCTGTGTTTCACAGGTATTTGATTGGTGTTTGTTTTTCACAGGTAGCCACTCAGACGCTGTGGAATATAAGAATTGTTGTTCTGGCCAAACCAGAACATGAGAATCGCATCTCCCATATCTTCTGTGACAGTGTGAAGACTGGAATAGCTAACGCTCTTGGTCAGTGAATGCCCATGTTCTTTCAATGTCTAACCCAAACATAACTAATAATGAAGGATGAATGTGAAGGACAGGAAGCTGGATCTGTGTTTCTAATGTTTGTTGTTTTGTTCAGGAAACAAAGGAGCAGTGGCAGTATCTTTTATGTTCAACGGCACTTCGTTTGGTTTTGTCAACAGCCACTTGACTTCAGGGAGTGAAAAGAAGATCAGGTACACTCAGAACAAACAAACAAACAAAACTGGACAGAAAGGTCTCATCTTCCATTTATTCCCTGTGATTAAACAACATCTGTGCTCTTGCTAGGCGGAATCAGAACTATGTCAGTATCCTGCGTTTTCTGAACCTTGGAGACAAGAAAATGAATCCTTTCGACATTACCTGTCGCTTCACACACCTCTTCTGGCTTGGAGATCTGAATTATCGGCTTGATCATCCACCAGCGGTAAACACACACTATGATAGCTGGACTGTTTCTTAAAGGAAGTTTACCAGGAAAGTTTAACTGGTTATAATAAAATACAAATAAAATGTTAAAACACAAGTAAACAGAACTTTTTAGGAAGATTTTGAATGAAATGACATTTGTCTGATGAGCTGTATAGTTCATTTTCCTTTGAGTACTGTTGTTAGCCAGAAGCTGTTGTGGGTGAGGGAACACACTGGTGACTGGTGCAGTTAACTCTGAGCAGTTCCCCAATTCATCGAGAAGCTGTTACACACAGCAGCTGCTGACATCACCAGACAGGAAGAGACATGGTCTTTTTGCGTTGTTGTTTGCTTTTTCCAGGAAGCAGAGAACATTGTGATGAAGATCAAACAGCAGCATTATCAGGAACTGTTGAGCCGCGACCAACTGAACATGGAGAGGGCTGAAAAGAACGTGTTCTTGAACTATGGTGGGAATCCAGCCTTCCTGCGACTGTACCACCTCTAGTCACATGATCGACGTGCAGTTCTTGCCCAAACTCACTCTGCGATGCACACTGCAGGAAGTTTGGGTTTCTAATGCCAGCGATTGCTTTATTATCGAAGTGATACACCCTGATCTATTTGTGTTTCTTGGTTTAAGTAGTCTAAAGTTCACTCTTCAATTAAAGAAAGAAACCATATAAATCAATGTCACCACGTTCTCCAGTGTTTGTGTTTTGCACATTGCACTTGTGTGTCAACACATGGCTCTTGAGTGTTGAATATTTAATCTCTGGACAGTAGTTATGAACATAATTTCACATCCATGTCCATGGGTAAACATGTCTAACCTCCACCCATTTTGCTTTACAGAAGAAGAAGAGATCACATTCCCACCAACATATCGCTTTGAAAGGGACACGCGTGAGAAATACATCTACACCAAAGCCAAGGCAACAGGGGTACATTACACTCTCTCTTCTCTTGTCTTTTTCCAGATGGAGGTGAAACATACAAACTATAGAATCTCTTCTTGTAAAAACTGGTTTGAAATGCAATGTTCCAGCAAAATGAATCTGACTTTTTTAGACAGGCTTATTTAGTACCAAATGCATCTGCACACATTTTCAGTTGTATAGAACTGTCAGTATGTCTAAGAAAGGCATTCACTTCTCCAAGTGTTGAATTGTTCGATCAAACATCAAAGTGACAGACACTGTCTCACACAGTTAAGGGATTTCCTCAGCTCTGCTATTGAAAGTCCAGTTGCTTTGACTTACTACTGCTGGACAATTCACTGTCACCTGTCTGCTTCCAAAGCCTAGTTGAGTGGAAGATACTGTGGAAGATACAAGTTTTATCTGCATGTCTAAAACAACAGAGATGCTTGTTCTCACTCTTTCCTCTCTGTGTCTCATTAACAGACCAAATATAATCTGCCCTCGTGGTGCGATCGGGTCCTCCGCAGGTCTTACCCCATGGTGCATGTGGCTTGCCACTCATACGGTTGGTTGAGGGATCTGAAACATGTTGTAATGTGAGAAATGATGCAGTGCTTCATATTTCAACCATTCAGACATTCTGCTGGTGTTCAGCTTGCGTTTCTTTCATGGCCTTTTCAGGATGCACCAGTGACATTATGACAAGTGATCACTCCCCAGTATTTGCCACATTTGATGTTGGCGTGACTTCACAGTTTGTTTCGAAGAATGGTACGGTTCTTCTATCAAATATAGAATATGGTACTGTAGTTATGGGTCATTTATAAATACTGACTCTTTTAAAGTAGCACAGTTTATACAAGTCCAGCGTTGTCAGACGATACAGAGTCGATCGTCTCTCAGTCTGCAACTTGGTAAAAGTAAACAGACTCAATACTGTCTGTACAGCATTGTGATCTGACTTTAACCCTGTTATTTCTGCCACCATACTAGATCATAGAATGAACTTGATGATGAACTGTGTCCTTTCTTCAGATCCCACAAAGGTGTCTGAGGGTGCAATCAAATTTATGAATTGCGTTGCCACTCTGATGACGAAGTCCAAGACCAAGTTCTACATCGAGTACCACTCAAGCTGCCTGGAAAGTATGGAGGGTTCTGCTTCAGCTTTGTGAAACAAACATCACGTTTTCTTGTTATTGAACTATCAGCTTAAATAAGTGTCCACGTTTCTTCTGCTGACGTGTGTGTGTGTGTGTGTGCGCGTGTGTGTGTGCGCGTGTGTGTGTGCGCGTGTGTGTGTGTGCGCGTGTGTGTGTACGCGTGTTTGTGTGCGTTTGTGTGTGTGCGTAAAATCTTATTAAATTCTATAGAATTTGTTAAAGGACCTGATGGAGAGAATCAAGAGAACACAGAAGGTTTCATAAAGGTTCGATTTGGAACTCAAGTAGAGGTAATTTGCTGCATATTGCTGTAACTATTTCAGTTGACAGAATGTGGTTTAAAAGTCACCAAATGCAGCAGCACAGTGAATAAGCTGTTTTCAACCACTTTACAGCTAACACCCATCATTGCGGACCCAGAATATTTACTGGATCAGCACATCCTCATAAGTATAAAGTCTACAGATAGCGATGAATCATATGGTAGGTGTGTTTGAAATATGAGCAGACAATTGTCTTAGATTGCCATGTTTTCTGGTTTTCTGGGTATGGCTACATGAGTCCTTGAGGAGAAAAGCTGGCTTTTACACCTGCTCTCACTCTCAGCTTCTTCCTCTGAAGGGTGCCTGTAAAAAAAACAAAAAAAAAAACACTCTGCCTGAATGTCATGGCTCAAAGCGTTCTCCTGTCTCCCCCCTGTCTGACCTGTTGGCAGGTGAGACATGCGTGGCACTACGTGCCGCAGAGAGGGACTACACGGAGTTCAGTGAAGTGCTCACACACCACGGCGAGCACACAGGCACCCTGACAGGAGGCATCCAGCTGCGCACCTCGGAGGGAAAACAAACAGAGAAGCTTTATGGTGAGCGGGACTCGCCTGTTCCACTAGCGCCACTGCCTCCACTAGTCTGGATGTCAGGACACGTGATTGTTGACCAGTAGTTTAACGTTCATCTAATTATTCATTAAGTGAACAAATCCATGTCAGATTTTGTGTTTTCCTTGTTGCAGATTTCATTAAGATTGGTGATGACTCAGGGGCAAGCAAAGGCAAATCAGGAGATCACATGACCAAGTGAGATTTCTTATCTTATCTGTGAATCTCATTTCATGCATTGTTTATTTTAAATAACACCTGCCTGTTAAGATGTCTAGTAATAGAGACAGACTAAATTCCAGTATATGACTTGTATGAATCCAAGGGAAATTAATTCTAATAACTTGTTGATATTCAAACAAACAAAAACAATTCTTAATAAACCTACAGGTCATCTCTGGTCCTACCGACTGATATTAGCAACCCTAACTATATGAGTGTGGGCTACAGGGGCTGCAGTCAGTCAGAGAAGGGCTGGAGCTGCAACATGCCCCCTCGAGCAGGGGCTTCCTCTGGGCATGGAGCAAAAGATATGGCTCCTGGCAACATCTCCCCAAAAAAGACTGGATATGAGCAGTCCGTACCAAGCCCCACCGGAAAGGCCTCCAGTCCTGTGTGAGTACATCAAGCCATATGGTTAGCTGTTGTATTTATGTTTCATACAAAAGAAAAACATTTCCCCCAGATAAATCCATCATACATGCCTTAAATCCTCTGTAAATCCTCTGTATTATTTTACCAAGGCTTTACAGAGGTGTTATCTCTCTAAAATTATGTTTGAAGTTCATGAATTTTGATTTGAATTGAAGCGATGTGAAGTGAATTGAATTGAACTGAAGTAATGTGAAGTGAATTGAATTGCTGAATTTTAAGATCTGAGGATGGGCAGCCAGCAGAGATGTTTGACAACCCTCTCTATGGTTCAATGACACGAGGTACCAAGGATCAAGACCAGTCTAACCAGTCGTCTCTCCCAGAATCTTTCCCGTTCCCCAAATCTTCAGATCCTGAATCGGCCCGTCCTCCACCAATCCCAACTCCACGCAACCGCTCCTACACTTGCTCATCGGACACCAAACCAATTAATCCATCCCCAGCTTCTGGTGGTGGAGGTGGTAACAGCGGGGCCAGTCTACAGCCCCCATCCTACTCCAAAAAGCCGGTGGTGCCCTCTCGCTCTGATGGAGGTATGATGATGGCTGGAAAGCCACCACTGCCAGTGAAATCCCGCCCTGGTCAGGAGCCCTTCCTAAAGCCCAGAGATTACAGAGACAGCTCCGAGGTACCATGCAAGATAAAGCTACCTACAAGACCAGTGTTGCCCAAGGATGGTAAGATAAAAGTGCAAAGTATTTTTTCTCTACACCGGCATATAAGAATGAATTATGACTTATTAGAAACATACAAAGTTGATGCTTGTTTATTGTTAAGGCAAACCACTTTGATCACTAGGAGGTAGTAACACAATTATTTTACTTAAACATTATTGGCAATAGACTCTAATAAGTAAAATAATTCTCTCTGTTCCCAGTGTCACATGAGACAACACAGCTTCCAAAGACAGGTCGGCATTTGAAATGAGTGTTGCTTTTTCAGCCCTTCTAAATGTCTCATTGTTCATGTACTGCTGGATGCTGGGTAACGACTCTGATAACCAACAAAACACTTGTGAACTCCAGAGAAGCTCGTTGAAAGCCCTGAGTTTTACTGGTATTTGTTAAAGGAGCCAGTGTACAACTATAGTCATCTTCACACTCTTTTTTCCCCCTGTCTTGTTAAATTGAATGTATCATGAATGTACAGTGCACATGATTTATTAGCTTTTCTTTCTTAGTATTTGTGTATGATGACATTGCAGTGATTTTTTTAAAGACCCAAGTCTTACACCTTGAGCAGCATAAGTGTGAATCTGGATGTTTTTATTGATTATATTGATGGTTTAATTTTGCTGTCTGCTCAGCATTTACTGGACATGAAAGAGTTGAGTAATGATGCACCATCAGTTTGGATCAGGCTTGTTTTCTGATGTACCACTTGTATAATGTTGCACAGATGCTGAGGTCTCACTGAAACTGTACTAATGGTAGCACATGGGAGACATGTGCAAAACACAACCCAACAACAACAACAACAAAAATATTACAATAATAATATCAACAATACCTTTTCAGCATCACATCATTTATACCTGTTATGGAGAATATCTCTATCTGACCAGCTGTGAGGGACTAATCATCAGTCACTCTTATGCATGTAAACCTTACATTAAAACTCATCCAAAACAGGTCTTTGTCCACACTGTTTACATTTATCATTTTCTTCTCACGTTCAGCTAAAGCCTGATGTAAAGAACTTAATTTAATTTTTTAAAGTGTGAAATACATTTTCAGTTGTGCAGAACAGCACTCATTGTCATACAGTCACAAGTCAAATGGACACTGGTCATATCTGACATATCAGAAGCATAAAGAAAACTAAGCACAGGCTATTTTTGGTTCATGAACTTTAAAAAGAATTAAAGAAATGAAAGAGTTGACTAGATCCATACATTCGATTCATTATTTGAGCAACACAGCAATTACACTGCTGCAATTTTGCATGACAGTATGTGCGGTGACATCAGTGCACCAAAGTGCATAGTTTCTTTGCTCAGTCCCTACCTAATAAATATTACAGAAACTTCTAAAGTGTGTGTGTGTGTGTTTGTATAAAAGATATGCTAATATAGGTGATAGAATATGCAAATATTGCAAATATCCTGTTTTTCCTTCTTTACAACAGTCATAATCCAAAACTGTTAAGCATTAAAACTGTGAAATTTTCTGAGCATGGTCCACTTCTTAAAACCCTTCTTAAAAATGCAACGATGTTGCATTTAATGTGTACATTTTTCAAACTCTTGGTAATCTGTTAACATTGTTTGTTGAACTTTTCCTGTGTGACCAGGTCACCTGATGATACAGTAGCCATTCAGTGTCAGATGCTCATGTGCTGGATGTTCATAATATGAGAAAATCTCAGAAATACATGCAGCTTTTCAATGGATTCCTTGTAGACGGAGGACATCTTGCTCTCAAAACTGAAATATTCACCTGGACTATTAATTAATGAGGACTTATACATATTAATCTGTTTGCATACATATTGATCTGTTTTTTGTGCTAACGTTTAAGATGGGTAAATAACACCATCTACTGGTGACTGTTGGCGTCTCCGTTCTACAGGAACCATTGTTCTACTGGAATATGATGGTATAAAGTCACGAAGAGTTATAAACTCTTACTAGGATGCGAACCCCGTAAAAAAGTAGTTTATTTTAGCTAGTCATGGAATATTATCTTCTGGAGGCACACAGCTAGTAATATAACGCGGCAGAATTCCTCATACGAAAGGTAAGATATAACGTGTACTAAATGTTTGAACTTTATTTTCAAATAAATGTTTGTTGTTTACAACTATATTTGATACGTACAAATGTGATGGTTTTGGTTTTTCATACATACACATGAAATAAACCAATAGATTGTCTCCTTTTTATGACGATTCTAACAACAACCAATGGTTTATAAAAATAAAACGGGGCCTCTCCTTTATGGACCAATAGGATACATAGCTTCATCATGGTCGGCAGCTATTTGATGACGTAACTTATGTTCGGTAGGAACAGCGCGTGAAAATGGTGAGTTTCTTTTTTATTGTCTTGTGTTTATTCCGACTATATTGTGTAAATTTACACTGAAATTGTACCGTCTTTAATGCTGAATTTATGATTCACAAATGTTTGTACCAGCTGTAGTAGCAGATCGAAGATTTAGCTAACAGTTGGCTAGCCGACTAGCCTTTTAGCCTCGCCATAAACGAGCAGGAAATGTCTCGTTGAGATTAAGAAACACTTCTTCACTTATTAGCTACATCTGTTCGTGCGTTTTCATCACCAATAACTGTTTTCTCACACTTTTCATGTTGATTCGTATTTGCACTAACTGTGTTTAAAGGGTTTCTCTAGTTAAGGCAACAGAGGGGAATGCTAACGTAAACTAGTTAGTTACCCAGCTCGCTAACCCGTCGGTTTAAACATATGAGCCCCCATCGTCAATAGACTTTAGATATTTTAACTATGGGATAAAACCACTGGCTGTTCTGAATACTTATGTCTGTTTCGTAGCTCTTATAATATTGCAATTGTTTTGCAGCTTTTCTACTCGTTTTTTAAGTCCTTGGTGGGCAAAGACGTGGTGGTGGAATTAAAGAATGACTTGAGGTTAGCCATCTTTATTATAACCCATTGATCTTCATCTGGATTTTTAACATTTTATTTGTAATTACAAACAAGTGCTCTCTTTCCCCCAGTGTGAATTTAACGTATTAAATGTAGACATTTTTTGTGTGAATTTGCCCTCTCTCTTTCCTCCCAAAACTCCAGCATATGTGGTACCCTGCACTCAGTAGATCAGGTTTGTCTTTATATTGTTTGTATAGAATATTTGGTTTCTGTAGGCATCTCTGAGGAACTAATTCTTTTGGTGTTCTATTTTCTCCTCACAGTATTTGAACATCAAACTTACAGATATCAGCGTCACTGACCCTGAGAAATACCCGCATATGGTAAATAACATTTTAAATCATTCAGAACATGTTTGGTTGAAAAGCTCCAAATGTCATTATGGCAAGCAAGTATTGCCACTACTTTCTATGATGTGTAAACGTAGCCAGTAGGACACGTGGTCCAAACTGTTTGGAACTTACCATGTGCATTTTCCTATTCTACCTTCTCTGTCATTTGGTAAAAGCAAATGCAGAATCTGCACTACTTGGTTTTTATATCTGAAGTCCCATATTTTAATCTTGTCCTTGTTCTCAGTTGTCGGTGAAAAACTGCTTCATCCGTGGTTCGGTGGTGCGATACGTTCAGCTCCCAGCGGATGAGGTAGACACCCAGCTCCTGCAGGATGCAGCACGCAAAGAGGCAATGCAGCAGAAACAGTGATTCGTCATGTTTATGTTGTGTGTTCATGGACTTAAAGGTGGGGGGGGGGGTAAAATTGGTGACTTGCTGTTTTTGTTTTGGGCTTAAACCTTGTGTAGTATTTGTGACCCCATGTATGGGATTTGTTTTGACATATGAGTGGCATATGGTTAAACCTGACAAGGAAGCTTCACTATACAGGGGTTTTCACTCTCTTCTTTTGCCATAGGGTTACTACAGTTTCTTGTTTGCAGTATTTTGTAATATTGGGCCCTGGAATATCAAAGACATAATCTTTTTCACGGTCTCACTGGAGATGTTTGTTTAAATTCTGAGTATCATTGTAGACCAATGTATTTTACCCTTACAACAAGGAATGTTTTAGGTTTTGTTTGTTTGTTTTTTGTTTTAAATCAGTGTAAATCCAGACTGAAAATGTCACACTTGTATTTTGTTGACACACAAAAAAATCTTTAACTGATACCATATTGAACAGCTGTGTTTTTGTTTGAGTTTCTAGTTATAATTGGTCTAAGACTTGAACGTTGCTACTCATCCATCATGACTGTTCATTTGTGTGGCCCTGCTTGAGCTCTTCAACCCTGTCTGTTCCTACCACAGGATGCACCAGACTGGTTACAGATTTGTTCTCTCCATGCTCACAACACACCAGAATGAGTGACTACAGAACACTAAATACCTTCACAACACACCAGAATGAATAACTACAGAACACTAAATACCTTCACAACACACCAGAATGAGTAACTACAGAATACTAAATTCCTTGTCTGTTTGCACTGGCAAATAATGAGCAAAACTTGGGACCATGTGGTGCCTGTAAAGACTAGCTTGAGAAACTCCTTAAGAATAAGGACATTTTTTCAGATGACTGATCCCAGAAAGAACTAGCTGGATTAAACCAGTGTTCATGGTTGGAGACTATCCAGTTCTGTCTGAATTTTTGTTACATGCATTTTTATGTCCTCACAGAATGTGTCTCAGCTAATATGTTTGGAAAGAGGTAAAAAGATTACACTGAGCAAGTCAATAGCTCACCTTATATAATTATAAACCTTATATAATTGGGTATAATATTTAGGAAGTTGGTTATCTTAAAATATATTGTCCAAATCTGTTACGGAACGTGGTATTTTGATCTTAACTGATTTCCAGACTGACATCTGTCGTGTCGTTTGACGGCTATGTTGCACATAAAGGTGATGGCGAGGAGCGCAGCAGTTTAGTTCAACTAGCCATCAAGTGCTTTTCACTCCCCGGAAATCCTGTCCTGACAGAAATGTGATTTGATTTTTACCAATACGATATACTACTGTGTATGCTATTTAAGCACGTAAACGAGTCGTGTAGCTTTTACTGAACGCGCTTTAGTCCTGTTTAAGGCTGTCACATCCCACCCTGGGTCTGTCATATAAAGACTGAATCAAATTCTAACGCAACTTCGGTTTATGTTTCCTCTGCGAAAGTACAACTGCGTGGCGTATTACAGGTGAGATACACCTCACCGAATCTAAGAACATTAGACCAACGATAGATTTATGATGGTATGGAGGTTATCAGTAATGCACAAAAGGGGTTCACGCGCATTGTCTGTGATAATCTTGGGACTGACTTTAGCCGTAGGAGAGGTAAGGTTGGACAAGATTAATGGACAAGAGCGTTGGTGTAGAGGTGAGCAGTCGGCGGCCTCGAAACAACGTGTCGGAGAACAAGGTGAGCAGAGCGGAAAGGGACCTCGTACACGAGATGTTTGCTGTTGATGTTGGCGACTCTCATCGTGCGATTTGAACTCTGTTCGCTTCCTAGATGGAGAAACACGTTGGCGACCATTCAAAGCTGAACTCGTCAGTTTGTGAACTGTCGGACGAAGAGGTACAGAAAATGACTGCTTCTTCTTTGGTGTGGGTTTCGTGAGAAGTACCCATTGTTTAACAATTTTATGTGGTAAATTGTATATCTTTTAGATTTCAACAAAGAAAGAGAACCATATTAGGCTTGGTCCTGAAGACCCCAATGATACACTTTTGTATGATTTTTGAACTGGAATGTCTATGAAACTTTAATGTTTGCTGAACTTGCCCAGAATGCCGGTATTTCCTGTTTTTATTAAGTGATTAAATAAATTGATAATCGACCTAGACATTTTGTATTATTATCAGGACAATTCTATCAAAGTAAAGTTTTCTTTGCAGGTTTCTCACGATTTTTCCAGTCCCTAAACTGAGCACAATGTTTGGAAAGTGCTGGCCAACCTCGTGAAAATAAAACCCTTCGTGCGAGCACAATGGTTAGCTTTAGGTGAAAGTTTGACTTACTTTATTAATAAGATTGCGCCCCCGCTAATGCAGCAGCTTTTACCGCTGAAGTGCGCGGCTTTGTCGTGTGTGGATAAGCTTTCTTGTACATTTGTGTACTGTGCAGCCGCAAACACCGTGTCGCGGATCCATAATGCACTGTACTGGAGTCTTCAGAAGAGTCTGTGCTTTGTCGTTGTCCAAGTATGTTTGTCCCTAACCATGAAAGGGTAATTTCCACCGAGGTTGACATGGGTGTAGATGCACTGTAGCAAACGGTCGTGACTGAAAGCATTATTTATTTCTGCTGAAGAAAACCTTTGTCTTATTGTTGCTGTGTTTTGTGTAAAAGGGAAATGAAAGGGTGGAGCGTCTACTGCAGGTTTTTCACTACTGCATAGTGTACTGGTGAACTTCCTCGTGCTGCTACTCTCTAACAACTCTGCTATTGTGCATCATGAACATGGCACTTCCACTCCCCTTAGCTTCTCTCTTGGTTCCTCCACCTTCTGTCCTGGAGATCTTGCACCACTGCAGGCCTCTGTGTTCCCTGGTCCTATGGGTAAAACTTGACTTCAGAGTTGCATCAAGTGTTCTTGCGTGGGGTGAGGTTTACCCAATCCTGCAACCTCTGGGTCTCGGAGCCGGAACTGGCAGGTCGTGCATCTGCATGCAACTAAAGTGTGAACCATCGGGGACTTTAGTCAAACTTTTTCTGTGCTAATATCCTAAATAAAGTAACTGAAAATAGAGTGAAGGATTTGTTCCTAAAAGCTTTATGTGAAAGTGTGCAAGTTCAAACATAAAGTTTCCTCCCCTGCACTCGCGTGTCTCTGTGAAACTACCGACTACAAAAACTACAGGTCTTCAGAGAGCAAGACGTCATTTTAGAGAAATCCAGTTCTCAGCACCATTAAGTCCCTGTCTGAAACAACAAGGCTTTGCTCCACAATTGTACATAAATTCAATACTTTTATTTTACATTCATACACCTATATAATACATTTAGCTTAATGCATTAAAAAAAAAAAAAAGCCCAATCTCAAAACAAGTCCTGAAGATGTACAGCTCAAGCAATAAATGAATTTGCATTTTAGTTGTTTGAAAGTCAGTGGAAAGCATGTAGAAAAGGCGCACACAGGGGAAAGAGGTGACATTTTGACCGTCTATTGTACCTTATTAGAGCCAGGCTGAATGGAAAGGACTTCAGTCGCCATAGAGAAAGGCACCTTGAATACACAGTGTATATACAGACAAAGGGAGGAAAGGGCATTAGAACCTTTTACTGTAGCTTCTAGTACAATGACAAAACTGTAAACCTTCACTTGCCAGTAGAAATAAAAACAGTCACATTTCTATACAAATACAACTGAAGCAAAATCTCTTATTGGTCGTACCATAGCAGTACCTGTTTTTGTGTTTGTTTTTGTTTTTTTTTGTTTGGGTGGTTTTTTATTTTTTTTTAATAATTATTTTAAATGCATATTTTAACATTTAAAGATTGGTTCTGCCAGCAGAGAGCAATCTTGGGGATATAATTATGCAATCATCACAATGTTTATGCAATTAATTAGTGATTGTTTACCAGTAGGAACCCACCTCATGCATGTGTTACTGGAGAGAGCAGCCATCATTCTTACACACAAATAGAACCAATTCATATATTAAATGTAGTAAATATCCAGGATTTCCTTTTGTAAGAGGCCATTCTAATGAGGTGTAACTTGTACACATAAAAACGCCAGTGGACGGCTCTTTACACGGTTGCCTTAAAATAACCTTCAATTAAAATTCCCCAATACTTTCAGAAAAGGAAGTTGATATAAAATACTGTATTCTCAAAAACTGGATTTAAATGTTTTACATTCCATCCTCTTTTTTTTTCAACAAAATAAAGCTTTTTTGTAACTTACAGCTTAAAAACACTTTGAACATTACTGTATATTTATATGCAAATATAAACAATAAAGTGACAAGAGACCATATGTGGTTCTATGTTCACAAGTAGAGGAAACCCGTAGAAAGGCATTTAATGCCTGGATTTTTTTTTTTTCCCTTCTCTTCATCTGATCGACACAGTGTGGCACTACAGTTTCGGACGATTGTTCGAGTCAGGCTCAGGTGAGGACCAGCCTGGGCTGGTTCAGCAGGCCTTGGTCAGGTCGGTCGGAAGGTCTTCTGCAGACAGCCGATACTGGATCTTGGTGTTGGTAATGGCGCCGTGCTTCTGTCGGAGATGCAGCCTCAGCTGACTCTTGTGGCGAAAGTGCAAGTTGCATTTCTCGCACTGCAAGGCAAAAACCGAAACCACCTTTTAATTGCTAATTATCGTTACAAAACACTGAAAACATGCAATGCACGATGTAATGACCTTTAACAGGGTGGCTCCTGCCTCTGAACTCACATGATAGGGTTTTTCTCCTGTGTGTATGCGCAGGTGGCTCTTGAGTGTCTGAAGGTGGCGGAACCGAGTCCCACAGATCTCGCAGGGGTAGGGCTTCTCCCCCGTGTGGATCAGGACATGGGCACGAAGGTGAGCCACCTGGGAACACAGCATTACAGAACGTTAAAGGTAAGCCCTATTGGCATTTGTAGCGGTTTCAAACGTTTTAAGATAGCTTGTCAAATGCTTGGTTTTAAAGTCAGAAGGGATTGAGGGACCATCCCACAGAGATCCATAGAACATCTGCTTTTTAAAGTCAGAAGGGATTGAGGGACCATCCCACAGAGATCCATAGAACATCTGCTTTTGCATCACCCAACTCTTAAACTCCGGATGAACAAAAACCCACGTGATGCCAACCAGTTCAGTGGGGGGGAGGGGTTCCTTTATCACGCCGAAACAGAGTCCGTACCTGAACGAAACGAGCGCCGCACGTCTCGCACTTGTATGGCTTCTCTCCAGAGTGGATGCGCGTGTGGGTCTTGAGGTTGGCCGGCCTGTTGAACTGGGCGCCGCAGATGTTACACCGGTAGGGCTTTTCCCCTGTAACACGGCCAAACGGAACATGAGCTGAGGCTCGGCACTCGCGAGGCAGCAGAACGAGTCGGTGCTGTGGTTGATTCTTACCAGTGTGCACGGTCTTGTGACTGGCGAGGTTCCCTTTGTAGCGAAACGCTGCTTGGCATCTGTCACATTTGTATGGCTTGTCGCTGTGTACCTGGAGCATGTGGCGCTTTAGAACTTCCTCCTCTGCAAACTTGGAGTCACAGTCGTTACAGAAGTACGTACCGTTTTCTGCAAGGAAAACGCACATAACTACAAAACGAAGGCAAACGATGTAACGTTTATCTCGACCAGTCACGGTCATCTTGTGCACACGCGCGCGCACACACACACACACCACAGCTGGAGTCCGAGTATTCAGAGTGTAGTTCCGACATCTCCTCAGCCAACCGTGAGCCAGGTGTGTTGGGGCAGACGTCCGTGTGCTGAGGGGACTGTGTACCACAGGAGGTGCACTTTAAGTGGCTCATATAAAGAGTAGAGTGACTGTCTCCATTCCTCTGAGACCCCTCCAGAGTTCTGCCAAGGAGAAAAGTGAGGTAAAAAAAAAATAAACACCCTATTGTAGCAAATACAACCTGCACCCGCGGGGGGGGGGGGGGGGGGGGGGGGGGGGGGGGGGGGGGGGGG
>JAOYMR010000017.1:2971234-2985746 GCA_025802075.1 Tenebrosternarchus preto
TTTTTCTGTTTCTCTCTCTCTCTCTCTCTCTCTCTCTCTCTCTCTCTCTCTCTCTCTCTCTCTCTCTCTCTCTCTCTTCAGTTCTGGGTCTTGCTACTATGCCACATTCATACAGCTTCACTGAGCGTAGCAGGATCAGGGGCTCCAGCTGAGAGTCCTTGCGGACACACGCTCGCGGACACACACTCGTTCGCGGACACACACACACTCGCTCGCGGACACACACGCTTGCGGACACACGCTCGCGGACACACACACACTCGCTCGTGGACACACACACACTCGCTCGTGGACACACTCGCTCGCGGACACACACACACTCGCTCGTGGACACACACTCTCCGTCTCCTTCTCTCCATTATTTTCTCCCTGTACCCTCCTTCCCCGTTCCGTCAGTCTAACGTGTCCCATTAGCCTGTCCACCTGCTCTCCTGCACTCTTAACAGCCTGAGCTGGACCATGTTCTGGTGTCCCTCCCCACCGCCAGGCTGCGGCCCTCGGGAATGAAATCCCCCCCGAGATACTGGAACATCCTCCCAGGTGCGTGTGGGCCATGGTTTGGACGAGGCTGGATCACGCAGCAGCACACGGGGCTTCACAGGAAATGACATCGGTGAAACCCAGACAGGGTGCAAAACGAGATCAGTGCCAAAGCTGGCAGCTAAAGCCCTAACGCGTTCAGACGGATCCTCTCTCCCTGTCGCTAATCACTCAGTGACCTGGGCTTTCTGTTTACCACCATTATTAACTATGAAGAGTTTAGTGTAACTTTGTAGGCTTTTATTTCATCACACAATGTGTCGTGGCAAATGAATGTTTCTCGCTCTGTTCATGTGTGCTTTTGTGTGTGCGTGTATGTGTAAGTGAACGTGTGTGTGTGTGTGTGTGTGTGTGTGTCTGTGTGTGTGTAAGTGAATGTTAGTGTGTGTGTGTGTGATGCACTTGTTTATATCGTAGCTCTGTAATAAACTTGTGAATCAGAGCAGCATAATTTGCTGCAGCAGAGTTTGCTATGGCGACAGATGTTTTTGAATCTCTTCGGGTTTTTGCTTTTGTTTCAGTCGCTTCAGTTGTTTCCGTTGTTCCTGAAAACCAAGATAAACCCATGAAGATGCGCTGTGTTCTGCCACCACTATTTTGGTCCTGAAACCCTCCATGGTTTATGAACTCCTCACATCCCAAGAATATGTTGTGGGTTCTGCGTATTTGTTTACATGTGAAGACTTTGCTAATGCTGAGTGCAGTAGAGGATTTTCTTCTCCTTAAAGGGCCGCTTCCCCTTCAGCCACTAAAAAGCCTTTCTCTGTTTAAAAAGTTTGGCCTTCTACCAAAATAAAAAGTTCCTTGTCTGCCATCTTCACATGCACAATGTTTGATTTGCGTAGATGTAAGATCAGAATTGGCGCTGCGTGTGCACACGCGTGTGAACACACTTCTGGCTTTCAAGTGCGCTGTGTATTGCAGCAGGGGGAGAGAGAAATAAAAATCCCACAAAGAGCAGCGGCACGTAGGATCTGAACCGCCCTGCCACTCAAACGATCTGCCATGCCAACCAGCAGCGCGAAGCTGCCACCGCAAATACATTAGAAATCAATTATTTATGGAACAGAGAGGAGAAGGCTTTAATCTTCCTCTTTTATCCAATTAAAGTGCCTAACCAGCACCACCCTCCTCCGGCTGGTGAGCGACTCACTGCCTCTTTCTTCTTACCCTCAGTCTTTTTCCCTCTTTTACCCCCTTTTCTCTTTGGGTAAGAGAGAGTGGAGGCTTCTGAGGGACGGCGGAGAAGAAAGAGGCTGTAGAACGTGTAAATGAACTCCTCCTCACCCACTTCTTCAGCTTACAAAGGAGCCATTTGAAGTTTTAATATGAAGACTCGCCTTCCGCTCCCTGAGCAGGGGGCATGGGGGGGGGCGGGGTTTATGGTCTGCCTTTGCCCGATGCTGAGGGAAGGACTAGGGAAGCCGCTCTACTGTGCATCAGAACATGCACTTGGCTGACTTCAATTATTAAAGATCACGATTACATCCTTTGTCAAGAATTTATGTCGTCAGTCAGACTTATTAATTCAAGATAAAATTCCTTTGCATCTAAGGAGACAAAATGCACCACCGTGTTTGAGTGGTTGAGATAACTTAGTTTAAGCTGTTGAATGAACTTTGACAGTATTTAAGTGGAACCATCCATTTGAGTTGTTCTCAGGACGTCAAACGAAGTGAATAGTTACTGCCGTTTGCAGCTCAAAATGAGGCCACTGTTCTGGGAGACACCTATGGACGTGAAATTCTCCTCTCCTCGTCCACCATTGAGCTTTACATAAGTGTATAGATCATGCTTGTGTCGTGTGTGCGTGCGTGTGTGCATGCGTATGTGTTTGTGTGTGCGTGCGTGCGTGCGTGCGTGTGTGTGTGTGTGTGTGTGTGTGTGTGTGTGTGTATTATGTAATATATCTACAGTGAGGTACTGCCCTATACTTCTTATCCTTTACTGTGACTCATTGAGAGAAATGTCACTCACAGCCCTGAGGCACAGACCTGCCAGCACGCACACACATCTCACACACACACCTCACACACACACACCTCACACTCTCATATAGACACGGCTAACAGTTTTACTTCTTGGTTCTAAAATCTTAATTCTTTGATCAACCTTGTAGTTTTCCCTCCTGTTTAAGTAACATATTTTTGCTATCATGTGTGTGTGTGTGTGTTTGTGGTGTATAGTGTTTGGTGTGTAAATAACAAAAATTCTTTTTGTTATTTACACACCCAGATCTTCATCCACTGTAGAGCAGTGTCACGTGTACCCCAGAGTGAAGTCCTGGGAGCTTTTCTCCACAGTGCTCTGAGGTTCTACCTCATTCTCCTTCATGGTTTTGGACTCTTCCAGCTTCCCTTTAAGCACAACCACACTAGTCTCTGTCTTCTTGCTGCTCTCCTACACTTCTGCTTCTCTGCCGTTCTCTCCTTCTATCTGTCTCCTTCTGTCTGGCCCTCCCCTTCTCCTGCTCTCTGCTGGATGTGAGAAGCCTGTGATCCAGAGCTCCTTCCAACTCCCCTCCAGCCTTTCAGAGGTGATTTACCCCTGGCTGGTGCCCCCCGGGAAACACTGCAGGCTGACACGCCGGTCCTCCCCGTCTCCTCCACCTGTTACCGCAACTGTGGCATGCCAAACACACACACACACACACACACACACACACCCGGGCTGGAGAAACATGAAGCCTGGGTTGTGCTTTAGTAGCACACCTGCTTCTCCAGAGACAGCATGCTGAAATGAAGACATCATCAGTGGCAGGCAAACACCTGCGTGACGGTTCAGCCTGTTCTGATGCTCTTCTCAAGCAGAGGCCCCAGTCTCGCTGTGATTCAAGTAGAATAGAATTAAATAGTGGTTTGATAGAATAGTTCAGATTAGGGATGCGACGATTCGATATTAGAATTTATATATCGATTCCGATATTAACAAAAATAGCTGGATTGGGTATGTGATATTTATGTCAATCCTTACCCGTTCACTTTAATCCATTCCTTCAGAAGTCATCCTGTGGATAGACCATCTTGGAATTCAACGTTGTATCTTTTGATAACATAGAAAATTCTCAAAACAGACCTAATAATTGATGATAAATAATTAATTGATAATAAAATAATAATGAATACTAACAGACCTAATAATTGAATTAAATAATTAATTAATAATAAAATAATAATTAATAATAAAGCAGACCTATTATAACTGTCTGCATACCGGATTTCAACTGTTTACATGCAGGTGTTCTCCAGAAATCCAATACTAAACACACACAATATGTTTACACTTTTTTGTTTACATCCAAGCCTCCTAACCCTAACCCTTTAAACAGATCTTTAAAATATGTTTACGATGTAAGATACGCAAAATTCGCAAACTGTTAACAACAAGCCTATAAAGTTTTCACAGAGTTTTACGTTAAACAAAATTGAAGATGGTGTCCATTCTTAAACGGTTACTAGTACTTTATTTTGTCAATCTCTTAATTGAGAGAGAGACATTCTGCACGTGAACACTGGCTCATACTGGTGTTCACAGGAGCGCTAATATATCAGTTTACAGTGTCTTTCTGTCTTCCCAGAAGTGATTGACACTTTTTCCAACCAATAGTATCCCCTTAAAAGAAAACATCGACACCTGACTTTCTCTTAGAAAGTCGTACACTGAGGTGCCATTCCAGTCACAAGTGAGAATACTCCATGCTGTGCACAGCCGTCTCCCTTTGTAAACACTAAGTGTGCAGCTGTGAATAAATCTAGTGCATTGGAGTTTTGTCTCACTAGGAAAACCTGTTCCATCACAAAAGACCAAAACAATCTTGAACACTCTTTGTGTATATAGTTACTAGAGCCTAAATTCATAATAAGAGATTATTTGTCCTTTGTGGACCGTAGAGGAACACCTAATGAAATACTGGGTACTTTGTCTTATAAAACCCTGTTGATTTTTTATTTATTTTAAGAAGCTTCATTCTTTTTTTTTTTTTTTATTTGAATGTTTACAAAGTTAGTAAAGTAGTGTTTGTCAATCCTGAGGCCTTAAGTCTCTTAGTGAGGTAGAAAGTTTATTCAACAAAGGTATCAGAATCCATATAAGAACTGAAAAAGTTGGATCTGTGGATGCCTATTTCAGATCTGTTCTGCTGAATCTTTTTTTGTGTGTGTGATTTTATACTTAAATCTGTAGAGAAGAAGTGCAGAGCTTCTTGGATGTTCTTCTTAGATGTTCATGCTCTCAGGTGGGTTTACAAAACAGAGGTGTCTGTTCTGGAAAAAAAGAAAGAAAGATGACCTCTCGACTTTCTGACCATGGAGGAGAAATGCTCTGTGCTCTGAGTTGATGAGGGAGTTACCCATCATAGCCATGCCATCTAATCTGAAGCTGTTTTCTCTCCTCTGGTGCTGCGGGCAGGGCGTGGAAGGGGCCTACTGATGTTTCCCCTGCTCCCGTCTCGTTTCTCTTTGTCTGTGACATGACTGAGCTCCACCGTGCGTACAGTCAGAACGGCCTCTCTTCTAAAGGAGGCTTTAAATGATGTAAAAAGACAGGGAAGTTAAAAAAAAATAATGAATAAATAAATATCGTGAACTACAGAGTAAAGTTAAATTAATTCACAATATCTCACATTTTCTTTTTCTTTCTTTGCAAGATTGTATCTGTCCTCAGATGTGTAAAAAAGAAAACACTGCAAGATATGGTTTTAAAGCCCATTATTTCCTGATACGACTAATTAAATTGCAGGCATCATTAATGGGGTTGAAGATATCTTTGCATTGAGTTGGAGACATCTTAAACTCAATTAAAAATATCTTCAACTCAATTAAAGATATTCAAATGCCTTGTCCCACAATATGCAATCAGGATTTTTTTTAGGTGCAATGGTATCTGCTCGTATGCCCTGTAACAGTCAACTTAGTTGCTCAGTGCGGTCAAAGTTTCCTTTATCATGAAAAGAGCAACTGAGAGTTGGCCTGAGTTATATTAGAGTGTGTTGTGCGTAACTGAGAGTTGGCTTGAATTATATTAGAGTGTGTGATGTATATTAGTGTGTTGTGAGCTGTATTATTTTAGAGTGTGATGTATATTAGTGTGTTGTGAGCTGTATTATTTTAGAGTGTGATGTATATTAGTGTGTTGTGAGCTGTATTATTTTAGAGTGTGTTGTGAGCTGTATTATTTTAGAGTGTGTGATGTATATTAGAGTGTGTTGTGAGCTGTATTATTTTAGAGTGTGATGTATATTAGTGTCATGTATGTCTTCTGCACTCCTTGTTATTCACTGGCCATCAGCTTATGGGCATGGAAAGTTT
The DNA here is from genome assembly GCA_025802075.1 of Tenebrosternarchus preto. Taxonomy (NCBI): domain Eukaryota; kingdom Metazoa; phylum Chordata; class Actinopteri; order Gymnotiformes; family Apteronotidae; genus Tenebrosternarchus; species Tenebrosternarchus preto. Next base: position 2,977,081 of record JAOYMR010000017.1, read on the forward strand.
AAAACATTTTTTAAGTATAAAAGGTTTGCTGATTGCTGTCAGTTTGATCTGAATGCATGTAGCATTAGGAGTTGACATTCAGCAAATCTTGTCGTGTTGGTGGAGTTTAGATTGTGTATCACACAGCAATGCAAGCTCAATGATTTCAGTGTAGTTGTCTATGCACTGTAGTAGTCAACCCCATCACTGTTGGTGTATTTGTACACAGACTGTAGGGTCCAACACTACAGGTAGCTGAGAGATGGTAGATGGTATTTGTTAGTATCATATTGATCTCCACTTTCCAAACAAAAAAAGAGAATTTCAGAATCTGTGCTCACTCTGGACTACATTAAAGGACTGACCTTATTAAATGCCTTAGATTTCTTCAATTGTAGAGCAACTGATCACTTTACCCTTTTTTAAATAGAAAAAAAATCAAAACACTATAAAGGGGTAAATTCCCTTGAGATGCTATCGACCTAACTTTAGAAGTGCTCCTCATATTCAGTTTCATTTGACATTGATTATAAAGTCTTTTATCCATCAGACACATAATTCTAGATCAGATCTCTGTAGAAAACCATCACTGGTAAGAGTAAGAGTCACCCGCTTTAAAAGTGGGGGAAAAACATTGTAGTTATTATGTTTGAAAGATTGAATTATTGTTGAACCAGAAGGGTCTTTTAATATCACTCTGCATCCGTAATATCTGACCCGGGGGTTTGAGCATCGTCAGGGAAACTGCCAGGTCTCGACGTGAACACCCAGTGTAGTGTAAGACCCAATATAATGTACAGTCACGTGAAAAAATTAGCACACCCTGTGAAAGCCTATATATTCTTTAACATATTTGGACATGTGGATATTTAATATCAGTTTTAACAGTACTGAGAGATCCAAGTAATATGACTAAACAATAAAAAATTAAGAAAAGCCTTTTTACAACTTTATGTAAAATGTAATTTAAAAAGAATGTAATTTCTGGTGAGGAATAAATGAGGACACCCCTATATATTGACCCACTTAAAATAGTTAAGATCACACACAGGTGTATCATATCAGGTGCACATGATCAGAACATCGTTACCCAGCATTTTGAATGAGGCTTGCCCTATTTAAACCTCAGACATTTAGTTTGGTGTGTCCCTGACTGTTGAAGTAAGAGTGAGCACCATGGTGAGATCCAAAGAGCTGCCTGAGGCCTCAGAAAGAGGCTCTGCTTATGAGTCTGGTAATGGATTTAAAAAGATCTCAAAAGAATTTGACATCATCCATTCCACTATCCGGAAAATTGTTTACAAGTGGAAGATATTCAAAACAAGGTCTGGCCGTCCAAGCAAGTTCATCCCAGAGCAGACCATAAGATGCTAAGAGAAGAAATGAAAAATCCTAAAATTTCATCACAGAACCTACAGCAGGCTTTAGCTACTGTTGATGTTAAAGTGCATGACTCAACTATCAGAGAGAGATTACACAAGTTTAATTATCATGGGAGGTGTGCAAGGAGGAAACCATTGCTCTCTAAGAAAAACATTAAGACCAGACTGAAGTTTGCCAGAGAGAATGCAGACAAAGACCAGGCAAAGGGCCTGTTTTATTTCAGCCAAAGGGGGCAGCACTAGTTATTAGAGGGTCGGGTGTCCTAACCTTTTCCTCTATTATAATATGCATTTTTGTTCATAACTTTTGTTTTATGAGTAAAACAATGTTAATTTTGGTTTGTTTAATTGCAGTTAAATAACTTCCAGAAATAAACAAAAACAAGATTGGGCATTGATATGTGAACATTTCTAAATAAAGAGCTGACTCTTTAATGGGGTGTCCTTATTTTTTCACATGACTGTATATTTTGCCTTTTTTTTAATAATTGTAATTTTTTTTAATCTTATCAATATTGGGTATCAGTGGCTGAGCATCACTAAAGCATGTCACTGCCTGGTGTACTATGTATGACTGTACATGATGAATAAACCTTTTACGTCTGATTTGATTTGAAATTAACGGGAGCGTTTGTGTTTACATGGCGTGTGTGTGTGTGTGTGTGTGGGGGGGGTTTCCTGCAGGCCGCTGTTCGAGCTGTGGGGAGAACGTGGTTGGGGAGGGCACTGGTTGTACAGCCATGGACCAGGTCTTCCATGTGGACTGCTTCATCTGCATGACCTGCAGCTCCAAGCTAAGAGGGAAACCCTTCTATGCTGTGGACAAGAAAGCCTACTGTGAGCCCTGCTACATTGTAAGTGGGATTTTTTTTACCCTACACACACACACAGTCCCACCTACAGAGCAGGTCTAAACAGAGAAACTACTGTGTTGAATTAACTCCAACTGATCCACTTGAACTAGGAGTTTAATCAAGAGTTAACATTAGTTAACATTGATATTACTGTTAGTGGTAGATATGTTATCCAACTTTCTCTCATGCTCTCACACACACACTCTGTCTCTCTCACACACACACTCTCTGTCTCTCTCACATGCTTTCTCTCTCACTCTCTCTCACACACTCTCCCCGTCTTTCGGTCTTGTACTCTTGCGTTCTTTGTCTCTCACTTGCGCTCTCTCTCTCTCGCTCTCTCTCTCTCTGTCACACATACACACACACACACACACACACAGGCGATTAGCTAATAACACAGAATGTGGTATTACAGACTGGAAAGGGAGAGAGTGGCAGCTCGTTTGCATGCTCTTTGAAGTTCTCTTTTCTTTCTGATCTAAAAGTTTGTCACACTCTTTATGAGCACAGATAGCAGTGTGGCGGTACATTTGTTACAGTTTACCTCTCTCAGTTTTTCACCTCAGCCCAAACTATCAGTTCCATGCTTTCTGTCGTGCCATCCGTTAGCCTGTAGTCAAATCCATATAGATTACACACATACTAAGGTCTCCTGTGCAAAGACTGGAACACTGTTTCACTCCATCTCGCAGTTCATCTGATAAGAGTTCACTCAGGCAAATTGCATTTGAGATGTAACGCAGGTATTAAAATCACATTAGAATGCCAGATAGGATTACTCTCCTTTGTAGATTGGAAACCGAATAATGTGCTTTGTTCTCTCTCCATATTGTTTCTTCCTTTTTTTGTCACTGAAAATATCTGTTGAAATTCTCCTATTTCTTCAGCTGGAGTCTTAATAAGTTCCAGTAAGATGGGAAAGCTGTCATTTCAGGGACCCGCAGATGTTAGGAACTTAACAGACTTATGAAATCTTTCTGACTCACTTTCCCAAAGCTCTGTCTCGTACGGCAGGCACGTGAGGATGGAGAGAGGTCAGCAGAGAGATTTAGGCTGAGCCACGTTTCCGTTCTTGTTTTAAATCGGCATTCACGTTTTCTGAACGTGTGTGTGAGGAGCGTGGTTGTGTCCCAGTGAGTCTCGCTGGTCCTTACTGAGCAAAGCTGGAGGTGATGGTGGCATGGAAACCTCCCGGGGCGGGACTGAGGAAGACGCCTTGGGAGGGTCTCGACTCAAAGGGGATCCCAGCCTCCACCGAGCAGCCTAGCTAGTAACTTAGTCCAAGCTTTTTGTGTTATTATTAGTTCATGTGGTCACTTCAGAGTAGATGAGGGAGTCCCAGTTACTTCAGAGGCTCTAGGCTGGGGAGGATGTTTCTGTCATGGTACCATCTACTGCCAGCTTTGGTTCGTCTATGACCGAGAGCCCCAGGCTCTACAACATTAGAAGACTAACTAAAAACTTGAGCAAATAAGTACATCTTTAGCCTACATTTCAAAATTAGGTCTCAGATTAAAGCTGGAAGGCAGTTCCATGACTGAGGGGCTTTATCGAAGACTTTATCCCTGGCTGTAATTTTACCAATTCTTAGAACTAAGAAAAAAGTCTTTCTTTTTTTTGAGAGTGCACTAGGCAAGGTGCATTATAGTATTCAGTGAGTTCACTCAGAACAACACTGGACTCCATGGCCACACCCACTCCAACACTTGTACCTATGGCCACACCCACTCCAACACTTGTACCTATGGCCACACCCACTCCAGCGATGACTCTCCTGCTTATTTTAAAAAGCTTTAATAGCGCAGTAACACATACCAACAGTCTGGTGTGAGAAACTGTGACATCACGCATATAATGTTAAAACAAATAAACAAAAAAGCTCCTTCACACCTCCTCTAGAGACCGCATGTTTGGAGAAGCTGTCACTCACTGCAGTTTACACTGAGGTGAGGAGAAGCCAGGCTTGAGCTCAGCTCACCTCATGGACCTGCATGTTCAGTGAGCTCATTCGTTGTGGCTGAAGGCGGAGCACTTGGTCAGATTCGTTGTGACGTGGGTCTTTATTCCCTTTCATGGTATCTCACTTCGTGATGAAAAATCAGGACATCAAAACTCCCATTAAAAGTTATTGAGACGTCCATTTCATGTTGAAACTAGACAGACACACAGACCTGCTGCTGTCTGCTGGATCTTTTTCTCTTTTCCCGCTACACGTCTTTTCTGTGCCGGTCAGTGTAGTTTGTATGTGTTGGTTCCTCTGGTGATGGTGCTGTGGACAGGATGAACACATCACTATCTGCCCTGACTTCCTCTTATGCTACACCACTTCCCCTTCACAAATCTAGCATATTACTAAAATTGTTTTAGTAGTTTATATGTCAAACTGCACCCTGAATATCTGCTTTGGTAGATGGCAAAAAAGATTTATGTGAGACGCTAAAAAGTTTTGAAAACCTGTTAAAATATTTTTGCTTTGTTTTGATTGTTACACCTCTTCATGCACCACGTAGCTACATGGCGCCATAAAGACTAATAATGTGTCAGCTGCATCATGGGTGATGGATGCGGAGGTCCATCAGTCCGTAGACACGGGGCTGCTGTAGCGCTGTGTCCAGGAGAGGCCATACCAAAACCCCCCAGGCCTTTCCCTGACGTCTACGTAGAAGCGCGGTTGCCGAACCTGCCCAGGAAACGGTGTTGGCCTGAAAGTCCTCATCCCCAGCAGCAAGAATCAGCTCAGCACCGAAAACAGCTGAACGGGACGGGATGAGAAGACAGGCGAGAACCAGAGAGAGTGGAGATTAAGGCTTGGGTTGCATTTCCATGTACAGTCTTTGTTGCCAAGAGACGAGTACAGTGTAGCTAGTTGACGTTAAGAGTGTTTCTGTTTGTGCTGTGGATTTTTAGTTCAAACAGGTGACAGATGAAGCATGTACAGGGTCTCCATCGTGGTCCCTGACATTCAGGGCCCCTTATCCTGATTGAAGCTGGTCCAACTCTCCGAGCTTTTCTAATCACCTTCATAAACACATCGTCCTGCGACCATGGAATTAGTCAATGTGACATTTCACATTCATTTTTTATTTCACTTTTTCCTGATTCCTTTTTGTCAGCAGACCTCGTAACCTTCGTTTACAAAGTAATAAACAGGTACGCAACTGGACTGAAAGCCAGTAGTTACCTTGGCAACTATGAACAGTGTAATTGCAGTAAGTGTCAAACAGAGTAATTGAGTGCAGTTGCATATGTGAGTTGTGGATTTGTGACACATGGTGTAAATTGTTTTTTCCACTATTTTTTTCTGGTTTATCTTGTTTTTGATGCTAGAAATTAATCGTGCGGTTATTCTTGTCATGGTGTCCGTTTCCAGGCTACTGAGAATATTCTAATTGTTTCTGCCATCATCTCACACTTGTTCAGCGCACCTTTGTGGATGCAATTTAAACAAATACGCCATGAACAATATGCTGGAAGTGAGTCGGGTCCTCTCTTAAATCAGCCCCATCCAGCAGCACTCAGCCTGATTGTAGTTGTCTTTTCTGGAAGTTTTCCAGCTCAAATCCATGCACTAAAGAGGACCAGGATAATTTAAGAACTTCACTTATGCATTTCATCAGCATAAATGTACTTCTGGCACAAGATCAAAAGGATGGGGAGAAATCTGAATTTCTTAATGAAAGTAATTTCTTTTTCTCTTCTTCCCATCCTCAGGGTCGTATGCCTCTGTGTGATTAGAGTAGGAACGTGAGACGCGGGTCTCGCAAGAGACGTGGCAGCCCTCAGTGAGCCTGGGGGGGTGGGGGGGGAGTGGGAGGGGGCTTGGAACGAGGCCGGAGAGTAGCTCTAGGAATCTCCGAGAGGAAGGCGAAAGACCCAGATTATTTATTGATGTAGTTATTTGTCTGCCGTTGTCAGTACACTACAGCAGCAGATTTGCGATGTTAAAAGCAGGGGCACGCTGGAGCATGGTCATGCATGTCTCTCTCACGCTGGAGCATGGTCATGCGTGTCTCTCTCACGCTGGAGCATGGTCATGCGTGTCTCTCTCACGCTGGAGCATGGTCATGCGTGTCTCTCTCACGCTGGAGCATGGTCATCTGTGTCTCTCTCACTCTGTACACCAGGATTGTTCTCTAGTTCTGTCATTCGTTATTTCCCCTTGATATAAAAATATGTCTAAAATGTATCTGCCTGTTTATAAAGCTTAACATTTTTGGCAGGAAAAGGATCTCTTCTGTGATTTAGGTATCTAGGAGATATAGTTGTGGTTATTGCGCTCTTGTACACAAAAGCATAGCTAGGCACTGTAGACCTTTGTTAAACACAGCAATCCGGTACTGCAATCCAGTAATATTTCTCTATGTCATCAAAATGGAAAATCTGATATAATCTATTCAAACAAGAGTTTTTGCATATTTTTTAAAGGATGACCCTCATACTGTAGGTGATCTTCCGTCTATCTGAATGCAGGCTTTTAACGCTCCATATCTTTCGTTCCTTTTAGTAATGGACCCTCTGTACCATCTACACCCATCTGCCTGTCCTCTTATCACGTATGTCCCCCAAACCTCCATATCACCTCCAATCTGCAGAGCACCAGCGTGGAGAATCGGCCGCTGTGACCCAGCCCTTTCTCCCGTTCCTATATCGTTGCTTGTTTGAATGTAGCACAATGGTGATAAACTTCTCTGCTGCTCCCATTTTAATCCCCCATTTTGCATGAAGAGGTCGTCTCTAATCGTGTTGTCACATTAGTGTGGTAACACCAGTTTTTTTTTTCTTATTTTGATGGCCTGCTGTGAAGCAGTTCTCATGGGGTGCCTCAGGGCTCCATGCTCATTCTCTTCATTGTTCTCATGGCTAATGAGGTGGAGGCTGCTTGGATGCACTATTTTATTTACAGTAAAATACGTTTAGCCAAGCTGGCCGTTCGTGAGAGCGATGCTCATTGAATTAACTGCTCGAGTTCAGGAATCTGGTTAGAAAGGGCTCTACAGAAACTGTGTAAATTTGTTTTTGGTTAGAAAGTGATCTTCATAAGTAATATAAATATGTTTAGGCATTATAGCCTTGATGCTGGCTGAAGTCGATCCCTGGTGAAGTGGCTTCTGATACAGCGGTATCTGGTGGTAAATGTACGTGTGGATGTTGTTCAGTCTTATTCAGTGAGTTGCTGCAACCATCCCGATACGATTTGACTAAAACTGCAGGATACCAGTGTTCTGTAAAAAAGTCAGCAATTATTTAATTGGCATTAAAAAAATTGCCTACTAATAGTTAATGAAAATTATCATTAGTTGCAGTGCTAATGGGCAAAGATAGAAAGTACAGTATGTATAATTACATTACCAACTGAGTCAGTTGTTCAGAAACATACAACAAAATTAGCAAAAACACTATTCCAGAATCAAACGAGACACACACACACACACACACACATAATTTCTCAGATAAATGTTTCTTGTTATTTAACAATCCATAGGAAGCACAATAAGGAATTTGCATTAAACCTGTTTGAAATGGGACGGAATTGTATAGAAAATTGTCTTGTGTATAAATGTATGTTGTTTTGGGCATATTTAAAATATTTAACATATTTTACACATTTTACGTATTTGAAACATTTTACGTATTTTACGTATTTTGCATATTTTACGTATTTGACATATTTTACGTATTTTGCATATTTTACCTCAGCAATGGTCAACAATTGTCTGTGCTGCTACTCTCCATGGGTGATATTTCTGTTGCCAAATCAACCACCATTTCCCCAATATATTTTATATATTACATGTTATTGTGCATTTGTAACATGCCCATACTTACAATAAATAGTTATTGGTTATTTAAAAAAATATTTATTTTAAAAATAAAAATAATTTCCACCAGGTAGGGCAGGGGTGTATATTGGCCATATGGTAAATCTGTTTATGTAAAATGTTACAAAAGTGTTTTTTACATTTATTTCACTATATGTAGTATTTTTACAGTAAGAACATCAATAGACCTGTTTTATGTAAGCACTGTTGGTAAATGTCTCAAATCAATCAGTGCAAAATAATCTAACGTGAATTTAACATCTAAAAACATTCTGTCCTGAAATTCCCAGAGTAATCCCTGTAATCCCGCAACGATCCCGTCCGTGTGTTGCTAAGTGGAATTACCCAGGGGTCTGGTGGGGATGAGAGAGGCCGGTGCCCCGTGGGCTCGCTGTGATTAAACGAAACATTCCCAGACCAGGCAGATCATAACGGGGGCAGGGTTACAAGTGCTGCTTCAACGACTTCCACTCCAGGACCAGTGCACAGAGCATGTTCTCCTGCATCTCTCAGGACCAGTGCACAGAGCATGTTCTCCTGCATCTCTCAGGGCCAGTGCACAGAGCATGTTCTCCTGCATCTCTCAGGACCAGTGCACAGAGCATGTTCTCCTGCATCTCTCAGGGCCA
>JAOYMR010000017.1:3018251-3039288 GCA_025802075.1 Tenebrosternarchus preto
ACTCAATCACTCTCGTACTCTCTCACTCAATCACTCTCTTACTCTCTCAATCAACCTCTTACTCACTCACTCACTCACTCTCTTACTCTCTCACTCCATCACCCTCTTACTCACTCACACACTCAATCACTCTCTTACTCACTCACTCACTCTCTTACTCACTCACTCACTCAATCACTCTCTTACTCACTCAATCAACCTCTTACTCACTCACTCACTCAATCACTCTCTTACTCACTCACTCAATCACTCTCTTACTCACTCAATCACTCTTACTCACTCACTCTTACTCTCTCACTCAATCACCCTCTTACTCACTCACTCAATCACTCTCTTACTCACTCAATCAACCTCTTACTCACTCACTCACTCAATCACTCTCTTACTCTCACTCAATCACTCTCTTACTCAATCACTCTTACTCTTACTCTCTCACTCAATCACTCTCTTACTCTCTCACTCAATCACTCTCTTACTCACTCACTCACTCACTCAATCACTCTCTTAGTCACTCACTCACTCACTCAATCACTCTCTTACTCACTCACTCAATCACTCTTACTCAATCACTCTCTTACTCACTCAATCACTCTTACTCTCTTACTCAATCACTCTTACTCACTCAATCACTCTTACTTACTCACTCAATCACTCTCTTACTCACTCATTCACACGCTCACTCACAAGTTCAAATTTATCAACTGTTATTATTTCAAAGAAAAAAATAAGGATTTTAGGAGTCATTTTAGTAGCATTGTAAAGAGGAATAGTCCATATTGTGTTTATGTATCTCTTGAGACCAGCTGTAACTCTCTTGGTACACTCCACAACATATTCATTCATTTTCAGTCAATTTTCCCCTCATACAGTCACTTTTGGCCTTTGCAGAAGGATATAATGTACTACAACAGTACATTACAACCTTTATATAAACTCAAGAACTGTGTGATACCAGTAACACAGACATAAGCAGAGATCTGAGCGACTGTTGTTCTAATATGTCTGTCCAAGGAATGACCAAAATAGAACCAAAAATCACAAGCCCTACAATTTCTGACTCTTGGAAAGTCAAATTGTTCTCATAATGTAGACCTGGACAACTTATTATTTCCTTGTTTTTGTTGTTATTATTATTATTGTTATTGTCCAAGAGCCTGAGTATTAATGAAATAGTGTAGTGTGATCTCTGTTCAGGTTTGGGGTCGTATCATGTACAAGGCAGTCAAAAAACACTAGAGGTTTCTTTCAATATTAAAGAAGCACCTTTCCTAGGTCCAGCTGGAAGCACAGCAATAAAGTATCACTTGTACTTCATGCTGTTTCTGCCCCTTAAGCAGAAGAAACTCAAGGATGTTCCTGGTATATTAAGGTTTCGTGTTGTCACACAGAGCTTTTGATTTGATCTTTCATGCTGACCAATATCCTTCCTAACAGAAGCTGCAGTGTGTGTATGGTGGCAGGCGGTATCCAGATCCCCTGGTCTGTTCAGCAGACGATCGTGGTTCATAGCTGTTCAGACCCCTAAGACCTGCTGTAATCTGAGTATAACACAGGTAAGGACACTGGGTCTCACAGACAGGACAACATTCCACATTTCACAAGCACAGTTTTAATTTTACAATGTATATATATATATATATATATTTCTTTTCTTTTTTCATTTCCTTTTTGCACTGTATGACTGGTAACAAATGACCACTTGAAGTGTCTGTGGTCACGTGGAATGAATGATCCTTTTTGAAAAAAGAAATTCAAAAAACGTTTTGTTAGTTGGTTTTCTCAGTTGAGCTTTTATATGATTTTAAATTCTCTCACTTCATTTCACAGATGGACTTTAAGACGAGGGCTGTCAGTCACTGAGTAAATGTATTCACTATCTGTAAGTCTTGAATATTTAGCAGCTCCTCTACCTGTGGGCAGTTTACTCTCTGAACACACGGCAGCAACATCAGAGGATATATCTGTGTATTTGCGTATATGAATCTAAATGTAGGTTTTTCCTGGCAGTATTTCAGGTTGCTATATACACTTGATGTATATACAAGCCTGATGGAAACGAGGAGTAGGAAGATCATTTCACGTTGCCCCAGGGTCGCCTCTTCGGCCGCAACGGAATCCGAAAAGCATGTCGGACCAATCTTCCTCCACACCCGTATCTCTGATGTCCCTGGTACCGCCGGCCCACCCTCTCCTTCGCTCTACACCTGGTCCCAGAGGGGCAAAAACACACAACAAACACTCTTCCCCCCTCTCCGATGCCTTGAACCCCCCTGGACTGCTTCACACCAGCTTGTTGTCCAGTCTCCCAGCAGCATAAACAAACAGCTTGGTGATCACATCTAATTTCCTGATTTAATTATCTTAATGAATCAAATGGATTTTCCCCTTTTTTCTTTCTTCTGTTCTCCCAAACAATGCATGAGTCCTAATGGGAAAAGTAGGTCATGGAGAGACTATATTTAGAGCTCAGTGCGCACAGTTATCAAATGGGCAACCATAGACAATTTCAGACATCATCCACCTGCATCCAGGCACGCAGCGAATCGACATTCTATTTACTCACCAGCCGGGGGACCTATTAGAGTGGTTTCAAACTTTAATGTCCTCCTGTTGAGCTGAGAGGCTGTGTGTGTGTGTGTGTGTGTGTGTGTGTGTATGTGTATGAGAGAAAGAGAGGGTGTGTGTTCTTGAGAAGGGGCTTTGACTTGTGGATTGTCTTGGGTGAGAGACCTGGGAGACGTGTCAGGATTTGCTAAAGCCTCTCTCTCTTATAACTGAACCATGTTTCATCATTCCTCTCAACCCCTTTTACTGCTGACATGTTATAACTCTCCCACTTACTTTGTTTAAAAAAAAAGACACTTTATGGAGTATTCTCTGTCTCTTCCAAGTTTTTAAATGACACCAGTACACCACGTTAACAAAATATTTGCTGTAGAGAAACGTTATGACCCTTGAAAAACACAACATCCTGTTAGCATATACTTAGGCCACTCAGCTGTTACCACAAAATGTCCTCCATTCATGGAACTAGAACAGCTCAGCCAATAAATGTCCTCATTTATGTAAGAACAGTGCTTCTCACCCTCACTCGCACTAGCAAACGATGTGGGAAAACAGGGACAGATGTTGAGATTTAACACTTTGGAGTCATATCCACTCAGGCCTCTTAGTAAAAAATGGGTTCTAGATGGATATAAGTCTTTTATTGGCTTTGCTCTGCCTGTAGTTGTAGTGAAGGTGTTGGAACGCAGCTCCAGAAGGTCCCTGTGTCTCAGTGAGTGAGTCGTCACACGGTTCCTCACCGCCCCAGACAGCAGCAGGTCCAAATCCATGGAACACAGACCCGGCAGAGTGGAACACTGGCATGCAGCCAGGCGGAAAATGCACTGTAATCCTACAGGCACAGTGCGGCATTTAAGCCTTACGTCCCGGGATAACTGAAGCCTCAGTGGTGCCGCGAACAGAGCCTTTACGAAGAATTCCTGGATCTTCAGCCCCTGCTCCGTGCAAAAGTCACGAGGGAAAAAGGTTCTGAAATGCTTGTTTATTTTCCAAGCAAAGCACCTGTCCTGAACCTCTCACAATCACAAAACATCCCTGTGCTTCACAAGCATGCGGACATTCTGTCTTCTTAAAGAAATAGAGTTTGCCTATAAAATGGCACAGATATAGATATCAGCTATCCCTAAAGAGACACAAAGAGGAGCACTGCTGTGTGTGTGTGTGTGTGTGTGTGTGTGTGTGTGTGTGTGTGTGTGTGTGTGTGTGTGTGTGCGTAGGTGTTTTGGGTGGGAGTCAAGGAACCTCTCTCCCTCCTTGCAGGATATTCTGGGCCAGAGGAATGACTCCACTGAGATTATGTGGGTCAAAGTTCTAAGGAGCCTGTCACAGGGAAACAAGACTAGAGTACATCATGTTAAGCAGGACTGCATGCGGTCGGACTGAAGCCCCAGAATTCTCCAACAGGGGCTAAAGGGAGTGTGACAGCCGACCTGCTTCTAGAGCCCTGCTTCTAGAGCCTGTCGCCTTTCATGACAGGAATTTAGAGGGGAAAAACCAGATCATCTTCAGGCAAATCATGAAAGGAAATGAGGCACCAACACGACCAAGTCCAGTCTCCGCTCTCCAAGAAGGAAAGAAGAGAAAATATAGTGAGGGAGAACTGATAGGAACCAGTAGAAAAAAGGAGTGAGATTGTGACTAAAATAAAATATAAAATACTGGTGGGAGGTCCCTCTGAGATGTACCCCAAGAGACGCCATTATAGAAGGTAAAATGGGGCTGGGCTCATCAGTGTGAACATCACTAACTCCTCAGTGGGCAAGTAGGCAAATGTGTAACTGTGAAGGGTGGAGCTGATTGAAAGTAAAACTTCTTGTACTGACAAGGATATTTTCTGCCTCCTAATAGTTTAATTTCTATTTGCTAGACTTGATGTGGCTAAAACGGCTGAAATGAGTTTATTGGTGAAACACAAGTGATTCTGTTACCTGGTGATCAGTACAAGGTAGAACGTAACATTCACTATGAGTAACGCTGCCTGTTAAAATCCCAGTACTTAAACCCACAACAATCAGATGTCAGATCTGTTCAGTTCTCCAAGTGCAAAGTATTTAAGGGTTATTACAATCAGTAAATGCTATAAATACTGTTTTTGATATACACAAAATAAGAATCATTTTTGCGACTTGTGAGAAGTTTAAAGCAAAAAAAATGAAAAATCACTTTGCAGGATTCTGTTGTATGAGCTGATGACAGATCAGCATTTTCAACTAAAGTTGTTGACATCATACCAAAGAGAATCATACATTTGAAAGCGTCTGTCATTTGGACCAGTAAGATGGGTTATGCCATACAATTAAAAACTATGTCCAAAGTGTTGGGTATGTGGAGGAGTCTTTACCCAGGAGGAGTCTTTACCCAGGAGGAGTCTTTACCCAGCTATGTAAGCAGTGTCCCCCTAACAGACACAGAACTCGTACAGCACTTGTGATTTAGAATGGAAGTGGAAAACATTGCATTCTTCTTCGGTACGAAACATTGAAAAGGAGTGTACGTTAGGGTTACCATGTAGCATTTCAAGCTCTCCTGCTATAAAAAGTTAAGTATACAGAGCCACGTGATCCCCATCTTTCTCTGGTTCTTTCTCTCTCTCACTCTCTCTCTCTCATTCACTCACTCTCTGTCTCTTTCATCCTCCCTGAGCAGGCTTATCACCAGAGCTTGCCATAATCTATATGTCATCCAGCATTCTGATGAGTATCATTACTGATGTGAAGGTGTTGCTCCACACTTGAATTCCTTTGCCTCACCTCCATCTCCCTCCCAGCAAATCAAAGCGGATCTTCACAGCTGCCCTTTGATCCAGTGAGGTCAACGAGAGTCAACGTTCACAGCTGCAGGCAGCACCGTAGGACTTCAGAGCGGCGACTGAACAGATGCGTGGTAGTCTCTTTTAGCGTGGTGCTCTGCGAATCAATCCTGGTAGGACACTGCCACCTTGTGGCGAAAGTGGATGATATAGAGTTGCTTCTAGATGGATCTCTGAAATGAGACTAGCTGCAGTTCCCTGATCTTGAATGGCTGGGTTTTGCCTGTAGTTTTGAGCTCAGGTCCCATAACTTTCTAGCGGAGGTCAATGCAGAACATATTAGGTGTCCTTTTAGTACTGAAACAGAACATATTCTGTGTCCTTTTAGTACTGAAACAAAACATATTAGGTGTCCTTTTAGTACTGCTGACTTCAGCCTTCTGAAGTGGCTTCTAGTGAAGACTAGATCAGTGAGAGTGGAAAAGTATGTCAGGGTTTTCTATTCTCTAATCTTTTGATCTAAATGGTAACAGACTGTTCTTTTAATATCGGCATGACGTCTCCTCAGGGGTTTTGGTCCACAATGTGCGATTGCTTTTCTTAGGAGATCTTTTAATATTACAAGAGAAAAGAAGAAGATTGTCACTTCAGTGTTCCTCCCCCACCCGGTATAACCACAGGACAATGAAAGCAAATGCTTAGGAACATATTACAGTAAATGCATTTGATTAAATTATTTCTCAACTTGTGATTATTTGAAATATTTTTGCATCAACAGGCCTTGGGCCTTTGCATCAACCATCCTGGATGAAGCTAGAGGAGAAGTTGTCAGCAGGGGCTGCTGGTGGCCATGTGGACTCGTCTAGAGGGTCAGCATGACTGCATTCAACTGTTTCAGCTGTTTGCTCTCGGGAGACTGTTTACCCCACACCCCCTGCTCCTGCGGTGATGGTAAGCAGATGTTTGGGGTCTAGCTGCTCCAGTGCGTTCTGGTTCCCAGTGGACAGAACATGCCAGAGCGTAGCTTCTCAGCGGAGGTGAACAGACGGTCACCTTACCTGAAGCATCATGGAGATGGTGATGCTCTGCTTGTGCTGTGGTATCAGTGTTTGGTGCAATTCCTGCCCTGTTTCCTGGAAGTCCTTGTCGTGGAAAAGCATTTTTCTTTGTCCTTTCCAAAGTGTCTAAGAAATATTTCAGTAAGAGCAGCATGCAGTCCTCCTGTACTCCATTCCTCATTGCCAGTATGGATGACTACACTCCCCCACAGGGGGCACACACATTACTCACACACACACCCTCTCTCTCTCTCTCTCTGACACACTCTCTCTAGGAAAAATGCTGAGTCATGTTATAGTGCACTTTCATTCAAAAAGTCCTGCCTCAGCAGAACAGTGTATCTGTGCTTAGAGAGCAGTGCCTAAATCACCCAGCCAGACGGAGTAGAGGGGAGGAGGGGGTTGGAATTGGTTGCGTCAGGCACCTGCTGCTGTGAACTGCAGTGTTCGACGGGGTGTGTGCGGAAAAAGTCAAGTTATTGCTGGTCTAATCATACACACACACACACAACTGCCTATACACACACCACCAGCCAAGCTAAGCCCAATCACATTGCAGTGATCTGATAAAGTAACTGCTTTTGCAAATACACACTCGCACATGTACATACACAATGTTCACAAATATGCTCAGACAAAACATACTGACTCAAGCATACATCTCACTGACATGGCACCACCTGAATACAATCAGCAACACACACACACACACATGTTCCATACACACGCACACACACATGTACACACATACCCACACAGACAGATGAATCATCATCTGCTCCTTCCCTCCACTGTCTGAACGTTTGCCCAGCGCGTCTCACTGGGCCAAAGCTTAACTGATTTACATGTTTTCTTTTTCTCGAGAGAGAGATTCAAACAGCGTTGTGTTCCAATTCCACATTGGGACCATATAAGAGAGAAGTGGGAACATCGATCTTCTATGCTTTGTGATAGATTCTGTAATTACATTCACTACTTACTACACACAATATAACAACAGATTCAAATGCTTTTACAAACACACGTTCAGAAATATTGGAATATGCTCAAGCAAAACACACCAGCGTACGTGTTCCATCCTACACGCCTACACGTCTCTACATACCAGCATACGTGTTCCATCCTACACGCCTCTACATCCAAGTGAGGTCCCAGGGGGACTGCAGTGGAATTATAAACTTGCATCATCAACACATGCAAACTCAGGACACGAAAGAGTTCGTTTGCAAATGAGGGTAGGCGTCCTGTTTTGCAAATGAGGGTAAACATCTTGTTTTGCAGCCTGGCTGTGGCCTGCAGTCTTATTTGCTCATGCACACACATCTGAGGAACTATAATGCCACTGTTGAAACTGACGACCCGGAATTCCTTCACAACTGTGGCAGACAGATGGACGTCCACAAGCCCACGCTTCACTGGGCAATATGAGAGACCACTGGGCTCCACTGAGCCTTACTGAATGAACATCGAGGATCCATTCACTTCACACTTGACTTCCCTGACTGTACGTAAACTAATATCGTCTATTAAACTAATATAAGTTTTATGTATCTATCTATCTATCTATCTATCTATCTATCTATCTATCTATCTATCTATCTATCTCTCTCTCTATATATATATATATATATATAGAGAGAGAGAGAGAGAAAGAGAGAGAGCCCTCTGACTTCTTTATTAGGTATATTTTATACATGTATATCCATCATGCACTGTTCCTTCCTCAACCCTGTTCATCTCTGGTCAGTTTCTGACCTCAAGCCCATCGTTCACTGGACATTATTTGGGTATTGTGCTGGAGTAAGTGCCTCAGGAACAGCACGGTGAAAAGTGCTGTCCCTACACACAATTCCTGACCACATCTGTAACATGTTCACATCACCTCCACGGTCTTCCAATGTATTTACATCACATTTACTGCATTTAGCAGATGTCCTTATCCTAGTCAGTACAAAATGAACCACTGAACTAGAACTCTGGATACAGGAGTCAGTGCTGATGCCTAGAAGAAACGCTAAATGAAAGAAATACAATATCGACCAATAAGTGTATTAGGAACACATTTAGTTGCACAAAGATCAAGGTGCAGTGATCTTTGAGTCCAGACCATGAGAACAGCCTTCCTTTCAGGCCTTCTTCCTCCAAAGGCACAAATTCCATGGGTTTGACAGATTGCCCTATTAGTGTGTATTAGGACTAGCACAAAGGAACACGATTAACACGATCCTGAGAGGCGAGGCTTGCACGCTAATAAAATGCACTGTTTGAATGGGCATGCTGTGTGACTGATGCCGAGGGTATTAGCTCTACAGATGTCGTCTGAAAATAGTGTTTGGAAAAAAAACATGTTTTGGCATTCAAGAAAGGATCAAGTTACCATTTATTCGTTTTTTCTCTCCTTTGCTGGAGAGGAATTATAAAAGCTTTTTTTCCCATTGCATCCATGTGTCGATAGTCTCACAGCACAGCGCGGAGCATCCGCGGCCTTGAAGTGTGTCAAAGAAGATTAACGAGAAACAGAAACTGACGCTTAAACGGGGCGTTGTGGGTGGAAAAGAAACGATCGTTATAGTCAAACAATCTACAGCATCCCACTCATCCGATCGTTGGCGGTAGCATTTAAAAGCTATTTGTTGTGTTGAGGTAAGGCCATGGTTTAGAAAAACGATTGAGCTGGACGGCGAATAGCCAGCCAGAGTGTCTGAGGTTAATAAGGCTAATAAGTATGTTAGACTAAATGTTTACATTTCAATGTCAAGTGCCCGATCTCTATTCCCAGGCAGGCTTGAGGGTTTTGGAGCCTTTTTTGTTTGTTTGTTTGTTTGTTTTAAAGAAAAGTACAGATACATGTATATTTTATTATGTGACCTAATCTGGGGGTGTTGCTTGTTTGCTTTCAAGTATTCATCTCTCAGACAGCTTTAAAGAGTTTCAACGCTGCAACTCGCTCTTTGAATAGTTATCTGGTCACGGCGAGATGGGTCTCATTTGTTTCTCCTTTTCAACGCCCACTTGTTAAACCTGCTTGGAGAATCACGGAAGCAGGAAACTGTCTAAGGCACCTGCTGCATACTCAAGGATCTACCGATGTTTTTAACTATCGGCTAAATTAACTTCAATATCGACAACATACTCGCGCTTAGTTGCCGGTAAGCCGTTACTTTTAATTGCATTGTTTTTAAAAAAGGAGGTTAATGAAGATCCTCTGTCCGAAACCTCCCGTTTCTCTGGAAACCTTGTGTACTTTCACTGTAATCTTGACTATTATAAATATATATGCGTTTATATTTTATAACGTAGCGTTGTTGCATGTGTCAGCGCCTCCATAAGCATGTAGTTACAATAGAAAGTTGGTGTGAGTTGATGCATTTCGTCCAGGAAGCGCTTCACTTTCGTTTTGAATTGAATTTGCTTCACATTCTAGCCTGAATTAACCCCCAAAATACGTCTGGATATCGATTTTAACTTGGTCGATTTTTAAGTGTTATTAATTTGACATGGGCATACTTAAAAAAATAAAATTACTTGTACAGATCATAGCCTATGATTTGTGGCCTCAGCACGTGCTTGTAAGGTGAAACGTTCAAATCTTCCCAGGACCGATAAACAGAATGACCGAGAAAGACGAGTCTGCGTTCAGCGCTGTGCAGCTCGAGCAGCAGAGTACAGATACCCCGACGCCTGAGGCGCACGCGGACACACCTGGCAACAAGGCCGCGGAGACGGTCGATGGGAGCCCAGACCCAGCACCGCGTCCATCGGCCCAAGGAGAGAGATTGCCCACTGCTGTGGAGCTGTTCAAGCTCCGAAGGTTTTTTGTGCTTCGGGTACATGATATGTCATCCTTGTGGAGTCGTTTTGTCTGAGGTTATGTTCGCATGTTTAATGGCTGAGGCCTGTATCCAAAACACTTGGAGACATCTGTCCTTGCATAAGGTTTAGTGCCATAAAGAAAGTTGCAGAATTCTGTAAAAAAGAAGCAAATCTGGGGTCATTTACACCAGATTCATTTTTCTGACCATTGCCTGCACTGTTGAAGCAGAGTGAACGTCTTCTGTAATCTAATTATTCTCCTCATGCACTGTAATTGATTGTATTTAGATTGTCCTTATTGTAAACACAGATGATTGTTCAGTTCTAACAATGGATTGCTCCTCACCGCACCCTCTGCAAACACACTCCAGCACCAGCATTGAGAAGATCACCTACTTTCTCAACCATATTGAGCTCTTGTTACCTTCTTTGTCTGACACATAGTCTGCTTGTCTACAGACAGTAGGAGTGGCTGCTTCTCCACGCTGACCTGGAAACATTTGATTATCAAATTGTGTCTGCATGGCAGAGATACAGTACAGTGTGTGCAGTGCACAGTCAGGGTGATAATGGCATCGCAGGAACGTTTAATGGCCTTTCCTCCGCCAGCCAGCACCATTTCTGAGGCAGTGTGAATAGTTACACCCTGGTGACTGATCAGAGATCAGAACATCAGCAGCAAGATGCTGCTCATCTGTCTATTCAGGGATTATCTAGAGCAAAAGTTCAGTCCATGTCTTCTGAATCCCTAGGACTTTCAGCATGAGATGTTCGAAACTTTAGTAGCTCTTGCTTGGGTATGAGGTGGTGGAGCCAGAAAGTTTTTTTTTTGTTTTTTTGTTTTTTTTAAATCAAGACTGGGGATTCTTGATGACTGGATTAAGAATATTTGATCTAGAGGTAATCCTACCATCTTTGGATCTTGTAAACCTGTGTAGAACATAAGGATTAACTCTATGCTATATTCGGTTCCTGGTTTAGCCTGGGACTCTGGACCATGCTGTTGAGGACATCAAATCCCTGGTTGACCCAAAGGAAGATGGTACAGTCCAGAGTGTTTGGTTAATGGCTGAGTATGTTTTTATTTGTTCTCATCAATTAGTTATGTATACTATATGTAATATCAACCAGACAAATTTGCTAATTTTAAGACCTTTGTTAATAAATATTTGTATTTTTATCATACTGTATAGAGCAGTTTTGCTTAGTAGTGAGTGGTTTTGTTTTCCCTTGTACATGTTATGGTTACAGTTCTAAACATAAAAGGTACAAGGAAACCTGTGGTTTGTTTTGTTTCTTGACATCCTAAACCTGTGCCCAGGTGAGGAGGTGCTTTGCTTTGTTTCTTGACATCCATGGAAAAAGGATGTTGCACTGTTTCCTTTTTGAGAAATTGTGTTAACTGACTGTTATTTGTAGGTGACTTCTTCTTTCTTACTTTAATATTATTTTAAACCTTCGTTGTATAGATGTTGACTGGTAGGACAGTCGCACCTATCTAAATAGTAAACAAATCATTATCTGATTATACCAAATAGTGTAAACAGATAAAGTGCCCTGGTAAGCTCTCCACTTACCACAGATTCACCCAAGCCCACTTGTAGACCAGTCCAAGTTTAGACACCTTCTCATGCTTTTCCATGAGTCTTGAAGAAATTCTCATATGTGCAGAGCACTTGTAGGGTGAGGGACTGAGGCTCTGAAAGAAAACGTTTTGCTGAAGGTGCATCTACAATTACTTGTTTGTGCATGTGTGTGTACATGTGAGTGCATGTGTGTGTACATATGTGTGTACATGTGAGTGCATGTGTGTGTACATGTGAGTGCATGTTTGTGTACGTGTATGTACATGTGAGTGCATGTGTGTGTTTTTAAAATTCGTTCATATAGGCTCACACCTGTGTCAATTTGTATTTGTCTTAGAAACAAATGTAAACATAATCCATCAGATTTAAAAGTCCTTGTTACTATTAAACACATATATTGAGTCAGGTGTGTCCAAACATTTGACTGGTGCTGTATGTGGCACTAACATGCTATTTACAGACTCAGAGCAATTAGGACACAGTCATATTTAAGAGTGTTGGTATAATAATGACACAGTCATATTTAAGAGTGTTGGTATAATAATGACACAGTCATATTTAAGAGTGTTGGTATAATAATGACAGTCATATTTAAGAGTGTTGATATAATAATGACAGTCATATTTAAGAGTGTTGGTATAATTAGGACACAGTCATATTTAAGAGTGTTGGTATAATAGCTGGTAGGATGTTATTCCAACCCTCTGTTCTGAAAAATAAGTGTATTTTGCAAGAAATGATTAAAGACAAATCGTCAGGCCGCAAAACAAGAATGTAGGAGGACTTATGACTAAATGTTCTGGTGGAGGTCACTTCCTGAACATACACAGGCTTTCTGTAAACACTTTTAAGTACCTAACCATGTCAGAATGAATAATGTGCACATCCACACACACACACGTACGTGTGATTGGTACCTCTATGGCTTCACTTTTTCTCAGTAAGTGTAAGATGACTGAATGTGTAATATTTTCAGATTTTATTAATCTTGTGTTTTGAAATCATATGCACGTACTTAAAAGTTAATTGTTTAAATATTTGAATGATTGTGGTGATGTTGTTGACACTAATGCATCATCCACAAAAGTGTAGATATTATTGCTTGTAACTTTTACACTTCTTAGACTTTTCTGTGGTTCTGGGTTTGTGTGGTTTGTTGGAAGGTTTTATCAGGCTGGTGTTTGTGAGAGGGAGCTTCAGCATCCAGAGGCATTTAGTACCACGTTCTTACCTAGAGGAAGAATCAGACGTGTGTCTGCTCAATACCTACTTCACTGGAGCTGGAGAGATGTACTGAGGCGCTTTACAAAACACACACACACACACACACACACACACACACACACACACAGCTCGTGTGCCCATCTAGTGTTGTCAGTAGTCTGTCCACTTTTAGGGTAAATGTGGCAACTTCTATATGTGTGTGCATGTGTGGACTTATATGTGTGAATTCAAGCATTCATAGTTGATGTTTTGCCAAAGGCAATTCATGAAATTTTTAAGGTTTAGATTATGTACATAAATAAGATGCTTTGAGCTGCTACAAAATCTATTTAATCAAAATTTGCCACTACAGCTGCAGAATTAGATGTCTGTAATATACAAAAAGGAAAAATCCAAACAACAATGAAGACATTTGTGATTTCTTATTGTCTTGTAATTACATAGTGAGCGCCTGATGTAGATCAGTGACTCAGGGTATATCACAGACAGAGTTGTGATTGTGTTAGTCCTAAAGAATATTAAGAATATTCCTAAAGAACAACACAGAGCTGAAACCTGAACAGACTGAAACTTTGTGTCATTTAGGTCTCATTCGTTCAGTCAGTTAGGTTTCATTCACTGGCTGTCACTGTGGTACCTAATGTCTCTTATTTCCTGTGGTGTAAAGAGTTCAGTAGAGTGTAGATTCTAAGGAGAGATCTTCATTCACATCATCCCTGCAGGAATTACCAAGACCCCATTTAACATCCCTACCCACAGAGAGCTGATATCTGATAGAGAAGACGAGTCCTCAAAAGTCTGTCCCATAACACTTTGCTTTAACTCCCCACGATACAACTGGCAATCCACTTTTTTAAATGATGTCTTTCAATGAAAGCTTAAGTTCATTATCTGTCTTTTCTTTGTCTATCTTTCCGGTTCTCTGTAGAATTGATCACTGGAACAATGAGAAAGAACGACTGGTGCTCATCACAGAAAAGACGCTGCTTCTCTGCAAGTATGACTTCATCATGCTCAGCTGTGAACAAATCCAAAGAGTTCCTCTCAATTCTGTGGACCGCATTACCCATGGTGCCTTCACCTTCCCTCCTCGCTCCTTCCTCACGTGAGTATCTCCCCAGGCCTTAGATGGTCATACTATGTCCTCTTTCATTAGGTGTTGAAGCGGTGCCTCACTTGTCCACTGAAGCAAATAGCGTTCATAGAACTTTCCCATCATCATCATCATCATCATCATCATCATATTTTAGTTAGTTCAGTCTTTTCAAGCTGCGGGTCATGCAGTGTAACACACCTATACGGGAAAGGAGAAGTGATGTATGATATTAAAATCCACACAGAACAACTTTCACAGATTGGATTACACCATGCATTACACCACAGGATTTGGAGCCTGTTAGCAATACCTCTGTTTTTAAAGGAAGTTTGCATCCAACCAGAGTTTCACCTCAGAAATGCAAGCAGTCAGTGAACCAATCGTTGGTGTACACCACCAGGGGTGACTGCTTAGCAGAACAGAATGGAAATAAACCATTGCTTTTTGTTTTGTTTTGGGCTTTTTATGGTCACACCCCCCTGATTTTCTCCTTATTTTAGTCATATCCAGTTTCAACTCTTCAGGCCTCCCTGTCACACGACAGCTGGCAATCACTGAAGCCAATGGCTGGTCACATGCTTCCTTCAAGCCAAACACCACTTCTCTTCAAGCTGTGGGTCATGCAGTGTAACACACCTATACAGGAAAGGAGAAGTGATTTATGATATTAAAATCCACACAGAGAGTAAGAATACTTGGATATAACCAGGATCAGCATAAGCCAAAAGGCCATTGGCATCCCTGAAGAGCAGATTCTGTAATGTTAGCTAAATGAACACCACACTGAAAGGGCAGATATAGATCATTTGCAGTGAGCAGCATAACCTCTACTCTCCCCATCAGTTTAGCTCAAACTGGGAGGCTGGAGACCGGTCTGTTATTGGTAATGAAAGTATGATCAAGGCCAGGTTTCTTCAGGGGTTTTGTTACAGCAGCAGTTTTAAGAAAGGATGGAACAGAACCAGAAAGACAGATATGAATTTATTAACTGAGTAACTGGAGTAAAGACAGAGAGACGGTCTTTTAGAAGAAAGGCAGGGTCAAGCTGACAGGATGAAGAGCTGGATTTAGTAATGAGTTCAAAATGTCTTTACTCTGTGAAAGAATTTCTTGTGAAAGAAGTAATTGTAGAGCAAAGGGGATATGGTAACGCATATCTGTACTAATTTAGGACATTCTAGTATTTAAGAATATTTCTAGAATAAAACTCAGGATTGAAATGAAATGGCTGTTTGTCTTTGGTCCAGACACTAGCCAGTATCTTGTAGAACTGTAAGATCTACCATGAGTCACTCCAGACTCATGGGGTGAGGTGTGTTGCTGGAACCAGACAGGTCTTGAATTGGGCATATTTGTTGAATACATTAGAAATGACATCGTTGTAGTGTGATGTCATGACAGCAGGATGCAAAAGTGCCAAAAAGTCAGAAAGAGGTGAAGACTGAAGAGAGAATTAACAGAGGATTGGTAGATTTAACGAGTTTTTTGCCCCCTAGAGTTGGATGTCAGTACTCAGAGACTACATGCACTAATGTGATAATAAGAAACTACAGAACCAGAAACAAAGATGTCATTAAGCATAATACTGACCCAGCTGAGTCCAAGATCAACTCCACCACCCCCAAATCTCCTCAAGATTCTTCCTCACCTTTCAGATTCTATGCTAGAGTGCATCTCGAATGCTATGAGCCCTAACTATTGGTGCAGATTGGAGGCCTAGCAGAAACAGAGCTGTCCTCTTAAAGAAAGGACTTCCAAGAAATGGTAGTGACTCACATCCTGCTCCAGTGAACACGCTACACCACATTATTCACTAATGATTGTACTGATTACTGTAAGCCTTTCAACTTGTGGAAGCTTTGTTCAGTCTAAAAGGCCCAGTTTTGGTGAACATCATGGATCATATCTGTATGTTACTTGGTGATTTTCCTTTACACCAGTATGGATGATGTGAATTATGATGCCTCAGTTGTCCGTATACATTGTGTTAAATGTACAGTTATAAGTGCATGGATTTCATAGATGTCCTGGTTAACCTTGGCGTGATTCATATGTGCTGCATACACAGCAACTTTCATCCTTTCTGCACTTCTGTTCACGTTCTGCCCTCATGTAGAGAATGTACTTGAGAATAAAATCCATGATCTTCTCCAAACAGTACTGAGAGGTACCAGTGGGCACGGTGCCAAAGGTACCAGTACCAGGTACCAGTGGGCACGGTGCTCAGTCAGCCAGAACTCACAACAATTCATCTTTATCGATCTGCACATCCTTACCTCAGATTTAACCGCTGCCAGTCCTAGTGATTCATAAAACCTCTATTCAGATGTAATTAAACGGGTATGTAACTCATGACATAAACTGAGAGGTACCAGTGGGCATGATGTAAAAGACTTAACCAGCGAGTGTGGAAACAAGCCAGTGGTTTTGCTCTCTCTCTCTCTCCCTCTCTGTCTGTCCTCCCCTTCTCTCTCTCTTTTTTAGTGGCTTCTCCTTTTTTGCTGGATGAGGATTAGGTGGAAGGAGTCATATGTGAGGAGGCCTTTTATCATACAGGGGTGAGGGAGGGAGGGAGGGAGTGAGGGAGGGAGGGAGTGAGCTGTCTGCGGACAGGCTGGTTTGCCACGCACTTATGTAAGTGATTAGTGTCAGAAATTAATGTAGGCCCTTTATCCAAACCTTTTAAAACTGGCTCAGGGGACACCAACCCAAGTAAAACTAATTTGATGAATAAAATGTAATGTGGCGTGAAGTGCTTAAGAGAGGCAGGCTGCTTTTGAGGGGCTTTATCTCCACACATTACATTCAATTACAAATAAAACGCAGGAGAAAACCACCCTGAAGTGCTGAAAGGGATCAAGGCTGCTGTCATACTGGAGACTCACTCTCTCACCTCTTCTACTCCCTCCGTCTCCTCTCATACTGGAGACTCACTCTCTCACCTCCTCTGCCCCCTCCGTCTCCTCTCATACTGGAGACTCACTCTCTCACCTCCTCTACCCCCTCCGTCTCCTCTCACACTGGAGACTCACTCTCTCACCTCTTCTACTCCCTCCGTCTCCTCTCACACTGGAGACTCACTCTCTCACCTCCTCTACTCCCTCCATCTCCTCTCATACTGGAGACTCACTCTCTCACCTCCTCTGCCGCCTGTCTCCTCTCATACTGGAGACTCACTCTCTCACCTCCTCTGCCGCCTGTCTCCTCTCACACTGAAGATGTCCTCCCCCCCCCCACACACACACACTCGAGACTATTTTTCCTTCGCCTGCCAGAACT
Source organism: Tenebrosternarchus preto (assembly GCA_025802075.1). Lineage (NCBI taxonomy): Eukaryota > Metazoa > Chordata > Actinopteri > Gymnotiformes > Apteronotidae > Tenebrosternarchus > Tenebrosternarchus preto. Next base: position 3,035,622 of record JAOYMR010000017.1, read on the forward strand.
CACAGCTCAATTCATCTTTATCGATCTGTACACCCTTACCTCAACTTCTCAGATTTAACCGCAGCCAGTCATAGTGACTGATAAAAGCTCTATTGTGATGTAATTAATCAGGTATATGACATAACCCATGCAGAATATACAGCTCCTCTGTGGGACTCTCCAGAATCTCAAGCTCCACACTGATGACATCATTCCTGCGGTCCATATATTTCAAATGCGTAATTAAAGGAGCAGAGTGCCCCTTTGTTCCCTGGTCCATTCCAAAGTGAGTCAGCACGTCAAAGCTGATCTCTCTCTGCACCTGACATGCACGTCTAAGCTGATCTCTCTCTGCACCTGACATGCACGTCTAAGCTGATCTCTCTCTGCACCCGACATTCACGGCTAAGCTGATCTCTCTCTGCACCCGACATTCACGGCTAAGCTGATCTCTCTCTCTGCACCCGACATGCACGTCTAAACTGATCTCTCTTTGCACCCGACATTCATATGTCCTTTACTCTAAGCCGACCTGACATGACCCCTTGTCCAATTCATGCTGCTCGCAGACACTCATTCGAGGAGATTAAGAGTGATGAATCGCTGCAGCTGTCAGCCTTGAATTGTTTTGTTTGATTGGTGACTCATTTTCAGGTGTTGTATAATGGCGAATCAGACATGAGTAGTACTTTAGAGAGAGAGAGTGTGTGTGTGTGTGTCCAACTCCTTCTCTTTCTCCTCCACATGTATTCATGTGAGAAACCTTTTCCCCATGAGTAATGCCGACAGACCCTAGTCCTCGGTGACTTCACAGAATAAAAGAAGCAGATGATGTTACTGTGTGTAATCTCATTTGTTTACTGTAAAGCAGAGTGGTTGCTTTGGGTTTGCACTCCCATGATGCTCTAGTCATTCAGAGGTTTATGGTAGGCACTTATCATCTTTTCAAGGCCCCAGAAACATTTTGATAACATATCTTGAATGTTGGGGGAATGTGTTTCTGTAGTTCGGAGTCAGCCTCTGTGTGGGTGTGAGGTACTGAGAGCTGAAAGTGAATGGGGGAGGGCTATGGGAGAGTCAGAGATGTGTTTTTGAAAAGTGCTTTTCTCTCTAACTGTCTAGACGAGGTAATTACCCCCCCAGTTACCTGCATATCACTGCTGTCTTCTTTTATGCCTGCTGAGGAGAGCTTGTTATGAGAATTTCAAAGAACAGTTCTACCTGAAAGCTTTTCAGCAAATTGAGTTTGAAACATGCTCATCCCTCTCTTTCTCCTTCCCCTCGTTTTAGACTCAGAGTGTCGCTTCCTAAGATGTGCGAATCAAACGATAACAAGCCTTGTGGTTCCAGCACAAAATGAAGTCTGTGTTTCTGTTCTATTATGCTTAGTCTTAGAAGTTTGGTCATTACAGCGGGATATGATAGACAGGCTGTTCTAGCAGCTTTGACTCTCAGCCCAGCAGCTGACGTCTCCATGGAGTCTGTTTTAGATGTTTTATTTGAATCCGCCCAGGTAAGTCTGGTGACAGGCGGGACCAGGGAGTCTTTCCTGCTTCATATATTAGCAGCAGGCTTAAAATCTAAGGGCACTGGGACTCAGGAAGAAGCATGGAATCCTCCACCCTAGCACCCAACCCTCCACCCTAGCACCCAACCCTACACCCTAGTACCCACCCCTCCAGCCACCCAGAGCCAGGGCTTTGCAGATCTGGGAGAATTGTAGGGAGTGTTTGGGGGAAACTCACAAAATTGGGGGGGAAAAGGTCCTGCTTTTGCCATTTCTGTAAAATTGAACAGTGGCATTTTTTTTTAAATATGTGGACTTTTTTGGTAAAACTACTGGTTATGAATGACTTTTATGCAGTCAGAGAAGTGTTTTCACCTAAGAATCCCCTGAAGGTATGTTCTAGTGACCTTGTGTGGCCTTACATGACCTTCAGTACCTGATGTTCAGTGCCTGAACCCAACCAGTTCAGTTTTCACAACACTGTTTTACATCAAGCCCATGTTTTCAAACAAAGCCCTCAGAAATGTGCGAAGATATATTTTATGCTTCTAAACATTTGCAATTTGGCTGAAAGCATTGAGCAGGTTGTAGGGTGAGCGCACTCCTTAAACCACACCCATTCACAGCCTTGTTAATGGTGGTTTTAAACACTGTTCATCAGTTTGAATTGAGGCTCTGTATAGTGGATGTACTGGAGTAGCCTACAGCTTTCTTATTGGAATGGACATTCACTATTTGACCAGCAGAGGGCAATGTTTCACGTATATACATGTGTACTTTTCTTCTCACGCAGCTGCAAGGTTACCATAAGCCACCTTATGCACACTGCATTGTTCCAGACAAGATATCCACAGCTGTTGAATCATTCTCTGACAGTTTTGTGGGTTCCTTCTGACCATGAAGTCAATCTGTCCACACAAAGAGTATAGGTGGAGTTTGAACAAAGCCAACAAAAGCAGTGTCCCACTGCACTGAATGTGATCGACTTCCTGATATGGATGGGAGGGATTAGCCTCCGCTTGTGTTTGGATTTGTTAACCACTTCTTTTCAGCAAGCATTTGCTTGTCATCCATTTGGTGGTACTGAAGCGTGTCCTGCTCTGGTAGCCCACTGCAGTGACATGGGTATGTCTCATCCCTGTCTGGGTGAAGTAGCACGGTATGTTATGGTATGTTCTGCATTAGGGGTGCCGTTAACAGATATACCAAAGCAAATCTCACAATTACACCACACCAGATACAGTGAAACTTCAGCGTGAAAAGTGTTTGAAATGACTTGCAGCGCCGTTCTTGTTCAAGAACGCGGTGACGTTGCTTGGAGATCCCTGAGGTGAGCTTCACCAGGGGGATGCAGCCCTGCGTGCAGCCCTAACACCTCGGCCTGGACGCCCAGTGCTGGATGTGACAGCTGCACATCCACTGTTTATCCGCTGTGTTGACTTACTCATCCCCAGCTCCACAGAGAGCACTCAACCACCGCAGGAATTTCAAGACGCTGTCCCGAAGCTTAGCTAAGAATACACTGGAGTGTGTGTGTGTGTGTGTGTGTGTGTGTGAGGGTGATGAAGTGAGCATCGGCTGTTTTGTGGACAGCAGGAATGTTTGCAGTTCATGTTCATGAACCCTGAGCACAGAAGGGTGTTTTAGAAACTCTTCCACAGAACCAACTTTCTCTATCTTTGTATCTTTTATATCTCACTTTCTGTCTTCTCTGTTTACCTTCATTATAATGCAATATTGTGTGTGTGTGTGTGTGTGTGCGTGTGTGTGCGTATGCGTGTGTGTGCGCGCGTGTGTGTGTGTGTGTGCGTGTGTGTGTGTTTGTGTGTGTGTGTGTGTGTGCGGGCATGTGTGTGTGTGCGTGCGTGTGTGTGTTTGTGTGTGTGTGTGCGGGCGTGTGTGTGTGTGTTTGCGTGCGTGTGTGTGTGTCTGCGTGCGTGTGTGTGTGTGTGTGCGTTTGCGTGTGTGTGTGTGTGTGTGCGTATGCGTGTTTGTGTGTGCGTGTGTGTGTGTGTGTGTGTGCGTGTGCGTATGCGTGTGTGTGTGCGTATGCGTGTTTGTGTGTGTGTGTGTTTGTGTGTGTGTGTGTGTATGAGTGTGTGTGTGCGTTTGAGTGTGTGTGTGTGTGTGTGAGTGTGAGTGTGTGTGTGTGTGTGAGTGTGGGGGTGTGTGTGTGTGTGT
>JAOYMR010000017.1:3062902-3082452 GCA_025802075.1 Tenebrosternarchus preto
CCCCCCCCCCCCCCGCCCCCCCCCCCCCCCCCCCCCCCCCCCCCCCCCCCCCCCCCGGTGACGGTTGTTGGCTAATATCCTAGCAACTGAGAGAGTACGATACCCTGTCCAGTTGTTGTCAGGGATTGGTCAGCATGCTGGAACTGACGCCGCCCCTCAGCTTGTGGTACGTAGAAAGAATAACCAAAAATCAAAACATCCTCCACACTTGAGTCACTCCTGTGCACTTGATCTTCCTGCACTTTAATCTATCTGAAATTACTTTGTATTGTTAATGTATTCTCGTACTTTTATTAATTTCTAACATTTACAGTAGATCTGACCTCCTCCTTCGCCTTGATAGATGTGCTTGTGCCATTTGCTGATAGTTTTAAAGTCCTTGGAGAAGACCACAGTCTGGCAGTATGACATCACCCTATGCCACTGTCCAGTTCTACCCAGAGCACACCTTTCAACGGTAAGGCAAGACGTGTGTTTCTCTGTCACTTCTTCTACTTAAGGCCAGTTGCTAAGTAATGATTCAACGAGTTTAGAGACTGCGATGACTCAGAAGACGCTTCGTTTTGCATCCGTTTCTTTCCGTAGCAGAACTAGGACAGACTGCTGTAGATCCTTGCCCACAGGGCTATTCATGTTTGCTTCTTCTTCTTCTTTGCATGTTCACTTGAGCTCCACAAACCACTTTACCTGATGGTCACACCAGTCCATCCAAAACTTATGCAGCACCATGTATGACCGTAGCAGGTTCGTTCCATTTTCACGCTCATTTTGAGGGTTACCCCATGCGTAACACAGAAGGCATGGTTTTCTAACCTGAGACTGAGGAACCAGCGTCTGAAGATGAAAACAGTTGTATGTACCCCACCCCTCCCCCACAGGCCCAGCTGCTACTAGGCTCTGATATTAATAGTCGCGTGTTCTTATGGTAACAATGCAAGTGTATGGGAGTGTCCATGGTTTAGGGCAGTCAGACTAGACACTTAAAACCCTAAACATGCTGGGCTGCTTGCTATTCAAACACCACGGTACACCAGTGTGCAGCAGAGCGGATCGGACCTCTCGGTACAGCTGTTCCACAGGCGGGTGATGTCCAGAGCAGCAACCAACCTGAAAGAACATTGTCATATCAGCATATGAGTGTTCATGAGCCCTGCATAGGTAATTTATTTTCAGTATTAAAAAAAAAAGCTTCAATTACCTTTTTACCAATGTCACAGCCACTGGAATATCTAATAGTACTGAATTAATTCAGCATTAATTCAAAACATGAGAAATGGCAAGAAGCTAAATGTGAGTGGATTAAACATTGTTGCTGCCAGAGTAAAGCTTTGTGACATTCCAAACAAAACATGCATTAGTGAACAACAGGTTACAATTTGTACATCTATAACTATGAATGAGAACTTGTTGAAAACCTAACGAGAGACTAATCACTCGTATGAACTGCTCTGAGCAGCATGCCACTGACACAGGTGCGTTCTTCACTGTGTGTTTACTTCATTGAGAGCATGTGACCCTGATCACAGGTGCATATACCTGCAGTTGTTGTTTTAGTATTCAGTCCAATTGCCATCAGTTAAGCTCATCTCCTCTTCAGAAATGCGGGAAAAAGCAGACAAACAAGAGCTGATCTGATCCTTAAAAACCTCCTGAAAATAAAATGTACTGAAGCATTACCACTGTCATTAACATTTTAGATTTACATCGTGCCATTATTTTATGTGTTCCCTTTCTTGTAATTGGGTGTATTGGATGTGTTCCAATTACTCTTAGATGTGTTCTTGGATGTGTTCCAATTACTCTTAGATGTGTTCTTAGATGTGTTCTAATTACTCTTGAATGTGTTCTTATTACTTAGATGTGTTCTTATTATTATAAATATTTTATTGCAGATGTTTACTTTGAAATATGAAATTTCAGAAAAACATACTGGACTGTCTAAAGTAAATACTGCTAATATTAAGTACATAAAATGCTGATGAACTGAATGTTCAGTTCTTGTTACTTATTTTATTTACATTTGTAACCAGAAATTATTATTTGGAATATTTTATAATTAAATAGTTAACATTTTACCTCCTATGAAAATACAGGACTTTTAGCTTTGAGCAAACACTTGGCTACACTTTCTCTCTCTGACTATTTTCCCTTCTCTGATTGGATGAAGAACCTATATTATGAGTAAAGCACTGTGTCCTACTCAGTGAACGTCTGCGTTCGCCTGAAATGATTCAGACCCTTTCACAATGCTAAACACGCGACCGTGGTGAGGAGAGCAGCCCTCGAAGGCCACTCTCCTTTTGTCTGAACCTTCACGTACGTCCTACAGCCACTGTTGTGAGGGATGGGGAAGGAGGGAGGGCTGATCTCTTTGAACAGTGCCTGGTTTTTGATTAATGAAGACACTGGAGAAGGTCTCCACAATGTCCTACCCTCCCACATCAGCAAGGCTCTGTTTGTTTTGATTGCATTTTCATCGCTGGTTGTGCCCGACCTGCCAGGAAACAATAGGCAGACCTGTTTAGCTGTGACCTTTAACCCCGTCCCGTCTGCAAGAGAGCCGGTGTGCATTTAAGTGGACGTGGTGCACCTTCCCCCTTAGGCAGAATACATAACTCCCTCAGAAACCAGACACCCAGCCACCCATAGCCCAACACTAGCTCTCACTGGAGATCAAACCCACCACACAGCAGAGCAAGACAGAAAATAACCACAATGAAAAAACAGAGAGGAGATGACTATTGTCTCCAAGGTTTTAAGTAGTTTTAAGAATTTTTAAAGTGATAGCTCAATTCAGAACTGAAGCAGAACAGTTTAAACAGCTTCGAATGAATGTCCAAACATTTCTTAACTCAACTCTGATCTCTCCCTGTGCAGACAGGAGAGAAGGTGACTGTCTAAACCAAGGATGACATGTAATTTGAGATGATGACTGAAGCTGCACTCACAAAGGAGACAAAACTCACTGAAATAGTGGTGCAACAGTACAAGAACATCATAATGCCTCAAGAAGTCATTCTGTATAAATGTACAACGACCCACAGACAGAAGCAGTCAGTCCACTAGCAGGTTACAGCTAGTGGATAATAGACTTCTAAGCTCTTACCAAGGCCATTTGATCTAGTTCTCAGCTTTTAAACTGGACCAAGCTTTTGGTGTGTATATGTGACAAATCCACTAGAACAACAGCTGTCTGTGTACCACAGCAAGCCTGACAATAAAGGTCTGTCATTTCTACACTTGTAAATCACACAGGTTTGACACGTGTATTGTATGAAGAAGGTCTGGATGTTTGTGTGTGGGGGTTCTGTACCTTTTTGTGGAGCCATGATGTCACTACTTGTCAGCTGGACGGTATTTCTGGCCTTCTTCCAGTCCTCTAACACGATGTCCGTCCTCTCTCTCCTCCTCTCCGTCCTTGTCACCTCACATCACATCCTCCCTGAGCTTTTACTGGTCTTCTCCATCCAAGGTTGAGGATTGATATCATGACACAGGGCTGTCAGTCAAGCTCTTGGAGCTCCAGCAGCAAATCTTAAGCATGTGTGACCTGTGAAAGCAGCTACTCAACACCTGCTACAAGCCTGTATAATCTTCAAGTTCTCACTGGCCTGAAATGTTGACAATATTAAATTCAATCATATACAAGAGACACCTAATCCCTATGGGGCAGGGCATCAGGCCATTTTATAGCCATTACATCCTCTGGTATATAAGTATCATTTTGTTTTGTGGCACAGAGAACCATAGCATGTGGCAGATCCGATTTAGGGTACATATGACTAAAGGTCTAAACAGAACCATAGCATGTGGCAGATCTGATTTAGGGTACATATGACTAAAGGTCTAAACAGAACCATAGCATGTGGCGAATCTGATTCAGATTACATACTAATGAATGGCTAATCAGAGGGATTTTGTACTATAAAACTCCAATTCCCTGTAACATAAACACTTTCTGTAAGTTGCCTACACCTGTTTATGCACTATGGATTAGTTGTTTGCCAATGTAAAAGAGTAATAACCTTAGCTTTTAAGACTTTATATACTGCCTTTAAAAGCTGAACACAAATATTTGGCTAGAGTAACTCAAACGAGATAAGTTAATATCTCAGTTTAATACCTAAATTACTTAAATGCTTTTCCAATAAACAGTTGCATTAAATAAATCTCCAAACTAATGATTTTTTTTACCATATACTATTGTTAACCCATTTTGCTATTTATAAGATGATTTTACCAAGTGCTAACTAGCTAGGTAGTTAAGTAAATTATCTTGCTACGTCACGTGTTACTTCTGTACAGCCAAGAAACAGGTCTTAGAGAAAGTACCTAGATAACCTGGCTTTCTAGTTCATCCAATGTTCGACATTAGATCAAATCATTTTGGGGACTGTACTTTCTAGCAAATAGTATTTTATTCATTTCAGTTTAAATTGATCAGGTTGATAAGTTAGTAAACGAGTAACCTCAGTCATCTCGACCCAGATCCATGCGATTAGCACATGGTTATGAGAAAACCACGAGATACTGGGTTAGAGACCGAACCACTAACCTAAGACAGGTTGGTCTGACTGAGCACGCCTAAGTTTTAAAGTAGTTTGCTTTTCGTTTTAAATGGGAGTATAACTTAGTCTTAGTGAATGGGGTAAAATGATAAGAAACTGAAAAAATCTTGGTTCTGACTTGTCTTTGTAGTTAACTACTCCAGCCATGTGCGTTCAGCCATAGTAATAAACAGAGAAATAAATGAGTGAATAAATAGCCATTCAAAATTCACTCAAACACGACTGGATTGAACTCGCTTGTTATATAGCTCCCGTACAATAAAACACGAGGCAGCTCTCCGCAAATCCCAGCGGAACGTGGAAAAGCCTTGGACAAACTTGTGGATGCAGAAAAACTAGATCGCTAGCTACCGTACCGAAATGACGTGGCTGGGTTTGGCGTTTGTGAGTCCCGTATATATCAAACGACGTTATATATTAGACTCAGCGTGTGTGTGTGTGTGTGTTAGACTGCTTGATTTCTTATAACATCCCGAGTTGCACAAGGCAGTTTATCCTTGCGTGCACCGGTTCCGCCGGTGCTTTGGGTCACCCTTAATCGTGAACTGACCACACTTTTCTTACTGAGCTGCCCTTTAAGAAACTCTCCATGAGTAAAAGCTGCTCTGTCAGTCTTCATCATTTAGGAATTACTGTTAATTCTTGTGTAATTCCGGTTTTAGGACTATCCCTTAATGTTTATTTTGTTCTGACGTTTAGATGCAGGCATGACTGCATATTAAACTAACACGGGTTGAAAATCAGTGTGCATTAATGGTAATTCAGCTCTGTAAGATTGTACCACACCTCTTTGGCAGAACATAAAAGGAGGACTTGAACATGATTTTCTTGTTGCTTCTATATCCTGACAAGTCCAGTTGTGCACACGCTATGGGAATAGCTGCAGTAACTACAATAACGATTGTCCGGAAATATTTATAATGTACGGGATTCACACCATGGTAACACAGTCCTGGTGTCTCCACAGTCCGTTTTGTCAGACTTGCACATGGGAGACACTAATAAATGACTTATTAATCTTAGACAAATTAATGTGTCAAATTATTACTGAATTTGTTTTATTAGTTTTAAATGTCATTATTTATTTTTAATATTTCCTTTTCTGTATCCTGTATGGTTTTATCTTTGCTGAAGTGTTTCAAAAGACCTTGCATTGCCCTTCTTTAAGGGTTTCAACACGGTAAGCCTACTGAGGTATGGAGACAGACGTGCTGCAGACTCTGTCCACTTAGGAAATCATCTCTAATAAATGGTTGAGTGTAGATCTGCTCAGTGCAGTGTACGTGTAAGTATGTAGAGGTTTGGGTTGGCACGGTTACCTCTAAAGTCGGCTTGTTTACAGTGGACTTTCTGTTTAGAAACTTGCAGTACATTTTAACTTAGAAAACACAACAGAAACAGTTACAGCACCATGTTCCTGAGTCCATGTCTGTAAATTAGTCTTTTGATGCAGAGGAAATGGGACCAACCCTGTTGCTGGTTTTGACAATTTCAAAAGTAGAAGAATCTGTTAGTGCTTGTAGGATGGTGAGTAATACATTTGACAGGAAGTAATGCTGAAGAACATTTACGTATCCCACTGCCACTTCTTCATGTTTTTTTCTAATTTCACATTGGCTGAAAATGAGTCATTAAATTATATGAAAAGCCAGACTGTAGAAAGAGTTTAGTGGTCATCATCAGTCCTCGTCCATTTAGGCTAAAATGAGAGCATTGTTTTTTCTGGACAGTTTCAGGATCTTTGTGGGAGGGAATGGAGTGTTGGAATTCTGGACTTAAACCTTCTGTAGTTGAGTTTCATTCCTAGACTGTGGTAAAAGCTGAAATCCTGCTTCAAAGTTATTCATTAGGTATGTGTGTGTCGCTCAGCGTATTAATATCACTCCCACACAGGATGCAGGGAAATTCCAGCCCTACACCCAAGTGCCAGACCTAGATTATGCCTTGACATTGCCATTCTCAGCCACAGACAGTCTCTCTCTCTCTCTTTCTCTCTCTCTCTCTCTCTCTCTCTCTCTCATTGTCTCTTTCTTGCTCTGTCTCTCACACACGCACACCTACGCAAATGTTTTGCCCCCCTGCCAAGCCCAGTTCAGCTGCAAACCCAGGGTCTGCAGATCAGAGCAGCAGCAGCAGTGCTCTTGTCATTCAGACAGTGGGGGGAATTCCCCCCTGCCCGGGCCCCGGTGTGCGCAGCTCCTCGGCAGGAACACGGAGACACTGGCCCGGTCCTGGCCTGGCGCTTGGTGTTAGGTTTCAACAGCAGAGGGTCAGGATGTCTGCGTTGACACTCACTCTTTCTTCTGAATTTAAAAACCTCACATCAACTTTGTTTGGTGATAAAGGGTTACAGAACCATAGCAGAAAGCCAAGGGAGGATGTTTAGATCATCATGGTTCACACAGATGATGATGGTGATGATACTTTCAAATTACAATGACAGTTTACTTATTAAAGTCATGTAAGATTTCTCAATGCATTTTAATTAGAAGATGGATGAATTAGCTGCTACAGCTGGAAGAAAGTTTTCTACTGTTAGAACAAATTAGTCTGTAAAAATAACACCATTAGTCTGTCTTAGACATAGTTTCCCAATAATCTCGTCAGTCTGCATATTGCACCAGCCCAGTGTTTGTTACCAGCTTTGACGGTTAGGCTCTTATCTGATCACGGTCATTATTTCGATAGAACACCTCTTGCCTCCTACAGGCCGTTAAAGCACAACTGCAGTGTTTGTGTGGGAATGTGTTTAACCACAGTTATGTTCCACCTGTGTATTGTCTGCCTTTCATCTTTGTTATTATACTCCAGCCTGATCTATGCATTACACTGACCGCTCCAGGTCTGGCTGAATGATTCTTGGCTCCTGGGCATTAAAGATGTTTTGTGTTCTTCAAACTAATACATTGAAAGTCTGTTATAATTCTAATTGCATTTTTAGTGCAGGCATCTCCTGAAGCCTCACAATCTCACAGAGATGAGCCATAGGCCATTGTGTTTGATACTATAGTTCATCACGTATTGGGTTTTATGTGTGCATTTTCTTTCAGTAGATTGAGGGAGCCAACGGCTTGTCTGTCGTGGTCTGAAGGATCCTTCCTGGCCTCCATGTCGCAGAGCCCAAGCTCCCAGGGAACAGACCTCCTCAGTCAGGATGTCTTCAACCAGCTGCTGGAGATGTTGGACCAGTGCGTACTGCTGCAGGCCCAAACGTACACACACATCAACCTGCACATGACTCAGCCGTGTATGGGGGTGGGGGGGGGGGTGGGGGTTTGTGTGTGGGTGGGCAAAAGCGGGGGAAACCAGAGACACTCAAAGGAATGAAACCCACCAGTGTTTTGTAGTGTGCGCTCAAAAACTCCCTAGCTGTCTCTTCTGCTTCACCTTAGGTCAGCGTTCCATTCTGTGCAGCCCATCGAGCTGAACTTCTCAGAAGGATCAACGGGCAGCTCTCCATCCAACACCATTCAGATCAGCATGGACTGCATTACCATGCATGGGCCAGACGAGCACCTCACAGTGAGTGTTCCACAACGGCGACCGCTAGACCTCGGTCTCGCCATCACAGCCGCAGTCAGCCCCAGAGAAACTCGTGCTTTAAGAGAGAAACTCTTGATGTCTGGCTTTTATATGGTGTGATGAACTCTGAGCTTTTGTTTATCTGCATTATCGGAGCAGAAGGATTTGTCCTCTTCTTGATGAAGAAGCCTCGCTAAACCCTGTGATCTCATTGGAGGCTGTCCCTGCTCATCTTGCATCATGAGTTCCCACAGTGCTTTGCAGCGTGTCCTCAGGATTAATATGTCTATTGCATTTTTAAAAATTTCGCAAGACAGGAAGTGGTTGGGTGTTTTGTTTGAACATTTGGCAGGTACGAGTTTGTATTGAAGCTGGAAGTTCAGCAGGGGTGTTGTTCACGAGGCTTGAAAAGAAAGGCCTCAAGTGAAGAAATCAGTGTTTATGAGTATTACCATGTTCTTCATAGCACAATGAAGTATTTCGCAACTTTGCGCACACCTACCATTTCTCTTTGAGTGATCTGCTTTATTGCTGTGTACAAAACCAAAAAAAATTTCAAACTATTAAGAGCTTCAAGGAGATCAGCTTTAAATGTTGGAAAGGTTTTTATTATTATTATTATTATTATTATTATTACATTTATTATTATTATTATTATTATTTATAGCTGTACCTTTTTATGTCTTCCTTTATTTAACCCCTTAAACGTTTACATTTGTAACTTTTAAGTTTTACATTGTAAATAACCCAGTAACACGTGCTCCCATGAGAGGAAATGGCTAGGAATAAAAGTATTTCGTTTACTTTCTTATTCAGAATTTAGTCAGAAATTCCCTTGAAATTTTAAGCAGATGTGGGCCAAGGTCACCTCTGAAAATCCCCACCGTAAATTAATTTACAGCCTACCCTGTTTTTAAAGTTGACTGCAACTAATTGCATAAAAAACTACTGAACAAACTATCATCTTATGAAACTGTTTTGTTTAGTGTGAGCAGTGAGGTGCATAACTGGGGCTTCAGGGGGATTTAGTGGTAAACCCCAGTAAAAGCCGTTATCACCCATACGTACATCCTGGGGCCGGGTGTGGGCTTCCCCTTCCCAGCCTAATAACAACTTCTCTGATTGGATTTGGTGACATCTTATTTGAAACGTTTAATGGGGACCAATAGCAAATGCTGGCTATAATTAGCATGTTCAGGTCCTGACAGTACCCTATTTATGTTTTCCCCCCACCTTGTTTTGTCACATTTGTGTTGAGGTGCATCGGATAATTTGCTGAGATAATTTGGCGAACAACTTAACAATTGTAAAACTGAGCAAATTGGTCAAATCTGCGTGTCTAGGCTGATTCAATGCACTATGAAACTGGAGAAGAACTACAAAACTGTCAATCAGACATCTTCTTCTTTGATGTAAGTCATCCATTTTGATGTTATGTGCATTTTTTTTGTTACCTGACCAGTTGTTCGTCATTTGTGGATAAACTTTCTCCTCTGAGTGCTTTTGGTATGTTTTTCCCTGGAAAACATTTCTAACCCCTTTCAGCTGTTCTTTTCCATAAATACCGGGTGTGACAGACTCTCTCCCTCAGGAGAATTCCACTGGCACATAAGAGTTGTATAAGTACACAACAGGAGGGCAGTGGAAAGTCTGAGTGTTTTAAATGTGTGAGCTGTAGGTAGAGCAGTAGAAGATTCTACCTGAGCTGTGAGGAGCCAGGCACAGGAGGTGAAGTGCAGTCTCTCCTCCCAACACAGGAATGCTTCTGCCCGGTAGTAAATAGGAGAGGGGGAGGAGAAACCAAGCTTGCAGCAGCCCTGTGATTCTCTCCCCTGGGCTGTTGGGCGGGTGGTGGTTGTCGTGGGGGTTCTCTCCTTTCTCCTGAACTGGTGATTAATGCCCCTCTTGTACTCACAGCACCACCCTCTACCAGCATCCTTTTTCCCTCAATAAAAGGTGTGGCACCGTGTGGAGAGAGTGTCACGCTAACACCCTGCGCCAGCCAAAGTGCCCTTAGTACAGGAGATCGGCAGCTTGGAGATCCAGAGGTTTGTAGTTTAAACCACTCTGGTAAATATTGCCACCTTTTCCTCTGAGCCCCTTTCACCATCAACCCCCTCTCCCACCAAAAACAAAAATCAACAAAAAAAACAATCCAGCCTTCTTGGCACCTCTTTTCAGAGGTGCGGCAGAGAGATGAGTCATTAGATGATGTGCACACATTTAGCACCCTGAGGGAACGGTATTTGCATTGTGGAGGGGTTTTTGGATTAAATCTGAAATTCCTTTTTCTTTGGAGGGCGCGTGCTTTTCACTAGCCGTAGGGCAAGAGTTCTGAGCAGCACCTGTCACAGTGCAGGTCAGAGGCCTGGGTCCTCTCGACTGTCGTGATGAACGAAATCTGATGGGGGAGGAGAAAAAAACAGCAAGAAGACAGACTCGTAGAATCAGGTAACGCTAAGGAATGTGAACGGAAATGGCAACCTGGTGGAAAAGGTGCAGCTCAGTCCCATAGAGTGCATGTCAGAACCATGTGCTTTCCATCAGCTGAGTGTGACGGGATGGCAGATCCTAGGAGCCTGTTGACTGGGCTGGATCAATAAGGACATTTCCGGGTTGTGAAGTGACTTACAAGAGAGGCTCTGCTCACTTAGTTCTATTCATTTTATTTGTAGAATACTGTGGAATCCTTTCTTCAGCATTTCTTAACTTGTGAAAGCTGTTTAGATGTCTCCATGCCTCTCATGTCTTTGACAAGGAGGTTTGCTGTAGAGCTAATGTTTGTTTTACAGTATTATTACTTTTAAAATCGTACTCTGGAAAAGACTGTCAGTGATGTCAGTGTGTTTTTATCATTTGTTAGAGACGAGGGGCCCAGGCTCATGTTCTTTAAATCATAGTCAGTGAAAGGGCGATGAGTCAGGCGCTCACAGACCAGTCAGACAGAACGCACCCCCCAAACTGACACACACATATTGGGCGCGTGTTGGGCTAAAACTGATCTCAGCTCAGCTTGGAACCCCCTGGATGTCTTTTGCTGGCTTTGAATGAGCTGGTTGGTCTCTGCTTTTCCTTTGCTCTGTTCAGCTAGTGCCTGACTCAGCACAAGGTGATTACAGAGCATTAAGAAGGTGTGTTCCTCACCTCCCGCCACTCCTTCCACAATTATCGTCCATTTTATCCACATTCTGCACAGAAAGCAATCTTTTCTTCAGCAGTCTGCTTAAAAACCATAGACATACCTTAAAATGTCCACAGAACTTTTAATCTGTAGGTTTTCAGAAGTTTAGGCTTTACTGTGTGGTAGAGGAAGCTGTTCTCATATCAGCCAAGGTGAGCAGTATCCACCTGGATCTATATCTCAACTGCTTTCTTGTGTACTCTCCAGCTCTCCAACTTCAGCTGCTCAGTGAGTGTTAACTGCTCTGTTCTGCCAGTTTGCCTGGAGCAGCATCAGACAGCAATAGAGATACTGAACACTTTTCCAGGAGATCCTGACTGTTGTTCAGCTTATTTGACATATACAGTCTCTCTCAGTAATGAGGAAACATATACTTACACAATGGGTGTGTGGTATAATGAAAAGATTGTCAACTAGGTTTGTGGCATGGTAGACTGTTCACGGTTGGGTAAACATTTAACATTACACAATATTACATAGAGTATCAGGCAAGACAGTGACCAGACAGCAGTATGTAAAACAGGTAATAATTGCCAGACAAAAAAAAAAAAGTAAAATAAAGCTACATGTTCAGTAACAACAGTGAACAGCAATGAACAGATGCAAAAATCTAAATCTAGTCATGTGTTATAGTTTGTGTTGCAGAAGGGAGACTTGAGTAGGTAAAAGCTATGGCTTCTAAATGCAATAGTTTCAATAACTTAATTTCTAGCTGCTCCTGCTTTAGGTTGGGCCTGAAAAGACTCCTGGTTATTCCATATCTGGTTTGGTAGGAAAGATGTGTTTGTGGGTTTTGCTCAAACTGGCAGAAAAGTGTTTTAGTTTGTATCTTTTGTTTGTTTTGTGAGAAATCTTACCAATGATTATTGTGTATAGTAATATAGTTTCCTTATATACTGTTAAGACATCAACATGGTTATAAACCTACTATATTTGCTGGAAGATCATTGGCTTGGAATTTAACAATAGTTTGTTGTATTTAAATGTTTTTGTTTAATTGCTGGTGGAACACAGATGTCCCTAAAGCTATTTATGAACCTGGCAGGGCTTCCTGTGAGTAGGGACCCAGAAACAGGATGGTGAAGTTCTGAACCCAATTACACAGTAAAGCAAGTCCACAGTAAGTGTGCAGGTGTTGAATCTACACTCTCTATGAGCCACAGGTGTTTCGTCCCCTTGACGTTACTAACAGATTATTATCCTGTAACACTGTTTCTTATGATTGTGTTATGTATCGATATCTGCTAAATAATTTGAATTCATTCCCTTGTTGAGTTGTCTTTTAAGACAAGCTGGCTAGATCTGTAGATCTGTGGAGATCTCAGACCTACCTGCCCCTTGAGGCCTCTCTCTATTTTTGATTTGCCCTCTGGCATTCCATTACCCTCATCAAAGAGAAAATCCCTGTTTCACAGGAGAAAGAAGAGTGTAAAGCCACCTCATCAATTACAGGCTAAGCAGGCAATAATGAAATTAATCACGCTATTCTCTCTCTCTCTCTCTCTCTCTCTCTCTCTCTCTCTCTCTCTCTCTCTTTCTCTGAGTTTTAAACATGTTCATCTGAAAAATAGATTAATATCTTTACTTTTGTGTTCACAGTAAACAAGTCTTGTCCTCTTCAGCTGCCATTAAGGTATAAACTGAGTTAAAGCACAGTGATCCCTCCTCTTCCTCCCTCCTCCTCCTCCCTCCTCTTCCTCCCTGGTCCTTGGATCCTTAGTAAGGGGTGATGGAGGCTGTCCATTTCTTGTATTGATGTCCTTCCCAAACTCCAAGCACCTGACACATGATACCTGTCCTAATCCAAAAACCTTTAACCCAAACAGCCCTCAGAGAGTTGAAGTCACTGCAGAGCAAACATCTTTTGTCTGGCTCACAAGAACACACTGATGTTTTCACTACTCTCTTTATGAAGCAAACCTTAGTGTTTATTGACTCAAAACTGATGCCTAATTCAACCACTGATGTTGTGTGTGTGTGTGTGTGTGTGTGTGTGTGTGTGTGTGTGTGGTTCTTCTCTATCTGATATATCCTCCGTGCAAAAATAGGTGTTGGAGCACTTAACAAGTGCAAGTATGTTCACTATTAAGCCTTGTATCTCTGTGGCCTGTTATGAACTAACCACCTAGCATTCATACTGATACTAGGAAGTTATTTTTCCACACATATCATTATTACTGTATTGAGTGACCTGTTAGACGGAGACCCCTGAGAAGATTTAAAAATAGGTCAGGCAAGGTAACGATTACTCCATATAGAATACAAATCTCGGTGCACAGAGATAATTATCTTAATGAATCCATTAGGATATCCTTCCTGTGTTATTTCTGTGTGATTTGTTCTACAAATCATTGTGTAGCCCAGCTTTAAACGTCCTATAGAAATGTTGAATTCAGGAGGTGTAGCTCAGTAATTTAAATGCATATTCTAAATGCCTAGTAAAAAAAAAACAGTTTACCACTTCTTTATGCTTTTTGTAATGTAGTTTGCTTTTTGTAATTATTGAAATTGTTTCAGTGTAAATCTTACAGTTAAAATGGACAATAAAACACCCGTATGTAGAATGTGTCTGAATACTCATCTGAGTGCACCTGGGTGTATGAAATAAGTGCTATTTAATCTGCAGGAATAACACAATATATGCACTAAAGATGAAAAACATGAAATATGTATGTACTATATTATAGTGCACACTAGCAATTATACAAATAAACAATAGGGGTTGTGTGTTTAAAACGTGCTGCTCTCTGGACATTTGGTGCTGATGTCATCTGTAATATTAGACTGTGCTCTTATCTACGTGATGTAGTCCATCATCTTAACAGGTCCACATCAGTTACAGTATTATTCAGTTAGTGTTTATTTTATTCCTGTTTTACCAGCTGGGGTATGGTTAACTAACTGGGTGGAGGACTTACACCTTTTCTCATTTGTTTTTTAATGCACACTTTAATCTAATTTGTTATTCTCTCTGTCTTCTCACCTGTCCTCTTGCTCAAAATTCATCTGGGCACATTCCTCTTAATTGAGAATCTGTTTACATCTGGAATCAGTCCTTTTCATGTATTTTTTTAAAGACTCATGCTGGCACCTTTAGCTGGCCATGGTTGTGGTGAGCGCTGTGGATGTGGTTGGTGGGAGAGGTGTGTTAATGGAGGTGACCCTTTATTTCAGGGTCCACTGTCAGATACAGCTGGAACCTGAATAAATTGCCCTATGAGATAAATAAGGTGGTCTGAATCTGAATAAGAACCTGAATGTGGTCACCATGGTGTTTTACCTTAACATGACGTTAGTATATTTAAGCTGGTCTTAACAAAGTGCTTAGCTGAAGCACATGTACCTAGTGAACAGCGTATAGTGCTGTGTTTAACATGCAAGACATGTAACCCAATTATTTGGGTATTTTGGGCAATTTGTCTTGCAATAAAATTTCTAGAATGTACTTTGCAAATTGCTTCCTCTCAGGGTTTTTTCTGGAAAAGCTGACATTTCTGATATTTTGAGGAAAATATATATTTTTAATTAGTACAGACAATACAAACAGAGCTGAAGCGAAAACCGTTTAAACAAGGACAAGTGGTCATTCCTGTTATGTTTCTACTGTTGCAGCTTTTCTGTGGTGGTGTCCTTGATGCAGATTTTTAGTAGCATTATCTGGTTGTTCTGAAGAAAAAAAAAAAAAAAAAAAAAGGAAAAAAAAGGTTTTCTTCTGTCATTTCTACAAATTTCTGCAAATTCTGTCATTTCTGCAAATTAAATGAGTTTTCATGCAACACAAACTTATAAGATCAAACCTTCTCAAACGTAACAGCCTGTTTATACGTGTTGGGGAACTTTAGCTTGAGGAGACTAGCTTGTCCTTTCTGCAGTTTCTTGTGGGGCTCTAAAATTATATTGTAATCTAATTAGAGTTCACTTTTGTTCTTTGTTATCACACAATCTTAGTTTGTTTTACAGTAGAAACAACCCACTGAGATTCAAAAGACACACCAGAGGGGACTTTTATTCACCACCAATACCAATGTTGTTTCAGCCCAATTAGGAGTTTGTTTAGCTAACCTGATTGCTCTCCTCAAGAGCATTGTGAAGATCTGCTACCATACCTGCAGTGGATGCTAGACCCACATTGTCTGATTGGTCCAGGTGACCTGAGGCTAATCCCCCCCCCCACTTCATCCACCCCCACCCGTAGCAAAACAGGGTGTGGGCTACTGATTGCAGACGGTAGTAGTTATGGGTCCTGGAGGGGGTTTGTCTGTCATGACAGCTCTTTATGGGCACCTCATGGCCTGAAGGCCACAGTTTTCTCCTTTTTGACCTGGATTAATAGAATCTCCACCCAAAAGCTCAACACAGAGTGGCAAAGTGGGTGTGCAATTCATTTGGTGGTATTTCATGTTGTACTAAATATGAGAACTTAACATTTCAATTTATTTTAATTTTCCAGGCAAGTCACTGCACTCTGTGTTTTGCATGAAGTTGGTCTCCACTGTATGTATGAAGTATCACTGCACAGCTTCGAATGATTTCCCTCAAACCTGACTGGTTTAACGAAACCTTTTCAGCGCTATGGTAACTGTATGATTTGTTCCTGAGGGATTCTATCAGCCGTATGTCATTGTTCATTCTTATTAAACATGCTTTGCTATGCCTCTGGTTCACTGTGATGCATTTTGAAGAAGCAGAAGTAGAGATTTAGTCTCCATTGCAATAAATACTATGCAATGGTAATAGTATTTAGTAATAGTAGTATTTAAAAAGGCTGCAGTGTGCACACTTGCCAACACATCACATATTGTGATTAGCAGTAATAGTGACACTTCATGGATGACATTGAATTAAGGACATTTATCTGATACCTTTTGTAGTTGCATTTTAGTTTAGAATGATAATTAATTAGTTTATTATCTGGTTTAAGAAGCTCACATTGCACTAGAAAAAAATTGACATGCTAACGGTAGATCGTTCATAAGCAAAAATGAAAGTATTCTGGAGAAGATTTTTAAAAGATTTACAAACAAAAAAAAATGGTGAAACATGTTACAATGTTTAAGACAAGAGCAGAGAATGACATGGGATCTCTCTCTCTCTCTCTCTCTCTCTCTCTCTCATTTTTAACATAGATTTTCTATAGATACAAAAGAGAGATCCAGTTCCCCCTATCAGAACCATCATTTATGTGTTCAAAACAGATCTACACCAGTCATCTCTGATAGATACAAGCAGTCTACAGCCACTCTTTTGTTTTTCAAAGGGCACTAGTAGAGGCTCGGGGTAAGTTGGGGGGTGAGCAGGCTGCCTTTTCTTATGCAGATTAGGACTCTGAATGCTTGAGGTGGTCTGAGTCTCTATAGTGAACTAATCCTGGACATTCATCTAACTGTCTACATTTGAGGCATGAGACGCATGTCTCTGTGTATCAGGTTATACCCTCCTTGGTATCATTGGGCCTGTTTTTGTCTGTCATTTGGAATTTGAAGGCTTTAAAACAATTATTGACAGTTTTACTGCTATAGAATATGTGTGAAGAAAAAACAGCGCTTTACTAAAGCAAACACCCTGGGTTATTTTTACATTTTCTTTTCTAGCATCTCACTATCCAGGAAAAAAAATATAACTGTGTTTGGTGTCTGAAGCTAGAGTTTGCTGTGAGTATCAGAGTAACAGAGTATCAGACCTTCACGCTAAAAGTATCAGATTTCACACTCATTTAAAGGATGCATTAAGGAGGGGTGTTGTTTTTTTCTGTTTGTTTGGGGGTTTTTTTAGTGCTAATCAATGAGAGATTTCTTTTTACACATAATTTTAAAAAATAGCATTTTATTGCATGGTCATAGCTCGGAATGACATGAAACGAGTTGCTCTTTGGAACAGATTGGGTTGTAAGGTGCTAAACATCGCTGTCTGCTGTGTTTTTAGAGCATTACAGGGTTGTCCTTAAGGGAAGAGGTAGAAGATAGGTAGCGCCTTCCCAAAGAAAAGGGTGTGGACTCAGGTATTGGACAGGTAGCTGCTCAGGCCCTCCCCTCTGATCAGATCTTGTATATAGGGCAATCCCATAGAATTCCTATAGAGATTCTAAGCTCACCCCATTCCCGTCTATAGTGCACACCACCGTTTTAGGGGTAAAGGGAAGAAAAAGGGCTAAGAATCCTGGAGCCTGTGGAGCAAACAGCAGCTGCACTGCTCAACCTCAGCGCCAATATGTTGTACCTGGAGACCAGTAACCCTGCATCGTACAGCGAGGTAAGACCCCCTGCCGTTCCACCGCATGCCCAGAGACTGAGGTGTTCGCCAGCCTTCGGTTGAGGGTCCAGGGCAGGACCTCATGGGCCAGCTGGGAAAACTGGACCCGCTAAGGCCTAAAAAAAGGGGGTTTTGTTTCTTAGCGTTCTTGAGTAAATTGAAATATGAAATAGGGGTGTAGTTCAAGTAGTTGGATATAATGCTGAATTTTGGTGTCATACAAAATTAAAATATCTAGGATATATGCCTAGTTGCTCTGTTTATATTTTATTTTAGATTAATGTTTTAGGTGTTGTTTACCTAGAGGCAGTAATTCGTTGTCGTTCTTTGGGACAAATGTATTTGCTCTGTGACTTGCTCGGTGTGTATCGAGGTGTTTCTGTTCTCAGATGGTCTGTTCTTCCTTGTTTGTGTCGGGTTATTGGGGGAAAACACAAACGTGTTTGTCTAACTGTTGTTATGCGTGTTACTTCATATCTCTTGTGTTTGATTTGAGGCATTCAGCAAATACTGGGAGTTTGTTTAAGATTGTCGAGCCTATTTGCATAGAACAATTGTGCCACATCTGTCAAGAAGGTCAGTGTAGGCAGATAAAACATGGCACTAACTGTATTAATAGAAGCCTGAACAAAAACAGGTAGGAAATGTTTTATATGAGAACAACATGCTTCTCCTGTCCTGAGTTTTTATCATTATCTTAGTCATAATTAATTTGCATCATCTATGTTTGTTCGGATCAAATTACCAGATGAATCTCACAAAGGCATCTGCCAAAAGAATTGTAGACGTCTGGCAATGCGAAGGGACATGAAGATAATTCTGATTTCTACAGATAATTAAAATT
Source organism: Tenebrosternarchus preto (assembly GCA_025802075.1). Classification (NCBI taxonomy): domain Eukaryota; kingdom Metazoa; phylum Chordata; class Actinopteri; order Gymnotiformes; family Apteronotidae; genus Tenebrosternarchus; species Tenebrosternarchus preto. Next base: position 3,081,267 of record JAOYMR010000017.1, read on the forward strand.
TTTACAGATTTTACTATAATTTTTTTGAGCTTTTATTTTAATTTTTACGTATTTAAGTTACTGAATTGCGTAATTCCTGATTTAATCGTGGCTGTTAAAAGATAAAGATTTTAAAAGATGGTGCACATTTTTTGCTTGGAATATTTTATTTTTATTATTATTATTATTTACGTATTTTTTCTTATTTTACATTTGTTAACATTTCTGCTCAAACTAATATTATTAGTACATTTTCAACCTTGATTAAAACACTGTTAAATGAACGTTTTTGGGGAGTGGCATTTAGAAGGATTCAGAAAGGATTGTGTTTGGGGGAAATCAAATTCAACTTCTCACACTAAACTTTAGTTGGGTTTTTTTTTTCTTCGATTTTTCTTAGTCTGTGTCAGGCTGGACATTTTTAGGAGACGAAGATTTCAGTTTTGGGCCTCCTTTCAAACCCCACGTCAGTGTTTAAGACTGAGTGTGGATCTGTGTGTTTGTTCACCAGAAGCCCCTCCATTTTTTGTTGGCAGGTGGTAGTTGAGTCTGCCAGCATCAGAGTCACCAGTCTTTGGTGCAAAGCTGTTGTCAACACAACACCGTTAGCCCAGAGTCTGACCTAAGTGCCATTAGGAACCCAGTAAAATCCTCCCACCCACCCTTGGTTTTTTTTTAAAAGCTGAGCTCAGATAACCAATCCGCAGTTCACACAGCTTTGATTAATGCTCTTAAATGCTCTGTCTCCCTCATCCTTTCTTTCTCTCTCTCTCTCTCTCTGTAATGATGGTAGGGGACTGCAGACAGTTGTGTTTGGAGTTGTAAAAGGAGAATACAGGTGGATGAACTGTAGATATGTTTGTTCTTTATGCATTTAGCCCAGTATTCGCAGGGGGGAGTTGTGCTGAAAAAAGCCGGTTGGTAAATTAAGTTGGTAAAAATGCTGTGTTTCAAGAGCACATACCAAAAGAAGAACTATACTTTTAATGTTCTGGATGGGATCATTAGTCCAAAGAGGGGGTTCTGCATTTTTTTTAGGTTTGTATAGGTTTGCTTATAGAGTGAAGGTTGATCTTTGAGTAGCGTCCATCTCTCTGTCGTCAGGGCAGTGGGGGAGGGTGTCTGGTTTTGGGGGGGGGGGGGGGGCGCGGGGGGGGGGGGGGGGGGGGGGGGGGGGGGGGGGGGGGGGGGGGGGGGGGGGGGGGGG
>JAOYMR010000017.1:3108411-3121229 GCA_025802075.1 Tenebrosternarchus preto
CCATGTTTCCCCTGCCCCCTCCTCTCTGCTCCAGGAGCCCCCTGCCCCCCCAGCCTGCCTTCGGCTCCAGCTCCCCCCCTCACGGAAAGGTCAACAAACTGCCCTCAGTCAGCCAGCTCATCAACCCCCAGCAACGCAACACCCTCACTCCATCCAACATGGCCGGAGGCCTCACTGACAGTAAGGTTTTACTGCACACAGACCCGTTCGTTTGAGACTCTGGATGAACTTGTACCGCCTGCTTTCATTACACCGATATGATTTTCACATAACAATCGGCCTTAAGTGAAGAGTTTAGTGAAGAGTTTAGGTAAGTAGGCATAACCAACAGTCAACATTATATATATATATAATCATACATACATACATATATACACATTATTTATATACATATATATACATTATTACTTATATACATACATACATACATACATACATACATTAATATTTATATACATATATATATATACATTATTATTTTTATATATATATATATATACATTATTATTTATATACATACATACATACATATACATACATACATTAATATTTATATACATATATATACATTATTATTTATATACATATATATAATACACATTATTTATATACACTATACATTATTATTTATTATTTATACATTATTATTTATATATATATATATATCGGATATATATATATACATATCGGATATATATATACATCCGATGATATTCCAGATGAGTAGCTGCAGTGTACAGTAGTAGGACAGTAGAGATATTTAAAAATAATGAAGTACACAAGGAGGTCCTTCATCGACAAGCAAAGTGATATATATATATATGTGTGTGTGTGTGTGTATCACCCACACAAGCCACTTGGTTGTACTCTTTGTAACCCTGCTACTGCTGCTGCTGCTGTTGGACGTTTTGTGTCAGGGTTTCCTCTCCTTGGATGGGTCTTACCCTCCTGCCCCCTCAGGGCCTGAGCTTGTCTGAACACGACAGCTTCTGAGTACCACTCTGTGCCTCACTGTCTCTCTGACAGCCAGTTTCCTTTTGCAAGTGAACTGGATCTTTGTGGGACAAAGATCTTCCTAATCCCCAAGGCTCACCGTTCCTGCCAGTGTTTGTCATATTACGTGAGCCTGACTTCACTTGTCCACTTTTACCTGTTGCCCCATACGCCCGGGGCCTGTGGGTCAGCTTCAGACCAACCGCATTTATCAGTGGCATGACAGTTGATGGTGCTCCACACCTTCTCAGAGTAATTATAGCCAGAGGTTTTCTACGTGTCTGACAGTGTCTCTCCCTCCGGTTCCTCCACCCACAGTGAACCCTATGATGAGTGGCCACATTCCCATGAACACAGATATGAGTTCTCTGAGCCCCACCCATGCCCTGCAGCCACAGTTACCCATGGTGCCGTCCTCCCACTGCACTCCGCCTCCACCATACCCCGTGGACAGCAGCATCTCCAGGTGGGCCTCATCTAAGGCTGTAGGCCACCAACACACTACCTTAGTCTCATAGAACTGAATTACGTTTTATATTTAACACACACACACACACGCACACACAAAACAGATTGGTTGACAGATCCATTTATAAATCGACCATTCCAGCTTCCTGTTACGGCTCGGTTGCTCTTCCTGTCTGGACTACTTCACTGCCCAAGGTCTCACCAACATCTATCAGATTGAGAACTACAACATGGAGGTAAGGCTTTGTCTGCTGCCTTTGTGTGTGTGTATGTGTGTGTGAGAGAGAGATATTTGGTATGAGTTTAGGTGCATGTGCATGCATTGAGGTGTGTGTGCACAAGAATGTGTGAGGTGGTACGTTTGTGTGAACAGTGCATGAACTAAAGTAAAATGATTGTCTGTGTTTGAGCCTGTGTGTCTAAGACTATTGTCTGTTTGCCTGTTATTTGTGTCTGTTATTTGTGTTTTGAGCATGTTTGTATGCATGTTTAAGACTGGTCTGTGTTTGAGTGTGTATGAGCATGAACTGAGGTGGATCTGCATCTGTGCAGTGCCTCCCTAACTTATGAGCTCCGGGCTTCGGTGCCTCTGCAGGACCTGTCCCGCCTGAAGATTCCTGCCGAGTTCCAGCACATTATCTGGAAAGGGATCATGGAGCACCGGCAGACCATGGAGTTTTCTCCACCTCCCCACATCCTGCGCACGTCCAGCGGTGCCTCTACGGTGAGCGTGGGCTCCACGGAGGCTCGGGGAGAGCGCGTGATCGATGCCGTGCGCTTCACCCTGCGCCAAACCATCTCCTTCCCTCCACGCGATGACTGGACCGACTTCTCCTTTGACTTGGCCCCCGACTCCCGCCGCAACAAACAGCAGCGTATCAAAGAGGAGGGCGAGTGAGTGGCCAAACACCCTTCACTACTGCGGCCCTACAGTATGTGATATTCACTACTCAATTCTACACACTAATTCAACCTTTGTACAGTGCTCATTTTCACTAAAGAGTAAATGCACTTAATTTCTATGGGGTTGTTTTGTTTTTTGTGGGGTGGGTTGGTTTGTTTTTGTTTAAGGGAGGGGTGTTTGTTTTTGTTTAAGGGAGGGGTGTTTTGTTTTTTTGTTTGTTTTCTGGGTGTATTTTGGTCTTGTTGTCATTTCAAGCCCCCCCCCCCCGGTATGGTGCAGACATTTGTAGCTTAGGGTAAGCGGTGCTTTGCCATGTTGATTGATCATTTAATATTTCTTGAGCTACAGCACTTAAGAAATGCTAAGACTTTGACCTGTTCCATATATTCTCTACTGAGAGAAACTAATCATTAGGGGCTTCCTTTTCGTGTGCGTGTGTGTGTGTGTGTGTGTGTGTGTGTGTGTGTGTTCTGTTTACCTGGTCCAGGTATTTTTTTGGATTGTAAAGAACGTTTACTCCAAATAGGATTCATAGTATTATACTGTTTGTTTGAACGATGATTTGTTTTATGATGCTTTGATCTGAATGGTTACGTTGAATAACTAAGCAAAGCTTTTTAAAATGTTTTTGGAGGTTACATCTGATTTTCTTTTAATCCATTTATAGTTCTGGATTAAGACTGATGAAATGTAGCCTGATATAAAGAAACGCTGATATAATGTAGCTTTTATTTCTAACGTAATACTACTATACTGCAGTTTTGTAAAAGATTTACAAATACTGAATAATTGGCAGTATTTCATTTTCTTACTCATTTACATTTGATGTTTTGTACAGATTTAGTTCTTTTTCATACTACAAATGTAAATATTCAGTGTTCGTATTTTGATACAGTATAAACCAAAAAATAAAAAATATCATTACTCTACAGGATGGGTTCATGTTTGATCATTGAAGAGTGGAAGCCAGAGACTACGTTTAAATTTATTACAACAAAAACAAACCTTTACAAAGAACAATAACGAAGTTTCAACAGAAAATGAGTTTGAAAGCAGAACATGAAAATTTTACATGGAACATGTTCAAATTACTGCAAACAAGTGTTTAATAAACAATAACTAAATTAACCGTTTGCTGTAATACAAATGGTTAATCTACCCTACATTAAGGAAGCATTCCTTCTCAACTTGCTCTCCATCTCAGTTATGGAGAATCACTCAGACATAAATCACTGATTAAGAGTTTTTAGCTCAGAAGCTCTTGCACATCACCTTGGTGTCCATCTATACAGGAAAATGTGCCTCAGGTTCCCAAACCTGAGCACTGCTACTGGAAGTTTAAACACTGATCTGCCATCTTTTAATGTGATGCATCCTCAGGTTGCCCTTAAGTAGTTTTACAGTATATACACAAGTCCTATCAGCCACTTTCAGCTACTCATCTGTACAGCTGCAAGTGCAAAGGGAAAATCATGAGTAATGAGTAATCAAAGGGTTAACTATATTTATGAGATTTCAAAAGGTATTTGAAAGCCGTTCACACAGGGCAACCGAAGTGTGTGTGTGTGCGCGCGTACGTCACGTTGCCTGGAGCATTGTGCAGTTTACAAGGGTAACACCCTTTCATAATGACGACCATTACCGTGTTTGTGTGCTCTCCCGTGACCCACAAAAGAATGGGGATGAACATTCGCCACTTCACCAACTCCTGTGACCCCACCTAGTGGAACAAATACTACTCTGATAAAACACAGTGATCTCTGCTCAATAACCCATCAGGTGTACTGCAGCACGTAAATAGACAGAGAACATGTATCAATTAAACACAAGGAAAGAAACACTGAGCAACTCCAGGACTGGACCTCACATAACTCTGTCACATCAAGATCCTCTTCAAGTCCTTCATATATAAACCAGTGGATTAGGACTGAGGCCTGACACAGGTGTGCAAACTGAGAGCGAGTCCAACATTTATAGGGGAAGCTCTTGTTAGAAACGATAACAAAAGCCGAAAGTTAAACGACTGCTTTTAAAGCAGGTTTGTCTTAACGCCCCAGGAGCTCCATCAACTGTGTGAGGTCCCCGTTTCCTGGCGATGAAATACTGAACATCAGTGCTGCCTGGAATAAGGATATAAGAGAGAGAGAGAGAGAGAGAGAGAGAGAGAGAGAGAGAGAGAGAGAGAGAGAGAGAGAAGAATGCGAGTGTGGAATGGTCCATCTGCTTCCCTCCCCAGTGTGCTGCTGGGCGGGTTGGTTTGGAGGGGCGGCAGTGTGGAGCTGGAGCTGGAACGCTCAGGCTCCCGGCACCAGTGTGGAGCTGGGCAGGCTCAGGCTCCTGGCACCAGTGGTGGCGCTACGAGCTCTCCAGAGCATCCAGCACCTTCATAATCTGCTGCTTAATGGCTTTAGTGGCATCACCAGCGTTCGGTATCAAATACCTACAGAAGAGATGGCAGTGTAAACACAACTACTACAGCTTAAAAAAAATCTTCCGTACAGTTTATTATATTTTCACATTTGTACAGCTATATGTAGTACGAACGGAGTAATAAGAGAAGGGTGAGAAATTCTGAAGGGTCATAAAAGCTTTTTAGACCCTCTCTGTCAACATCTCTCCAAAGTGTAGTCAAAACATCCCTATCCAAAAGACGTTTGTGGCTGGGGGTACTATGTTCTCCATAAGCGTCCTGCTATCTAAGCAGAGCATCTCCTCCACCCCCACTGGATACCAGATGGTATCTTGCTCCACCTCTGAAGAGGGCCTATGGCTGAGGTACAACCTTGTATAATGTCACCTGATCTCGGACGAGGAACTAGATTGTATTTTCCCAAATTGTGAATATGTACAGAGGATCAAAACCATCACTCATGTGAATCAAAACGCAGAGAGTAATGTGCATTTAAAATGGCACTTGGATTCGTGTCCAGTCTTTACCTTTCCACGGCCACAATCTCTACTCCAGCGACATTGTTGTTGCCAAACTTGAACGTTATGAGCTCTGGGTGCTGCTTCTTGGAGGTGATCTTCACCACGGAACTCAGGGCTTGCCGGGACTGGATGTAAGCAAACCCTTTGCGGGAGGCTATCTCCCTCAGACAGTACATGTGTGTAGCCGTGACCAGAAGGTGACTGCAAAAGACAAACCAGATAAGGCTCTCACCAACCATGCCTCCACTACCTCAGAGATCCACTCACCCACAGCATTCTTGTTAACGATGAAGAGGGATAAAAAAAAAAAAAAAGAGGGTGTGTGTGTGTGGGCGTGTGGTGTGTGTGGTGCGTGTGGTGTGTGTTGGGGGGGAGGTTATCACTTTTCAAGGACAACGGCTCTTTGACCATGTAATCAAGCTCTTGCAACACATCTCCAGCGCAGTTGCCCTGTGCCACATCTCCCAGTACAGGATGGTGAAATAAAACTGCACTTAAAGATCCACGTCAACTTCATGCCAGAGTCCAGGGAGGAAAGGTAGGGGTGTGTGTGTGTGTGTTCTGAGAATGACCTTGTATTAGATGATCTATAGGTTAGTACCAGAGGTTATTCTTACAAATGTGTGTCTATTTTGATCATGTATATACACTGTTATTTATCATAATGGTAAGGTTTATATTATAATTATATATACATGTTTTTTTGGGGGGGTTTTTTGAGTGATGACTGATATCCTGATGGATTACTACTGTTTGTTCTATACCCATTCAGGAACAGTCTGTCTGGTTAAGGTTTATATATTTTAATAAGTACTGTAATTGATTAGCAAGAAGTTAATGGTAAAAATCTTGGAAGTTCACAGCTTTCATGGATCTCAGCACTCTGCAGTGTGCCAGGTTTAATTCTGAGTGGTCGAATGCAAGGCCTTAAACCAGGTGCAGTGTCCCCAAGAAGAAAGTCAATAACTCAGTAACACAGTTGCCTCTCTCCATGCAGAACTGAACGCGACACCCGCTTTGAGGGAACTTCTCAAGCTCGTCTGCTGCACTCTGTAGAAGAACCTGCACCAACACCAGCGACAAGTCAGCTGAGCACTGGACAGAGTCTCAACTCGGAAATCAGCAAGTGCATCCCAGGTCAGATCTGGAAAGCCAACCAGCTGACTTACTACATTCACAACCATCTTCAGCCTTTTCCTAGAACAGTCCATCATTACCACTGCTTTGAACCTACAACTAGTACCTTCAGTCCCAAATAATGTCACCTCACAGATGAGTGAGGATCACCCTGCCCAGCTTATAGCCATAGTGATCAAATTATTAGAGAGACTGACTTTAGATCACATTAACAGTCTTGGGCCACCCCATCAGTTTGCCCACCACACACACACAAAAAAAGATCTGTTAATGATGTGGTTTCCCCTTCAATGCACACTGTGCTCCTAGACAGAATGAACACCCGTGTCAGAATCCCATGTGCTGATTTTAGGTCTGTCTTAAACACCATCACCCTGGTCACATGCACCTAGATGATGGACTCTCTCGGCTGCAGAACAGGATCCTCTCAAGTTTGCATCCTGCAATGCACAGCTACAACACCCGTACGCCGACAATATAATAATCACTGATAAGGGACCACGTAGGGAGGGAAGAGAAACTCTTTACAGAGTGATGCACTGCTAACAAACCGTCCTCTGCATGCATCAAGGGGACAATGATGGCAAAGGTGAACCGTTTCAAGTTCCTCTGTGTCCACATAGGTGAGGATCTCACGTTTCACACACTGGCAAAAAAACTGAACCACACCTTCACTTCATTTTGAGGAGAATCAAGCTAACTACAGCTCCTCTGCAACCTCTACTGATGCGGTTTCAAAAGCAGAGGACAACCCTGACCGGACTCCATCACGATCTGCACCACCACAGCCGAACACAAGGCCCTGCGGAGGGAGGATGAGGATAACAAGGACTTCCTTCCTCTGACCCCTAACCCTTGAACATACAAGCGTTCCTGCACAATACACTTGTGAATGCATCCAGTGTCATTACAACACTATTATAATTTGTACACCTGACCTAGCAACCAAGTTCTGTTCTCATTAAGATGTAATCACTGAACATCTACATGTGTTATAGTTTTTTTTTTTTAGTATATAAAGTATATAAAGTATATAGTATATTAGTATATAAAGCTGAACTGAGTGGAATTAGGTTTAGGCTTTCTAGAAAAGATAAATAAATGAACTTGGTCTAGCAAGTAGCTGAACACCATTTTTTAAAAAAAGATTAAATACCACGAATGTTCCATGTTACAGACTTTAACCATGACACGTTAGGTAGTTATTTGTAGGAGGATGAGTCAGCAGTCTGATTTCAGGGTGTGTACGTGTGGGTGTGTGCGCACATTGTACAGAGCAATTCTTGGTTCCTTTGTTGGCTTTTTGACAATTGGATGAGGACAAAGACCGTTGAAACACAGAACAACAAAGACACTTTTACACAAACAGGGAAACAGCAAGAAGCATGTAAACGGCGTTATGCTTTTGATTTGAAGGAATATGGAGAGGTGATGTTTTTAAAAATGTGCTATCAAACAGTTATCTAAATATTTTCTCTTTGCATGTGGCCTTAGTACAGGCATGGTGAGCATTTGTTTTCTACGCGTGTAGGGCTTTGCGTGTGCTTTGGCCTCCACCCACCTGGGGAACATGTGTCCAGTTTCCTTTACTTCATTGCAGGGGACATGGTGCTTCACGTCCGGCTTGTTAATCCACGTCTGGATGTTCACAACCTCCTTACGGTCGTCGTCTGACATGGAAGAGCTGTCGATCTCATCTGGGGAACCGGTAAAGGAGTGACACTAAACACCTACCAAGCCCTTAAACTTTGACATTGTTGGGTTCAACAACATAAACAAAACAAAACCTGAATATAATCAAACATCAAAAATCATATACAAACAAAACTCCTAAAATACAGTCATCTATTTATATATATAAAGCTCGTGTCCGAGTTCTGTTCTTGGTCAGTACATAATCTGCCCACAGCTTCAACACACTTATTTGTAAGGAACATCACATAGGAGGAACCATCCTTCAGCACGTTGGCGAGGGCCTGCAGGTCGGCCTCAAGCTGGTGCAGCTCTTCCACCACTCTGCTGACATGTCGTTGCTCAGATCTACCAATTTGAAGAAGGCAGGATTCCAGAAGGAACGTGCCGTTCGTGTGCAAGAGCTCACGTCTGCATACCGTGACTTGGTGAGCATACCTGTGTCGTACTCCTCTTCATCACCGATGCTGAAGACAGGCTTCACACCGCGGTAGGGTTTACCTACTCGATCACTGCTGCTCACATGCCTGTAGGAAGACGGAGGGTGTGAATGGGAGGAGTCTCGCAGTGTTATAAACACAGCATGTCAGAAAAACAAACAACCTTCCCCTGGAGCTACAATCAAAAAAACCACATCATCATGGTTGGACACCTTCACTAATGGCAGGAGCACAAGGTCATATCCAAGCAGAAGAAAACGTAAGCAAGGTTAGTGGAGAGAGAGAAGCAGATTAAATCAGCAGCAACATCTGAGATGATGACCAAAGTGTGATGGAGTGGGTCACTGCAGAGATTCACGTGCAGAAACGCAGTACATTACAGGTCAGGTCTGAGGTTTGCTTGGTTTGTGAAGCAGTTTGTGAGCCCATCCTCCGCTCTGGTCATCATCTAGTCATCAAGGAGAGAGCTGAAGGGGAGGAGCTCAGAGTGCAACGCCCCAGGAGCCTCTGACTGGTGCAAAATGCAGAGAGGGAGGAGCCACGTTAGAGCCAGCACGACGATGCAGATGGACATGATGGACCCAGGCCTGCAGTTAAAGCTCTGTGGATCTGAGAGAATCGCAGGCTCCACCCTAATAAAACACATGAGCCTCACTCAGCCCTGGAAAAGTACTCACATACACACCAACTCAGACTTGAAAGGTAGGAAATCTCATTCCTTGCTCGTGTTAAGGGAGCGCTGCGTTAATGAAGTGTTAGTGTGTTACAGATGGCATGCGCCCGCCAGTGACAACACTGGAGTGAGTGGAGGCCTAAGGCCCTGCCCTGCCCTGCCCTGCGGTGAGTCACGGCGAGGCAGTACCACCCCTGAGGGCCGCGTGGAGAGAACCGCTGGCAGTCATGCTACAGCCAGACCGACGATGCCGTGTTCTTATCCATCAAACATCCCCTTCTCTGGCCAGGGCAGTGTGAAGGACATTCTATCGTGGAATAGCAGGGCATGGGTAGGGAGCAAGTAGTGTTAAAATTACATTATGGGCTGAAAATAAACACAAATCAGCATGAAAATAATCAAATGAATTAGAAATTATTATCTGTAAGAAACGGTAAATTTACTCCACTGCTGTACAGGTCACAATTAAGGGAAAAGAAAAGTAAGATTATAGATCTCAATCACCTAAAGACCCAGGAAACATCTCAAAAAACTTATCATGTTTCCAACAAAAAACAACATGATAAACTCTATTCAAAAAAAAAAAAAAAGTGCTCATCGGTCCTAGCTGAGAACAGTCTGGGCGTGGTTATCCCAATAACTACTCTCGATTCACGTTACTATGACTACGAGGACGCCTGTGCTACTGGAGCTGAGCTGAATTCAACAGTGTGAGGAAGAATCAGGAGTTGTACATCTGAACACGTATGAACCTACAAACACAGATGGAGGCATCAGAATAGCCTTCACAGGGGCTTATGGACTGGTAGGTTTTCACGTTTCTATCAAGATGAAAATTAAAAGTATAGAGCTAGTTATTTACGGCCAAGCCAATAGACCACACTGATAAATAACGCAGCTTGTACCAACCTTTTTAGTTTTGTTTTGTTTGAAGTTTTAGAAGCGTCAGTGTCTAATTGATCCTAACCAGTACTGGATTCTTGGGGTCACCAAGACTGTGTAAGAGCATTGTACATGTAATCTGTAACATCAGATTCAGGTCTGCTACTCCAGAACACATCAGTACAGTGTACTGATCAAGTGTGTGAACACTGCAGACAAACCGAAATGTGGATTGGACAGCTGTGCACAAGGCACACAAAAACCACACCAAAGATGTAAATTAGACTACTGACAGAAACTGCATGCTACAGGACTCTGTTCAGAGCAAAGATACATACACTTACATCAGAGGGGGACAAACTCTGATCAGCAAAATCAATCAGCCAGTTATTGGAGTTTGGAACAGCGTTTACTTTGTGTGCACCATGTGCCAGGAAGGGGAAAAATATACCCATTAGAAAAACACAGGGTGCCATTCCTGGGTCTTTAACAGCCCTTTCTCAGGTAAAAGAGATATAGCGAGAAACATCTGGAAATTGGAAAAGTGTCTGGTTTAGAGGAGGTAAAAACTCTAAAGCTCTCACCTGTCCACTGGTGTGGAAGTGTTCTCAATAAAGCTAATGACCTTCTCTTTTACATTAACTGACTTGGACTTGAGGGCAAAAGTCATTTTGTTGACCAGGGATTTGACACCTTTGCCATCTCCTGTGTTCAGGTCTCCCTGTAGGAAGGACAGAATAAAGCAAGTTATAACAAAGCACTGGAAAGATAGAAATAGCATTTGTAGATGTAAGACATGTAATGGCCACAAGAGGGCGCCAAATTGATTCTCTTCCAGTAATTGTATAAAACTAAGAGACACTTAACATTATTAAAAACCACTCAACAAGATAGCATAATGTCATGAAATTAAAAAGACACACACACACACAGCTGAACTCACATCCGCTGAGTTGCCGGGGGATCCTGAAGTGCTGACTATCCAGTGGACATAAACATTGTCTGGTCCCTCCACGTTGATGTCTGCCAGATGCTGTTGGAGTGCTAAACCACAGAGAAAACCCAGCACAGAGTCCCTCATCACCAGCTAAACCCAGCACAGAGTCCCTCCATCACCAGCTAAACCCAGCACAGAGTCCCTCCATCACCAGCTAAACCCAGCACAGAGTCCCTCCATCACCAGCTAAACCCAGCACAGAGTCCCTCATCACCAGCTAAACAAAGATCTTTCATCAGGACACAACCATTCAACTTCCCATGTGCTATGAGGGTGAGTATAACCACATACAACACACTGGATCTGTCACCTCCCAAGCAGAAACAAGCATACATGTTTATGATGGCTTAACAAAAGCACGAGAGACAGACACAACTCAGGGACATTCTCTCCTGCCATTTTAAATATAGATACCATTATATACTGGTGATGTGATTTAATAATATATAGGACTTACTTACCCATAAAACCACCTTTGGCTATGCTGACATATTCTTTGTTTTTCTACAGAAGTCAAACAAGACAAAAATACAAAACTTGTTAGACTAAGATTCCTCGAGTCCAGCAGACGACAGACAGATGATTTCCGAAAGGCAGTCATGCACTGGTGAAGGTCACAACAGCAAAACATCTCAGCTCAAACCCAGAATTCAAGCCACAGTCAGGAGTTGCTGCATTTGGCAAAAAAAAAAAGACAATGAAACGAGAGAAGCAGCAGCTTTAGTACGAGCACCAGTGATGCTTCTCAGGTCGTCCAACTCACAGCTGATTCCAGTACAGTGCTTATGTGCCATCGCAGGAAGTCTTGACTGTGGCCTAAAAAAAAAAAAAAAACTCGCTGGGGCGCCCCCATGTGGTCGTTAGGTGAGCTCTGGTCGGCGGCGTGTGTAAGCGCAGGAGCGTGCGTGTGCCAGACCTGCAGGAAGTGCGCGAGCACCATGTTCATGTACATGTCCTCCTCCTCACGTCCGCTGCCCATGAAGCAGAGGTGCTCGCCGCTGGCCACCGAGCCCGACTCCAGGGACTGTTTCTGTGTCTCCAGCAGAGACTTCACAGACAGCGCAAACTCAGCTGGGTTATGTAGCATCTGAAGACCGGTGGGGGAAAAACAACACTGTGCTGAGAGCAGCACCGATCACAGCACTGAGGAGAATAACACTAAACACTAGTGCACTAAAGTCACTACACTAAAACTGTAGCAAAGACTGATAAACGAATAAAATACTAAAAACACAACAACCCACCACCCCCGGCCCCCCCGGCCCCATACCAGGTCCGAGTCCAGATGAAAAGCAGTGGAAAGATGTCCAGCATTGTACTGCTCTGCAGGGCGACAGTCCACCACAAAGAAGCGCACCCCCTCCTGGACACACACACACACACACACACACACACACTTTAAATAAGACATAAAAAAAATGGCTTTGTGAGGACAAACTAACTTCCTGTGAAGGAAGAGCCAGCAACCACTCTGGTCTTTAGAGGGATGGGTGTTGAGACTCACTGGCTGGAGCTGGTTGGCCTGCAGGAGCTCTGGGACAGACACAGGCAGACACAGAGCCTGACTCAGGTCCATATCCTCCTCTTTCAGAGCCACCAGACTGCTGCCAAAAAGGTTCTGGTTCTCCTACACACACACACACACACACACACACACACACACACACACACACACACACACACACACACACACACACACAC
>JAOYMR010000017.1:3154096-3167608 GCA_025802075.1 Tenebrosternarchus preto
TCTCTCTCTCCTCTCTCTCTATCATTCTCTCTCTATCATTCTCTCTCTCTCTCCTCTCTCTCTATCATTCTCTCTCTCTATCATTCTCTCTCTATCATTCTCTCTCTATCATTCTCTCTCTCTATCATTCTCTCTCTATCATTCTCTCTCTCTATCATTCTCTCTCTATCTCCCTCCATACCCAGCTTTTATTCCTATTATGATAGTCATACACTTGACTTAGTAAGTTGTGAAATTAATCTTATGAATTTTTCAAAGAGATTCAAAGCTTCAGGTGGAGGACTGTATTGATTAGAGGGCTTTTTTTGTTGCTGTTCGTCCCCTCAAAAATGACACACTATTTGAGGAGACATGATTTAATCAGACTGAAGGGGAAGAGCATATCTTTGATGAATGGCTTCTAAAGAGAATGAATCCTGAACCACAACACAACTGTAATAAATACTGCATTTCAATGACATGCTGCTAGGAGAAGAGGGGACTGATATTAGAGGAATAGATATGATAACTTATAACTTAAACAGCTTAAAGCTGTAAATTATATTGCAGCTGTGTTTACTAAAAATTTTAATTTGTCTGTTAGAATTAAGCGTAAGTTAGAACTAAATGTAGTCTAAATATTATTCTGGCCCTCTTTTTGGATTTATATAAAGCGAGATTATCAGTTTAGTTGAATCAGTGTCAAACGAATTTTCCCTTTTTTGCTCTTTGGCAGCTAGCATCCGAACAGAGTCTATGATATGTAATGCTAAATGAAGCAGGTAAACATGTCTGTAGATGACCAGGCTATCTTGTCAGTTTCTCTCTGAGGAACTCAGTGGGCAGGTTGAATCCTGTGGGGGGGTGAGAGGGCCCCTTGGTGAGGGGGCTAATGGAAAAGCTTTCAGGGCTGGAGGCTGGAGGACAAAATGTCAGCTCACATTTAGCCTGTCTGCCTGCTCTGGTGCTCCTCAGGGCAGTCATGTCTATTGGTGTATTCAAGCCCTTCAGAATCTTCATCTTACACACACACACACCACACACGTGTGCAATAATGGAGTAGCAAATTCATTAGAGTCCAATCCAGCCATGTTCTTTATAGACTTATTTTGTAATTAATTTTAAATTAAATTTAAGCAACTATACTGGTTCACCATGTCTGCCGTGTAGAGTATGATACCACTCACACTGCGTGATGCTGATCTTTTAATCCATGTTAACCAGTGCAGAGTGCCGTTCCCACAAACTCTGAGAGAATCTTTCATCCCTGTGAACCATGACACCTTTCCTCTTTCTCTCATTCTTGTTCCTTTTTGTTTCCACATTTCATGAATAATTTGTGGTTCTGCCCTTCTGCCTGATGGCAGCTGTGTAGTAGAGTCCTGTGGTCCGTTTTTCAGAACAGGTAAATAATGAATAAAGTGCTACAACAAAAGCAAGCAGTCTGTCAGAGCTCTGCCTACGTCTAATCGCCCCGTCTGTCCCTCCAGCACGAGGCATCTGCCCCTTGGGTGTGGGGTATCTGCCCCCATTACTCACCTTATCACCCCTGCTCATCAGTTTCACAGGGTGGCAAAACCAGAGCCCCGAGATGCAGGCCACCTCCTGCAGGGTATGGAGAAGAAGCCCAGTGGAACAGAGTTTCTCTGTGAATGTGCCTTTGTACCCTGCATTAGCATCTCTGCACTCATCACAGAGTCCTACAGCGTCAATCAACTCCTTGTGGTTGCTGTCATATAAGTGCTGTCTATGGCTTTAGGCAATTTAATTTCCCATTCAAACACCTACAGTCTTCAGTGACTTGGTAATTATCAGACATTTTAAATGAGTTTTGTGTTGCATTTTGCCAGCTGTCCATTTACTGAAGAGAGACCAGCTCACCTGAGACACCACTGCCTCTCTCTCTTCATGATGAGAACAAAACTTCCTGATTCTTTTGTAAATACACTGCAGCACCCTGTAATATCCCTTATTGTCACACATCTCTGCTGTCTGATATGAGCACATTTCTTTTGTTTCTTCAGGGCTACCGCACCATTATCACTGTCTGTCTCTTCTGCCTGTAGACCTCCACCTCCCTACCATCCACCACGTCTTTGTGGTTCCACAGATTTGAGCCGTACTCATCGTCAACCAAATGTCGAACCCTCCGGGCGTCTGAGTTGAATAATACCCAGTCTGAAGTGTTCATACACACTTAATGGCTGTTGTATACATTCATTTTTTGTCTCTGGGTTAGATGGTGCAACAGGCAAATGAACCATTTTACTGTCTCACTCCAAATTATTTGAAACACTCAATATGTACACAGGATTTGAAAAGAAAATCTCAAAAATCTCAAAATCTTTAAGGGCCAAGGAACAATAAAAGGATCTCCTGTTCATTTTTTTTGTATGTGCTACGTATATTAATGATAGATTACCGTAAACCACAGAAAAACGGGATGATCAGGTCATACCACGCAATGTGCTAGGGTTATGAAGTGTTATTAATTATTTAATATTAATGCTCTTAACTATAACTAAACTGAGTTCACTGCATGTGTGTATATATGTGTGTGTGTGTGTGTGTGTGTGTGTGTGTGTGTGCAAATGCCCAGAATGCAGTGCTTTGATTACTCACCGACTGAAATCAATTGGTCTCTTTCCAGAACTTTGTAATCATATTTGATATGCCTGAAGGCAGTAACAGTCTTAAAACTCTGACCGGTCTGGCCAACCTAATAGTGTATTGGAAACACTTTTTCTTTTGAGTGAACTACACCAGGACTGAAGCAGTTGAGGTTTATGAATCTCTGCCTTATTCTGGGTGAAAAACATTGCATAAAATGACTTTTGTGCAGTAACCTGTAGCCTTTGTCTTTATGTAATAGAGACAATTTTACAGCACGAAATGTTGTGATGGAATGTTATTTCTCTGGATTATCAAATTAAATCTGCTCATTAAAACGTTCCTTTTACAAGGCTTTCAATGTAATTTCAATCACTATTTCTAGATTTCTGTGGATGTGAAAATGTGGGAGACCTGAAAAATATAATTCTAAGAGTACAGGAGTGATTATAAGTTCAACTGAATGATTATTAGATGTTATTAGATGGGTTTAAATATTTCGTATTATCAATGTCTTAAATAAAGTAAGATTTCAATGTATCAAAGTATTTCAAAAGCTATAAATCAGTTATTTCAATCAAGATGTCCTGCTTGCCCCTTTCTACAGTAACGAAATACGCGCAATCATCAACTCAAGATCAAAGATTTTTGTTGTAAACATTAATTTTTTTTAACGTATTCTTTTAAACAAGTATGATAATGAATTTTTGGTAGACAATTCAATAATAAAAACATTATTTTAACTGTAATTTCCTGTAATACGAACGCTTAAGTAGATAAACACGTGTGTAAATCGTATCAGAGTAAAATTTTAAACTGAGTAAAATTTTGTATTTGGATTTACATTAAAAAAAGCCTTTACTGAGTGTGTGGCCCGTATAACATGAATAAACTGCTCTTTTACTTGCGAATGACATCTCAGATCCTCAAATGTTTTGGTATAAACAAACGGGCTACGCCTAATTACACCCCTTACAACTTGAGCGTTTACTGTTAAGAATGTAGGTTAGTAATTATGAGGCAACGAATTTGGCTATTTTTTATTATTATTTAATCTAATCGATTTAATTCGTCTAGTATTCGGTATGTGTGATGCGCTTCATAAATATTTCGTTTTTTTAGATCAGAAATTATTTTTCATATGGAGTAAGAGGTTCGATGAGCCTGTACTAGTATCGAGAATCGCAAGGTGCTTTATAGATTTAGCACAGGTTTAGTCTACACCACAGTTCTAGATCAACGGATTAAGAAGCGGAGGGAGAAAAAAGATCTACAGTCAATATTCCGGCCAAGGTCAAGAAATCTGTAGATCTATTAACATTTATCTAAGAGTGAAAAAACTAATCTATCTGGGCAACCCATTAGATAGTTTTCAAGGGTTAACATTTTGTCGGTTGATCGGCCAGAATTGGGTCAGTTTAACTGGTTTTAGTAAATGAACCGAGGACGATTTTCCCTGTTTTTTTTTTTCTCTCAAAAAGCACCTTTTATTTGTTAGAAAGACGGTTTCCACAAGGAGAATAGCAACAGACAAACTATTTTATAAGCCATTATGTTAGGACTGTTTCCCCCGCAGCCGTGTTTAGATTTAGGCCTATTTAACCGTAGAAGATGTACGCTGCCATTGCCTAGAAGACCCAGAAAAATATAGGCCTGTTACTGATAGACGTGTATTATAACCATGCAATACAACTGGATTTAAAAGACAATCTAAATGTAAATGTGGACCTTTTTCTCGCTGTGGTAAACTATAACTTGAATGGATTTCCTCAAATTCTTCCGATTTCTTCCATAACGTTTTCGCATTTTCTAAGTTTTTTTTCCGCGTAAGTTTGTCTTGCTTCGTTTGCGGTTTCATAAAACAGAAAGATATACAACACAATCAATTCAAAATTATTTCTATTGATATTGATTTCAATAATAATTTTATTCAAACGATGTCTTTACATATAAATAGTGATTATTGATTTTAAAAAGTATTTTAACAAGAATACATTTAAATAGCCTTAATAAGCCTATACTGCAGTTGAGAAGGTCGGTGCTTTCCGATAAAAAAACAACCTACTCATGTGCAAATTTGATTAAATAATACGTTCGGTTAGACTACATAAATGAATGGAAAATGTCTGACAAGTCGCCAAATCAGTTAAGGTTTATATAATACACAAACAACTCTTGTATTTATGAAATCACGAAGTTTTTGTAGTGCCTGTTTTGCCAGCAGCTCCTCTGCAGCATTAAAAACAAAGTGGCATTCTTTTGAGATGCGGTGATTTTCTCCACCTCAGCTGATATTTTGGGTGATAGCAGTGTCCTTTCTCGCGGCGGTTATTGCGCCTCTCAGATTATTTTGGTGATAATATTTTGGGTTCAGACACCATCTCTCTCTGGGTTTGGACCGGGAGGTCGGGAGATAGCCTACGCCATCACCTTTGATAAATGCTGCCAGACCTGCTACGCTAGTGCTGACTCACACACACAAAGCACAAACAGCATTCTGAAAAATTCAATCCTGAATCCGTAGCACACAGTGCAACGTTTGTCTGGGTATTCACGGTTACCCAGTGAATATGTATGATGCAAGTGAGAAGGCCGTTGGACCGTCCATCAGTGTTTGGTAGATTCAAGACGCGCGTCCTTGCTCACTTCAGTCCGTGTTGTGTTTCCTTGTGTCGTCTCAAATCAACCTTCCGCTGGAATCCTTTCCCGCACAGGTCACAGCCAAACGGTTTAAATCCCGTGTGCTTTCTGCTGTGCGTTATCAGATTTGAGCTCTGACTGAAAGCTTTCCCACAAACTTGACACTTGTGAGGCTTCTCTCCTGAGAAACAAAAACCCTTACGTCAGCTCTTGGTTACTTGCCTCGTAATCATTTTTAAAAAGAGTAATCCATTAGGCTAAATATTTTAATAATCGACAAGCTAAAGTGCTAGACCAGTTAGGCTACTATGCTTTGGTTTGCGGTTGTTCCTAAGGGTTTACCATAAAACACTGGGGCGTTAACAAGAAACTGAAATCAGCACAGAAAAGAAGTAAAGAATTTGGTGGATTCGTGGTGGGGTCTGTCTGAACTGCATAACACACGCGTACGTCAAAACTTCATTTTATAAGGTGAATACTGATGAAGACTTTAATGTACCTGTGTGGATAAATGTATGCTTTTTCATGTCAGATTTCTGATGGAACCTTTTGCCGCAGTACTGGCACGGGTAGGGTCGCGTGTCGGAGTGAATCAAGAGATGCGTGGACAGAGTGGAAGATCTTTTGAAACTTTTCCCGCATATTTTACAATCAAAACTTCTTTCCTGTGGAATGGCAGATTACTTATTAAAATTAATTACACATTTTAAATAGGCATCTATGCCTAAAACGTATGCACCTGTGGTTCTTTCAAACACAAGGAACTGAATGGCCCTACCTGTGAATGAACGGATCTGTGTTGTTCCAAGCTAACCGCGTGCCCAAATGTTTTCCCACAAATATCACAAGCAAACGGTCTTGTTCCACTGTGAGACCTTCGGACGTGGACCTCTAGGCCGTGTGGCGTTGAGAACACCTGTGGCGCACAAAACATCATTCTCAGGACTTTTGTGCCATCCGAGCTGCGAGCCAAGCCTTTTAAGTCCGGCAAATATGAAACAGCAACGCTGCGTAAACGTACCTTACTGCATTTGATGCATTTAAAAGCGCCGTTTAGGATCAGGCGACTACATATCCTGGCAGTGTCTGTTTTCATCTCTGCTCCATTTCCGTGAATGTTTCTGTCCACGTACAGTCCAGGAGCGGTGGCTCGTTCGAACAGGTTCGCAGACGACTCGTAACTGCCATAAATACCTGTTCCAGGGCCTGGCTCGTTGATAAGAGTGGGTTCAACTACTCTTTCACTGAAATAATTCAGTGTGGTACTCCGCTCTAGATCCAGCGAACGATGCTGGCTGAACCTCTGTTGGACCAGCTGTCTGATTTCAGACCCGGAGTAGCTGCCCCACTCATAGGACCTGAAGGGCACGGCGAATGGTTGCGTTTCATCAACTGACGGCGAAAATGATTTTTCAGAGTCTGCTGAGGGGAAAGAATGAGTACTGTCATGTTTTTGTGTTGTTAGCACCCATCTCTCAACTGCTCCTTTTGTTGATTAAATAAAGCCTATTGTGTTTCAGTCTGTCAGATACAAATCAGGTTTGTTTAAGTAATGTACAAAAAAAAAGTTTTATGGCCTTCTACTAATCTCTAGTTCAAATGCACTTTATTTGTGATGAAGGGCATACATTGTTATCACAAGTTACAAACAAGATCGAAATTTTAAATGCCTGAAAATAGCTTTCAATTTGCATAATAACACGCAACCAACCTGGTGATGCTGAGGGCGACGGGGGCCGCCAGCAGTCCTCGTAATCTGAAGACCGATCACACACGCTTCCCCCGCAGCTGAGAGGAGATTTGGAGGAAAATTCTGCGGTGTCTACAAGATGAGATTCCGGTGAGAAGGCTCCTGTCGTATCGACTGTCATGACATCTGGACAAGACTCCGAATCCTCTGTAATCTTGCCTTCTATAATTTGATCATAGTAGATAATTGTATGCATATCCAGTATGATACAGGCCGAATGGAAAGCAAACGTATCATATGTAAAATAATAATAATTCAAACGTATAAAACTTTTTAAAAAGCAATTTTTTTCTTAGAAAGTTACTTTTTCGGATTATTCACCTGTTTGTGAATGCGAGTATAAATAACAGATACCCTGCTTTTTCTCATTAGCCACCAACAACTTTTAATGTCTTAATTTAATGTAAACAAATCAAGAATATGCGTATTAATATCATTTAATCATATTTACCCAGAACAGTCTCGTTTTAAGTGCGGACATACCTTCACACATATGCGCTAAAATATGATCGAGCCTGTAGTAGTCATTATCCTCTAAAGACCGCGGCTGGTGGTAACTGTGAGCCTTCTTGCTTTTCACCAGAAACGACCGAGGCATTTTCTCTGTTCTCTTGATCCCTTGTCCTGTAGTTTATAGAACACCACTGGTGAGTCGGCAGTGTAGTAGTCCGCTGGATGCAACAACTGTTTTATCTCTATTGAAGGGGCACTGGATGAAGGAAACAGATCCTGTATAAGGGAGCCTGACAGAAGTCTGAGCATGCGCATTGCCACTCGCTCGTCTGCCAGGTGTTATAAAGACAGGTGCTTTAAAGGAACTACACACAGTGTTTCTGCTATGGGCCTGCGATTGGTCCGACCCTTCGACTGAACGCGAGCAGACAGTTCCGCAGGGAATTGGGACCAAGGCAATCAGGATAAGTGATACACTGCTTTATCAATGCGTTACTCGATATCTAACAGCAGGAGAAGAGGAAATGCGGAGACGAGCAGTGGGGCACGAGCGAAAGGCTGTTGCATCAGAATGCAGTTTCAACATGAAACATTTTCTGCAGTGTTCGCTTTCATGTTTATCCAGGAAGAGTATAAATGAAGTACGAGTTACATAGAACGGTTTTCCATTTAGGTGATTTGGTTAAATTCTTCATAAATAGAGATGTTTAGAGCCAGTAGTTTCTAATAGCCTAGATACGTTATATTACACACATAACGTAATTACAGTGCACATCGTGTCTATTATAATAAAGGAATTAAGAGAGAGATCATGTAGTTATTTAAGTCTGTGTGTTTACGTTTTTTTCTCGTCCAAAATGACCAATATGAAATAAAAGTTGGAAGCGCTCGTTGCCCACACGAGCGTGGTCTCGGGTTTCACGCCTCTTTTACGTGTTCACTGCTGAAACAGAGCAGCCTTGTTCTCCTCGTGTACGGAAGGGACGCCGGTGATCTGTTGCGGCCCCATGACACCCGGTATAACAGGGCAACGTATTCAGCTCCCGCGGCAGACGGACCGTAGGTACCCGAATTGATAGTGCCCCCTCTCTCACCTGCCGTCGACTCCTGCCTTTCAAGGCGTGGACACCCTCCTTCCTTACGATTACAGTCTGTATTTTAGTGTAGGTTAATAAAATGCATAAGTCTGTGAACTGATAATCTTAGATTTAGCTGGAAACGCGTATCTTTAGAGGGGTAGACCCTGGATTTAAATCAACCATCCGCAAGGGCGCAGGAAATCAAAGCTCAATGTGCTTTCTGTTGATTAGACGCGGCACCCCGGGCTATCCGGGCTTCGTTAGATTAGGTCACGATAAAACACAAACGAAACCATCTTCAGAAACCATTAGTCTATTTTTGTGTCTTCAGAACAAAAAAGTGAGCCTGTTGAAAGAGTTTGAAAACATAAATTATGCAAAGCATGTTGCATAATTTACGTATTTGTTTTCTTTCATTTTCTCTTTTGTGTTTTTCTAAATCTCACTCGCATAAAGAAACAAAAATGTTTGCAGACGAATTTTCGCAGACGACAGTACCACTGATCGAATAAATACCTAAACAGAGCGAAGAAGGTTAGAAACATCCTGCCAAATAGTTTAATCGGGCGTGTTACAAGCAAACACTGATTAGATATCAGGAAAAATATACAAATCAAAAACATAGTTTTGAATCAAATTTGAGAAAATCTCTTTTTTTTATTTGAAGAAGCACTCAGCATTCTGGTTCTCAGAGAAAGGAGGCAAGGCACATCTATTCATGTATCGTTGTTGTAATACGTTCCTTTACCAAGAGCTTCATTTGACGGACTACAGCCCATAGATTATGTGAACCACGTGCGTTTAGCAGCATTTGCGCGAAAATGCTGGCAACGTCCTAACTGCATTATGAACAAATAACGTTTCTTAATATAGACTCTTTTTTTAATAGTTTGTGCTTATTAAATACCTAAGATCCAACATGTCTAGATATCATGGGGTAAATTTCTTCTATAACCACGTGAAGTTTTATATACAGTCTAATTTGTCCATTGCAAATAATAATAAAGTTATTAATTAAAAACACTGGTTAATAATCTAAAACGTATAATCTCTGAATTTAACCATAAGGTTCGAACTATTTGAAAAGCGCGCTTTTCAAGTCGTGATTTGGTGATTTCAAAGCTTTGATTGAACGTTAGATGCTAGGGAACACTCCACTATTTCAGAAATGCTTACGCTTTCTAAGTCACACTTCGAAATTATATGCATATCGCTTACCTTTTATTATTAAGGATGGTTTTTCGATAAAATGTTTTTTCTTTAGTCTGACTGGAACTCTATACTATAAGCATGATGAGCGGGTTTAGTCCGAACTATAAAAAATACTTCCTGAAAGTGTTATTTGTAACACGCCTCATTAGCAAATCTGAGTTTCACGTAAGAAGGGTATTATAGGCCGTCACACTGCTCTGTAGTTATTAACTGATAACTCAAAACTGATATCACTCCCAACTTTATAAACGCGTTAAATATTTTTGCAGACTATTTTATAAGTGTATTGTTATGGTAATTTGCCATTTTATCGCAAAAAAGAAAAAAACGAGACTTTGTAACGCTTTCTTCAAACACCGTTTTTATTCAGATAATAAGAACCGTCTGTTAACATCCCACACCGAAGCTTCACTTACCGGTGAAATTCCATCGACGCTCCGCAGTTCTTAGCATATAAAGCCATTCAGCGTTTATGATCTGTACTACTGCACACAACATTGAGCAGCACTGCTGCGTTACGCATTCAGATGCATTTCAGGAATAGGTCATAATATTAAAAATGTAGATGGACTCCCTGTTTTGGTAGTACAAGGAAAAACCTGTCCCGGTCGATGCTGCGCTGAGCATCTGGTAGAAAAGCCGCATTTTATTACAAATGGCAGAGCATAGATACCACTGTAATAAACAACAGTAGTGTGTTTTTGTAAGGGATAACTCGCGTGGATGTCACACGTGCCTGGGTTCAGGATTGGGTTCAGTCACGTCGGATCAACCAGTTCCATCATATTTGGTATTATATTCTCTTTACTTTGAGGCACCAAAAGTATCGTGAAGCTTTTTTCTTTTAGTCATGCTAGCTGGTGCATTTATTTATAGTTTTAGTTTGTGGTCGTTTAGTTTGTAGTTTGTGGCTTTTGTTGATCTGCTAACACTTGGCAACAAAATAATGACTGAAGAGATGTTACTCGAAGTGAAACATGTCGCTTTCAGATTTAAAGCAATCTGATATAAGGTATATGCTGAAAAGTACTGTTTATTACACCACTAAAAAGAAACGAGCGGCGTTGGCAGATGTGTCGTACATACATACACAGGAAACACCACTTGCAGAGCCTCCATACTATTAAAAGCACTAGAAAGTCTCGAGCGCGAAAGACCTCGTTGCAGATTTTGGGGGGAGGGGGGCGGGTATATCTGGAATAAAGTGTTTTGGATGCACGACGGAAAGACGCGTAACCTGTGTAACAGAAACAGCATTTCACTTATTGATAGCGAGATCTATCCATCTATCTCTGCAGATGTTAGTGTTAAAACTCGGGCATGTTAGCTGTAACTGGAAATCACTATTGTTTATACTGAAATGACTGCTAATGGCAGCAGTAGGACAAATTCTAACATCAGCATAAAAAGATCTTGCAGTCAAATGGCTAAAAGGTTACTGACCGTACGTCATTACACAGCTGGATGCTGCCCTGGCAATAAAGAATATATATTTGAAAAACTCATAACACACTAGGATTTCCTTAAGTGTAAACAGCACACAACCAAATAAACGGGGTATCTTTTTTCTGATTTAGCTTGAAATTGAGCTCATATGTGCCAAGTATGCCATTTTCTGGTATAGGTAAATACTGCCAGTATACTCTTTAACTACCATAATCACTGCCATCTGAAATCTCAAGTGCTAAAGAACAGGACCAAAACAACAAACGCTCATGCTCAAATACATTTAGAGGCCTCTGCATGTTATGTGCAGAATATGACTGCTGTGCAAATAATCAAACACTCGTATTATAATTTTACATCCTCATAATTGGTTTGTATTTGGGCTGGGAAGGGGAAGGAAAGACAGAAACTAAAGAATATCAGTATCCCAGTTTGTGACGTTTATAAAATCTGAAACATGCTCTTTTCAAACATGCTTGAAAACACTGTGAAAAGCAACCCTTGACAATTTCCCAGGCAAGATATTTTGTTAAGATCCACATGGGAAATGCAGAGCTGGTTACAGTACAGAGAGAACATGGGATGAGCACTGTGTTGGTTCAAAAAAAGGTCTCCCAAAAATGGTGATCACATCCTTTTTAACCGAATTATACACCTGTACACTGAGGATCTGAAATCCATTACATACATACATACATACTTTCAAGTCATAATGGAGATGCAAAACCAACAAACAAAAGGAAAAAAAAAAGTCAAAGAACATGTACATATATACACGAAACAGGAAGAAGCCCTGGCGTTACTTTTGAAGAAGCCCTGGCGTTACTTTTGGTCGTGACGACGCTGATCAATGTTGCTTTGTTTCATGTTCATCTAAAGGATAGTGTTTCTAAATCTTCAGTACATTTCCCTCAAAGTGATGTACACCCACAGATGCTCTCCATGTTTTGTTTTTTGATGGTTTAGTTAAAAATAAAAAAATAAAAACTAGTAGAATGGGGTTTTATCATTATGCATAAAATGCTATATAAGCCAGTTCTTCCCTGGTAGAGTAAAGCACAGGGTAACGGAAACCAAATGCCCTCAGACATCGAGGAGTTTTGTTCCAGTCCTGCATGGTCTTAAAGAGCCCGACACTCCAACAACCGCTGGAATCCTACACAAAGTCGTGGTATGAACATCCGACTCATTTTGGCAAAACAAAATAGGTAAGGCAGATGTGAACCCAAAAAAAAAAAAAAAATTCGAGTTCATGGTTCGTAAAGATGATACAGACATTTTAGTTAAGAGCTGGGTACATGTTGATGGCAGTTTTAGACCTGGGTATAAATATGAGCACAAGGGCGTAATTTTCCCTTCCAGACCACAGGTGGCAGTCTGTTGTATTAGTGTTTGTGGTCACACAGTGGTGGTCTTATGGCTGCTGTTTGGGGGAACAGTGAGTCTCAGATCTTCCCCATCCTCCTCTCCACCACTGTCCGAGTCAGCCAGCTGTGGGTGGAGTGTGATGCGCCTGCCACCCCCACCGGCACTCAGGTGTGATGGTAGCTTCACGCTGTCTTCATCTGAGGACTGGTACAAATCTTCATCCCCTCCGTAGTGATTGACAATATGAATACCATCAAAACTGGTGTGGCTGGGAAAGGCCCTCTGCCTTTTTAAACAACGAATCTGAGAACAAAGAGCAGAGTATTATTAAGGTCTCCCAACACAGCCATATCAGACAGTGGAAGATGGAATGTTTATCACACAGATCCACAGACCAAATCAAAACAGTGAGCTGATAATTATTCATGATGAAATAAAGGGGAAAAAAATTGAGCATGCATATCATCTCAATGTCCAGTGAGTTAAAACATGCACAGGAAGATGAGCTCAAGTCCGGCAGGTAAACTCCATAAGGAACAGGTAAACTCCATAAACTCCATAAGGCTCCACTGTTAAACTGGTCCACACGGTATTCTGTACCACACTTTTATTAGATCAAATACTGTGTTAGTTGTAATGGTCTTACTGACTTAAACCTGATGCTCTTAGCTCAATAACAAATCCTGGTTTCTTATATAAAAGACACAATACAGTTTACTGGTACAGTAATAAAAGCAACTGAACGATGAAGCTGACGTGTTATAACCTTTTAATCAGGTATGTGTAAATTTACTGGTACAGTAATAAAAGCCACTGAACGATGAAGCTGACGTGTTATAACGTGTTATAACCTTTTAATCAGGTATGTGTAAATCGTCTTTCATTTACATTATTTTTGCCTACTAGTTTTAAACATGTTTTAAACACATTTACACTATTCTCTGCCCTTAACTTCTTTTCACACCACTGAATCAT
>JAOYMR010000017.1:3176584-3198035 GCA_025802075.1 Tenebrosternarchus preto
TAACTGATCCTATACTATAGTTCTATAGTTCTGTATAACTGATCCTATACTATAGTTCTATAGTTCTGTATAACTGATCCTATACTATAGTTCTATAGTTCTGTATAACTGATCCTATACTTGCTCAGAGTCTCATAGAAGAAAAAAACCTGTGAAAGTTGTGATGCATTTGGCCGCTAATCTCAGTTTTCCTTCACATCATCCCATAAAGCTCATTACTATTCTGTTTGGATTCCAGGGCTGGTTTGGACTTCAGTATAGAAGATCCAGAAGTAACTCACCAAGATTTGAAAGACTTCGACCTTTGAAACACATAAAAAAAACAACCCTAGTAGTTACTTTATCAGTGTATCAGATGGGGAAAACTTGTGTGAGGTCTTGTTTTTCTAAATATCAATGGTTGGCACAGAAAAAAAAAAACAAACCCTTTGGGAGCCATGACAACATGGTGTGATTTGTGTAAACCTGCCTACACGTTTAACACAAATGATGCCATGCATGTTCCCCTAGACTGAAGCCTCTGGACTCTCTGTGTACAGCGATCACCATGCAGCTCAATCTCTGTTGCATGTTTAACGTTATGCTCGCACAGAAGCAAAGTCTGCTTTGATTCTAACTCGGTAAGTATCTAAAACCTGATAGGAAGTGGTTTCACATATAGCAGTGAAGATAGCAAGAGCTACATAAGCAACTTCTTCGTAGACCGAGAAATTCAAACCCTTCGTTTGCTGTTTTTGGTCAGCAGAGAGAAACTGCTGATAAAATGAAACGACTGCACTCTGCAGGGTGTTTGTTTGATGATGCTGAACACTGTACAGGTGTCATGGTTCACTACTGTGTAAAGGAAAGCATGTTTTGTCCATGTTCGTTGAGGCCCACAGAACACGTTTTTATGAAACCAGTGCGTGTGGATGAGAGTTTTCAGCTGGCAAGAGCGATTCAGAAGGTCCAGAAGCCTTCAGAGAAACCCTGAGGCCCAGAGGCCTTCAGCCATCATGTGTCGAGTTGGCGTGCTGGTGTTAGACGCAGGAGTTCATTCTGAAAGGGATCTTTCCAGCCAGTGTCTGAGGTGACTCAGAGCATGTCTGCGCAGCCAAGGGGCACTAGCACAGACCTGGAGTTTTCCACCAGAGGAACACGTGGTTTAGGTGTGGGAGGTGCAGCTGGTGACCTGTTGAGGCTTTATGGCTTACAGCCTACACTGGTTTGGGCTAGGATGTGGTCTACGAGCGAAAGTCACATGGAAACGGTGAACTCATCCTTCACTCTGAGCCGTGTTTTAATGACTGACGGGCTGGAAATGTTTTAACGATATACGCACTCTGCAGACGTGGCCAAAGGTCCAGTCTTCGAGCAGGACATGTCGACAGGACGGTCCTCTTGTTTCCACCCTTGTTCTTGCCGAACCAAATCTGGCTGCAGGGCTGCATGACGTGGTAAATCAGGCTCTTATGCCCACAGCTATCAGGGCATAGAGAAGTGTGGCTAACCAAAACCACATCTACAGAATCGGTGCAACAGCCAAGTGCATCTGCATCAAGACGCATTGCTTCTCCAGCATTTCGGCAAATTACACACGAATTGCACAAAAGCAAATCTTATTCACTGAGGTAAAGAAAAAAAAAAGGTGATCACACTTCAGAGAAACAGCCTCCCAAGAATCAACGCAAGTATCAGATTTATCTTGACTAATTCTGCTACTACATCCAGCCTCTAGAAGCAAGGTGACTGTGCTGATACTGCAAATAAAATAAAGTGCAAATAATGTTGAGATATTGAGTGTAAAATTTTGAGACCTTGTGGTAACACCTCAGTGCTGGGGGGGGATTCACAGCCAAGCTAATAATTAAAACACTTAGAGACACGATCTTTCCCACGTACAGACAAGCCTCGCTGCGGGTCTCGTCTTCCAACCACTGAATCATGAATCATTTCATGAGCAGACACTCATTTGGAGGGTGTAGATTACACTAGTTTCTAGACCTGATCAGCGTTGGTTCCACAGTGTGCATCTCAATTTGTGGCTTTAGTAACTCTTGGGGTTGGTGGGCAGCATGAAATAAGGCATATAGTGAAAACAGACCATCATTAACAAACCCCCTCTGGAATCCACCAGTGTCAGGCAAGGATAGTTGAAACTGAACTCATTATAGTCAGTACAGACTCTACGTTTCAGATCAGCTTTCACACCAGGCAGGTCTGGCCAGACGTCCGGTCAGCTCATACGTAAAGAGAGGAAGTGACGCGTGAAAGAACCAGTGGTGCGACTGGAGCTCCAACTCTTACCTGAATCTCCAGCTCAGAGATCTGCTGCTGAAGCTCAGCCATAGCAGCCATGTTATCAGCTTCTCTCAATCTCACTGCCATCACTTCCTCCTTATTCTGAGACAGAGAGGGACAGGGGGAAGAGTGAGACAGAGAGAGAGAGACAGGAGGAAGAGTGAGACAGAGAGAGAGAGAGACAGGAGGAAGAGTGAGACAGAGAGAGAGAGAGACAGGAGGAAGCGTGAGACAGAGAGAGAGGAGGAAGAGTGAGAGAGAGAGAGAGAGACAGGAGGAAAAGTGAGACAGAGAGAGAGAGAGAGAGAGAGAGAGAGAGAGAGAGAGAGAGAGAGAGAGAGAATTATCTCTTCATTACAGAATCTCAAAACAGCACCCACAGGTTCCTCTTTACAGGAGTGGATTTGCTGACTGTCACCCCAGATAAGAGCTTTTACTGAATCAGTAACAGATGACAAATCAGCATGACCTTCGCACCACATGGTGAGGTCTGGTCTGCCCTGCGCTTCATCACAGCAGAGGCCACAGCACTGTGAGTACCACCCCCCACCCCCGGACAGGCCCAAGCCTCGCTCACCTTGCATTCGATCTCGGCCTGCTTGCGCTTGACTTCCTGCAGCTCGCTGTGCAATGTCTTGTTCTGATTGGTCAGGACCTGCAGCCGCTCCTGTAGGCGTCGCGCCTCCTGCTCTGCCCGCCGCAGCTGGTTGCTGTGGATCTGGTTCTGCATGGAAACACCAAAGTTAGCAAATTCCAGCTTAGCCAAGGGAGGATGTAAAAAGAAAAGACCAGGAGGCCCAAAAGCCTTGCAGTGGGTCAACAGTTCAAGCGAGGAACTTTTGAACCCTGATAAAATCAGGCAGTTGAACTCGGCCAGCAAGACATAATCAGACGTTACTGCAGAATCTATGACTCATGAAGAATTCATCACTTCCATCAGAATGTTTTGGAACACTAAAGTATAAGTGATTTGAACAATTACTATTACAACAAGAAATATACATCCTCGAGTCACCCC
Organism: Tenebrosternarchus preto; assembly: GCA_025802075.1. Taxonomy (NCBI): domain Eukaryota; kingdom Metazoa; phylum Chordata; class Actinopteri; order Gymnotiformes; family Apteronotidae; genus Tenebrosternarchus; species Tenebrosternarchus preto. The sequence continues at coordinate 3,179,883 of JAOYMR010000017.1, forward strand.
AGCCAAGAAAGAATTGGGGGTAATAATAAAACATTTATTAAATAATACATTTAATTATTATGTAATTATAAATAAACAAAAATTAAACATTCTTGTTTTTAATACGTGATCTTCAGTGATCTCTCCCAGTGTCAGCAGTGACGGGTCTCTTAAGCAATGCACATGCACGTGTTCCAAGGGTCACGAACCCAGAAAAACGGAGCAAAACGCATTGATGGGAAATACCGACTAAACCTCTCACCGAGAACATTGGGATCTGAGATCCCAAGAGACACCTGAGAGATGGACAGAGAGTGCACTGCTGTTTGAGCGTTTCAATAAACAAGGGGGAAAAAAAAAAAATCACAAAGGACTGCCAGAGTGTGAGTTTACATCACTACTGACCCAGTGGCACCAGCATCAGTGCAGACACACATTCAGCTCTTCCAACTTGATCCTGCCTGCTCAACATACTCAGTTGTCACACGATAATTCTCCTGTCTGCTCGTTTCATTAGGCTCTGCTTTGCAAAACAAAAAAAATTCTCTCTGGTATGGTTCCCCATTTACGAATCAAACATTTACTAAGAGCTGAGAGTGGCCACTGACATCTGTCCATTCGTTGACTTGTAAGGAACATTCTTCTCCCAGTCTGATTTTTTTTCCAAAACCACATCTTCTAATTTGTAGACCTGTCACTAATTCATCTTTCATTTGTACTGGCTGACAGGGGGTTTCTTTCACTGCTTGTGGAACTGGAATTCTGTTGCATGGCATCACCATGACGTATCGGTGTGTAGGTCCTCAGCCATAGCTGCCATCTCGGCCACTAGCAGCTAGCCTCTAGCGCTCTCCCTCTCTGGCGCTTCAGTACACATCATGACTTGTTCTTGTCGGCTGTATTTTTTGTGGCTCGTGCAACACTCTCGTACGAATCACGCGGTAAAGGAAAAAAGAAAAAAGAAAAACAGTAGTTACTGCAGTGCAGCAGATTATTTACATCAGAGTTTACGAGGTCATACACGTAACTCCGCGCTGATGCCAAGGCTTGGGGAAAGGAACGCTCTCATTTTGATGAACTATTGTTTTTAAGAATTTTCATTCTTTATATTATGTCAGGAACGTATGCGTTTTGATGACAGCAGCCCGGTTGAGAAAGATGGCACTTGTTCTCAAACTAAAGTAGCATGCCACTGGTGGTACACATGCTCCCTCTGCTGGTAGAAAATATATATTTTTTTAATAAAACAAAGATTCGGTTTAATGGTACTACGTGAACAGGCAAATATTTTCTGAGGGGCAATGTGGTTTAAAAGATTTGAAAACCACCACTCTAGAGGTTATGCAAGTGACTAAGCTCATTTAATACAAGAACATTTGTGCTATGGCTGTGTGTGTGTGTGTGTGTGTGTGTGTGTGTGTGTGTGTGTGTGAGAGAGAGAGAGATCGGTCAGACCTGTGTTTCCATCTCCAGTAACCTCTGCCGGGTCTCCCGGAGCTCAGCTTGAGCCTCCGCCTCTCTCAGTCTTACAGTCATCAGCTCATCCTGCAGTTCATTCGTCGTGTTTTTCCGAGGGCTGTCCTTCCAGCGGCCAGCTGTACGCGCCAAGTGCCTCTACAGAGCACACCATCAAAGAGTGTGTGTGCATGCAGGCGTGGTAGTGAGCGTGTGTGTGTGCGCGAGAGCTCGTCATCGTTTGAGCGTGTGTGTGTGTGTGTACACTCACCTGCCAGTGGTCCTCCAGGTCCTGTACCTGCTGTCTGAGGTCTTTGAGACCTGTTAGTGCTTCAGCCTCCCTCAACTTCACACCTATCAGTTCCTCCTGCAGACGTACCACGTTATTCTCATCTGGGAGAGACGTGTTCCTCTGCCGTGCACACACGCACACGCGCACGCGCGCACACACACACACACACACACACACAAATTTAAAAGTGAAAGACGCATTTTTTGTATTTTTTCTCATTAATTAATCAATCAAAATAAAACATGAAATAAACAAAGAAATCTGAAAGCGTACATGTAAATGTACCACTAGCAGGGTAAAGAGTGCTGGAGAAGCTTCACATGGTGTAACGTGAAACTTCTCCACGTCCGGCCCACATCAGTCATACCTTCTCCACGTCAAGCTCACCTTCTCGATGTCTAGGATCTTGTCCTGCATTTCTTTGAGGGCACACTGGGTCTCTGCCTCCTTGAGTCGGGCCTGCACCAGCTCCCGCTCCAGCTGGAGGATGAACTCCTCTGAGTAGCGTGGGTTCCCCTTCTACAGGCACAGAGAGGAAGAGGATCACACACCATGCCGGTTTCACAGTATGGAAACGCAGCCAAATCATCAACCTCTGTGCTGCTGGAGCCTTTGAGCAAAGCATCACAGCTCGTTTAAGTGCAAAGATAAACAAACACCATCTTATTGCAATGGTTTCATATTCACAAATGAATTCAGGCGATTCTGGTTGGAAAATCTGTCAGGAGCTGCTAAGAGAGTCTAACATTCTGGTGCCCCAACTGCAAAAAGCAGATCAAATAAGACACACTTCACCCAGAAATAAATTCACAAAGCAACATCACACACAATGCTGTTTTTCCAGGTCAGCACATTATCACATCATTCCTGTGTATAAATAAGAGAATACATGTGAATAAATACAAATAAAAGTGAATAAATAAAAATGTATAAATAAATGAGGAGATATAATTCTCTCTATGGTCTCTGTGATCAGAAGGCATGTATTGTTCAGTCAGATTCCAGCATCGCACAGCAGGACTGTTCGTCTCCTTAACACCAGTCACCGAATTGCTTGCTCATATATATTCATGAGGCTATTTAGCATAGTCAAGCATGCAAATGACCAGCACTCTCCTCCAAACACTGCGTTCCAATCTGCAGTCATGTAAATGAACCAAATCATTACAAGAACTGCCAGTCCCATTTCTGCCACTGTGTTGCTAGGCAACACTGTATGATTCCCTGCAAAAGGTGTTTAAAAGCACCAGATTTTTTTGATCCCCTTGATCTCTTTCTCTCTCTCCAAGCAGCAGGCTCTGATCAGTCCTCCTGTCCCATAGGGGGCGCTGTCTGTGAGCATTCCTTACCGCAGGCTGCTGCTGCTGGAGCTGCCTGATGGTGCTTTGGGCCTGTTCCAGCTGCACGCTGGCCTCCTCGCTCTGCTGTTTCACTGTGGCCAGTTCCCGCTTGACCAGGTAATTTTCCTCCGCCTCCTGTGCTCGCGTCACCTGACCCTGACGCAACCAATCACGGACAATATGCGAGATGAACCAAGTGGGCGGGGCGCGGGGGGGGGGGGGCGAAAATGCGAATGACCCAGTGGGAGCATTAAGCTACAAGTGGATGTTGTGAAGGGCCAACATGCGGTTAGCAGTTTTTACAGGGATAATACATCTGGTGAGACGATCGCCGAGTTGATTTCGCAGATTACATTTTCTTTTTTAAAATACTTGATCGTGTGATTTTCAAGGGGAGATGATTCCATTAATCAACAAGATTAAAGGCAAGGGTTAAAATAGTTTTCTTTTGCATCTAAAATGAGCAGGACTTATTTTGTTAATCAAACTGAAATTCCCTAAAAAGTGCAGTTTTCAAAGTAATCCCAAGCATGCAAAGTGAAAAGAGCAATAAAGCTGAGCATTCGAGGTCTGATTAACTGGGATTTATCTTTGTTTTTCTTGGACATAAGGCCAGTCGATTAGGATGTTCTGGAATCTTTAAATTGTGCCGTTTACCCCTCTCTGTTTCTCCCAATGAATCCAAAACATTCAAATCACTGGACAGTTGCCCAAGTAAGTAGAAAACGTAATTTGAAAGAAGAGAGGCAGGAGGACAGAAGAGTAAAGATGATACCTGGATCAATCTATCTGCCAAGGAAGCACTTTCCTACAAACAGAAAATCCAAAAATGAAGGCACAGAAAGAGAGAGAGAGAGAGAGAGAGAGAGAGAGAGAGAGAGAGAATCAAAGAATATTACAATACAGAAGTGCAAAAACAAACAAAAGTGATTTCTGACAGTAAACTGTTCTTTTTCCTCCCCAACTTGAGGCTTTATCAAGCTTTATGTTTTTTGAGTTATGGAAGCGCTATAACCAAATGTCTGAAAAGCCTGTGCAGAATGGCCAGAGAAAGCTGGGGTAAAAAAAGACCATCAGTGGAGTCCGGAGGCGGCGACCGGGGTGTGGAACAGCATGACAGCAGTGACGAAGCAAAACAGCGCCCCCTACAGGAAACTCCAGTGGAAGAGCAGAAGACGCAGGAAACAATAAAGAGTCTGTGAGTGAAGGGGACAGATGCTACTCCTACATTCACATGGTCTCCATGCTCTTTTACCAGGTCTGCACAGGTGGCCTGGTTAGGCGTGGGGGTGTCTGATGGGGGGGTAGGGGTGGGCGGGGCTAGTAATTAGGTTAACATGCTCCTCATGCAGGAAGTTAGGGGGACGGACCAGAAGGAAAACGCATTGGAGGTGACGGGCACTTCCTTCTGTCTTGATGAACCAGCACAAACGACTCTCTGCCGCTTCCGTCATGCACAGCAGCACAGGCCGAGCGATGGGTATCCCAGCATGCAACACTGCATGCTGCTTTCATGGATTGAGTCATGGATCTCAGACACGACCAGGCAGTTAGTGGTACCGACCAGAGCCTCTCATAACGGTCAACATGCCTGAAAGGTGCTCAGCCATCTAAGCTTAACTTACCTGAACGAACACACACCAGAAGCACGGTACACACCTGCTAGTCAGTACTGATAGCCCTAGTTGGTAAGTATGTTTGTTACTGGTAGTGCAGATCCATGTTAGTACGTGATCGCACGCCTCTCTGAGCGACGGTTAGCAAGAGAGACGCGTCATGAAATGGACGGAGATGAAGTCAGCTTGACGATGAGTTTAGTGTGAAACGGTTTGACAGACAGAGCTTGGCTCCTCCCCTCCTGTGAAACACGCAGCACTCACTTTCTCCAGGGTGTCTATCCTCTGCTTCAGCAGTCTGTTCTCAGTGCGAAGTCTCTGCAAAGCAAGAGCGACCAAATTATGAGTCACGGCAACAATCACACATGACCTTTGGTTTGTACACATCTATGCTGATCCTTTTTGTAGTGTGGAAGTTCACCATCAATAATGAGCAGAATAAGAACGTCTGACAGAAAGCACAGACACCACAGAAAAATCTTTAAAAAAATGCATTCAAAAATAAACACTGAAGTCTCACCTTTATCTCCACCTGTTCCTCCATCTCCTTAGTTTTTATGGTAGTGTACTCTTTCTCCAACCTACAAATGAATAACATAAAACTCAAATTTCACACATTCACATCAACTCTTGGAGATATCAGATGTAGATGAGGTGCATGTCTTCCAGAGATGGAATACGCACTTCTTCATCTTCTTGGCATTGTACTTCACTTGGTAAGCAACCTGGATAACTTTGTCTGGTCCACTATCCAGCTGGTGAGGAATGACCTTCTGAAAATACTACAAGACCAGCAGAAATGGGCAGAGTTACAACTGTTCAACACGCCGTCCTCTCAACTGAGATCCTAAATGTACAGTAAAGGGGAAAAAACATGGTGAACAAACAAGGTGCAGTGAGCCAGCTCTGCTTTGGGTGGAGTAATGGACCTTCAGCACGTTCAAACTATCAAGTCTGAAAGGTGAATCAAGTCCCGCTTCAGATAAATTTGAAAATGGAGACAATACACTACTGACCGAAAAACAGATGGAATCTGGGGAAGCCAAAAAAAAAAAATAATAATAATAATTTAAAAAAAAACATGGTTGGCTGAGCCACAAGGTAAAACGATCTGGTAGGTGAGTAGTGGAGCAAGTCTGTTACTAAATGCAAAATGAGATAACAGAAATACATTTGGATGTAACTGGTAGTGTAACAAACCTGTAACATGCCCTCCATGTCCAGCTGGATGAGCTCTGCCTGATTCATCTGAAGGATGGCCAGGCCCACACGGAAAACTATCTCCAGGCCCTGCAATCACACCAGCAATCATGAATGAAGTATATGCAATGACCCTGTTCAACCAACAGATGGCAGTCATTATTCATATTTTGACATGAACTTCAAACAGCTCACAGTGAAGAGCAGCATGTAGCCTTACAAACTAAAGAAATACGTGTAAAAGTGAGTGAGTACATTAAAATATTATATTAAATACTAAATTGAAGCCAACTGCTGGGTTCTGCTGTGTGCAACCATCTTCTCACCTCGCACATGAAGATGTCAAAGATCCTGGTTGCAACAGGCAGAGGAAAGGAGGTGAGAAAGATGGTGAGAAACCAGGATGAGGCGTACATGGAAGTGTGGAAACTCTGGGCCTGGAAATGTATGTGGAGCTCAGGTAGCTGGTCCTAACGGAAAGAAAGACATCCAAGAACAGTGCCATCAATCCCACTGTCATCTCTTAGGAAGATACTAATTCACAGTAGAAGTTTTTTTTAAATAACACAATATATTCAACGTTTAACACCAAAACCTTATGGTAGATGAATATTATAACCAAATCTGTTAATATTAAAATCTGCATGAATGTCCTGGACATAACATGGAGGACATAACAGATACATCTGATACCATCCTAATCTTCCATTCAGTTAGTACTCATCCCAATTCATACATTCAGTTAGTACTCATCCCAATTCATACATTCAGTTAGTACTCATCCCCAGTCATACAGTCAGCATCAGGGATTTAAAATCTTGATTGAATGATTTGATATCGATTCTTATAAGCCTTAGATAAATCTTTAAAATTATGAGATGTGAAAAGCTGTATCGCAGCTTCCCTTCAGTCGACAGAGAGGGTCGTCCCAACCCGTCCCAACCCGTCCTAACTAAACGGACATCCAGAGCAACGGATTCGTACCCAACACTGATGGCACAACATCAATGACAAATGGAGGCCCATGTCTCATGTTTTACAGACACACAGCCAGTAATCTAGTAATCTAACAGAACTATTGTCAGTAATCTAACAGAACTATTGTCAGTAATCTAGTAATCTAACAGAACTACTGTCAGTAATCTAACAGAACTATTGTCAGTAATCTAGTAATATAACAGAACTACTGTCAGTAATCTAACAGAATTATTGTCTGAGGAAATGCAAGAGTGGGAGTTTGCAAAGATCCAGCTATCCTGACAGACAACGCTGCAGACATGATCCGTGCTGTGTAATTAACCACCTTGAGGCGGCTCTCAGAGTTCCACCTGTTTTGTGGTCGTTTGCCCGAGTAGCCGCATCGCGCCATTGTGTCATCATTGGCACTCCAACAAGCCACAAACTCGAAGAGAAGCAAAGGACACTGGGATTGCTGCACACAAGTTGGTGACCAATGTGGCAACTGGTCAGATTAGCGCAGTGAAGATGCCAGAACGTGTCCTGGAGCGGCGAGCGTTAAACTCAGCTCTGCTGTCACTGTGCACGAGTGAGAGGGAACTGAGTGGGCTTGATATAAAACCGCCTCTGGAGATGTGGTGAAAGGTTTTACATGACTGCTTTTAACAAAAAACTTAAGTTGCACTTTAAAAGCAAAAAGTGTGAGATAATCACAAACAAGTGTATGTTTACAACACATGTACACTGCTGTGTGTTGTACACGTTTAATAATAATAATAATAATAAAAAAAAAAACATTAATTGCAACTGTGTTGGGTTAATTTTTCATGTTAATTCATGTTTCATGTTATTAATGGTAATTTCAACATTCGCTCTCTAAAAATCTAAATATCCCTAAATGAATCGAGGCTGAATCTAACAGGAAAATCGGACTGATTTGGAACCGCATTCAATCAACAGTCGCCCCAATCATATATTCGGTCATAACTCACCTGAATCATACATTCAAACTGGTACATGCAGAGGCCCAGCTCAGCCATGCTGGGTTTGAACAGCTCTCTCAGACGGTAATCTTGCATCAGTTTCACAAACACACAGAAAGCTTCCTCTTCTGGCATCTAAACAGCACACAAATCCACCAGGTTACCAGCAGTGACTAACATTTCTTAACAAACTTTAAAAAATAATTACATAACACAGATATTGGTAAGTCTGTTTGCTACATTTATGTCATGCCTTCCCATACAGATAACAAGCTTTACAACTCAGAATAGGAAAAAGGAGCAACTGTGTGTTTGAAATGACGCTTCATTTTCTGGTGACCATGGTTACCTGCATGAGCAGCAGGCCCACAATGAAGGCGCTGCCCTGGCAGTAGCCCACCTCCCTGTCCACCAGCGAGTAAGCCTGCGACAACAGGAAGTGAACTCAAATGAGTGCGTGAGACAGAAGAACATGTAAACACGGCTTCAGGAGGGACTGCGTGTCAGAGGCAGGGATTTTCCAGGTAACGTTGTATTTGGTCGCCCAATCAGCTGTAAATAAAGAGTTATTTTGATTTGTGGAGTAAAATAAATCTCAGACATTGTATACAGTCACTGCAATCCAGCTTTTCTAATTACAATTATGGATACAACAAATAAGTCCACTGATGAACTATAGATGTGCAAAGTGTGGTGGATCCAATGAGTAATCAGTGCTATACAGAATGTTATGTGAGTGTTCCTACATCTAAAGATGTTCTAAGAGCCTAATAACTGTTATTATTTCTGTAAATGTACTTCTCACACAGCTCAAAATAATCCCAGTGATTGTGTCGGCCAGACAGGCCTGCTGTGTGAGCACTTCTGGGTCTATGTTTGCGAGAGTTTTATACAGCACAGTATCAGCTGACCACAGGAGCCGAACGCACGTATGCCCTGAATCAGCTGGACTCAAAGGAAATAAACAGGAATCGGCTGAGACTGTCAGCAGGAACGAAGGTTTAATTCAGCACCACTAACGGAACGATGAGAGACCTCTTCACTGACCTGCTCATGCAGGTGATTCAAACACTACGGCAGTAAAAAGAGTCCCAACTTACAGCACCAGTGACAAGGATACTTAATTAAATACATGAGGTCTCAGAATATCTTCATGTTTAGCATTTATTCCTGCCTGGTACCAGTGCACCTAAAATCGCTGATCAGGCAGCTTTACTCTGCTGAGCAGCAGAATCTATAACCAGAAGTGTGCAAGAGTCAGAAAACAGATCTATGGACACCAAAGAACTGCAGCTACAGAGGCCTGCCAAGCCTGTCTAATGAATACCTCTGCACAACCAAAACACTCATCTTTTAATTTTAGAGCCAGGATTCAATTACCAAAAATCCTCACACCGGCACCTTCTTTACCAATGGCATGGGACATTTACAGGAGTTTGGAATACAAACAACTACAGGAAGAAGTTGTACTGTTAGAACAATCTCAGGTGGTACTACTATCTTGCGAAGGCCACAACACTTTGAACCAACTACAACTACACTGACATTCAGTTTTTTAACTGATGTTTTCCTTCAAAGCAACTTCCTGGAGCTTCATTACCCGACCACAAACGCAGTGCCCTGACCCAGGTCAGCTTGCTTCCCAGTAGCAGTCACAGAACCCATCAGAACCGGTACTGAACCACTGATGTCCTGAACAACAGTCAAGTTCTCTAGCCCTGCTGAGCTGCCAATGGAAAGCAGAGAAGTTTGAGGTAGGAGGAGAGGATATAAATCAGGAGGACGAATTCACAACAGCAAAAGCCTTCAAGAGGAGCCGTTCACGTGTACCTTCATGACGTTAAAGAGGACCTCCTGGCCCAGGCTGTCCTTCTCCTTGAAGAACTCGTGCTCAGGGTATGTCCGTGCGATGTCTCTGCGGATGAGCTTCTCGCAGGGCGACGTCATCTTCAGCAGCTCCGAGTACTGGTCCTTTATGGGCAGGTTCTGGGCACTGCATAGCAGCTGCCATACTATTGCCCGGAAGTGATGTGGAATGCCCTTCCTGACTAGTTCCTGTATACAGACAAGCATAAAGGATAAAGGCCAATATCCTGAATGCCAGCTGGTGGTGACAGCTAAATGCATTCTGCACAAGTTTATTTATTTGGACGTCAGTTGGCATGACAGAGTAGACGTGATGAGTGTTTACTGGGATCAAATCTGTCCACATACTTTTCAAGACAATGCAATTTCACAGAACCCCCTACTACAAGCAGATTTCAGTAGCTTACTTTAATGGAGCTTACTATTTTTCTAACAAACAATCACCAAATCACATTTCAAAGGGCTTTTTGCCTGCTGGTATTTTCCAAGAGCACTTGAATACCACCCATGATGACCCTATCTGAGGATACTAAATATACCACCCATGATGACCCTATCTGAGGATACTAAATATAACCTGGTCAAAGATGTTTAAAGCAGAGCCAGGAGTCATTTTAACACAACCCAGCTGAGGGGGAGGGGAGGCCCCCATTCCTCCTCTTCCTCTGCTGAAGAGGACTTTAGCACTTCAGTTACAGACTGCTGGGGTTCACAGCTGAACATTCCAGAAAGTTCCTGAGAGTGGAGCCCACCCACGTCCACTCTCACTGGGCAGATCCCTCAGTGATGTGGGGGGCCAGCACACACGGCCTCTTTGTTAAAACAGCATAGTAGTAGGCTGCCATAGTAGGAGTCCTTTGATAAAGCACACAGAGACCATCTCAATTTTTTCTTGTGTAGGTCCAAGCTTGACATTTGGCTGACTTCTTTAGGTTTCTGGACTAAAAATTCTCTTGAGAAATTTGAAAGCAGGTTTTTTAACTTCCTCTATATATAAAAAAAAATCAAGCACACAAAAGACAATTAGCAAAGTCATAATCTACTGTGATTATAACCTCCCCAGATATAGAGCAGCTTGTGCCTTTGCTAATTCCCAGCCAGAACATGGATGACAAGGGTAACGTCTCTCCAACCTCCGCAGCACTACATCATCACTACATCATCAGCCATGTTCCAGCCCCTGTGGGTTAGTGTGAAGTGCTAAACCCACTCGGTCAGTCCCAGCCTGAACTCTTTCTCCACCCTTCAACACTTTTAAACAAACGGCACCCGGCAACGCAGAGTGAGCCCGGCACCCGGCAACGCAGAGTGAGCCCGGCACCCGGCAACGCAGAGTGAGCCCGACACCCGGAATGTTGTTGAAACAGCAGAACCCCACAACAGTTTCTCTTTCCCCACCCGCCCCCTGTAGACCCACTACAAATATTAGATATTATATATATTTGGGTTTTTTCTCTACTTCTTCTCCCCTGTTTTTACCTTCAGCTGCTTTTCCTTCTTCTTGCGCACGTCGTCCCACTCGTTGACCACACGACCCCACAGAATCCAGCTGTCCTCCTCCAGGTGGGACAGGTTGGACGAGGCCGAGGAGCTGGACACCAGCGAGGAGCCGCTGTTGCGCCGAGAGCCGTTCACCGAGCGCAGCGATTTGACGTCCGTCTCCAGGAGCCTTCGTGGCAAAACCCCACCAACAACAGAAGAGGAGGAAGAGCGTTTACTCCTTTCTTTATGAGTGCGTGTACTTAACCTGTTTGTTCTGTTCATTTCTACACCACTGAACTCCCAGCTTTGAGAGAGTCCAGCTCTCGTCCAAATCACAGCTGCCAACAGCAACAGGAGTGATGAAAGCATTTAGTCCTCAAAACTTTACATTAAACGGTATTACAGCAACGGAAGCTGTGGAAGCTCCTCGTTAGTGGAAAAGCAAACATGTTTTAACAGTGAAAGGGGGTTTGACTGCAGTAAAATAAATAAATAAATAAATACTTCCTTCCCTTTGGTTGGCGACAGACTGTTTAGGTACCGACTTCACACATAACGAAATGTTATGAGAGATGGATCTTTCTAATCAAGATCCATAATGTCTTCTTAAAAAAAATCTATTTGTACCTCTTTCTAACAAATAAATATGCAGGTCAGATTCTAAAGAATGTAAGGGTTTTGATATGAAAACGGCTTAATCAAACAGGAATAATTCCAGCACAGATGAAGATGGCCTGTCCACCACGACCACTCAACTCTTACGCATGACAATCTGGCCAGTGCCTGGAAATGAATGAAAAATCTATAAATGAACTATTTTTGGTTTCAAATAAATTCATCTGTAAACTACTCCTGCAGACATCAGGACAACATGATCAGACCCTTAACACAGCAAAGTGTAAAAAAAGACTGAAGGAGAGCCATCTACTAAAAGAACACAGTGATGTTCAAACCAAGCAGAAACTGACATGAAGCTTTTTCTGAAGCAAACGTGCATGTAGATGATTGATGAGAAGGTAACATGGCACCACTGGAGACATGGCAAGCAGGCTAGCAGCACGAATGCTGTACGGTCCAACAGGAAGGCAGTGTGTCAGATAGGGACTGACCCAGGATCAGCTGAGATGGGCCTAGCTCAGCACCCACGCGCCATCAGTATGGGTGCACACACACCACACCACGGAAACCTGATCTTGGAAAAAAGCACGAAAGCCAGGCCTCTCGAGTCACAGCAGGTGATGTCGTGGCTCTGAACCTCGTGTAGCAGTGTCCGGTTACGACCACACGTATGGGCTGCTCGTGGCCCGCGAGGAAGCTGGCGGCTCGGTCCAAACAGTCGGTACCACGGTGTGAAAGCTGAATGCCTGCTAGCACTTCCAGGCCATACAGTCAAGGATCAGGGAGGCTCTGGCATAGGGAGAACAGTGTGATGGATCTCACAGCAGCTTATTAGAGCAAAGCTGTGTGATAAGGAAACCTCATCTCTTAAACAGAGGTGTCAAAGTTAATGTGATCACATTATCTAAACATATTCCACATTCTTAACTCTGACAATAATGTACTCAAGTGAAATGTTATTGTGTGGTCCAGAGGAAGTTAGACATTATTTAAGTTGAACAAAATTGTCTCTGCATCTTGCAAAACTCTTCCTTTTTATCCATTTTCTCAATTTCATCCATTTATACACAAACAGTGACTCAGCAGCCGGAAGAATCAATAATCTTATTTAAAGATGATCCATTTACTAAAGTGGATGTGAACCAACAACCAAACTGTTCCAAAAAGCTGTGAGCTCCATCGACACGAAAACAGCCAAGAAGCAGCAGACCCCACACTGACCGAAGAGCATCTAATAAAAAAAAACTAAACGACTTCAAATAATGGAAGCATCTTGTTCATAGTAATGAAACACTATTGAAACACTCAATACTGTATAAATGTAAATGTACTTTTAATTTGCATACTCTCTACATTTTTATTTTATTTTAAAGATTTATTATAGAGAGCGTTTATTCTAGAACTTACTATTCTACTTTGCTAAGTCAGTATTTCCTCCTGCTACTTCACAATATGTGGGCTCTTTTCACCCTTGGAAAACTGTATATGGTTTTTCAAACTTGCTGTTACATTCAGAAAATAAATAAATAAATGTACTTTTTGGACCTTCTGTGCATATTTGACACTGCAGTTAAAACAGATGATTAAATTCCTCGCTTCAGACCTGCCAGTCCTCGTGCCAGTCACACCTGAGCACACCTGCAATACCTGACAGAGTACAGGGACAGAGCGAAAATGTGGACCGTCTCACTAGTTCTCTGAGGAATGGGATGTGATACACCAGCATAAATCAAACTAATAATGTAATGGCTGTTAAAATATTACCATTCGTTTGTAGTTTTTTGCAATAAAAATATAGTTTATTATTGTCCTTAGGCTCATGACGCTATAGTGATAACATCCCTACTCAATAATAATAATAAAAAAACATTATTCATAGTGAAGTGCTGGTTTGGTTTCTCCGCAGGATCGCTCTGGCTTTCTCAGCTGCTCTTCTCTTAATGGTGTTCTGTCTGCCCAAGAGCAGGGGCCAAGCAGAACACCTCTCCTCACAGCAGAGCACCTCTCCTCACAGCAGAACACCTCTCCTCACAGCAGAACACCTCTCCTCACAGCAGGGCTGTGGGGCAGTCAGGAGACGCCTTTCAGGTCTTCAGCCTTGTGCTTCCATTTCTTTACACTTATTAACATAAATAAATCAATCAATAAATAAATACAAATCTGCATTCCTATCGACATTTGACTCAGTGATTCTAAATCGTTTTAAACGTGACCTAGTTCTGCCTGCAATCACAGCTGCCTCTCTGCAAATGATTCACTGCTAGTTAAACATAACTGGTGTGACTTGGGTTTGTACTCGAGTTACACACTAGGCTCCAAGCAGCTAAAGTCTCTAAATATCCAGACACAAATCAACAGATGGAAGTCAGACTAACTGTCAGGAGAAGGGAAACACAAACAGTAAACAAACACGCTGATAGTCACAAACAGCTGTTCAGCATTGCACCTGCTGGAGGCTAACGGCATGGCCGATCTCAACACGCTTAGCTTGCGATACTGATGAAAGCAGAACTTTGTGGGCACATCAGACTGCTGTGAGGTCGATTAGGTTCTCACCACGTGAAGCTCATGCTGGTGTCTTCTTTCCACTACCTTCACTGCCGAGTGAGTGTGGTGTGGACAGAGAGGCAGCAGCTAATCCATCACACAGCATACACACGTTTGTGTGAGTGAGAGGGGTAGACAGAGGGAGATACACGCTCTCAAACACGCACACGTTTATACACGCGTACTGTTATCTACAAAATGAAAAGACCTTCAACCTGCGTCCCAAAAGAGCAAAATGTCTCTAATGTATGTGTATCTGCGCATGTGTAAATGTGTGTGTGTGTGTGTGCGCGCGCGCGTTTGTGCACACGTGTATTTTGCAGAAGCTGCAGATTTGCACTCTTGGGAGGAATCCAAGCAGTCAGTGCTCTTCAGATCTACCCAGATCTCCTTGGTTCTCCTCAGATCTCTGAGCCTTCAGAATACTTTTTGCAGAGAGAGAGCGTTAGCAGGAAGACAGGCACACTCAGCTCTGTGTGGGTGTACTGCTCACAAAACCCAATTCAGTGTAATGACTAATCCTCTGATCCAGGATCCACTGTGCGAGAAGGAGCTGAACACTACACAGCCTTCTTAACTACCTCCTGACGTTCTACGGTACATAAAATCTGACGCAAAAATGACTATATATACACTGTTCAACTAAAATATTTCTAAACAAGTACACTTGTCTACAGAATATCTGCCTGTCTAGTGACAAGGCCTTACATACTACAGACTATAAACATTTCCCACTTTCCTCTAAACAAGACAGAGAGGAGCATCCTGGCGGTGTGAGCAGCAGTCAGTGCCCAGCGAGGGTCCTTTGTTTACTTGCTCCAATATCAGACATGGAAGGCAGACCGTCACTTCAAGCACTTGGTTTCAGGTTGCTAAGCAGTTACAGGTCTGACTAACACCAGGTTCAGAGACTTCAGCTGAGGGGAGCAGAAGGCTGATGACTGCTTGACTCATCTGTGTTTCAGACACACACCCCCACCCAGTATAAGAACCCTGACTTCAGAAGATCAGCGTACAGCACTTCAGAAGTCAGGTCTGCACTGCCTTTGCTTATTCGGGACTTTAACACACGTGTTGGTACGTTCTACTGTTTTAATGGGGGAAGTCCAAGTTAGAGTCTCTAGATTCAAGTCAGACACAGCAGGCTTCAGTGGCAGCGTTCGCCACGGACCGTCCACAGGGTCAGAGGGCACATGGCCTGAGCAGCACGCCTGCTGTCACTTTTGTCAGAACAAAGGTCAAAGGCCATGCCAGGTCACCACATTGCGGCAAACTTCGGGACACAGAGAAACAGCAGTAGGACACACCATCCAAGCACCTCCCTCCCTCTCCTCCCTCCCTCCCTCCCTCCGTTTTTTGTTTCTCTGTGTTCTTCCCACAACAACAATCCCAATGGGAGAGCAGGTTTCCAAACGTTTGTCCTCAAGCACTTCTTGAGTGTTTCCTTGCTGATATTTGCCCGACTGCCCTGTATTATGTGAGGAAAAGCTGCAAAGGCAGTTGAAAAATTGGAACTACTCCTCCCACACATTCAGAGGATTGTTTTTTTTTTTCCCTTTTCTGAATATTATAATTGTTTTAAATATTCATACAATAAGCTGCCATAGGAAGGATGCCGTTTGCACACTGTTTGCATCTATGCAAATCCGTCCTAAAGCACCAGCACAGCTTGTTTACAATATTCTGCACGTGTTGTGCATTACGTACAAGGTGTTGTGTATTTTTGCACTGTAGCTGTTTGCATTTAACTACCTTTGTACATTAAAATAATGAACTGTATTTCGGACAGGCCTGACATACTCACTATTCATGCTGACCACAAACAGCCAAATTTAGATGACACCAAAAACACATAAATTAAACAGTGAATTGCACTCAGCGTGCAAATTAATGGTTATGACAACATCAACGGCCTCAGGAACAGCTGCTTCCTGTTAGAGGAACAATTCTGAACGGCAATTAACCATCCACCTGACAACATGGAGCGTCTGTATTCAGCCTGGAATCAGTCCAACGTTCCAGAGCTTCTAATCCCTTCTTATTAGCTCACTGTAACACTGCCCACCTGCTGATGAGAACATCTCCTTCTTCACAAATCATTCAGCTGGCCGACTACTGGGTCACAAATCAAATCAGCTTTATTTCTACGTATAGTGCTTTTAACAACAGTAGGTGTCTCGAAGCAAGGCCCCAGTGATCAAGCCAAGGGTGACGGTGGCAAGGAAAAACTCCCCAAGAGCAGGAGGAAGAAACCTTGAGAGGAACCAAGACTCAGGGGTGGAGCCCATCCTGTTCTGGCCAACACCGGTCACCACGACAACAGTATTAAAAAGATTAATATATAAAGAAATACAAAGAAAAATGAAATATAAGTATAAATATATACTTCTTGTCTATAATTCTTATTCTTAAGAGTCCTAGACCTCTTGGTGATCATTAATAACAGTCCAGGGCCGTGGAGATACAGGTGGCAATGCAGGGCAAGTAACAGGAAAGCCTCATCAGTCCTTTTACTCAGTATCATCAGTCTTTTTACTCAGTATCGGCAGTCCTTTACTCAGTTATAAAAAGCCAGATAGAAAGACAGTCATTAGCTCGATAATCATTTTGCCAACTTTGACAAATTATGATTGTGAAACTGGTCAATGGTAAGAGTGGTGGTAAAGCACACAGCACACCAGCCTAACAGCCAGGTACGGGTGACCCAGGAGGAGGCTCTCACCTGTTCTGTTCCTCCAGCTTGGCCAGCAGTTCCACGTCGTCCGGGCTGAGCTGGGCGGACGAGGGCGGCGAGGGCGAGAGGCCGGGCGAAGTCAGCGAGACGGTGGACGAGCCCACCGCGGTGTGTAGCGAGGAGGGCGTGGCCACCTGGCTAGCCATCTGACTGACCGTGTGTGACACAGAGTTCTTCACCCATGAAAGAGTTGAACTCAGCTTACCTGCCACTCTGTCTGTCGCCACCTGTGGGAGGTTCAGATGATCAGCGCTGAAAAGGTCATTTAGCAAACGGGGCATTGGCACTTTAAATTATTAGCATGTAGCTAGCACATTAGCATCAGCCTTGCTCAAGTCAAACCACATCAGTTAGCACACGGACAGGCCGTTTTTAAGTTCAGCAAGCAGACAATTCATAACTACATTAGAACCATGGGCTTGTTTGGAAATTCAGTCACACATCTATGAACCGATAATCCATTCTAGTGAAATCAAATTAAATTAAAAGTGTATCATTTTACCACCTCAGCACGGCTGCAAGCTCCCTTTGGCCAGTCATCGCTGGAGGAGCTCGTCAGCAGTATTCAGGGAGGCAGCATGACATACAGGTTTCAGGGTAGCGGTTCTTTACCATGCAAATAATCAAGGTAATAAAATGAAAAAATGAAAATGTCTTTCTGTCCACACGGTGGAAGGCAAACCTGAGAATACCATACTAGTGTGTCTCAGAGAAAAAGACATTTTCACACATTAAGGGTAAAGACTCTTAGGATCATTATTGTGAAGGGGTCTCCACTCCCAGGAACACCCTCAACCCGTCCCCCAGGAACACCCTCAACCCGTCCCCCAGGAACACCCTCAATCCGTCCCCCAGGAACACCCTCAACCCGTCCCCCAGGAACACCCTCAAACCGTCCCACTGGCTCTGCTCAGCCAGAGCTGAAATGCTCTTTTACATCCTAAACTGAAAGAGTTCAGATTAACACCTGCTACAAGGTTCAGGGGATATGCTGCACATTTCTGAAGAGGAAGAAAGAGAGAGAGAGAGAGAGAGAGAGAGAGAGAGAGAGAGAGAGAGAGAGAGAGAGAGAGAGAGAGAGAGA
>JAOYMR010000017.1:3204662-3225057 GCA_025802075.1 Tenebrosternarchus preto
AACAGTCATCAGGACTGCCTGTGATTGGTCAGGAAGCTTACAGAACAGTCATCAGGACTGCCTGTGATTGGTCAGGAAGCTTACAGAACAGTCATCAGGACTGCCTGTGATTGGTCAGGATACTTACAGAACAGTCACCAGGACTGCCTGTGATTGGTCAGGATACTTACGGAACAAAATACGATTCATTTACATACCATGACCCACAGTGTACTGGGACTAGCTAATATTTATATTGTTATAGCAAAAGGTTACTGATATTGAATCTGGCATGCAGGCTGAAATGAGAACCAACAAAACATTGCTTAATCATTGTTGCATGTTCTGACCAATATAATTTTCCATTTATTGACGAGCGTTTTCCCCAGAGATGTCCAGATGGTCTGCTCCTGGACTGTGTGGGTGCCAGAGACCCTGATTTACAACTGTGCTCTTTGTTAGAGGTTTACTACTAGCATGTTCCTTTCTTAGGTCTTGCCCTCCCTCGCAGGTGGTGTCCTTAGGAGAAACCTCAGTCAACACAGGGCACAAATCCAGAGTGCGGTGATAACCGCCCTCTTCATTTGCTTAAGAGGGAGGCAGTGAGACTGCTGGAATACAAAATGAAGGAGAACAGTGAATATAAAGCCTCTTCTAATGAGAGGCCCTACTGAGAGGCAGAAGACAGGAATCAGCAAAGTGAAGCTGGCCACAGCATTTACTCGGTTTAAAGGACTGTATGGGACTGTAACTGTTAGAACGACATAATAAAGGTATTAGATTCATGCATCATTTCCATTTAAGCAGCATGCAGCTGGGGATGGAGACCAAAATCTGATACCAACATGGCACCAGCAACTACATTCCTGATATCTCTGGAGTAATAACAATGTACATTTTGGAACCTCATTTCAGTGCCACAGAGGGATAGTTTGGTGAGAAATAAAATTCACATTTTTTGCATTTACCCTGGACTGAGAGGACAGAAATCAACAGCGATGACAATAAGGTTAACAAATAAATGTCCTCCTCATAAAGCTCCTCTTAAACTGCGCCCAGGTAGGAGGCCGTGGTGGTGGTGACGTTTTTATCCACTTCACAATGAGTCACGTTGTGTCCTAAAATACATTAACTAGTCTGTGAAGCTTTCATCAAGACCTGAATGCAATTTGAGCAGGTTGAAAGCAGCCTGACGATGTAATTATGAAGTAATGTAAAACGATGTAATTATGAAGGCTGTTCAGGTTGCTATTGACTTCCATTATTAGAAATGTCAGCAGTTTGCATCATTTATTCTAAACTAATGAAACAAAAATTTTCAACTCCAAACATGTCTGGGCTGTTGGACCACATCTGAATAAGTGTAAATGTAAGAAAACTTTCTACAGCAAACAGGTTTTCATCAGCTCACCAAGCATTCAGCACTCAGTAGCAGAAACACTAAAATCTGTTCGTGACAAACTATGCATTTTTTTTTTTTTCATTTTATATGCAGTGCAGCTCACATGAGAGGAAGAATCAAATTACTCTGTAGTCCTCAAACGAGCAAGTTTATATTTAATAGAGTGGGTCGCCCACATGGAGGCGGCCATGTTTAAAAGCGATTTAGTACAGAATATCTGAAACACCCAGGCCACTAGGTGTCAGTAATAATGTCCGTTTCATAACATGAATAAGAACCTTTGTATAAATGACTTATGGGTCCTTTAAAAACCACTGCATGTAAATGAGGAACACATCAAATTTAATGAAGCATCTGACAACACAAGGAACGCATTTAAAGGCAGAGGGATTGACTGCATTCAACTCCTAGACCAAGTACATCAGCAGTCAGTGTGGGTGTCCCTGACACTCAGGACAGGCCAACAACAGTGTTCTGTATATAAACTGTTCACTCTGAAGATCAATTTTGCCTTAATAATAACAAACTAGATTATTTTAATGTTGTTTAATGTTGCACACTAGCATCAATCCAGTCACTGGCACCATTTTAAAAGTATCATTTTAGCACACTGCTATTGGAAAAAAAACCAAACAAACCTCAACCCTACATGAACCAAAGATATTTTTGTACATTTCAGAACTGTAGCCCAAATCTGACTGTGATGATAATACACTTCTTAGTCTCTACTAACTTATTTGGAGGGCGAAGTGCCCCCTACCACCCAGTCTGTAGCCTGGCACAAATCTTCCTCACTTCACATTTCACTTTGACATGAGCACTGTGGAGTAAAAGAGAATTTCAACAGAGCAAAAGCATATTCAGCTTGAAATACAGAACATCCCTGCTAGAAATAGTGAGCGAGAGAGAGAGAGACGGAGAGAAAGTTATTACAAAGATTCTGATAAAAGAGAGTAAGAGAGAATAAGAGCAAGAGAAAAACACACTGCAAGGTAGTGCACAAGGAGAGAATTTCAATAAGGTTATCCAGCACACACACACACACACACACACACACACAGCATGCAAGCAAGAATAGCTATTTAAAAAAGGGCAGAGAGGAGGAGAGAGAGAAAGAAGGAGAAGACTTTGATTTGTTTGAGGCCCCTAAGAGTAAATGAACAACCAAACAAGGATTTTCTTAATGTACTGCAGCAAATAAAGAGGTGATCAGAAAGATAGAATTTTCATGTTCGCCCACCCTTGGCATGCTGCCAGATTACTGATTCCAAGTACTACTGTTATTTCAGAAAAAGAGAAGGAAGAAGGTTACTTGTTAAAGAAATGGGTCATTTTCCATTAAAGATTCCTCCAACTATGGAGAGTTGAACTTTAAGACTTGCAGCCAGAACCATCTGACTGGACGAGTACAGACAAGCTCCTTCATCCGGCAGTAACTTTAATAGAAATTGCTCTGAGGTTTCAAGCCCTTCACCTTCAATCCCAATTGTTTCATGATGTCTAGACATGACAACGGCTGAAAGTGACACTGTATAAACACACTCTTAAGATCAATATTGTGAAACCCTGCCAGACTAGACACACTAGCAGAAATTCTCTGGTAGACACAACCAGGAAAACACTATTTCTTTCCGGTCAGCATGCAATCCCTATACACACATCTTAAACCAAACCCCATTACTTGACAACAGACACTTTTTAAACTCTGAAGGCCAGATAAACTATAAATGCTGTAGTTTGGGTCTGGAATGTGAATGGATGGACTGAAGATAAGAGAACAGTGTTGGTCCAAAGTGATCACATCAGAGCTTAGTGGGATACAGATCCAACTGTGATCCACGATCCCGGGTAATAAGTTAAAGGTCAGATGTATAAACAAGGATCAGATACGCACTTTTTCAAAGGAGTTGCTGGTGAAACTCTAATGGTTCCGACATTTTTGTTGGTATGACTCGTGTTGATCAGATTTTGAATAAGTAAATAAAGTGTGAATAAGCTTTTTAAACTCAGTGAAGAGTACAACTTGAGCATAGCACTTATCTAGAAAGCTGCTGAAACCGATATGTAATACGCTAGCTAGCTCCAAACTTGCACTTTAGTTGAGATGTGCTTAAGTTTGGAGACGCATACTTGCAGCGTGGCGCAGCAGTGGCCCCTGATTTACGCCAACATGAGCGATGTTTGCTTACATTTCGGTCTTACAATTGCAGGTTGTCACCAATGACACTGGATATTGCTGAACCGAATGAACTGTTTCATGCCATGGCAAACGACCACCGGCTGTGCCAATGAGCCAATATTTACAAGTAGGCAAATTAAATTGTGCTCCTAACCGGACATTTCATGGTTTACACTGCCAGTTCGGTTGCACGGAGAATTGCTAGGAAAATACATGATCACAATTTTTAAATAAATGGGGTTGATCAGTCAACTTAGCAGAGCTGACTGTCGGAGGCACAAGTGCTCAACCGAGCTGGCGAGGATAACCAGACACACTACGGAGGTTATTAGAAACTAAACGATTCTCCCGAGCTGTCAGCACATAAAACATCACGACGAATGGTGATTACTAATCACGGAGGAATGAAAATTACAACCCGCCTAAAGAGCTTCGTGTGCAAATTTAAAAACAACTACATGCAACCTACAACATACACAAACGTCTGGCAAATGAACACTCCTTCTGAACTACAAATGCACAACACCGCTAGCTTAGCCACTAGCTAACCTAACTAGATACGGTACAAAAAGGTCTAGAGCAGTTTTACCTTGGAAGCTTTTTAAGTCCCAGAATTTAGTTAAACGTTAACTTTCCATGGAACGAAGTACAGTTGCATTATCCGTCCTAATGGGTCTTGCGGGGATCACAATCCAAACAACACCAATGGACAAATGTTTTTACACTGGGCAGGATTTCAACAAGCGCGACAGTCCAATCCATCGAGTTCAAGCAAGCTTGCTACTCCGAGGACGCAGCAGGCTGCTGGAGCTCCAGCCTCCACTGGCAACAAATGGGCCCATGCCGACGTCAATCCACTGGAGCGAACAGAGCATGCGCACTTCTCCCCCTCGTGCTCGAGAAATACTGCCATCTGCTGCATATTTATGCCGAGAAACACTCCACGAGCCAGCCCGGATACTTCCAGTGAATGGCGTGTTTGATTTGTGTTTAGATCTGCGAAGCACCTCGTGGCACAGGCTGAGAATTCACTCACTCACGCTTTAACAGCTCTATCTTCTTGTTTGCATAAGGTAGTTTTTTATGTCATACATAGACCACATGAAAGGGTTCAGTTTACTATATCTTCTTAATTTTAGGTTGTACCACAATACATTTCACCTCCCAGCATAGAGTGCAATTTACTATCCTAATATTCATGCTTTTATATCATACACACTTTTTTTTCATAGATTTGATGTTTTAAACAATCAATTTGGAAAAGACGAACTTAAAGAAAGAAAGAAACATTGACAGGGAAAGGATGGGTCTCCCACATCAAAGCTGACAGAGGCAACTTTGATGTTACTCTATTTGGCATCAGCCTCTGTAGTACAACACCCCTACTCATATCTTCATATAGTGTCATAACAATGATGTACGTGTCAGCGGTGATTTTTGGTTTTTATAAGATGAGTTTTAGTTTTAAAAACAGTCACATCATCAAACCGCATATTGAATTATAGTTTAGTTATTATGCAGTATACATAAATCATGTAGTATACATATATCTTGCATTTCTCTCTCTGGGATCAATAAAGTATGTATGTATGTATGTATGTATGTATCTATCTATCTATCTATCTATCTATCTATCTATCTATCTATCTATCTATCTATCTATCTATCTATCTAATTCACAGTGTAATGTGTAGTCTCCCCCTTTTTATGGAATTAAACAATAAACATATTAGTGTAATTATGTAAAGTTAAACCAATCATTTAAATGGGGATGTTGTAATGCCACACTTCATAATAGCTGAAAATAAATACATAAAATAAGTCAAAATGAAGTAAATGTCACTGTGTGAAAGTGTTTCAGGTAAATCATGAGATGCTTCCCTTTATTCCTGCACTAACTCTGAGTTCAAGTTCCTGTCATCAAGGCCCAGAATTAAGATTAAGTTCATTCTTTAATTAATAAGGCAAGTTCTAATAAACAAATGATTAACTTACCATTAGATGTGGAGCATTTCGTTTATATGAAACCTCTAGTTCAACTGCTCTTCTAAATGAGATAAGAAATCAGACTGAAAGTTGTAATTCACTTACGGCGACACAGACAACCAACATTTCAGGTTTTTCGTGGAAGTGCTGACGTTCATTTTATGCCTGTAATGCTGAACACACCCTCAAATTTCTCACAAAGAGTCACTGACGCAGACATTGTTCGATTAAGATTCTGTTTGCATGGCTGCTATTGTAAACTTGGATACCACTGAAGAGGAAGATATTTTCCTGTGATGAGTTTCTTATTAGCTAATGAACAAGAAAGAAAGAAAGAAAAAATGATCTTGATTATTGTATATTAGTACATGTGTATGAGACCTCAGCTCAACATTACAGATTTTTCATTTACTTTATGCACAATATGCTTCAGTACATTCAGCTAATAAAGAGGTGGGAGAATTTCTGCTATTCTGTCCACTGTAATTTACAAAAAATCTCAAAAAGTTAATAATAAAAAACCAATTCAATTAGCTTGAATTAATCCACAACCTCACTCTGATTCTCTGATTCTCTATGTTTTTCTCTTGCATACACCCACACAAACACTCACTCATCTCACTCACATAATTATATTTAGGCCGGGGGGGGCGTTGCTGGGCAGGGGTGCCAATACATTGCTGGGAACACACACACACACACACACACACACACACACACACACACACACACACCAGTCAATTTTTTTGAGTAACCAGTTCACCTAACCCTCCATGTTTTTGGACTGACCCACACAAACACTTGGACAGTATACTACTGTACCTGTGACAATCAGATGTTGAACTAAATGTTAACTTTAATTTTAACTCTAACTTAATATTAAGATACAATGGAATATGATTGCACCCCCTAAAATAATAAAATAATCTTAAACCTGATCCTAACCATGTCCTAGGACACAAAAATAAAATATTATTTTTAGAATAATTTGGCTTGTTTAATGATAAATTGGCTCGTTAAAGTTTAAAATAAAAGGTCGAGTTTCTTACAAGAAAATGCTTCAAGTAGTCTATGTACGTTCTCTGTTTTTTCAGAGATGATCGTAGTAATTATTCCTCCGACCCAGTAGGGGATGGTGTAATTTCTTCGATTTTCACGGTTCCTTGCTGTCATGGCGTCCGCCTATTTACCGGACATGCGCAAATCAGTCTTTCTTTTTCCAGTGCAGCGGAGTCAGTCTCCCAGTTTTTTACTCCTGGCTCCGGCTTCGGAGACTGAAAAGTTTGCAAAATGGTTAGTATAGCACTTCAATACCATCCTTGTTTATGTCATGGGGACTTGTTTGTTTCATCTATGCATTCACACGTGTAGATTAAGTCAAACACAGAAGGATGATGTTAGATTATGTGATATGCAGGATCACCTGTATCTCTCCAAACGTGGCCTAATGGCTGCTTCCAAAGAGAACGGAGAAACTTGGTTACGTTTGTTTGGCTGTGCGGGTTTTTACAAATTGCAGTTTTGCTGTCCAAATATCATCAAAAGACATAATGGGTTGCATACTTAAAGCACCACGAATTTGTTTAGGTACATAAATGCTACACGCTAACTGTTAGCTTCTGAGGGTCTTTAGGCTTATCGACTTAAGTAATTCGACTTTGCTTGTACCGTTATTGTCATTATTGTTTCCTGACTGTCTTCCTGCGTTATGTATTCGCTAATGTTTTGTGTTGCGTCACAGGGATTTGTAAAAGTAGTGAAGAATAAAGCCTATTTCAAGAGATACCAGGTGAAGTTCCGGAGGAGGAGAGGTAAGAACTGCATGGCTTCTTTTTAGAAAACACAGCAGAGCATCTTTGTTCCTGCTGTCTACAAGCCTTTATTTCTCGTTATAGAGGGCAAGACTGATTACTTTGCCCGGAAACGCCTGGTTGTTCAAGACAAGAACAAGTACAACACTCCCAAGTACAGGATGATTGTTCGATTCTCCAACAGAGATATCGTCTGTCAGGTGAGCGCGTTTGAGTTTGACCTGCCTTTGAGTTTACTTTTACATTCACAAAGTAGTGTAATGGCATCTCAGGTTAGCTATTAAGAGAGTTTTTCTCAGTGTACTGATGAGGCCACATGTTGTCTATGGGTAAATGGTGTGAGATGCAATGTGAGAAACTTGCCTTCGCTCAGATTTACTCTGGGTCCAACCTGCTAAAGAGATGCTGTAAGTGTTTTCTGAGAGGTGGGGTCCTGTCTCTGAGATTAAGACTACAGTTCTTCCATCAGCTGCTGAAAGTCCTTAAAACACAACTTTGTTGGGATGTTACACCACTGGGGCAGAGCGCCTTGGTCTACGTCAGTGGAGAAAGGCTGAGATGTCAGAACTCATTTGTGTCTAGACTTTGTATTGATTGTTGGCCTGTTGTACTTTTTGTACTAGCAACTCGTTGCTGCGTTTTAAAGAGAAGCACAGACCAACCCTGTGCCTTCCTACGTTTTGGTTTTAGTTTAGACGATTTGCACCCCATGCTAAGCTGTAGGGTGATGCGTTTTGTTTCAGATTGCTTATGCCAAGATCGAGGGAGACATGATTGTGTGTGCTGCATACTCCCACGAGCTCCCAAAGTATGGTGTGTCTGTGGGCCTGACGAACTACGCAGCAGCTTACTGCACTGGACTGCTCTTGGCCCGCAGGGTAAGCCTGGTGGATTCCCACTGTGGTCTTTTCTGCATCTTCAATTGTGCACATGTCCAAGTTGGTGGTATTTATTTAAAAATAAAAAAAAATGCCATAGACATGCCCACTCCTGGTGTCATCAGTTTTATGGATTTTCTCAGCTCTAAAACACCTGATTTCATCTCATCGGGTAATTCTGAAGCTCTTGGACTTGCACCATGTGTCCTGGAGTAAGGGAACATGATGAACTTTACAGTGTAATGGCTTTTCATTAATTAAGTACTAAAGAGGGTACATTTTGCTCTTCTAATGATACAAGAAATTTGCACTTGGATATCATGTGTCTTGAAAGACTAACCACTCTGGGTCTTTGGTTGTATTTTTATATATATTTTTAAAGCTGCTGAACAAATTTGGCCTGGATAAGGTGTATGAGGGCCAGGTGGAAGTCACTGGAGACGAGTTCAACGTGGAGAGCATTGATGGACAGCCTGGTGCCTTCACCTGTTACCTGGATGCTGGCCTTGCCAGAACCACCACTGGCAACAAAGTGTTTGGAGCCCTGAAAGGTGCTGTAGATGGAGGTCTGTCCATCCCACACAGGTACACGCTCATTACTGACCTGGTGCTGAGTTGCCTGTGAGCTACACCCTTTCATCCATCTACTGTGGTATTCTAATTTGGTATTATTTTCTGGTGGCCGGCTGAAGAGCTGTCTGCAGCTTGGTGGTGATGCCTTTTGAATCTGAGCAAATTGTGGTTGCTCCTTCATTTGCATAGTTGATGTGACCATGTTTCAAGATGGGGCTGAAAGCAGCTTGAATATCCTATCTTAAGATAATGGAAAGGTTAATTTATTCAGTTTACCTGGCCAGTAATCATGCAGTGAATGTGTAAACATATTTAGTTTTTCTTGCAAGTTGGTTGCTAATGTTTGACTGGTTTTATGCTGTTATTTGTTACAGATTTCTATGTTTATAAATGGCTCTCTTTGGAGCATGAACAACAGCTGTAGCTAGTGTATGTTAAATCTGGAATCTGTCCATATGGGTCTTCCTAGCACCAAACGGTTCCCTGGCTACGACACTGAGAGCAAGGAGTTCAATGCCGAGGTCCACCGCAAGCACATCCTGGGCATCAACATCTCAGAGTACATGAGCCTCCTGATGGAGGAGGATGAGGAGGCCTACAAGAAACAGTTTTCTCGCTTCATCAAGAATGGTGTCACCCCAGACAGCGTAAGGATTGGGAGGAGATGCTGCACTGTCTGTGTTAATTCTGTCACTGTCACTTCATTTTGAAGGCCTTCGATTTAATTCTTTAAAACACCCCCCCCCCCCCTTCAGATGGAGGAAATGTACAAGAAGGCACATGCAGCCATTCGAGAGAACCCAGTGCATGAAAAGAAGCCCAAGAAGGAGGTGAAGAAGAGGAGGTACGTACAGCTTTTCTTTTCTCTGGTTCCTTGGAGAAGTGTGGTGCTTTAATTACAGTGACGCAACAATTACTTTGACTCCTTGTGGATGGAGAATTTGAGAAAAGGTAGCAGGTCAGTGATGCAGGTCAGTGCCTTCTCCAAAAGGCCAGAACCTTTTGGAGAATAAAATGCTATATAGTAGTTTATTGGTGTGCAGGACGACACTCTTAACTTGTCCTAGTTATTGAACATGAGAGCTGATGGTTTAGTGCTTCAGTGTAGCGGACGTGTGGGTAGTATTCACAGAACCATATGGGGCGAGAAGTCCCACAAAAACACTTGCAGTTTCCTGATAACATTATTGCTTAACAGATGGGTTTTGTCCAACAAGAACTGGCCTGAATAGGTTCATGAGAAGTAGGTCTGTAGCAAAATATCTTGGCTTAAACTTTGTGGGAATTTCAGACTTTTGTACACAATTAACAAAATCAAGGTGAGAGTTCCTTGCACTGTTTCAATTTTTTGCTTAAATGGCTCTGCATTTGGAACACCACAAACTATAAAGAGTGTAGTTCCAGAGACCCGTTGGCTTTTTCCAGATATAATTATAGCATATTTGCCCCCCTCAGCTGAGCTATGAGGCTCATGGGTTCCCCTGTTGACAGCTAGCAGTCTCTTGCATGAAGTTTGCACAACGTTAAGTTCACACTCACCCCAAACCATGTAGAGTGAAGCCTCAGAAACAAAGCCAGTGTATGACTGGTAGAAAAGCGTATTGCTAAACTAAACTGTTGCAGCACTTTTGAACCTGGCATGCTTTTGTTTTTGTTTGCATTTTAATGAAATATTTAAGCTTGTATGTGTCTATGAACAGTTACATGGCCATACGGTGTGTGTGGAGGCAGCTTTGTGGATCTGACATGCAGTTTGCATCAGATTCCATTGTTTACATTTGTCTACATTTACCTCTTAGCTCCTGTGCATAAGAAACAAGGGAAATTAAGATACTGTGCATGTCTTGGCTGTTCACCTACATTTAGTGCAAATGTAAAATTGTGAATGTTTTATATTTTTCTACACTGTTTCTTTAGTATTTTAAAGGAAGTATTTCCGTAATTACCAAATCCCGCATGGCTGTGGAACTTTTGTGCACACAAGTGTTCTGGTAAAACCTTCCTCTGGTTCTTCCCTCGTTTGTAGGTGGAACCGTGCCAAGCTCACTCTGGCCCAGAAGAAAGACCGTGTTGCTCAGAAGAAAGCCAGTTTTCTCCGAGCACAGGCTCCAGAAGAGGACTGAAGCACCGGGTTCTGTCTGCCATGATTGTGCAAAGTTTTGTTCAAATAAATCTATTGGGGGAAAAACTGTGGTTTTTTTTGTACATTTGACATGAATTTTACATTAGTACGGTTATGGAAAATGGAACCATTTGAGTTGGGGATACAACTGTTTTCACTATGTGCACTGAAGTCGTCTAAACGTTCTCGTATGAAAATGGATTTAATGTAATGGCATCGCCACAAAAAATGAAATTCTAAATTTCTCTCTCCTGAATTTTGTGGAAGCCTGGTATCGGTTCTATACCACCGATGCTTCCTGTATGATGCCAAATGGGTTACTTTTAAAATTTTCAAAACTTCAGTTTTACATTCCCATTTATACTATAATTTTTTGAGAAGCCAATTGCATAGCTTTTACAAAAACAAATGTTGACTCCATTCTGACTCAAGCTGCACGTTTTAAATAATTTATAGTCTTTATGCACAAATATATCATGCCTCTTCATGTACAACACATTTTAAAATCTACAGTCATTCAGAGTGTTTTTTGGGCAGTATCCCCCACAATTTATCCTGACCAATTTAAAAATACTAATAGCCTGTTTCCAAGAAACATTAAACCTTCCACAAATGTGTAAATTGCATCTCTTAGTCTGGGAACATGCATGATCTGCTGTATGAAATAATACTGAGGACCAATATGTTACATGAAACACCAATGCTTAAGAGATGAGTGTTAAAGCTGTGATTAGACTAGCAACCCCCCCCTCCCCCCCCAAAAAACTTATTTTCCTTTAAATATGGTAAAAAATAATGACCCAAACATTCTTTTTAGAATGACCCTCAAATATGGATGTAACTACATACAGATGTAGATACAAATGTACAGCAAATGATAAAACCCAAATTTTTGTATTTCATGCCTCATTGTGGATTGAAAAAAAAAAAATCAAATGTTTGACCCTTTTGCCTAAAAGTAGTTAAAGGAATCCCCAGTGATGACGTCTATAAAGAAATATGCTTCCTTGTACTTTCTCGAACAAATTTACTTTTGCATGAGAACATGAATCTAAATTAAATGAAAGTAACAGAACTATCATGATTCTTAAAGAAATAGGGTTGTCAGTTTAATTGTCTGATGAGTTTCCTGATTGGAAGTTCAGGCTTTTTTTTTCCAGTAGTAGGGAAAAGTAGCATCAATAGTGGAAGAGTTTCTCAGCTATACGGTCGTTTTTGGTTTGTCCTCTCTGGCTTTGGCCTGGAGCCCTACCAACTGGGCCAGGATGAATTTTTGACAGTGTTGCTGTTATCATTTGTAGATTAAATGAAAAGATTCAAAAGATAATCTGATCTATAAATGTTAGACTTATCTAAAACCATTTTTTACACCTCTGTGTGTTATGACATGGTTTATTGGTTCTTGTCCTCATAACTTTTCGAAAAAAGGAATTTAGCAAAATTCTGTTTCACTTGGAGTCTTTTGTGTGGGATATTCTTTTCCATAATAGTGTCTTAAGGTTGTTAAGAATGAGGGAGTGCTCCATCTCCATCTGTTCAGAAGCCCCTCGGAGGGCAATGCATGCGTACAGCTGCTTCTCCAGCTCTTCCTTCACATCTGGTGGCGCCCCCCGAAGGAGATAGTCCTTCAGCGCACCACATGCTTTGGCTAGGTTTGGCCGCGTTACCTCGGTGGTACAGCGCTGCTTGGTGAGGTCACAGGAGGTGTGGCAGTCCACCCCGTACACGCAGTCGCTGTCCGTCTCACACCGTCGCTCCCGCATCACTTCCTGGAAGGCGGTTTCTGGGACGATGCGCCGCGCGTCCACGACTTTCAGGTCGTGCCGTTCCGTGTAGCCGAATCCAGCCGCGCTCACGTCACACATGAGGAAGCTGCCGAACGTGCCGTGGAAGACGTCCTCGACCAGCTCCAGCAGGCCAATGGCGATCTTGGCCTTGTGGGGCCACGAGGGCGCCGCCCACTGGTCCACGGTCCTGCGCAGTCCCGCCGGGATCCACAGCTCCACGGCCCAGGGGAGGCTGACGCCGTACAGGGGCGCGTAAGGCACCTTCTCCACCACGTACAGGTCCCCGCAGAAGCCCAGCAGCCTTGGAGTGTGCTCCCGGTCCTGCAGGACCACGGCCAGCAGGAACTCGTTGAGCTGGAGCAGGGCCCAAGCGGAGCGTGCCTCGGCCAGAGAGATCTGCCCGTCTCTGTTGGCATCAGCCGCTCCTAGTACAAGCGCTGCCAAGTCCTGCACGTTGGCCTGATCACCCACCTTTGCCTGGAAGTAAGACAAATAGTTCATTGAAAGTTAATTAGCACAGAAAGGTACTGATTTGTTAATACTGTGCTCAGCTCTCCTCCTGGTAGGTTGTATGATGTGTTTATACCCAGAGGAACACCAGATAATTATGTCACAGATAATTAAAATGAAATTTGGGTGTTTTACTAACAGTATTTTTCTATTAAGTCCCCAAAGATCTCCAGACAAGTGCTCCACTCATTCCCCACTGCAAGAACAGCTGTTCAGCATTCTTGACTGCTTGGTTTATGTGTGATTGACTGAACAAACACACTGTCTAGGGTCTCCAAAAACAGGATTGAGACAGGCTGCTTTAGAAGACAAATTATGCAAGCAAGCAAACAAACAAACAAACAAACAAACAAAAGAACATCAGAAAAGGAGCTCGTCATACCTGCATAGGAGTGATCTGCTTCGTGACACGTAAGGCCTCACCTTCAGGAAGCTCAGAACCATCTCTCTGAACTTCTCCACGGACGTGCCTTTAGTCGGCCTGTTGAAGGACGCAGCTTCTCTGCGAGGCTCCAGCTCTGCCTCCAGGTCATAGTGAGGAACGTCCTCCATATGGCACTTAATTATTCCTTCCATGTCTCCCCAGTTACCAGAGTACACCTGCAATGATGAGAGTGAGTGAGCCGCTATGAGTTCATGCAAAAACTAGAGCAGCCCTGGTTTTCTTGTTTAATGGTTCAGTCAGTTGTTGGGTAGTAACACAACACTAGGCCACCTTGATAGAATTTCTATGCGAGTAGAAATTATGCATGTGTGCATCTGTGCAACATACAAACATTTCACATCCTTAGATGGTAATAATGATACTGGCTGGTAATTCTGATACTACAGAGAAATAAAAAGTGAAGTTGTCATTGGATAAGACAAAATTTGTGTATTTGTGTGTCACTAAGCAACAATTAAAATGTCATGTGACCTGGTTACTGGGCTTGGCAGACAGGCATTTTCCCAAATACAGAGTGTCCTTGTCACACAGGCTGCTGCAAGCCGTACCATCGATCACCCCCTTACGGAACTTATCACACTGCAATGAAAGACAGACACACACACACACACACACGTTACCAGAGATAGAACACCCAAGACAGGGCCTGACCCACTTCTTCATGCGTGTGCTGTCTGAAAGGGATGTTGAATGATTCCCAGCTCCACCAGATGGCGCCCCTCTCACACGTTTACCCACTGCAGCAGCCACGTCTTCTGCATTTATGCGTGGAGCGCAGAGGTTCAACTCACAATAGCGTTTTTGCACTCGTGCCCGCGGCACAGCTCTGTGTAGGAGGAGTACTCCACGTAGATCACCCAGCTTCCTACAAACACAGCCAGCCAGGAGAAGAACAGGTACTTCATGTGGAGGTAGGAGAATCGGGCCTGTGATCAACGGAGGAAGGGAAAGACAGAATGAACACACTGTATTATGGAGTGAAGGATCAGAAGATGTTCAGAAGAACTTCAAACAGAAGCCTGTTTGTGTCTGTCCCTCATGCTTAAATACATAATACATGTATAATATCACCAGAGATTTTTTTAATGACAAAGGTGTTCACCAATTACCCACTTTTCTGCTTTATTCCACAAAAATGTACAATTTTCTATGGATGTACTTTAGGCTACAAACTTTTACATTTGTTAATTTGTGAAAAACATGCTCAGTTGAGGTAGGAAGCTCAATTATCTTCTCTTTTTAAAGAGATCCATGAAAGCTCTATGCAGGGAGAGCTGTCATCTTACCATCAACTGGTTGTAAGGACCGTTAAGAATAGCGTCATTAGAGAAGACATTAAAACATGTTTCATGAAATATGTGCCCAGAATTCACCAGAATACTACAGTGAAGTTTTGTGAATGAGGTGAGATAATGAAAAGGATAGATTTCATGAACTGAAGCAAACCTTTATGATTCGACTGACCATAAGGAGGCATTTTTAAAAAATCTAAAAATATGTGGTGGTAACTTCAGGTATACACTTCTTCTACAGCACACAAAAAACTAAAGCCAAAGCTCTCAGGTCATTCTTAAAGGTCAAGTGGGGGTTTTGCTGAAGGGAGGAAAGAAATTAGGAACACGGTTTCAACTTGAAAGATATTTACCAAGTACAGTCCACACTTACTGATCACAGCATGGTTGAGGATTCCACATATTTTATATTTCTTTACCCCGTGTTTTAATATGGCATTTGCAAGAGCCAAATTGAAACGAAGAGCCGGTGAGACAAACTCCCTTGGAACGAACAGTAAATGTTTGTGAGCAGAACGGAGCAGCCAGTTTCACCAGCACCGCAGCCCTCTGTGGCCTGATGTTTCCTTATCTGAAAAATCTGAGCCGACAGAACCCGTCCTCCAAAAGGGAGGAACAAGGACCTTGCAGTGGTTCCTGACAGCCACCAATACGGATATCTGTTGTTAAGTGTTGTGCTAGGGGACCGGAGGGAGTGAGAGTGAGAGAGATATAGTGTGTGTGTGTGTGTGTGTGTGTGTGAGAGAGAGAGAGAGAGAGAGTGTGTGTGTGTGAGAGAGAGTGAGTGTGAGAGAGAGAGAGATAGTGTGTGTGTGTGTGTGTGTGTGTGTGAGAGAGAGAGAGAGAGAGAGAGAGAAAGAGAGAGCCTTTGCTGCTCTTGAGAGGCTCGGAGGGAGCAAGAACCCCACCTCTGCTCCTGTTGTTGTTATTTATTTATTTTTAATCTATGCCACCTGTGAGCAGAGTCTGCGTGACGTAAATGCACTCACCCATAGCAATAGGAACAAACACAAGCAACCCAATAAGACTGAGAGGAGTGTGTGTGTGTGTGTGTGTCTTTGATTGTCTGCCAGCTATGGTGTAGTCCGAGGAGAAAGGGGTGAGCATCAGACGTCCAGGTAATCATACCAACTCTCACGTGGATGCTACTCTTTTAGGGACAGATTCTTATTATATTACAGAGCATTTCCACTGAGCATCTCTCCCAGCACAGACAGTGATATTCCAATATTTATAAAGGGCAATAAATTATTGATCACAACTTTAACATCAATGCATTTCTTAACTGGCACAGCCACTCTTTAAAAACTAAGTACTAAGAGAAATCACATATCAAGCAACTCAAATTGCTGAGCAACTTCTCTAGATAACTATAACTGTATATTCTCTAGATAACTATAACTGTATGTTCTCTAGATAACTATAACTGTATGTTCTCTAGATAACTATAACTGTATGTTCTCTAGATAACTATAACTGTATATTCTCTAGATAACTATAACTGTATATTTCTCAAGATACAGTTTAAAGGCTTCTTTAGGATAATGGTTATAAATTCAGATAGGAGGTGTGTGTGTGTGTGAATGTAGTCAGTTCCACAGAATGCAGCAACACTGTGAGCTCATCAACTGGGAAAAGCTGTGGACTGAGGAATTCCAGGCACTAGTACTTTAGTTTAAAGACACGGACTGGAGTGCAATGCAAACATTCACCACCATTACAGTATCAGCCACATCTCCTTACTGCAGCATTTCATCGGCTGCTTGCTAAAAGAGTTTTGAAATAAATGATCTCAGCCTGTATTACCAACGGCACAAGCACCTACGCAGCTGCAGGGTCTGAGCAGGTAAATCACAGACCCGAAGGAGCCTCTTCTATCCATGTATTAATGATTGCGTGTCCTGGCTGTGATGAACACCACCCACCCCCCGTCTTCTCCTGGTCCTGGTCCTCATACAAAGAGCAGGTTCAGGCTGTAACTTGAGCCCCCGGTTTCTCGCTCATGCTGATATTCTATCTGCAGAAACGACTACATGTTTAACTGCACAGCCTCTTTTAATCAGCCCTGTCCTTAAAGTGCATGTCTGGATAAGTCTCATTAATTTTTGATAATGTACCTGCCAGAAACAATTCAAGACACTCACTACCTTGAGTAATGTAAGAGTTTTATAATCCAGTAATGGCAGTAATATTTTGGAAAACAACAGTCTAGTGTGAAATTGATGCATTTTGAGAAATAGGTAATATAATAGGTAATATAATACATGTGACATTCAGCACACAATTAAAGAATGAATTTAACTGAGCCAAATGCTGCATAGGGTTAACTAGTGTAATACATAAACTACACCATGTCTCCATCACTGCTAGTACAGATCAAGCAGTCAGATGTAGTCCGTCAGTCCTTCTACTAATTTAATCTAACCTCCCTCTCTGCCTCTCGCTCTCCCTTGTGGCTCCACTAATGACAGGCCATCGCTCTGCATATCCCATGAGCACTCGGTGCGATGCTAAACGTAGCGGCCGCTTTCCAAGAGCCCGTCTTATTTTCCCCTTGCTATCCTCCTCCTAAACACCCATTAAGTCTCTTGCCGCAGCCCCTTGTGTCTCTAACTTATCTCACCCCACCCCCAGCCTCTCTCTCTCTCTCTCCCTCTCCCTCTCTCTGCCTCACTAAGCCAGGCTGACAGGCACTGGAGGGTCCCACGTCCCGTGCAGTCCTGCGTCCTGTGCCGCCTTTCATACCCTCGCATGGCCCAGTGGGACTGTCACCATGGAAATCGGTTCACAGAATGCTCAGCCTAGCAGGCAGACCTTTCTGTGAAGCCCAAGAGGACGTGTGGGAGAGTGAAGGCCAAACATCTCAAGCCTGAGTGACTTTCCTGTTCTCAGCATCCGTCAGTAAACACCTCCCACATTTCAGCTCGGTCTCACCTGAAAGAAACACCATGGCTATCGAAAGGTCATACATAACAATAACAAAAATCAACAATACAATATCAAGCACATTAGCTCTTTTGATTATTCATATGAAATGATTAAATTGTGTCTTCTAAATGAAATATTCTCTTGTGAGCAGTTTTTCCCCATGAGTTAGATTTTATTTGTGGGTCAACAAACAATACATGTTACAATGTGAAAGGTTTAATTTGACTGTACTAGTTTTGAAATGGCCTTTGTCAGCAAGATAGACCCTTTTAAAGTGCTATTAATGGTGGGATAGGATTATCATATCAGACTAATCACACTGGACTAATTAAAGCAATTAATCCAGTCAAACCTCTTCTTCCTGGAATCAATAACCCCTCCGCTACAAGCGTGCAACACCCAGAACGGCTTGTATTTTCAGCATGTAAAGAACGCTGATTCAACCTCTGGACATTCAACCTTTGTCAAACAAACAAGAACAGCAACATGGTAAAACTCACAGAACAGATGCTTAGATAAAAATCAAACAGAGGAGTTACCAACATCTCTAAGCCACTGGAGATGCAGGGTTTTCCCCTGTTGTCTTGGTGTGTTACCATGGCACCATCTGCCTAATAACATAGCAAAGGCATCAACATGTTGTCTTCCCTGCAACGTCCTTGTGTGGATCACTGAATTGCAGGTATCAAAAGTTACAGTGTGTTCACATGCACAGTGGCTAGCTTTTACAGAAAGTGACTGTTGGTTATTACAGAAAGTACAATGTCACATTTGAACTGTTCTCATACTGAGCTACAAAAGTATTTGGACAGAAACCCTTTTCTTTTGAACTGTAACCCAACACTAGTGGGGAATTTGGGTGTTAAAACTCCAGACTGCAGACTGTCAGATGTTAAAAATATTCTCACGTACAAGATAAACAACTCAGAAACTCTTACATTTGCATACATTTTACCAACTGGAAGCTGTTTCTTAATAGGCTTATGTTCTGTAAAACACTAGTTATGTTTGCTAGACTAACTGAACTAACTTTAACTAACTTTGACATAAAGGCAGTTAAGGCACTACCTATTCTGGAATTCCATTTTTGAGTATTAATTCCATTTTTGAGTATTAATTCTCACATAAAATGTGCATGATTGATGACAGATGGATGTATGATAGACTACTTCCTATTAATATAAAACCATCAAGAGATTTCTCATTAACTGAAATTCTTAGGAATTCTCAAGTGTTTGTTAGTAATTCTGTATTTAACAAGTGAAATGTAATTCAGTGGGTTTGTTGGGAATGTTTTACAGCTTGCAATGTTGTAAAAAGGGGAAACACATTTGTTAGGTAAAATTGCAACTCATTCTGAAACTGATACATTTCCCCCACACCACTGGGTTAGTCCATAATTTGGGGACCATGATGCTGGAAGAGCTGCCCCCAGTCGTGGCCAATATGACTTTGGAAAAGACAAAAGACCTGTATCAGAGGTCCTAAGTGTTCATACAGACCAGCAGGGGTGCAGGAGATCGGCTAAATGGGCTGCTTCTAGACCATGAAGAGACTTGTATTTTAGCAGGTGGAGTTTAAACTGGATGTGAAGGTGGACAGTGGCCATTCTTACAGTAGAATTATGGTAGTTTAAATGGAATAATATGAAAAACATGAACCAGCGATGTAGTGTCTTTCATGAAGAGCATCTTGCAAAGATGAGTAAGATTACACAAATGGAAAAAAAGCTATTTTGAGTCCTAATGAGAGGTTTGAACGAAAGAACACAAAGTTACAGACTACTTGTGTACGGAAATAATTAAGCAAAAAGAGGCAGAAATTGAACAAGTGTCTACTGCAAGAACTGCAGGAAAGCCTAAAACAGCTCTACAACATTTACTAGAAAAAATACCCTTTTATAGTTAACTCAAGAAACAGAAGCCAATTTAAATAGTGGTAGTGCAGTGGTTAAGGCCCAGCCTGGTGAGCAGAAGGTTGAAGGTTCAAGCCCCACCTCTGCCAACGTGCCTCTTTTGGGCCTCATCAAGGCCCTTAACCCTCAATTGCTCAAGATATATCGAGTCACAACTGTAAGTTGCTTTGGATAAAAGCCTCAGCCAAATGCTGTAAATGCAGTGATTACTGCCATTATTGCATGATCAAAGTTGTCTTGAAGCCAAACCCACACTCAGGCGCCAAAACTCAGGCACATATTATACCCACATTTACAAGAACAGAGTGCAACCGAGCTATACAAGTACTTTACCTCTGTAGTACAGCACAGCAGAGACACCCCAGAACTTTCCTATGTGTGTCTTGAACCTCAAACAAAAGGTACTGCTTGCAACCCAAGAGACAGAATTAGGGCTTAAATATGACCCAGTTCTTGTATGTGTGTGTGTGTATATATATATATATATATTTTTTTTTTTTAAAGACCATACTGTACGTGTGTGACAGCCACAGGACCCCATGTGTCCCAGACAGCTGTAGCTGTACGTGTGTGACAGCCACAGGGCCC
>JAOYMR010000017.1:3255754-3267129 GCA_025802075.1 Tenebrosternarchus preto
CTTCTGGTCACTTAGATTCTGTTTTTTTGAGAGAAATGATAGAACAGCGAAATGCAGTCAGGGAAGGTTAGTCTGTCACCACTCGTCCAACACTGGTACCAGAGACGGTGTGACATCCTGTTTGGCCTCTAATCAGCCATGAAGTCAGAGCACAATACCCTTATAGTAATGAGATTCTTGTTGGCCAGTGCTCTCAGCACCACGAGGATCAAAAGAGGAGGTAGTGCCTCATCTTGTAACTATGAAACCTTTTCCTTCCGAGAACACAGACTCCCTTTCAAACCAGCACACTGTCCCTGACCTTATGATGACATTATTGAGAAAGAGATGATGGACCACTCTCAGAGAATCATCACTAACAATACGATCGGCCGATTCACTTGCTCGGAAGCCTTACGACGTGCTACGTTTGAATGTTGTATGAAGGACCTTAGCTGGTGTGAACGACGCACTGTTGCTTCATCCATTATGTTTACGATAGTTTGTTTTTATCCATATAAAGAGTAACAATAGAGTATAATGCATTTTTATTAGACACATTTCTTATATAGAAAGATGGCAAATTCAAAGAGTACCTTTTATTGTCTGCATATTTCTCAGTATTTCCTTTGGTCACTGGTCATAACATTCCCTGGAAATGCTTTTAGCAGGATTAAGCCCTTTCCCTGCAGTTCTGCCTATTCCCAGAAGCACACTGCATTCATAGTGTACAGAGCTCCTCATAATGTGAGTTAATAAACACCTGCATACTTTCATAAAAGTCAGCTGGGCATTCATAGGGAACAGTAAAATGGCATATTCATTAGAAATATATCAGAACTAAATGAAGTGAGGAATGCATGTTTAAGACATTATGGCACCTGTTCTCCTTCTTTGAAGTTTGACCTTCAAACGAAGACACGTGCGACAGTATCAGGAAAGGTGCGCATGCGCGAGCGTTCATGCCGAATTGAATACACGTGCGACAGTATCAGGAAACGTTCATGCCGTGTTGCGTGTCTTGCAGGCTTGAGTGCTGCAGAGCAATGAAAACTTGCTGACAGCCTGGAACTTATTAGCTTAGTTAGCAGAGATCCTGCCCTCCCTTCCACTGTAGCAGCAACCCAACCCACGGTAGAAAGGAACACGAGGCAGAGGACAAGGGACAATGGTGGGTGGAAGGAGGAGGGAGAGCTGGAAAGTGGGAAGGGGCCAGAGGAGGCTGGGGGTGGAAAGAGCATGAGAGGCTCCTGTATTTCTAGGGACACCCCAGCCTGGATTCCTCTGGAGAGCCATAAGACATGGAGCATGGACCATCTCACATTAACACATCATTAACACAAGTATCTGCGAGTGCAAAGTGGAAGAGTCTTTCCTGACATTGAATTGATTGTTTGATGACTATGTATATGTGTAAAGTATAGGCTTATCTAATACTGTCCAACAATCCAATAACTGTTATACAACTGAAAACCCATTAAACATTCAAATAAAATGCTAAAAATAAAAATTACTTAATAGGTGATGAATTGTTTCCCGTTGCCATGACACACCAGATGGTCTGACCAATCGGGTAATTATTTCTGACCCACTAATGTTACTTACCTTGAAGCAAGGTGATACGTTAACAAGGGAAAGAGGTAAAACTGAAAAGTCAGGTCATTCATATTTAAGGTCAGGTCATTCATATTTAAGCAATGTTTATGAAAGTTTTCACATACTGGAGTGGTTAGTGGTGTAGAATGTTTAAAGTGTAAACTGCCTCTTCAAGCTGCTTGGGAAGTCGTGTTCCTGCTGAAAGAAAGGAACTAAAGGTATTTACACTGACCTACAACTCAGTAGGGGCCTGGAAAGGTTCTGTTGTCTTTTGATTCACTATCATACTGGTGAACCAAAGGCAATACAAGCATGGAGGGTCACCCTCTAAAAATGAGTGATTCTTGTTAGAGAATGAACTAATTCATAGTTGTTGGCTTAAACACACACACGTCCTATACACAAGCCCTATAAGACATGGAAAATTAAGTGACCTTGTCATAGTCTCAAACGGTCACACACACACAAGCACCCACATATTCACACGTCCTATATGCACGCACTATAAGACATGGAGAATAAACTGACCCAGTGATAGTCTCACAGGTTCACACACACACACACACACACACACACACACACACACACACATATGTCTGATATGCACAAGACACATATGTCAAGTGTATGCACACTCTGACATGTCTACAACTAGAAACACACACATTCACTGCCAACTGTGTGTGCTCATTTCCACAGATCAGGATGAGAAGCTGTTGTCCTGTGACAGCAGTAATGAGTCCCACAGTCCTGTCTGAATGACCTGGGCCTTCCACTGCTGCCTGGTCCATCTGTCCCTGACCTTTAGTCCATGATAACCCAGAACATCCCACATTTATCACACATAAACCATACCCCACATACTGTACATTATACGTGACATTTCTTTACAAAACAAACCATGTATATCCTTTACCAGAATTAAATAGTGAAAGAGTCAAGCATTTGCGCTAACTGCTAGGCTTTGTAAAATGCCCTTTAACCTTTTTAAAATCAGTTGAATCAAACAACAATGTAATGTTACTCTCAAGTGTTGAGGAAGGAAGGATCCATTTTTGTTGTCTTTGTTTGGCCAATGTCATCTGCCCTCTGGACAAAGGGAGAGAAATACTTTTAAAATACTTTTACTGGGTTCCTTACTTGAACACACACAATGTTTCAGGAAAGCACACTAAAAAAAAAACACTTCGTTTTTAGTCACAGCATTCATCTGCAGTTTGCCTCTGAAGTAACCTGTTTCACCCAAGCATTTCTGGCAGAAAAGGTCTTTTCTAAGAATCATATAAGACCTAATAGGTCACATGACATACTTACTATGCAGCAGAGGAGACCTTTCCTGAGAGGAGAGAAAAAAGTTCACAATTTTTCTAAAGAAAACCAGAGAAAGCAGCAGAGAAACGACTGCATGTTGGTTTGAGGAGTTTAGAGAACTGGACATTCATCAGAAATGCTCAGCACCCTCCTCCAAATGTTAAACATGTTTTATGTTTTATGGAGTTTTTCAGTTTATTCCACCACGTTAAGATGCACTTATTCTCTATTGCTGTGAAACATTGCCTGGGATTGCCTTTATCCCATAATTACACAATAGTCCTGAGACAGGTTCTTAAACTGAATACAGAAGAAGACCTGGTTTGACAGAACTCTTGTTCCTATAGACCAACCATAATTACAGTATTGTCTCCAGTGTCTCCCATCTGTAATTAAGAGACAGGAAAAGAAAGCAGAGGAAAGGAGGAAGCAGACTGATAAATGATATGTCTGTTGGACCCTCTTTGCTATAACTAGTTATGGCTGTCGCACTGTAAACCCTCTGAACTGGACATATTCAGGAGGACAGGCCATTTGTTACCAGGGCCATCCATGTTGCTACAATGCCTGGCTCCTTGGCTCAAACACAACAGCTTCCAGAAATGCACAATGTTGACAATCGATGGCCACAAACCAGACACAACCATAACAAGGGAGGCCAGGAAGTTCCAGACGGAGAATCACTCAGCAGGACCGGAGTGACCAATGAAAGCACCTGAGCTGAGAAAGCAACTCCTGCTCTGCAAAAAGCCTTTGAAGTGCAGTTCTGCAAAAGGCTGATGTTCATGGAGTAGCAACAAGCATCAGGACATTTGCTGGGAAAACTGGATTAGTAACATGTTAGTTTTTAAGATGCTGGGTGAATGTGCATTGCTAGTTAAAATGCATTAAATTTATTTAAACATTTTCCTGATCAGTCTAAGGAAAATATGACTGAATAATTTCAGTCTGGCTTAGGACTGACTTCACAATTCAAACATTTTTACATAACCTGTAATTATCTCTCATATTCATACACACACACATCCAAAAAAACACACAGAAATCACACAAGCATTTCTCCACAGTAAACACACACAAACACACACCATGGCAGCTAGAGTCAAAGATGCCATAATTGCTTCTGTAATTACTGAGTAGCAAAACATACATCAGAAGTCAGGATTATACTGCAGTGCTTGACTGTGAAACCGACCTTCAAAAGGTGTGTGTTTTTACATCAGAATCATCACTGTGAAAGAACAGATGGCAGGTGTCACTTCCTCTGTCACTCAACAGGAGAGCAAATGCACCAACAAAAAGGATGTTTTATTGGTTCTTATACGGCTACCTTAGTGTTTTGATACAAACATAACACTGCAGAACAGTTCTGTGCCAGAACATGCTGGAGGTATCAAGCTTGCCAAATGCTATTACTATGCGATTAACATTATTTGGGTTTTGTATATAAAAAACAAGTGTAAGTTTAGAAACAACAAAAGAAATCAACAAAAAAATAACACGTAGGCAATGAAATATTGTGCACATGTGAAGTGCTTTCAACTAGTATTTTAAGTAGCATTTCCATTTGAACATTTCAACTAGTATTTTCATGCTAATATAAACTACATAGATGAACATAGTGACTCATGCAGGGTTAACAAAAAATGGAAAACACTGATATAAAATTAGATATTAATCGTATGAATTTATAGGAAATAAATCTGCCATTTCCTTTTGCTGTATGTACATGTACATGTAAGAAGAGAGTAATCCAGAGTGCTGGCTGCTTTCTAAACCACAGAGGTAGTTTAGACGTTCTGAAATTCACAATCAAAATCTGTCATCCTGCACAGAATGTACTTCCATTGTCGATCCCTGGAACACAGCAGAAACAGAGCGTTGGACTGGACATTGTCTTTATTAACACTACACTGCTTATGACAGTCAAGGGACTGTTACATGAATCATGTCAGAGGCAGAAATGCTTGACAGTGTTGGTAAGGAACAGTTGATACCTGAGCACACCACTGAAGGTGGTCTGAGCTCCTCTGATGAAGTAGCCATATGTAGGAATCACCATTTCACCCTCTTCCCTGTGGTACTCTGGAACATCAGAGGTCTTCCTGTTGGTCACCAAAAAAGAAGGATTTTGCAGTAGGGTCTTGTGTACAGCGCAATGTTCAAAGCACAAACAGAGCTTCCCAAAGTGAGAGCTACTGTCTTCCTTCAGCAGGAGTACCACTGGTCAAAGAGTGCAGTAGGCTACTCTTGCCATTTCCCTGAATATAATGTTTAAAGAGTAATTAAATTAATCACAGATACACAGACCATTTGTTCTTTGTGGTTTGTGGTGACTGAGCTGATGTTTTCGAAGCTCCCAGCTTCCACTCACCAGCAGGAGTATGGGCATCTTCTGCTGTAGCGGCAGCAGTAGAACTGCCATTCTCGGTCCAGGACTGCAGGGAAGTACTGACTCTGAACGCCGGCCACCAGCCCATTATTGGAGCATGTAGAAGACCTGCAAGTAGGGACAATCACCACCTGAGGTGCTTGGAAAGGAAAGCAGACTGCACCGGCTTAGGTACTTACAACAAGGCATGACTGTCATCTGAATGATCAAAGTTGAGAACATTTAAGGCCTGCGAAGGGGTGCATT
This sequence comes from Tenebrosternarchus preto, assembly GCA_025802075.1. NCBI lineage: Eukaryota > Metazoa > Chordata > Actinopteri > Gymnotiformes > Apteronotidae > Tenebrosternarchus > Tenebrosternarchus preto. Next base: position 3,261,279 of record JAOYMR010000017.1, read on the forward strand.
TGGCAAGCAAAGCTTTCTGACATTGTTTGTATGCAATGGCCTACAGCAAAATCATGTTTTACTTTTGGTAAACTCAGGTGTACTCATGTACATGTACAGAATTCTATCCCACGTACATGTTTTTGAATAAGAGATGCAGGTATTATGAATGTAATTTGTGAATGTAATTTTGCAGGTATGAAGTCTAAGACTTCAAATGTATAGCATGGGCCTATATGCTGTAATAAATTACATTCAAAAGTTAAGAATGAACCTGATATAGTTTTAGTATGTTTCAAACATAAACAGGCCATAAGACACATGGTGTGTAATGAGCCTGTCGAGCAAAAAAAACAAAACAAATCTCACATTCACATTTTTCCTTTGAGCTTGGAAATAAATATTGGATGTCTTGTTCTGTTCATAGTTAACATCCTGTTTACACTCTGTTATAAACATGGCTTCTAATCTAAACTTCTTTTAATACAGACCAGTCCACTCAAACAGATTGGCATAACATTACAAGATACATGACAAAATGTGACAATGTAATAATGTGATTTTTTGGTGTGATTTACTGTCATCTGTACTTTGGTCTCCTTGTGAGACTCATTTCAGATGCAAAAGTAAAAACATCTAGAATCTGTTTTAGATATTTATTGTACATAAACTAATGACGCAATAACACATGTGGTCAATAAACAAGCAAACAGACTGTTTCTTTTGCTCCTCTATAAATGTGCTACAGAACAGAGCTCTAATTCTGTTCAGGCTGTGAGTTCTGAGCTCTGTTCAGGACGGTAAAATAAATACATCAATACATAAAACATCAACTAAAACTAACAATACAGTTGTCTGCTGTTGTATGTTGTTTTTTTATCGATCGTGTCATTGGATCATAGGTTCATACACTGGATTTTGCTTTCAATAATAAAAGTAAAGTGAAAAACACATGTTCAAAAGAGCATTAGCCAAAGACGCCACACAGCAAGACATCAGTGTGGCATCATGGGACTGCAAAGCGGCAGACGGTTCGTCTCACTTGCTCTCCACTGGATATACCACCACCAAAACAGCCCTGTCCTTGGGGACTCCAATCCACATTACATCATCACACACTTTAATCAGTACATTCACAAGCAAATACAATGAGCTCCATAAAATACATGCAACAAATTTGTGAATTTCAACATTTCAGCTGGGTTTCTGAAAGTAGAATATGTATGTTTACTGACTGCATAACAAGACAAACAGATTTTCCATTAAAAAAGTCAATGGACTTTATTAAAATGTAAATAATTTAAAACTCAAAATATGTTACATTAAACCTTTTAAAATATGGATTTCTTTATCCTGTCATTATAATAGTCAATATCTATGCTTAATATTTAGAATGTACATTCATAAAAATAAACTGGACTAAGCTCTTGACCTGTTGATATATTTTCTGTGCTCCACAACTGCTCATGACAGCTGGAAGCCTTCCCAAACTGATTTAATCTGTCAATAACACTGACATTTTAAAAGAATTTGTAGCCTGTTTCTTGAGGTCAACACAGACCTTTAAAACTAATTAACCTACAGAATGGGGTGACAGACAGGAGATTGGTTTTGTGTAAATACAAGGTCTGTTGATGGTTGCTAATTGTGTATGGCCCATACAAGATGTTGACATCACAACAGATCTGCCACCATCAGGCCTGCCCCAGTGCCCTGTGACCAGCAGCTCCCGCTCGTTGTCATGCCAACGCTGACGCCTTGGGAAATGACTCCTCCAATGGCAAAAGGGATAGGCCACTCCTTGTGGAATGTAATCTTTGTCAGAGTGCAAGTCAAAGTTACTGCTTAGCTAGTGTGGAGAGTGAATGAACAAAAGGATCTCCAGAGACAAAAACTGATCTAAAGGGTGGAGTGCAGAGAGTTCATCCTGCACAAATGTGTAAACAGATTTTTTATAAGAGAACTGGTGCCTCATTTACATAGATTGGTGTAAAACAAACAATGCTTCCATGAAAGATAAGACAACACAGGGATGTGAGGAGTGTTCAGACATCAAGTACTGAAGTCTAGCGCACATGATGCACTGCAGTACCTGAGGAACACACGGCGTAGAGTACAGAGGTGTACAGTCTGATGCCTGCAGGGAGAAAATGCCTGAGAAAGTGTTACTTCTTGCTGCAATGCTGGAGGAACCTGCTGCTCACTGTACTCCCTGGAGTTTGTTGTGTAGTTGGTGAAGGGGGGTACGTTGTGATCACTGCTCCTGTAGTGTTTTGTGTAGTGAGAGATGGGTTTCTTCCTGATCATGGACACCATCCTGCTCTCCACCACCATTTCCACCATTCCCAGTTCGGCCCCCAGGACTGAGGTGTTCTCAACAGCTCAGCCTGGTTCTAGCACTTGTTGTACAGCAATTGTTGTTTCCATTCCAAGTTATATAAGGTACATCATCTCACACTGGATACTGGCCTGAGGCTAATTTTCTTGTAGTCCACCACTCCTTTGTCAAACTCTTTTTTCTTCCTGATATTCAAATGGTCATAACTGCTGCATAATGTGGTAGATAAACTGTAGATGTTGTAGATAGATACGACTTTAGCAAATGAGCTGATCTCAGATGAGTCAGCTGAGGTCAAACAGTTTTTTTGCATTAACATGATAATAATTATAGTTGTTGTTCAGGTGTGACGTACTTGTACGTTCACATACATACACGAAAACTCGATGACAATGATTAATAGGCCATTCACATGAATCACATGAAACCTGAGACACAGATCATCCTGTTTCTTACCAATTAAAACAAATATTACATCATAGATTTTTATTCGTTTTTTCTGTGTCACCTTAAATGGTAAATTGGAGACTTCAACTACAGCTTTGCACTCCATTCCGAATTAGTAGACAAAGAGGTGTGATATATATATATATATATATATAATAAATGTTATCTGTAGTATATGACCAACTCTGCATAAGCTGCAGAAGTAACTTAAAAGTTTAGAATTTTCAGCATTCAAATGTACAATGTGTTTCTGAATTCTGTGATTTTTTTTTAAGTAATTCAATGAATAAAATATGCCCATAAAGATTGTGTCCACACCTTATTTCTAGGTAATACAACTTTTTTGCCTGACAGAACCCCTTTGTTTTTCTTCCCTACAATCTGCTACAGTCATTAAAATTCTGAGTAGTGAGGACACTTTCACACTCGTCTACATCAGGCAGTGTCTTCTGAACTAGTCCTTTCCCCCCCTGGTTTTCTGTCTGATACTTACATTGAATTAAGGACGCCTAATATCAAATTCGCCCTTTTGATGGGTAATAATTCCCGGCAGGCGAGAGGCCTGCCTGCTCATGTATACTCGAGGCCCCAGGTGGCCCAGGCAAGCCAGATGAAGGGGAAGCCAGGAGGCAGCAGCTCAGAGGAAATCTCCAAAAAGTGGGCAGATTTCAGAGCGGACTAGCCAGGCCCACGCTGAGCCCAATTAATTCCAAGGGCAAATCCCCCTGGGACCCATCGAGCGACAGGCTAAAGCCTGCAGTGGGGCGCGGTGGCCCTGGGCTCCGCGCCTTTGAAGTGGCTCCCTGATGCCAGGAGCTTCCTGTTCTTGCAAGCCACAGAGCCGCGACCTTCTGCTTTCCTCTCGGTGCTATGTGGGAACTCAGGAACATGCTCAGACATCATTGCTGGATGGAATCCATTACACTCATGTTGCCTTCTTTGCACTTATAAAAAGGGAGTTTTGCCTGAGGAAATGTCTTTCTGGATACAACATGAATGGGTTGTTCCAAATACGAAAAGCTTCTCCAAAAGCTCAGGAAATGGCTCTGACATTTCCAGTTTTTGTATATGTACTCCACAAAAGCTTCCTCACAGATGCAATAACACTGAACGTATTGAACTGGTGAATATTAAGTACACAGTAGAGAAAACGGGTCTGTCGTCTTATTCTCTCCTTACAGCCATCAATGGACGGCACTGGTTCTTCAAATTAAAATGAACACTTTAAAGACAGAACTGTTTCAGCATCCTGGTATTCACTGGAACTGTAGATGCAGTACTAATTGAGGAAGTGTATAAAAGATTACTTTCACAGTAATTAAGATTATATGTTCTAAGAATTTGAAACTTTGTAAAGCAGTATTGATGTTGCAGTAACTTGTTTTAGAATCAATAATTTGAGGGAAGGTTTTCTGCATTGATCTAAATGATAATTATTAATAATTATTATTATTATTTTGAATCTGTCAGCTTGTGCATGTTCCCATGATATACTGTTAACTGGAAGGTGATAGACTAATATCTCCTGCTATGTAATGCTGAGTCCCAACATGCTCTGTAGTGCGCATGTGCACACACACACACACACACACACACACACACACACACACACACACACAACCACCACTACTACCATCATCACCACCACTTGGATTTATTAATGCAACAAAACCAGCAAGGTTTGGATCACAGTATGTAAAGGTCAACATTCCTGAACAATAAGGGCATTTATTGTGTGCTAATACTGAACTTTCCTAGTCTTCCATGTTTAGTGCCATGGAAAATGAATAACTAACCTGTTTTTATTAGGACCACATACCACTCAACATTAGACCTTTGGTCCAATGTATTCAAACCCTTTTAAAGTAAAGTGACAAAGATAAAAATTAAATGGACCTGGAAGATCTTTATTTGAAGTGGATCTTATGCCCCCAGAAATATTCAATATAATGACATGCAGTAACAGGCTGTGATGCTTTCAAAATATCTAACAGCAACTTTGTCTAAAAGCTCCGATCAAAGCAACTTTGTCTAACAGTATGAACTGACCTTGGAGAGGGTAAAATAACCTGTCTAGAAGACTATGGACCTGCAGACTGCAATATTGGCATGAATGTAAACATTTTCAAGACTAGATCCTCTCTGGTCTTCAGATTCTCCTCACAGCGAAGCACTGCTGAATTCAGGAGGAGATCTGTGAGCAAGGGCCTGACCCCAGGCCTCCTCTTTCTCTTGCTACATGTAGCTGCTAGAGGCACATATGTCTGTTTACATATAGTGCAAGTCCTGTTTATAATAATCCTTGCAATTCACTTTCAGATCAGACCACATGTTACGCCTGTTCCTGGTCCATGTTTACACTGTAGCTTGGACCAGGGGGCACATGAAGAAAACTGCTATCTATTCTCTAAAACAATAACACGACATCGGAAATCAGCACTCAGATGGTGGCAGCCTCTGACGGTGAAATAAAAACTACATTGCTTGTCTGTATTTTTCTTGATGTAGACAAATGTACACTTGAATGGTCTATATGGAGTGGATTATGTTCTCAAAGAGTTAATGGGCTATAGGTGATAAGAAAGTCTCCTTAAGATAATGTCAAGATGTAATTATCCTTAGCATGAAGAGTTTATCATGTTATGTAATTAAGGCATTCAGGCAACCATTGAGCTATGAAAAAACACTTGACTCTTCTCAAATGTTTCTCGTTGGTTCTATGAAGTATTCATAATAACAATGTTAATATAGACCTTCTTAATGTTTCTTAATGTTTTGTGTCAATGTCTCTGTTGTAAACATCTTAAAATCAATAACCACCACTAAAGATTATTAGCTCAGGGCTCTTTACAACACAAATCACATGACTTCAGTGTGTCCTGTCCTTTTCTTCATGGCATATTTCTGCCAACTGCGGTGTGTAAAAAGATAATATGATGGCAATGTTCCCTCCTTTGGTTTAGGATTTAAGGAAGGTCACATAACTAGAGCACAGTGCCAGCGGGGGGGGGGGGGGGGCGGCGGGGGGGGGGCCCGGGGGGGGGGGGGGGGGGCGGGGGGGGGGGGGGGGGGGGGGGGGGGGGGAGG
>JAOYMR010000017.1:3278008-3294904 GCA_025802075.1 Tenebrosternarchus preto
TCTTACATTAGAGTTGTGTTTGGTCTTTAGTGGATGATGACATCAGTCAGTCTGAAAGATTAAAGTCTTCCAGTGATCTTTGCCTCTCTGGATTTGGATCAGAGTATTTTCAGTAACAAAGTAATGAATGAGACTATGCAAATACTGATGATAGATGACCTCTGACCTATCTAGAGTTAACACTAACAGATTTGGACCGAGGCTGTTAACATTGGCCTGCCTTCACATCTCAACATGCAGTGATTCCATTGCGTAAAGCTAGTGGGACTCTACATGTGATCTAAGGTTGAAATAGAGACAGGAATTACATGGCAGCGTTTAGTTTCATATAATCTTTGTTCCCACTGAGTCTTCCTCATGTACCTTTAGTTTACGTTAGAATCACTTTTCAAGTATCTTAATAAACTAATAAACAACTATAAACACTGTGATGTATAACACCTAAAGCTGTTATTACCATGACTCGTATGCGACTTCAAGTTTTTGCTAAATAATGTCCTGCTGCTGGGCCACATATGGAGGACATAACTTTCCACTTCAGAAAGAGAAGAAAACCTCTTTCTGTTTTTCATTTTGCCATTTATTTGCAGATGGGCTCCCTGGCCTGAACCAAACCACCGAGTTTCCATTTGCTAGAATGACGAGCATAGTCTTGGAACAGAAAGTGTATCTGTGTTTGCGTTTCAGGGATTACTGAATTCATTAAAAAAAAAAGATAAAAATGTGGCCACTTAGATAAATATAGTTTAAATGTTTATAAGTGCTATAACCTTTTGTCTTGAACTAACTAGAGGTTTATGAAGAATATAGCAAGTAATCTAATTACTATATTTTTAAGTTCTGAATTAAAACTACATATATTCTATATGTGTTACCAGACAACAGACATTAAAGAAATCATTTCATTGTGACCACACTTTTAGTGGAACCTGTGAATTTACAGATATAGCTCCCATACAACAGTGTGCTCTCCTAGATCACAAACATGAGCAGGATCTTTGAATACATGAATACACAAGTACGGCAAGTGGACAATGTAAACAGAAGAAACACCTCTTCTCAGTAGCAATGCCCTGTACACATGGTTGAGCCAGGGCTGCACTGTGCAGCTTAACCTTGGACTGGTTCACTTTCCCTACACCTCCCCAACCTGCAGTATCACCTGAGGGTAACAGATTCCTGTTCCAGTTATGCCAGAGGGCAGAGGAACAAGCTTTTATCACACAACAGCTCCTCAACTGCTAGAGTAACATTACTGAGATATATATAATAAAAGCTAACCTTTTTGCACTGTTTTATACTCCAGCCTCTGAAAATGATTTCTAACTCCAAAATGTATTCTGCTCAAGAGCAACATAATGCATCCTTGGTAAATACTGCTGGTCAGAGATAACGAAGCACAACATGGCCAACATGGTGAAAAATGTTTTGAAATCTCTGCTTGCCTGTCTGGGGGAAAATATGTTTTGAACTTAGGAGGTAACAACTTTTTCAGAGGTAACAAACGGGAACCAGTGGTTGGTCTGCAACACTCTTCCCGGGTAGACGTCATCTTTCCGCTCCGTAGTGTAGGTATGGCATTGTTAACAAACTGTTATTGAATCTGGCATGTAGCTGAATGGCTGGACTGCCATTATCAATCCACAGCCTCTGATGGTATGCAGAACGTCCCAGTGAACTTGGCATCAATGCACTCTGTGTAAACATGGAATCCCTGGTGCTTTATCTTTATTTAAGACCAGTCAACATATGCAGTGTCTCAGCTGTCAGACTAATTTGGTTTTGGTTAAACAGATTCAGCAAAGTTTTGAACTGCTGCAAAGCTCACTTACAACTACTTACATAGTGGACCTATTAGCAAAATAAACACATCACAAAAACATTTTTGGCCATTCTTTTGATTAATCTGTAAAGCATCAAAAATAGGAGAAAGTGTTGGATCATTTACATTTAAATTTAAGGCATTTAGCAGATGCTCTTATCCAGAGTGACTTACAAAAAGTGCTTTGTTGTTGATTCATAGAATGTATCCTAGACAGCAAGTAGGACAGAGTTCAATAGACATTTGAACTAGAACACTGCTAAAATACAAGAATAGCACTGATCCTTGTAGTCCTTGTATACGTTCTATTAAACAGCGATAAATACAGTAACATTACAGTATAATTTATCCACAGCTATTGGAATTATCACATCAGCTTAGTACAGTTTTTGTTAGAAAGCCTTAAGAGCTGCTATATGCAAAGAAAACTTTAGAAAAAAAAAATCAATGTACTGTACATGTGTTTATGGATAATGACACATATTGTCCACCTGGTCTAAGATCTTAATCGGATTTTAATCTTAAACAAAAAAGGGAATATAATTACAGAAATCAGAATGTGATGAGAACATCTAGACGTATAAAGAGAAGCTCTAGATGGATTAAGTTATGTACAAGGTATACAGAAGATTAGTTGTGCGGATGCAGAATAATATCATAAGATCAGTAATGGCAAATAATTGCTTAAAATGATCATTTATCAGCCTCTACTCAAAACTAAGACTTAAACAGTATTTTGAATGACGGACCAGTTTAACACACAAGCTGGTGGCTCTTCTCTACCAGTTAAACTTGGGTGGGGATTTATATTCCCCACACTGTGTAACAGTTATTAAACACTGGCTCAGAATCAGAACTAGTATTGCTCCACGACCTCTTGTAGTACATTTTTGTTTTTCACAGCTACCTTACCATACCAACATGCATAAAAAGGTAAAATAAACATCAGGGTGTAATCAACATTAAAACTTGTGAATTTCCTTTGGCAAAACAAACATTCTTGTTGACCTTTTTCCACACCTCACTGTTTATATCAAAACACGCTTGTCAATGGTAGATACAGCTTTTCTACCGTCTCTGTCACCTGACCTTTAATAGTGGTTTCTATAGAGTGCGACTTGTATCACCTAAAGCTAGCAGCCATGGTCTTCAGCATAAAAAGAAAGACTGTGCTAAGCTGCTTACGTTTACATGAATTAAGCTCCCAATATCATCAACATGTTTTCAAGATGTATACATTCCTGTGGGTTTTTTTGTTGTAGTTGTATACACACTATAAAGGAAAGGTAAAATGACATACCCCTAAATATCCTGTAGTGGACCAGTTTCTCTGTTAAACTCTAAAAATATAAGTTGTTAAAATGTAAGCTGTATTAAAACATGATGAAAACTCAGTAAGCAGTATTCTGCATTACGTTCTGTGTGCCTTTATTATCAAATATTTAAAATATCGTGTACTAATTGGATTGGTTTTCATTACCTACTGATAATTTATTTTATTGTACGTGTTCGTATCTGTTCATACCTTCTGAAAAAAAAAAAGTTAAAAAAACTTTCTATTATTAGTTATGATGTTTCTTGATTTATCCGTTTCTGCAGGCACCTGACAAATCCTAGCAAACACACCAAACATGTAAGAAGAATTTGGCCTTTTCTGCATATTAGTTCACACCAGAATATGGATATACCCTTGTACTGCTAAAAGGATAAACAGCTACTAAAAATTCCACAACACATCAGAGGACTTGTCAAATGCGGTGCTGTCAGTATCCCACTTTAATAGTACACTTTAGCTAAACTTTTATTATCTGCCATTTTTAAAAACAGTACTATAAAAGATATGTTTGAGGCAGAACAAAAACATTAAGCAATACTCTGTAACTGAATTCTATGCAGTGTTATAAGATATTAAACTTTATCCTTATGAATAAGACCCATCAATTCACTTTTTATAACACACAAAGATTATTTATGAGCTTCACCATTCAGCACAAGGGAGCAGATTTATTAGTGAACTAGGAGTGCTGAAGGAGAATGAAGTTGTGGAGACTGACTGGAGGAGACCCACACTTGGAAAGTGGGCCAGATTGAAATGTGTGAGTGATGTGTACATAAAAATGATTGAATTATGCTTTACATGTGGGAGAATCACTCAATAACCAAGGCCATTACACTGAATCTGTTCATAGTGTATATTCAATATTACAGAAACAGGTAGACAGAAAGACACTGAGAGAAAGACACACCGACACAAATTAGTACATAAATGAACTTAAACACAATATGATTACTATTAGTATGCAGCCTGGCAACATATATAATTTTTTTAATTTGATGAAACACTTCTGTATTGCAGTGGCCTGTAATTTACCTGTGTCCAAGACAATCTTAAGCAAGTCAGGATTTTATCTACCATGGCCTAAAATGGACACGTGCTCTTTCCTGATGTCTGACACCTCCCACTATTGACCTTGAGTATAACAAAGACTTTTACAAATGTGTGTTAGGAGAAGTTCAAGATCACAGCATGTTTGTGCAAATCCTAGCACATAATGTGGCAACACTAAAAGGTAAAAACTGCAGTCGGTGAACTGTATAACCAATCCAGATGTTCCATGAGGTTGTCATTTTGCGTCACAGCGCCATCTAGATGAATAAAATATTCAGTATACATTTAAGGTTTACTAGTTACCATGGCTTTTTTTTAATAGTTACTTGACTTTTCGTCTGTGAAAATAATTCACAATGGGTAGTTCGTTTCAGTGAAATATAAACTGTCGCGCCACTTTGTTGTAAAGATGAAAAAACCACACAACTCTACACAGAAAGTGACAATAACGACAACGTTTTGAAATCCACAGTTGTGCCCAATCTGATATTGGAGGACATGTTAGAGATGCACAGACTTACAAAGACTCCATGCGCCCAGGGGAGGTCTTAGATCGATCCTGTACACGAAATTTGTTACGCAAATACACGTGTGCGCATGATTCGCCAGACTCAGCCCTCCCTGTTTGAAGGTAACTTATTAAAAGACTCGGAGGCGGAGTCAGGCAGCGTAAGGGATATATCGGGTGGGTCCAGCGCCACGAGCCGGGTACTACTCTGTCCTTTCAGAAAATTCAGAGGAAAAGCCTCGGCAGTTCACAGTGCCTAAGGCCACCTACCAAAACCAAAAAGTCACACAAAGGGAACTAAAACAAGCGAAAATGCCCTCAAATAAAGATGATGGCGGATGGAAGAGCTTTCTCTGGAATTCTGAAAGGAAGGAATTTTTAGGACGTACTGGCTGCAGTTGGCGTAAGTGTGCGACGTTTTCCCAGCGACTATTGTCTTGGATTAGCTGTAAGATGTATGTTTTATCTGAGAAAAAAAATGTCTATGGCTGCATCACAGCAAAACGTTAGATCGCAAATTGTACCGAGTGTTTTTATTTCCCGGTTTAGAAGCGCTCAGCACCTGTTTGATCTGACTCCACAACACGCTGCGTCGTGACTTTCATTTTCATGTGGAAGAAAAACGCTGCCCTCACGTTGCTCTCGTTGTTGTAGCGCTGCCGTACCTACACAGGTCATCAAACAAACCTAGACCCTGTCTAATCGATCCAACTAACTTTTTAATACGCATCTTACTAATAAACGAAGAGTAACGAACCGTGCGTGTGATTTCGTGGGCCCGTGAAGTTATCAATTAATGAAAAACAACGTTGGGAAACCACAGCAGTGGAAATGTATTTTTTTTTAAATACATTTTCCCCTAACACTAATTAAAAGTAAACGCAGGGGTTCGTGTTAGTCTAAGGTGAGAGAATATCTTTCTAAGCACATAATTGTCATTCTTTGATTATACTAATAACCTTTCTAGCTGTCAGAACCTAGTCTGTGTGTCGCCGCCCAATTTCCGTACCACGGCGTAGATGTACGTGAAAATCTATAATTTTTGACAAGATGCTTTGCCGTTTCCTCGAAAGCTGCTACTACTACGAGTTTGTGGCTTATGTATACTTTAGCTGCAACACAGGTACAGTCAGGTAGGCTGGTAGCTTGTATAATCTTTTTCACAAAGGTTAGTTTTCCCCAAGGTGAGTCAAGGTGATTCGGCCTGGTGAGTTCAGATTGGTCATTCACTGTTTATGTCGACTAGTCTTCACAGACAACAGGAAATATTAAACAGTGCGTTTTCTATCTGTTTCCATTACCGGCCTGCAACATTTCATTTTCCACTGGTGTTGTGGTTTTTTTTTTAAACCCCGTTTTGTCTCTTGGGCGGGAGGCCATTCACATCTGATAGTTTATCATTTGTGAACATTTGTCTCTATACTGCGGAGGAAGTTTGACTGACTACGACACAAGATTGACTTAAGGCCCAACATAAGCCTTAACTTGAGCAAGTCGTGACTAAACCGTGATAACTCTGTGTGCATGTTGGACTACTTCTCGCAAACAGATTTCCTTTTTGCAAACTGTAACTACATTCAACAAGTGGGACAGACGGGGAAAAAATGTAAACGCTGCGTTGTGCATTTGTGGCTGGCGATAAAATGGTGGCTTTTACACGCCGCGACACATTTGTGGAGTCACGCATCGACTGACTGTCGCTTAACCGATGGCTTGCAGCCTCATGTATTAGTCAAAGGGTGATGTTAATTAGCAGTGTGAATTTGAGACCTTGTACTATTTTTCAGTATGTAGGAATATGTTTAAATAAACCATGGGTATGGGAGAAAGCAGTGAGTGATCAGTATCAGTACGCAGTATGAATTCCTCGTTTTTTTTTAAACGGGTCTAATGTAAGTCGTGTGTCTAAACGCTTCTGCACCGCTGAACGGAAGCATCGACGGTAATTCGACTGTGGACTTTTTTTTATTTCAAACTGAATTCGGGGTACAAATATTAACGCTCGTCCTTACCCCGGTGGAGTCTGTTTACTTTTTTTTTTTTTTTGAAGTTTTGCCCTCCATCGTGAGGGTTTATGTCGGTAGGAATCTCCCCCTGTTACTCAAATGTCAGTGGCAAAACCGTCTACGACATTGTCGACGGGAAAATGCGGCAGAACTTTTCAACTTTGTTTGCCGTTGTATTATGCAACCGGGGGGAGGGACTTTGAGCGGAATCTAAGGGAAGTGAGAGAGTCGTAGACACCTACACCACCTTCGACCTGACCGTGACGAAGAGCAGGGTGGTGGTGGTGGTTTTTTTAGTTGCATTTTTGCTGTAGGCTTTTGTATTCGCTTGCATGTCCGTGCGATCTCGCTGGCGTAACGCCATATTCAGCGCGTTTAAGATTAAATCTTTTAAAGTTCTATTCTTCAATCTCTGAAATGAAAAATGAATTCTCTAGGGAATTCTTACCCTACTTGTAAAGATTATTAATATAAAACTATTGTCATTCCATTGTATTGTTTAGATACAGCACAATGCAACGACTGCAAGTATTGTGTTTTTCAGGAAACACATTTACCAACTTATTCATGGATTTCCTGCAGATTTGTTAGCTGTTTATTGCCAGGTTTGAGAGAAGTAGACCAGCCAGCCAGCATTAACCCTCCAGTTTTCAATGTCCAGCTAAACCTGTATTTTTTGAAAGGGGGGGGGGGGGGTGCATTTTTTAAATGCCACATTGTCAAAACTGACACTAAAACCTTTAACATAGTTGTTATCACAGTTTGAGTTTTGAAAGGCTGTGGTGTGTGACCTGCACTGACTCTACACTGTTGTTCACTGCACAATAAGGGATTCATGAACATTTTGTACTTGAATTACAGTTATTGGCAACTATGCTTTTCCTACAGGGTTGTGGACTAAAGTTACTCAGTATAGCAAATCAGGAAGTTGTTGGTCATGAGTCACATGCTGGGGGAAAATTTGCTTCGATTTGCATTTTGATGAGAAAATATGGTTCTTTTTGTAATTGCTAAACTATGATGCCTGTTTTAAATGTAATTAAGCAATATGATGGCAGGTTTCTCACTTTTGCTTCACTTTTCCTTGATGTTTCAAAGTACTAGAAAAATATTCTAGTTTACTTACTAATTTAACTTCAACCTGTTACTAAAATGTTATGTTTGGTGTGTCCTTTATTAAACGGTGAATGTCAATTTAATGCAGTGAAGAGGATTACAGTGAATTTGGTGAGTCTTTCAAAGGTTAAAGGTTTAGTGATGGCTTGGTTAAAGTTCTTTTCATAAAATGTTCAGTCCACACTCACCTCGAGGACAGGTTAAACTGGCCACTTGGAAGTCCCTACATGTGTAGTAAAACATTCTACATACACTAGTATCTGAAACCGTAAGAAAGAAAATGTGCTTCCCATTAATATTTCCAAGATGTTTACCATAAATGTTTCTCTTTTTCTTCTTGGTAATTTTTTTTTTCTCTCTGCAGTTAAAATCTTCATCTTCTATGTGATATTTTATGGCTGCTTGGCTGGACTTTTCATTGGCACCATCCAGGCTATGCTCATGACCCTTAGCAACTTCAAGCCTACATACCAGGACAGAGTTGCACCTCCAGGTAATTATCCAGTTATTCCACTCTGTAATGGTGTGGATAGATGTTGGGTTTTAATGCCATGCAAGTTGATCTTTTTTAGATCCTTAATTTTAAATCTATCTAAGTGAGATCAGTTAGACGTCAGGCTAAAGTTTTAATGTTACTCAACTTTTATTGTTACTTAATGTAAAAGTTTTATCTAAGGGGGATCGGCTGGATTTTAGGCTTATGATATTTTGAAGGAGTCTTTCACCTAATGCATTGAAACTCTACAGTGGTGTGTGTTGTGATGGGCTTGTTCCTGTATTGTCAGTTTGGATAGCTTGTCAAATCTGTCACCATGTCCTTTGTAGAGATTGAAGTCATAATAATGATTCGTGGTAACTGGGCAACAGTGTCCATTTTCCATACCTGTAAACATTAGCTGATAATTGAGTTATAACGCATCATACTGCTACATAGACGGACCCCTCAAGAACCTTAACTGTAGGACTAAGTAGGTATGTTACTCAGAATGGTAGTAATATAGGTCAGGGGAAAGAATAATCTTGGTTTTTATAGAACAGTGTTTCATCTTTTGTAGTAAAACCATTCACCGTTTCTTTGAATGTCCTTGTCGTAGTCTTCATGTTTTGAATATTCTGAGGGATGGGGGGGGGGGGGGGTCACAGATACAGAGAGAGATTTCAGACATTTTGTCCCTTGCTCTCCTGTCACATTGATGAGGATTTTTCTCTGCCTAGTCTGAGAGGAATGGGGTCGTTCACAGCTTGAAGGCCATCACATGTCTAAGACCTGCAGTTTCTTAGTGGAGGTGTCATTCCTACAGCTGGGGAGGGGGGGGGGACTTTTGTAAATAAACTGTGTTTTGAGCTTTGGTTCGGTAGCAGCAGCGTTTCGCTGCTTCAAGTTCTATCATGTTTCTTAATCCATTTTTCAAAATACAAAAAAGTTGAAAGAAAGAACCATGAAACTGAGCTTTGGTTAAAAACAAAACAAACCAAAAAGAAAAGAACAGTGAATTGTATCTGAAGCAGTTACTCCCTTAATCGCAGGGAAAGGTCAGACTAGGTTTCTCATTGCTCTGTTGCCAGACATCCAGACATTCGCCCAGCCAGCCTCAACAGCCTTGTGCCAATGAATGTTTGTACTGTGCACTCTGCCGCCTTGGCATATATTTAGCTGTGTTCATAAAGGCCTGGCTGAGATCCTGAGCATTAGCCAGTGTGTCGGTGCCATTTCCCCTTGAAGAGCAACAGTCCTTGTGCAGGTTTAGTGAACGAAGGAACATGAGGTGGTGAGTGGAGCCCTGCAGAGCAACACTGCGATTGGAAGACGTGATAAAGGAAGGAGGTGGTAGACTCGCTCTCTGCTCTCAAGTCCCACCCTCCTCTGAGGGGCTAAAAGTTTCCATTGTGTGAGAGAAGCACGTGAGGTGGAGGGGGTTGTAGTCATGCTGGTGGGAGAGCGTTTGGCTAAGTCTGTGTAAGTTACCATGTAGTACAAGCAGGATTGCTCTACAAAAACCTTTTTTTTTTTTTTTTTTTTTTTTTTTTTTTTTTTTTTTTGGAAGGAAGGTTTAGTGGCTGCAGCATAGAAATAAGAAGTGCACATTCCACGCTAAGACCGTTAAGAAGAATCATGACCTTACCAACTATACAAGGCTCCTCCCACTCATTCTCCATTACTGGCTCTGCTCATGCCACGCCCCAATTTGGCCTTGTGCTTGAGCTGGGTGGAAAATTACTGCCAGGCTGAGAACATGAGGTTCATCTGAATAGCTAACCTCCATGATAGCTAACCTCCATGATGATCGGTGGATTTGTTGCGTGTGCCTTGGAGATGGTATTAGAATATTCATCAAATAGTGTTCAGTTCATGTACATTTTAAAATGGTGCGATAGAAACACGGCATTAAGACATTTAGAAATGTTGCAAATGTGCGTCTTTGTTCCTTGTTGTGGCCTTTCTTTCTTCGCTATAACATCGTCTTCGTCCCTACAGTTCTGTCTCCGGTATCAAAGTTCTATTCTGTATAATCTGAAGTTTCAACTTTATCTACATATTTTTACATAGTAGTTTTTTTTAATAACTGCAGATTTTCAAGGTTACAATGTCCACTCTGGCTTCAGACAAACTACAGCACCTCTGTCTTTATCTCCTCAGGCTTAACGCACATCCCACGCTCTGAAAAATCTGAAATCTTTTACAACATGCAAGATGAGGACTCTTACAGACCCTACACAAAAGCCATGAAAGATTTTCTGGAGGCATACAAAGATGATGTACAACAGGACGATATGAATTATGAAGACTGTGGAGGTGTGTAGAATTTCAAAGTTTGAAGTCTGTTCAGAATGTAAATCAACAACTGTGTGTTTAAAGGTTACGTATATTGTTGCAGTTAACTAAAGATCCCTGAATACCTTTACGGCATTTGGTTGATGCTTTTATCCACAGCGACTTACAATTGTGACTAGATGCATCTCAAAGGTTGTGGCTATTGTGGGCTTTGCTCAGAGGCCCAACAGTAACAACTTGGCAGAGGTGGAGTTTGAACCAGCAACTTTCTGATTACTAGTCGAGTGCCTCAATCACTGAGCTACCACTGCCCACTATACTTGGTTATGTATAGTGTGTGGCTGTTAAATGTTATGATTTTAATCACAGTCAGTAACTTTAGCTTTATGATTAATCTCATGTAATTATATGCTGAAATTAAGCACCTTTATGCTAACGCTGCTAGGTTTGGCTTTCACAAGAGAAGTCAGACAATATAATTCTGTGATATTTCAGTTTGTCACATCACTTTTGCCTGTCGGACACAAGCATAACACTTTTATAGTAATAATACAAAAATGGGGGGGGAACAAACACACAAAAATGTTTGATAAACATGAGCAGCCATCATGAAGCTGGGATTTTGTTGGCACACGTTCATTTTTACAGTGTGTCACAGAGTGCCAAACCACAGTGAGTGTGGTTGAGGCTGTTTAATGACTGTGCTTAACAATTGTGTACATCTTCATTTTGGCCAAACCTTTAAGATTTATTAAGACTGCAGCATATTGTACTGTAGAGGCTTAGCTGTATACTTAGCTGACTAATAGTGCTGACTAAGTGCATTAAAACTTTTAACACATTTATTTGCAGTGTTATTAGTGTTGATGTGTGTTGATTCTCAGTGAGTTGACACCAGTATATTCCATAATGCAGTTTTATCTCTGTAGTGTGTTGTGTGACCCATGCTAAGGTCTTGACTTTCCACATGACATGCTTACTACAATAAGCAGTATTTGAGCTTTCTAAATGTTCTGTGCTCAGGTGTTCCTTCTGGGTACATGAACCGTGGGGATTTGGAGAGTGACATGGGTGTGAGGAAGGCCTGTCGCTTCAGGAGGACATGGCTGGGACCCTGCTCAGGCTTGGAGGACGCCAGTTATGGGTTTAAGGATGGCAAGCCCTGTCTTATTGTCAAGCTCAACAGGATTGTTAACTTCAGGCCCAGGGTGAGTTCTGTATTATTAAAGTGGACAGGGACACTTGCAGGAGTGAAGGCTGAGTTCTGTATTACATAAATGGAGGAGGACACGGAGAACTTATTTTAAACGGTCACCTGTTTGCTCTCATCAGTGGCAGAACATTGATGGTTTTGCATTAATTCCGTTGTGAATTATTAGACCTAACATTTTGGATGAATAAAGCTTTGGTGTTTGAATCATCTGGAGCTTACAGAGCATTTTCTTTTCTTCAGCCTCCAAAGTCCAACGATTCCATCCCTCAAGGTGCCCTCATGAAGTTCAGTCCCAATCTGATCCCCATCCACTGCAGTGGCAAGGTACAAAATGCTTAGCAGGCTTTCTGATCTACAGCGTTTCTATGAGCTATGCTGGGTAGCTGGAGTAGTATAAAACAAAAGCAACCCTATAATTCAACATGATTAACTGCAAGCGTTGAAATTTGAAGAAAGACATGAATTGTCTGGCAAAGTGTATTCAGAATTGCATCTTAACCAAAGTAAACACTAAACTACATTAATTAAAATAAAATAAATACAGTACATTTTGGTATATAGTTAAATGCTCAGCTCGATTTCACACCCAATCACCAGAAAAATGTACTTACTAAAATGATAGTTGCTCCTTTTTTTACCAGTTTTGCTCTAGTTTACAATAAGATTACAACTAAATTACTTGCAGTAATTCTGCACTGGAGAGTTAAATATCTGCATCAAAAGGTAATATCTCAAATTTAAGCTGCTTGAGTGGTTAACCACATAGCCAGGCCAGTGGTTGTTGGTCAACAGAGCTCACATTTTCAGTTGTTAACTACCATCACCAGCAATGGCTCTCAATTTACAGTAGCTATAAATCCCAAAAAGGTGCCAAATGAGAGAAATGTGATTTAATGTACTAATTTTTTTAAACAGTATGGTTTAATAGGATCACACACTCTCAACACCTACTATAATGTAGACATGCTGTATTTATTGTTTTATGCATCTGTTTTACCTTTATGCAAGTGGTCGATAGTCTAATGTGTAATTAACCATTTATTAATGTTCATCTCGCCTCTACTCTGTTCATCACCCGTCAGTTTTTGGTCAGAAGAGCATTTGCTGATGGTGTGGGGTTTTTTTGGGTGGCAGATCATTCTCAGTGACGGTGACCCAGTAGTGGCATGGGAGTGGGCACTAGTATGAGGGCACCATGCGTTACACATGGCCATATCACTGCTGGGTTGCAAGATGTCTGCCACCTAAACAAACAAATATGATGTTAATACTGTCTGATTTAGATGTTTACCAATAATGTAATGAATTAATTTTACTTTCCACAGAGAGAAGATGATGTTAATAGACTCAAGGAGATCAGGTACTTTGGCTTGGGCTATGGTTTCCCACTCCAGTACTACCCTTACTATGGCAAGCTGCTACACCCAAAGTACCTCCAGCCTCTGGTGGGCATCCAGTTCTTCAACATTACCAATGACGAGGAGCTCCGTATCGAGTGCAAAGTATATGGAGATAACATTGATTACAGTGAGAAGGACCGCTATCAGGGACGCTTTGACCTCAAACTCACGGTCAAGTCCTCATGACCTCAGCTATGAAAATAGCACTTTTACTCTGCCCATTTCAAACCATAATTTAGGGAATAAAAAGAAACACGCGTTTGATAAAAAAAAAGACTAGTCTTGAACAAACTTTCATAACATACAGGACCTACACTTAATCTGTACGCTTTACACTAGCTTTCTTTGCATATGTCTAGGGTTAGAATGTAAATTACAGGAAGAGTAGCAATAGCAAAGTATTTATTCTACTGTAAATGAGAATATTCCTTGAGCCATGGGACATGTTCATTCATTACTGTAAATTATAATTCCACTACTGATGTAGCGAGCAGTGTTTCTGTCCCTGAGTATTTCAGCCTAGCGTGGTGCGTCTCCCCCCCCCCTCTCTCTCTCTCTCTCTCTCTCTCTCTCTCTCTGGAGTGTGCAGTGCAGTAGTCACATACAATGGTCCTTTCGTAGCCATGTTCGTTTCTGTTGTCTAAAGCATGTATGCCTAGCGGTCCGAGATGTGTGGATGTCGGTGTGTGCATGAAAAGACGGCGAGAGTTTATGTAAAAGTGTGTTTGCATTTGTATATTAAAAAAACAAAAAGGCAAAAAAAAGAATCAAATCTTGGCATGGTACGCTCCACCACCCCAGGTCCATATGTGAGGAAACGACTGCACTCTGGAATCCCTTCTTTCCCTTTTTGACTTTTTTCCCTTGATTACGGGGACAATACCTTTTTACATCACCTTTTCTCTTTTTATTTGATCTTGCAGTGTGGGAGTTTGGGGTTAATGATGTTTATGTATGAGGCTTTTACTTACATTTCCTTTTAAGTGTAGAACTGTATGTATCTAGACTGGAGGGCTACTCCTCCACAATAGAATGGAGGACTGTTCCTCCCTGCGGTCACCGTGGCAACTCGGTGCTTTAATTTAAATATATTTTTTTTGGTTCTGTTTGTTTTTTGCTGGAGACATCACAATGTGGTGTAACGTTCTAATGAATGTTTTAAACCATTTACATGGTGGAAGAATTTTATATTTATGCAGTTGTACAATTTTTTTTTTTTTCTGCAGGAAAGAAATGTATGAATCCAAATACCAAAGTCACTGGTCAAAGGTTAGAAACTTATCAGATACAATGCAGTACCCCATGTAATAGGATGTGTTGTCTATGTAAAAAGTGCTTAAAAGTCAACGCTGACCATCACACTTGTCAGGAGTTACATCTTGCTCTTGTCATTTTATTTAATCCAGGTTAAGACCTAAACAAATAAATGTACAACCAACCATGTTGTTGTTTTTTTACATTTTTTATTTTATTCAAATGGCAATCAGAAAATGCTTTGTATAATTCATCCATCTAAAATCTTGAAGAAATATTGGACCTAAAAGATGGAAAAATATTGCATTATCATAACAGGCAATTTTAAGATCACGAATCATTCGTGAACTGCTGTTCACAGCCTTTCAAAACTACTGACTTCATAAGTGTTTTACAGGCATGTTTGAATGTGGTATTGCATGTTTATCACTTGAGATTAACTTTAACATACTGACAGCTTAGACATCCACTCTGGTTTGCCTTAAACCAGTCCACCCTCACTGAAACACATCTGTGAAGTCATGACTCTAACCCACTCTCTTTTACACATGCGTAAATCCTGACAAATACGTGCTGTGGGACTGTGAGTGTGCATGGCCTCTCCGAGACTCTTGGAATGTGATGGCTGAGCTGGTCAGCAGGCAAATAATTAACAAGGACCCATTTGTTAAGAGGGACCGGAGCCCAGATCAGGAGCCTGCGTGAAACAATGACGTTGAATGGGCCAAACCCACTCAACAACACAATGTTCTTTATCTCCATCCCCCACCCCCAGGGTTCCTGCTTTCCCATAGAGATTAAGCTGTTGGTTAGAGTCAGCCTACGGTGGACCGTCATGAGACCTGCTGCCAGGGTTTCACATTAGAAGCAGAATTATTTGTGTAGGTGAACAAATGTTGGGCATATTGTCAGAACAAGGTCAGCTCATTATTCTTTGGTTAATTGCCAAAGTCTGAGCAAGACACGAGGCGTCTTACCTCCAGTACACCGTCTTCTGGTAGGTCGGTGCAGTGGACGGCGTTTTGCACTTTGCTTTTGCCATAGAGTGCCCTTAAAGTGGCAGGCCGCAGATGCCGTGCAATTTCCTGTAATAGAATATGGGCTGGCAATTTAGTGCTTTGATGACGGCTTATTGATGTTATGCAGTTAAAACAATGGAATAAACCATAGACTCAGTTAAAGCTTTACCAGCCCTCCAGCATTTTCCTTTACACAATTCTGCCCAAAGAAGTATGTTTGTTGCAGTGATTGCTCATGCCTATCAATTTACTCATTCGTTCATTCAGCCATCTAGCAAAATCTTCTTCCTCTTTATCTGCCCCTACAGGCCTCATTACTCATTACTCAACAAAAAGAGTAAGCAATGTTCCTGTTGTCTTAACACACTATTAGAGATTATAACTATTGGGTATGTAAATTGCTAGTCAGTGAGACAAACAGAGACTAGTTCATTCAACTCAGGCTCTGTGAAAACCAGCGTGTCACCAGATATCATCCTGCCTGATCAAATGGTCAAACACAGAGCATAATCATCAACATGCTGCATGTTGAGAAAATCAGATGAGAAACAGATGAGAAAATCCTCAGTTCAGCAGTCAATAATTGTTTCCAGATGAACTTAGATGCCCACGAAAAAAAAAATGATATTCAGGTATATAAGACATATATATGTACATGGAGAACTTGAATGATGATTTGATCTATATTAAACTGATTTAGTCTTGGCTGTCCCTAAGGCCCTTGTTTGAAGGTAGAAGCTCATGTGCCTGTGCTTTCCTTGCTGCCTTACATGGAGCAGCCATCTTAGTGCCCTTTCTGTAGAACATTCAACTAATATCAAGTTTTGACTTTAATTTGTGCTCACATGTGTTCTTCATTCAAAGTTTGGCTGGTTAACTGGCCAAAGCCAAAACAGAACATGATGAAATGTTCCCAAGGACAGAGAGCCATCAGTTCTACAGTCACTGCTAATCTCCATCATAAGGAAATATGATCTCTTCCCCCACGCTGCTCACAGGGGAGAGGTCATCTAAATGTAAACAAGCTTCAGGGAGACGAGCTTCCTCGAGTTGCCTCCATCTTTCAATCTCCATTTCAGGTTGATATTGAAAATTCTCATCTCAAGGGCTTGTAGAATTCTTTAGACCACCCATACATTATTATGTGGTTAAGAGCGAATTAGAGGATATAACGACCACACACGGTAAAAACCAAACACCAAACACCCCCCCCCCCGTAAATTACTGTTTCAGTGAACATAGCTGTGTACGTGAAAATAAGCTTCACTCAATTAAAACAGAGTTTACTATCTAAAGCTATACAGTCTGTTGTCAGGGAGAAAATCCTACTAGCCAGTCATTAGAATTCTTTCCTCAAGAGACTAGGAAGGCAGTTATATCAAAGACCAGACCAGTG
>JAOYMR010000017.1:3324319-3335372 GCA_025802075.1 Tenebrosternarchus preto
ATATCACAGACAGGGGGTGTTGGCTTTCAGTCTGTCAGTCTGATATCACAGACAGGGGGTGTTGGCTTTCAGTCTGTCAGTCTGATATCACAGACAGGGGGTGTTGGCTTTCAGTCTGTTATCAAGGTTTTTTTAATTAAAATAATGACAGAGTAACAGTACATAGCAACGATAAAAGCAGCCCTACTAACAATCTCTATAACAGATGTATGATGCTCATTTATGCTCCCTGAGACTCAAATAAATCAAGGTTTACAAGGCTTGGTATCTTTTTTAAAATGCAACAGTGATGTGGTAGGAGGTGAAGTAATACTTAATTAACACCTTTCCTTCTTGCTGCCCAGTTTGTTGGCTGTATACTGGTCCCCATAGTCAATGAGGTTGAGCTGACGAGAGAAGACATTGACGCGGTTCCCCACAAACAGATCCTCTGGGTGAAGATCATCATATTTGGTCCTCCTCAAGAACGTACGCTGGTTCTTCACATCGTACTACAGTTGACGAGAGGAATATTGACTGAAGGACTGAAAAACTACAGTTACCAGACATTACAGAAAGTCTTGATGAAAGTGTAAGCTTGGACCATACTGGTCAACGGTGGTCAACTCCAAAACACCAGATGTAATGTTCAAACTGGATTCATATCAATGAGAGTGGTTGTTAGACTGAAATGTGATGTGGCCATTTGTTTAAGGGAAGTCCAAATGTTTACCATCTCCACAGAACCATCTTTTGGGTAGAACAGCAGCTGGTAGCGGCGCAGGAGAGCAGCACTTGGGTCGTACCACTCAGCCAGGAAGGCAAAGCGCTCCTCCTGTGAACAGCATGACACAAACACTGTAAGAACTCTGTGATCCACCTGGGCCTAGCGGGAGCGTGTCAGTGGGCCAGACCCCGTGGTAGGACAGGGAGCTGGAGCGTTTGGGGGCCCGACCCCCAGCACGAGCAGGCAGCTGGCCGCTGTCAGTGTGGAGTCGAGCACTTGTTGTAAGCGTGAGCATCTCTTCCCCTGGGGGGTTTCCACCGCAGCCGGGTGAACGGTTACACAGCTGCAGCTGCTGTTACTCTCACACAAATACAGCCCTAGAGCCAGGGCTCCCAGAGCCTCTGATAATGTCACTAAATGTGAAACAGGTGAGAGGTCAAAATAATACTTATTCTAAAAGAGTGGGGGGGGTCCCAAGACTACATGGATCTATCATAAAATTAAGGGTATTTAGAGAACACTAAGTTAAGGCCATATGCACCAGAGCATTTGATTACAATTGAAATTATTCTAAAATTTAATGATGACTGAGGATGGTTTGTCAGGTGGCTGGTTTCACCTTTGTCACCTTCACACTAAGCAAAGAGTGCCCTTGAACAGAAAAATGGAGGAAAGCAAGTGTCATCTCCCCTTCACAGTCTGCCCCCTGGTGGAAGGAAGGCCACACATTAAAGATGTAAATGGGATTCCAACAGCATGTGATCCAGGCAGAGCTGGAGCTGAATACTGATGAGCAAATGCTTTTCAGGTTGCGGTGTTAAAATCAGAATATCAAAGGTTGTTTTACATAGTTATAAGAAGGCAGGATCATATACTACAGGGCATGGGATTCCACCTTAGTGCCAAGATTTATTCACTATTACTCCCAGTAACTTCAGTAATAAGTGAAAGGGTGTAAAAGATTACATTATGCAGTTAGAGCAGTTACTCACACAGGCTCCAACTGCTGTTTCTGTGAGTATTTCTGGAACACTTTCAGTTTGAAAACAACTTTCAAAAAAAGAACATAGCAATTAAGTTAAAGAAACAAACACTAGCCCAGGTCAAGAAGTGAGGAGGCCTGCTACACCTGTTCCTATGGCTCCTTAACATATGAGATTTAATTCATTTATATCATGTAGTTGGGGTATATGTTATAGTCTCTTTATTAAGATTTCACACCTACTCAGTGACTTTTTCCCCCTTAGCTGAACTCAATATTATAAATATATCCTAACTGGCCTAATCCCCCACACAACATAACCCAATTGGCTAATGTTTATACCAAATTTAGAAGCTGTCATACTCGTTACCAATATCATCGCCATCAAACTTTCCTGATCAGACTTCATTTGCCTCTCACTCAGAGAAACCCTTTCAAACAATTGTGCAGTTTTGTGTCTAAAGAATGGTGGGGCCCATCCCCCCAGAGAGGCTATTTTTACCCCTTCCTCTGTTAAGCAGTGATAGTATTGGTATGGACAGCTTCCTTTGTACATGAGTGTAAATAAGCTTGTGCCCTATAGGTAAACCTTGATTCTAGTCAACCAGAAATAACTGGATGCAATGCAGTTCCACTGTAGAAATGGCACAGAACCTGACTGTCTGTGATGAACCAAGACACTTGATACCTCCCCAAAAGAAGTTATTAGCCATTACCAGGAAAAAACCCACCTCCTGACTGGCAAATGTCCACATAGTTTAGAATGCCACTGACTCATTTTCACATTTGTTTCTGCAAAGGAACATGAGTAAACAAACAGTCTCAGTGGGAAGAGTAGGAGTGCACAGACTGGATTTCAGTCAGCTATTTGTCTGTGGGCTCTGCATCTTATACATAGCATGGGAACACTAATGAATTAAGAAAATGTTATACAAACTCTTAAATCATTAACAGAGGCTAAAACGTTAAGTTATTCACCGGAAGAATCTTGTCAGCTTGACTTTCCCCCCCCAAATGAGATGTTGGAATGAACATACTACTGACACAGCACAACCATCCTTTGTGGCAGAACTGACTCGACTCGTACTCATCTGAGGCGATGTTATATCAAACAACAGACATATACAGCTAGCTAATCTCACAGTTCATCAACACTAACGCTGCATGGATCAGTGTGAACTCCCCTGAAGCACTGTTTATATAACCATACTGCTTGCTGACAATGTGATATATTTTCTTCCTATAAGCAAATTTATTGAGAAGTTGGTGTGAACCACACTGTGGCACTTGATCCAGCAGGCAAAAGTGATGGACGGTCTGCATGAAACAGCTTACTCCCTGCATGGCCCAGGTTAACCAGACGGCAACTGTTTATCTAAAATCAGGACCCATGACCTGACCGTGAAGCACCTGTCTTGTTTCATCAGGACAACTGAACTAAAGCTAAACGGAAACATTTAATTTCCAGTTTAAAACCACATGGCTAACCTACTTTTCTGACTTTAACCAGAGCAAACTGAAAACTGTACTTCTGGCTGCTACTTCTCACATCGTTTGTGCTGTCAGACACTTACTGAAGTCTTTCTCAGACACCTACTGTTGTCCTGTGATATGACTGGAAACATTTCATGCTGTTCGCACTGAGACTGTGTATTAAATGTTAAACATGGGGGGAGGGGTGTGTATGTATATCTATTACCTGATTATAACATTGTAGTTTATAGATTATTGATGCCTTATAGCAACATCTTAGCAGGTGGTTTACAGTTAAAAGTTTTAACTGCCTAATGATCTTGTGGTCATTGTCCCAATTAGCACGTCAGTTGTCAATCATAAAAGCGAGAAAAATATGGCAAACTTAGTGGACGTTAATTACCATTCATCAAACTTAGTGGACGTTAATTACCATTCATCAAAGATGATGTCATTTATCAGTTGCTGTTCTTGGTCGTTTATTTCGTATGATACTTGAAAAGGTCAATATGTGCAATGGTTTCGTGTGAAGGTTACGCCTGACATCTAGTGGCCAAGCCACGTATCTAGCTATAGTGTTACACTATATTAACTAGTACTGGATTGTTTTCCTCGTTTTGTCCACATCTCAAACACCTATCACTAAAACGCAAAATGTTAACTAGTGGGGCTAATATATGTGTGAGACGTTATGCTACCGAAACATTACAATTTCATGTTCGTATTATTGTATTCAACAATAACTTTAATTAGCTAGATAGCTACTTGCCAAACAAAACGTTACGAAAATGTTAAATCTGTGTATGCGTTCATGACTATACAAAATGCTGCTAGTATCACTAGCCAACATCACTGCACACAGCTAAAAGAGCCTAGCCAGGTTATACGGCCCAGCGATGTAATATCAGTTCAACACTAGCTAGCTGGTTAGCATGGCGCGCTTTGAAATGAATGAGAACAGCCGTTAGCTTGGATGTCAAAAACAAACAGGCTAGGTGAGGTACATTTCACGGTCTCTCTAATTACTAATAATTAATGCTCACCATTTTCTTTCGAGCACCCCGAGTTCTCGAAGAATTGATGTCTCCTTGTCGTCGGCTAATTGGGATAGTTTAGCTAGTTACGGTTAGGGTTGTTTTTGTGTATTTGCTCATTATCGTCTCCATAGCAACTGCAATTAAAACCGCAAAGCTAGTTACATAAACTGATGTGTAATTTTAGTCACAATAACACTTTCGTTCTATTGGTCTCCTAATGAGAATAAATTGCATAAGACCCTAATCGAAGTAGCTAACATTACTTTTAAATTATATAATCACCCGGAAATGATTAGTTGACCCTGTGGACTGTCAGTGACTGCAACGGGTTTACGGGGGGGGAGCGGGGTAAAATGGGTATCCGCTAAGTTTTAGTAACTAAATAACTTTGCACAAACCAAACGCGGAAGAACTCCGTCCGTTGCATTTTAACATTAAGTATGTATTGAAGACATTTCAGCTTCTTTATTCATAAATAGCTATGCTACCTTAGCTGTCGTCCGCACTGATTCTGCACCTTACTACGAAGTCTGATACTTTGGAGAAGTTATAATCGTTCACATATATCTACCCAAAATCGACCCAGCTGTTGCCATTATGCCGGACACGCCGCTAATATTGGACGGTGGACTAGCTACAGAACTGGAGAAAAGAGGGTTTCAAATACAGGTATGTAAACCACAGTCTATATAGTGTGGTATACAATATAGTATCTAATATGTACTATATAGTATGTAAGATGTGTTCATATTTAAAACGTGGCTTCTGCAGGAAGATCCTCTATGGAGCGCTAAAATCTTGTTTACAAATCCAAAGGCGATAAAGGATGTTCATTATAGGTAATACAAAACCATCACAACTTTCGTGAGTTTCTGTCTAATTGCAAGAGCAATTGACTAGACAACATTGTCTTTTTTTTAGATTTCTTGAGTGTGGATCTGATGTCATTACAACAGCCACATATCAGGCTAGTATTGAAGGATTCCTCAAGCACCTTGGTCTCAAATCGGATGAGGCAGAGCAGTTAATGATGTCTGGGGTCCAGTTAGCCAAAGAGACTGCAGCAGACTTTGTGTCTAACTGTACAACAGCAGGTGGGTGCCAGCATGAGAACAAATACTGATTCACATATACACAGTGTGATCATTGAAAAGCGGATAGACCAGGCAGGATCATTAACTGTACAGGTGAAACTGATAACCTTTCGAACTAATTCACTTTTGCAGACAGAAAGGTACCTTTGGTGGCAGGATCTTTAGGTCCTTATGGGGCATTTCTGCATGATGGCTCGGAGTACACAGGAGCCTATGCGGACCAGCTGAGTGTGGAGGTGAGACAGAGCCACGGCCCATGTGTTGCATGGTTGTTCAGCGGTTATGTTCACACAACCCCTCTCGTCCTTACCTCAGGAACTGAAAGACTGGCACCGGCCACAGGTGCGCTGCTTAGTGGCTGCAGGAGCTGATCTCATTGCCATGGAGACCATACCGAGTCTTAAAGAAGCAAAGGCCTTGGTAGAGTTGCTGAGGGAATTTCCAGATGCTAAGGCCTGGCTTGCCTTTTCCTGCAAGGTAAATAAAACTACCCAAATTGGCCAGAGAACCGATAGTGGCTTAATATTTCTATATAGTAGTGCTTTACACTACTTCACAGTATGTACACTCGTTGTATTAAAAACAAAATTCAGGTCCCACTATTAATGCATTACATAGGTATTCAGTTTTTTCCCCTCTTTCTGTTCCTACAATGTCTTTGGTGTTGTGTGCATGTGTGTATATAGATAGATAGATTTCAGACTGTTTGCAGGGGTTGGCGTAGGGCTCTTAAGAGTAATGTACAGTGGCTGTACTGGGTACACATGTAGGTTCTCTGAATAAGACAGTGAAAGCTTTTTTTCCCCAGGATTCACAATGCATTTCAGATGGAAATAAGTTCTCTGAGGCTGTTCAGGTAGCTTGTAGATCAAGCCAGCTGGTTGCTGTTGGGGTGAACTGCTTGCCCCCTGCTCTGGTGAAACCTCTTCTAGAGTCAGCCAAGTCCCACATGGCACCCAGCACAAGCTGGGTGGTTTATCCAAACAGTGGTGAAGCCTGGACTCCTACAGGGTGAGCCATAGGTAATCAGTGTCACAGGCAATACCCAGTTTATGTACCAAGCTTGAGAACCAGTTGAATTATGCTTTCATTATGTGCATATTAAACTAATGGATTTATTATTATACATATGGATTTACAGGTGGAAAACCGGTACTAGAACATCATTTACAGAGCTGAGTGTTGAGTGGAAAGAGCAAGGGGCTTCATGGATAGGTGAGTCAAACTTATTTTCAAACATTATAGAGGAACTAAATGTCTTTATTCATAATCCCAGCTGCACTGGTTGTCAAAATCGCATTTTGCTGTGTCATCATCAGGAGGCTGCTGTCGGATTGGTCCGGATGACATTGCGGAGATAAAACGTCGGTTAACCTAGACGCCAAAAGTCCAAAGTTGAGACTCACTCCTGACACATTAATTGGTTTAGTGGAACAGAGCTCACAGTTGAAGAAAAAGAAAGAAAAAGAAGAAAAGCATATAAATGTTTATTTATAAAGGAAAATTGCCAACTATGTTTGACTGATTTCACATGTATATGGGATTTAAGATGACACGTCATAATACATATTTTAGATCCTGCTGTTGTGGATTTAAAATTGAGACCACTGTGCATATGACAGCCACCATGCTGTTCACAAAGAACTTCACCATATACAACAAGATTAAACCATCTCTATTTTTCAGTTACCCAAATTTGTCTGAGCTACTTTAGTGACATTTGCTGCTCTCTCAACATAAAATCCTTCCATTACTATTTCCATTCTGCTTCCAGTTTTTACTATCAACATTAACACACTTTAAACATACACTATGCACTGAACATAAATCACTTGCTGTTAGGCCATTTTCTGCTCCAGATCATTTTATGAACAAGTCCACATAGAAGCATATGATTGTAATGACAGTAATAACTGATGATTTTCACATAAATAAAGTTCTCGCCTTATGTTTTGGTTTATAGATAATCGCACAACTGATCTACCCATTTTTACCAGTCTGATTTCTGAAGAAGCTTTTGCAATCAACAAAGTTCAAACATGTTTCAGCACACTAGCTCAACTTCCGAGTCTCCAGGACGAGTGGTCACTTTCACTTCAGTCAGTAATGTCCTCATCTAGGTCACTGTCAGGAGAGACTTTGTGCCTGTACTCTGCAGTATTGGAGAGACGTTTCCAGGCCTGCTCACACTTCTGGTTTCCTGTGCTGTGGGACCTGCCCAGGCGTCCCAGGTGTTTGGATGCTCTGTCCTCTAAACCCTCCCCTGATGAATCATGGCTTCTGTGCTCTGCCCCTTGCTGGTGCAGGTCATGCCTCAGATTCTCCAGGTTTAGTGCCCAGGGTCCTAGCTTCTGCCAGTTCACTCTCTGGAAGGCCATAAGACAATGTAGGTTGCCTCCCACCTAAAAGTATGAGAAATTAATCTTTATTAAACCAAATTAATTATATTGCTGTTTACCACCAAACATTTTATCTTTCAAAGTACAATATTTCTGGGATCAAATACATAAGTAAGTAAACCTTCTTAGTTTTCCGAAACTGAATGCCTCGTTCTGTATGGCGAATGTCCAAGTATTCTGGGTTCTGTGTGTTCAGATCAGTTACGATATCTGCCCACCTATAAACAGATTAAGCAACACACTCTTCAGAACATTAACCACCTCAAAGTCAAAATGTACTGAGGTAGCTTTAAGAGTCCAGTACACCAATCTGAATGATCTAATCGCTACGAATATTATTATATAATAATAAACAATAAAGTACATTTACTTTTTACAGTGTATGGCTGGATGTTTCCTGCTTGGTTCCCCAATAAGAATCCAATGTTCCGTTTCATTCAGAGGAAGGGGTCCCCTTTGGTAGAAAAAAACCCAAAGTATTCAAAACCCACAGGTATAATAGAATATCTTTGTAGTTGATTATTTGTTTGTTTGTGTAAAATAAATTAACATGGACTTTTTTTATTTATCTTACAATTATTATTCATTAAAT
Organism: Tenebrosternarchus preto; assembly: GCA_025802075.1. Lineage (NCBI taxonomy): Eukaryota > Metazoa > Chordata > Actinopteri > Gymnotiformes > Apteronotidae > Tenebrosternarchus > Tenebrosternarchus preto. The sequence continues at coordinate 3,332,603 of JAOYMR010000017.1, forward strand.
AGAACCAAACTATATAATAATCACATTATATAGGGACAGAAGTTAAAGAGTAGATCACTGCTGTGCTGTACCTGTACGCTTTGGCTGCTTTTAATGGTGTTGCTTCATAGCCCACAGGACAGAAGTAATGATTCTGACAGTGGTAGATATAGGCCATAGATTCATCTCTCAGTCCCTGGGTGAGCTTCAGCAAAGCACCATCAGCTGTACAAGGGGAAGAAAACACACTGGGTGAATTAGTTGTGTGCAGTGGATCGAAACCTTTTCCTCTGATGTGTCAAAAGAACAGGCTGACTTTCCAATAATAATGCATCCACTTTCACAAATACACAACACAAACAAAATGTTACAGTATGAAGGGGAAAAAACCAAAACAATAATAGGTGACCAATGTCTACTGGACAAATTATGAAGCAGTTTAGGAAGGTTATGGATTATAAAACCGTGACAACAATCTCTGTTAATATGTAAAAGCAGAAGAATATATACAATATATTTCAGAACTTTGCTAACCAGTGTGAAAATGAATGGTGATTCATTTTAGTGGAAAGAAACAGTCTTGTATTGTAAGGGAGTATTTATCTTGGAACACAGAACGCATTTTGAGGATGTGATTAGTGGATGAATGTAGCTCCATTAATATTAGTCCTACCTGTCTCTCCTGCTGTCTTGTGCTTCCCATGAGGTTTATAGAGGATATAAGAGCATCCTCGAACACGAAAATGGTCATTGATCTGTCGGAACCATCTGTACAAAAACAAAAATAAAACTTGAGAAATAATACCACTATTCTTGTGTGTCTTAGAGGAAGCCTGTGCTCTCTGAGACTGCTGCTATGTGATGGGGATGGTTAAGGCCTGAATATGCAATAAAGGAACTATACCTGAATTCTACATGTTTTGATTCAAGAACCTCGTATCAAATCACATTATGATATCATCCCTACACTGGCAAGAGCAAGCAAAACAATCATACCGCATCAGCGTGGCATTGCCAGTAAACGGTCCGAATTTGATATCTTCAAATGGAGGCTGGAAACCAAGAATATGTAGCGCCTCCTCCTGGGACATGGGTGGAAGGCTGAAAGGGGAACAGAGGGTTACTGTTTATTGTTTCTAAGACGACTGAACAGGGTCCTGCTAACACCTCTTGGAGATCAAGTGAATATACTGTGTATTGCTATAAAATTAATTCACTGTTTAGCGCGATTAAGGGAATAAGAACTAAGGGAAAGTAGCACTTTAAATACAAACTGAACTGTAACCCCACAGCCATATTGATATTTTATATACACACAAGCACACACTCCCACACACACACTCCTGCACACACACTCCCACACACAGGCTGAATGATCACATCAACAAGTCCACCTTATTTATAACTCTACATAATGGCCTGTAATACATCTGCAGTAAACTGTATATTATCCACCAATGCTGGCAGCACTATTATACTCTGAAGGTAGCTGACTGTACCAGACTACACTGCATTAACTTGACATTTTTTCTTGTTTTGACTAAGGTGCTCCTTATATTTCAAATGAAGATGTTAAACTTACACACAGTGCCTTCACTCCATACAACCTTACTTAAGTACCACTGGTAAGACATAAGAACTACAATTTTACTCCATACTATGTGAAAAAGCAGAGGAAGGTTGTATCAACAGAGGATATAAAGATTAACCAGTACCAGAGACATGGAATGAGGAAGATGTTGAGAAAATCGCTCAGGATCCAAAGTACACCACCTCACCTGTGAACACTATGGAGTCAGACATGCCAGGCAGCCTGTGAACTGGCTCCTGTGTCTTTACTGATAATGTAGCTGCCAACGACAGCAGCAGGTGAAACTGGAAGTGCATGCTAACTGCTCAAATGTCTCCAAACTCCAAACTCAGAGTTTGGAGCCAAACAAAGACCAAAAACAACCTTGAAGCAAAGCAAATACCTGAAACAAGATAGAGCTGAAAATAGCTGCAGGCTTGGTGGAGAGGCACCAGAAAAGGCCCACAGCACAAGGGGATGTCTATGAATGTCTGTGTGGTCCAGTGAAATAGATTGGGAGCGATGCATTAAAAAAGGATGATGATTCCTGAGCCTCTATGATTTATCCTCATAACCGCTGTTTAATTTCATATTCTGGATCTACATCGTATACTCCCAGCTCTCCCATCTGATATTTAAGTTTAGTATCATTTTAATTAGTATCATTTATTTAAATGAGCAAAGATGTAGATGTTAGCCGATAGAGTGCTAGTTGAGTCAAGTACCTTCCAGCTCCCAAGGTGCTGTACAGAAAGTTCCAGCATGAGACAAGTGACGATATTCCGCATGAAGTTTTATACTGAGGTCGGCTGATGCAGTACCTATCGAATTTTTAAAAACAAACACACAAAAAACCCAGCAGCAGCAAAAATACTTTTTTCTGCTCAGATATAATTTTGCCCAGAATAAAGAGGATGACAGAACATTCGTACCATCGACGGAGATCCAACACTTTTCTCTGCTTGATCTCCTCTAGAGAAGCGTGTGGTGGAAGGTCTAGCAGGTTTCTGCTTGGTCGCTCAGATGATTTCATTTTCTTTGAGGAAATTTTTTTTAGATTACCTGTAAAAAATAAAATGAATGTGGCATTACAGTCTACAGTACATGGGTTTGGTATATGTACTGGTGAATGTTTGTTTGGCATTATGTACTGGTGAATGTTTGTTTGGCATTATGTACTGGTGAATGTTTGTTTGGCATTATGTACTGGTGAATGTTTGT
>JAOYMR010000017.1:3343826-3360970 GCA_025802075.1 Tenebrosternarchus preto
TAACACAGCACTAACACAGCACTAACACAGCACTAACACAGCACTAACACAGCACTAACACAGCACAGCTAAATATTTTATTATCAACATACATACTGTTCAATTTATTTCAAATATTTTAATTTAAAAGAGAAAACCATGTCTGATACTTGGACTTTTTTTTTTACTCTGGATTGCTGAGCAATGACAGAATTAGCAGGAAATAAACTTACAATATTAAGTAACCTGTGGCAAATGTTGATAAAAATTAAGACATCAATTTTCTTTAATAATACAATTAAATAGTTCCCTTACCATCAAAATGAATACTTGCAACTTTGGTATATCGGCTCTCTCCTGCTTTTAGTGTTATCTGTTTGAACTCCACTGTGATAGCTTCGTTTGATGGTGTTGGCCGAACACTCTGAGAAGTGCAGCCGTCATTTAGTGTAAATGGACACCAAGATAATATTTAAAAGATGTGCTAAGAGAAACAGAATAAAAAGAAAGAAAACTTACCATGATTGATACATCTTTTGCCCCAGAATTTAAAAGATGCAAATTCAACTGTTTTGGTCGATCTGCAAAAGGAAGAAAAAGTACTGAAGAACCAGGTATAAAATATACAAGTCTAATCCAAACATTATACACCTCTACAGAATATTCAATCATCTGAACCAACGTTACACCCACACAAACATACCCCCTCCCCTCCTCAGTACACCCATAAAACTCCACCAGCCTGCATGACATGGATGTTTTCTCCATATACTTTTACACATATGGGTAAACCAAAGAACTCTACCTTGGGACCGAAGTGTACCAAAGTCCAACATCTCTGTTGAGGAGTATATACCAGGGGCTGGGGAAAAGAAACAAAATGGACTCAGATATTGGTTTATATGAGTGCTGAAAATGTCAAGGCTGCTGGGATTTTATCCTGACCAGTGGTGACCTCCACTTCCACCGGGAGGATGATGAACTCATCCTCATTCGAGGCGTTGGTTTTGATCCTGATGAAGGCTGTGTGGTTGTCAGCATCTCGAGAGGAGAAGCTGGCCCTCATCACACCCTTTGTCTCGAAAGGGGCAATCTCCTAAAAAACAACAAAAAAACACAAACATTAAATCAAGAGAAACAACACACTTGGGCTAAACACATGCTGTAATTTCCCCAGCACTTGAAGCTACTTGACTGTCAAGGAGAATTTTAACTTTATACTCACCCATAATTTTTTGGTGCCACCTTGCTGACCAGTGGGCAGTTCCAGGTGTAGGTCACCCCCACTTGAGTACATCTCCACAACCTGGATAGAAGTGGCAGAGATAATCACAAAGAAAGAACCCAGGAGCTCAAGTTCAGACCAGAAAAGCATTATATTTCACAAAACATAATCTGGTACACACTATCATCATGGCAAAAGCAGAGATTACCTGGAGTGGTTCGCTGTGTGGGTTAAAGATGCTTATGAGTGGAGAGAAGCTGCTATTTACTGGAACTCTGGCCCCCACAAAGGGTCTGAGTCTGTAAGGGTTAGGAATCCCCACACCAAACACCTATATACCCCCACAAACAAACAAACAAACAACTTGGCAGTTTGTTGATGTATAATGATTTTACACCATGATCTCACCAACACTAAAAGGTATAAAATATGAAATATACCTGGTATGTGAATTTGAAATATACCTGGTATGTGAATATGAAATATACCTGGTATGTGAACACTCCATGGTGAGATGTATTAATAAATAATGTATTTTCTACATTCCCTACTACTCGAGCAAGAAACACCACATCAAATGAGGTGTTCCCTCCTGGTGGAATTATCTGCCAAAAATGAGAGAGAGAGAGAGCGGGAGAGTGAGAGAGAGAGCGGGAGAGTGAGAGAGAGAGCGGGAGAGAGAGAGAGATAGCGGGAGAGAGAGAGAGATAGCGGGAGAGAGAGATAGCGGGAGAGAGAGATAGCGGGAGAGAGAGAGAGAGAGAGAGAGAGAGAGAGATAGAGAGATAGAGAAAATGTCACATCTTCAGTTTTGATCTGGCAGCTTGAATTGAATACAGCAAAAACAACCTCGAGTGGAGCAAAATGTGACAGTTGATTCAGTCCCAAGTTGCATTCAGTAATAAGGAGGATTTGTTTGTGGATTTTTGCGTGTTTAGTTTTACCACAATACCACCTACACAAAACATTTTGGTATTAAGAGACATTTCTCCAAAACAAACCTATTTATATATTCTGGGAGCACGACATGTTTCATAAGTGTACCTCTACTCGTGTCAGGGCTATTTTGGGATTAGCCATCAACAACCTGGCACTGGCAAACGGGTAGGTTAACCTCTTCAGTTCTCATTTGCTGCACCTGATTAGCTGTGAAGAGTTTGTTGTAACTACACCAAAACACAGATGGATTGGCTCATTTAATTAAGCCACTAGATTTTTCTAGGGAAAGTCTTTATGGGCTTTTTTAAAAATCAAGAGCCATTACTTTAGGATTACATTAAGGACTGGGGTTGAGCTTTGTGAGCACAGAGATGATAAGAACAGGGTTGGACATTCACAGACTACAGTTCTGACAAAATATACCCAATTCTGAAACCAGTTCAGTAGTTTTTCTTAGAATGGGCAAATGTGGAAGTAGTGGAGCTCTAATTGAATCGGTAAGAGTTTTTAATTTTTTTAAAACTTTTTTTTTTATCAAGAATGCTAGCAAAGGCTACTGAACAAATTTGGCTTGTCTACTTAATACATCATGGGTGTTTAGGTAGATTAACAAAGTTTTCCAAACTACACTGTGAGCTGTTTGTTATGGAGACCCTGATTATAGGGAAATTCATAAAGATACTGCTGTGGGTTTTTTACTACGGCAATGTAATGTTCGTCATTATCATTCCTCGGTGTCATCAAGGCATTACAGCCTTACAAAATCACATTTTTGTCTGACTGTGGTGACAATTTCTGCACTAGAACAGGATTTATGGTGGAGGACCTCTGGTCATGTCCCATGAAAGCTAAAAGGGGCACAGAAGGTCAGTTTGCAGCCTTCTTAGAAGAATGTGCATTAAGAACAGGTGGAATGACCTTAATTTATTACCTCCCCCCCCTCCCCCCACACACACGAGAGCAGACACTACACACATGATCACACACAGAAAACTTAATTACTCTGGTTAAGTTCTGTGTGTTTAGGTGAACGCGTGTCAAGATAGCATCGTTCATACATTATATAATTAATACTTTGTTATACAACTTTCAACACCTTTAATGTTATGTTCTCCTATTCTGACCTTACCACAAGGACACTGCAGCAGGACTCGTTATAGACAGGCAGTCACTGAGGTGCAAAGAGGAAAAGAGGAAGTACAGCACATCTGGTCTTTTTTTTCTTAAAATTAATGTTGACAGGAAGTAAACGTTAATCCCTTTGTGCCAACAGAAAGTTCAACGACTTCCCTATTCCATGCTTGACACTGATGGCACCTTTAAGAGAGAGATTACAGTGTGCATTATACTTACCCTACTCTGAAAAAAGGATGCATGAAAATGTGCCGTTGTTGCTGATATTGATATTAAACTAATTTCTTCTGAACTTGGATTGTGTAAGTAAACTTTTTCCATTTTTGGCATTCCAACAGGCCTGAAGCAGAAAAAAAAAGATAAAAACCAGACTACATTTGTACAAGAAACATGGAATCTCCAAGTGTCTCCATAAGTCATAAATGGATATGTTTTTATATATACAGTCTTGGACTGTACATATTTAGTTGCCCTGGGCTTCTATATGAACAACACATTTCAAAAACAGGGACACATGAACAATAAGGGAAACAGAGGAAAAGTAAAACAAACAAAACAGTGGCACAGGAGAAGTGTGGCAACATCAGCAGACTGCACATGATATCAGGGGCAGAGTTTGGGCTGAGATTTATGACAAGCCTGGGTAATTTACGCAGGTTTTTATTGCTTTCTGGTAGAAACAGGCAGGATTGCTCAAGGCTTCTTAAGGCTCAGGCGTTTCTTACTAACAAGCTTCGCTGATGATGTGCTGCTTATAGTGGTCAGGGGAGAGGCCTTGAAAGTCTATATGAGCGCCTACTGCAGCGTACTCATTAGCCCATATAAACAAAAGTAAATACATAAATAATTCCAGAATCAAAAAGTGAAAGGTTACAAAATTCAGCAATTTTTTTTCTTTTATATTTAGGTTTCAATGATTTTAGAATTTCTGAATGGTCTTCAATCAACTGTTAACAGTTTTTAATGAGGAATTAGACAAAAACACTGAAACATTCCTTAGAGTAGTCTGTAGTCTGCAGTCTGCAAGTTAAAAATGAGGAAGTGACCACTGGTAGAACTTGACAAACCACTTTCTCCACGAGGCTAGCAGGAAAAGCAAACAGAAAAGATCGCGTGAAGTTTGGCAGAGATAGAAGCCATGGAGCACGGTGGAGGGAGGGAGGGAGGGGGAGAGAGAGAGAGAGAGAGAGAGAGAGAGAGAGAAAAGACAAGAGTCCCTTTGGAGTTCCTCAATTATGCAAATTCTACTCACTGTTCATGGAAGTCCAGCATTGGAGGTTCAAACCGTATAGGTCTGCTATTACCCCTCTGTGAGGAGGCACTGCAGAAGGGGAAACACAACTACTGTGAAACAGAACATAAATATCTACACATCAAATGTCAACAAACACCAAGCATCTTCAGAAAGAATCTTTATTGAATCATTCACACTCTTACATAAGTGAGTTTTTACAACCCTCCCTAAACAAACAAACCAAACAAACAAAAGAAATCCTCACAACCTGAGCATACATTCATACTGTTATGAAATGCTGTGGTCAAACAACACATCTGCCTGTACAATTTCCATGCACATATATTCTATAGGATATTATATTCAGCAGAAATATCAAAGGAATATTTCTGTGCTGTTTCTTACCAAGAGCCAAGTAAACAACAAATGCACTTAAAAATGAAGCAGAAGAAAGTACTGAGCATCTCACATCACTAAACACTACTGTTGTTACTAAAGTTCCTAGCAGTACCAAAGCACTAAATGCTATGCAATTGCATACAAGAGATTAAAATATATACTTCATCTTTATCCAAGGCTCAACTGCATACACACAAATCTTTCCATAATGCGGCATCATTCAGCACAGATGCATTTCAGTGGTTCAGATTTGCCACTTTGTGAGGGGATTACATCAGTCGGGAGTCACAGGCACCACGTTAGTGGACGCCGCCTCAGGAAACACAGATCCACACCCGTGTCACTCTGCACAATGGAGAGCCATTTTGGGTGAAGTCTCAGCCCGATCAAACACTTATTAAACCAACATCTTTCATGCAGGTTCCCAAAATTCCTAGATTAACCGATAACTACCCAAACCGTAACCATCTCTTCACCCTTTTCACTTCTAATTCCAGTTAGAAGTTTTAGCAAACATAGGCTACTGAACAAAAAGCTGTACTGCAGAAACACTAGCTTGTGTTTCTATAGCAACACTAGTTACTATAGACTAGTCATTTAAAAACCCACATGCAGGACTACTTAAAAAATGACAACACAAACACAACCCCAAAGTGCCTGGCAACATAATCCACCAACTGAACAATTGTGTTCCACTTGGCTGAAGGTATGATCCCTCTGGAGTTGGGCGCTTTGCTGTGCATAATGGAATGTGGCCAAGCATTTTGGCCTTGAGGGCCCAGACCTGGACTCCTGGGCTCACCCTGGGTCAAGCTGTGATAAAGAATCCCACTGTGTGTTTAAGTAGAACATCCCAATTAACACCGCATCAGGACGCCCTCCGTCATCAGAGAACCACGTGGCTGAGATCGGCTGCACTGCGGGTTAAAGCCCAAACCTAACCACATACTAGTAAACAAGAGCGGGAGTTTTTACACACACTTACAGAGTTTCATGCTTTTCTAGGTAAACTTTCCATGTGACAAATTTCAGGACAAAAACTCTCAGGACAAATAGGGGCTCTTTGTTCTTTTGTCTTTTTTATTCTTGCGATTTTAAATCAAAAGCAACACGTCTCAGTCTTTGTTACTTAAAATTTTAGGCCCCAAGTGACAAACTATGCTGATTTTAAATTTTTATCCCCAAAGATTGAATCTCAAGGTCTTTTACAGAAGCTGTATTTAAGAAAACATGTTTAAGGAAAACAAATTGGAAACACAAGTTATACTATGGGTTGGATTCATTATCTCTTGCAATTTCATGTCACAAATTTCAAAGCTGTGAACACTGATGACCACTAGCTAGTTACCTTACATCATTACACCCATGATCTACAATTTGCATAGATCCTAAATAAATACCATGAATATGAAGCGTAAATATTTTCTCTCCAAATATTCACCCAACTCCCAAAATGTATTTGCCCAAAAGAGAAGGGCGGATACATTTGAGGCTTGTTTGACTGCACTGGCACTGATATCCAGGATCAGGTGTGCTATAGGGGAAAGTTTGGCTAACAGCACACCAAGACGAAGAGAACCAAAACCCCACTAGCCTCTCCAAAGCTGCTCCAAGCGTGTGGCTTACTACCTGTGTGTGTGGCCACAAGGATTACCCACCGCAATAAAAGTCCCATTATCAGCGGACACAAAGTTCAGTGCCGGCTGAGGATACGTCAAGCAAAAATTCACTGTTCAGACACCCAGTGCACAGCCACGTCCCTTTGAACACTGAACGTAAATATGTAATATTGGAGCATGTTATGTAAATAAACGTAAATAAATGTTTCAAAAGCACAACATGACTGGACAGATTATTAAAGGTGTCATAACGCATGCTGATTTACCAAGAACATAATGCCACGTCTTTCAAACGCTTGGGCCATTGTTCACGGCAATTCCATTTCTATGCCCGAGTATTAGGTTGCTCAAGGCTGGCCTCTCTCAGGGCGTGCCCCACACCACCAATAGCAAAGCTGACAAGCCACAGAGCAACATTCTAGCCAATGACCACTGGATAATGCAGTATATACCAGGAAAGAGCATCTAACACAGTGAGTTGGACAACTTTCATTGGTTAGTTAAGTGAACAGACTACCTAGCACACGAGTTGTTCTACCAGCTCACATGGACTATGTAAAGACCATGTGAGCTTACACAAGGCAGATATGAGATCATAGACACAAGCTCTTCCACAACATCTGTACAACTTTGGTCTCACAATCTAGAACTGAAATCCAAAACAAGACTGACATGATAAGAGGGAAATGGCTTTAAGAGATTCTTGTGCTGTGGGCTTTTGTTTTAAATGTGTTCCGTCTCATGGGATGACGGAGATATTTACTGCAGATTCATGTGGTATATTTATTTATCCTAACAGTGATCAAGTAATCCACAAAAGCTGCTCATCATCTGAATAGTGGGATTAATCCTTAATCAGCATATCAAAGAGTCAGTCTCATAAATCTAAAGAAGGAATGCACACTGTGAATGAGAGAAAGAAAACACTACCATTATCACTGAAGGAAGGACATGCTGTTTTTATCGAGTATGAACCTCACATTCCTTGTTCTATATCCTGTGAAATGCCTCAATGTCTGTCTAATTTAAGACATGCTCACCTTCAACCAATCATGAGGAATATTCATTTAAAAAATGAAGTGTTATCAAATAGAAGTCTTAAATAAAAAACACAATTCTTACCTTTTTTGATGATATGAACTAAGGTCAATGTCAGACTCTGTCTGTAAGGAAAGATTTTGATGAATTAGTTTTCCTGAATGTCAGGTTCCTAATAAAATTCACATCTGTCCCACTATAATTTTCTCTCAGTTTACACCGTATTAGATAAGATACGGTGTCAGAGAGAGCAAACTTTGAAACCTTGAAGGACCAGTCAAAGAGAAAAGCCAGACCCTAGGATCATTGAGCCAAACAGTGTGTTAAGGGCCAGACGCATGCATTGTCTGTTTGAGCAAGTACTGAAGCACAAGATGGTCCTCAAGATTTACCTGCAAGAGACCTCCATCTCCAAAATGTAGTACCTCCAGGATTTTGTTTGACTGGATGAAAGCTGTGGACAAAAACAGAGAAAATTCTCATGAGGTTTAGGTATCAGCACACAATGCCATGTGCTCTGATAAGAGTGTAACGTGGCTGGGACAGCATCAAATTCAGACACTATTAACCAGCGGGTACATTACAGCCATCTTGGCATCCTTCACCACTACAGTGTACGCTAATGTAGCTCATCGTTTGAGACATCTAACCGGTATCAGTGTCGTTTCACCATGGCCAAACAATGTGCTCATACGGATTCAATAAATATCTTCATATTCACAAAATTAAGGTTTACGCAGATAAACTGCACTGCAAAATTGTGCAAAAAAATAGTTTTTTTGTTTGTTTGTTTGTTTGGTTTTAGCCCAACAGAATGGTAAGACTGCGCGGCTGTGGAGGAAAATTGGAAATGAATTCCATGTACGTTTTCCATCCTTTCCCAAACTGCTTTGGTCTAAGTGACTTCAAAGTGATGAACATTCATCATTTAAATCATTTTTTTCATTATCAAAGCATTGCACATTGCTCTCTTTAAATGAGGGAAATACACAATCTACCATTTCGCCACTAATAACAATGATTAATCTCGTAGCATTATTCAGATTTATTATTCAGACTCTATTGTTACTTTTTTTAACCCCCATAAACCATGTACAGAGCTTTAAAAGCAGCTGTATCTAAACAGCTGGGTGTAATGAAGGTGGTAATGCTGCAAGAAGTAAACCTACAATAGGACACAGCAGAGTTTTCATGAGCCTTTTTACTGTATGGGAAGAAAAAAAAAAAATGCACAGATGGCTAAATTTTATGATCCAACATATGGAAAAGCTTAGATTTTGACGCAATCAAGGGTTTTAAAAACGTTACATTTGGACGCAATCACTCATTTATTTTCATGAGGGCAAAAAATTGAGACACCTATAAAATATATAAATGGAAAAATGGAGACTCAATCTTAAATTACCATTACTACAGCAGAAAGCTGAAGCCTGACTAGCCAAGCCACATTCATTACACAACAAGACAAAAGAAAATTACAAACCTATATACACTGGTTTTAACAGCATCCCGAAATCTTGTGACAAAACTGCAAGAACTATGCATAATCTTAAAAACAAATTTCACTGTCATGTGTGCTTAATGTTCTGTGTAGTTAGAGTGTATTCACTGTCATGTGTGCTTAATGATATGTAGTTCATGTACCATGAACTCCAACCAGAAGAAATGGATATGAGAACAAAGTCAGAAAACCTGACAGCAAGTCTGTTAAGGACAGGAAAGGCTGGGCTGGTGTTACATGACTTCTCATACAGTGCAGTTTAGAGATAATATTGGGGCTTCTTTAAATGGCTTCATAATAAGTAAAGCCATGAAGTGCTGCAGAGTATTATCTGATATTGCTTTTTTTGCCAGTCAATATCACATGGCTGTTTTATATCTGCAATCCAATTTAAATTTTCTGAGAAGAAAATCAGAACAGCAGTGTTTTTCTCTTGATCCGGAATCGCTCAAGGACGGTTCCGACCCACATGCATAAAACATCAGAACGGCTTGGTAGCATTCACAAAACACTGGCCGAGTTATTTTTGGACGTTAACAGTTGGTAAATGCCATTAAATGTGTCGTAAATGAAAATCAAACTTGAAATTCACTGAATTTCTTTGTGAAGGGGGTTTGCTATGGCACGAACACGTCAGGCCAGCTTCCTGATGATGCTACTTTAGTTAGCTACTCTAACATTCCTTCAGAAATACAGCCCGTGTTAACTATAAAGATACATGATCAAAAACACTCAACTACATGAATCTTTAGCCATAGCTGATGTAACCTTTTCTACTAATCACAAGTAATAAATCAAAAGCAGCTGACCAAGAAGCAGTTTAGTCTAATAAACACTTTGATCTTGTTAGCAAGAGTTTGGTCTAATTAACAATGTTAGGGATTCAAATATATATATATATATATATATATATGGATATATAAGGATATATATATATATATAAGGATTATGCTTGACAAAATAACAAGCTATTCCAAGCTTGTTACAGGCTGCACATTTTCAAAAAGAGTGGACACAGAGAGGGGAACAACCACGGAGGGCAAAACAGACCTGGACTGCAGTCTGATTACATCACTGCACAAGTAGCTGCTGCTCCAATTCACTCTCAAATCAGACAGTAAGCATGAGGGAATGAATGTTACACATGAGGTTCATCAAGTGCTTTGCATATAAAACTAACTACACCACTAACTGCTGCTGGGACTTTTAATATTTAGCTAACAAGAGATTGTATCAGAAAAAAAAAAATCAACCATATATCAAGTGTGCTTGTCAGATGCAAACTGACACAACGTCACAAATATTTCACCATAACATACAAAAGCCCATTTTTAGGACACTGTCTTCAACTGGTCTTTTTTCACCCCTGACCTTGGCCTACTATGAAATGCCAGACATGTTGGCACCCATCTTCATGATAGGTCGCCCAACTTCATCTGTCTGAATGCACTTACAGGAGCCTTTTATCAATCAAGTTAACCAATCTTTTCACTTAAGTTTATATCGACTACACAACTGACCAATTTCTCTCATTTCGACTCAGACCTGAGATGCTGAAGACACACAACAATAACCTGATATTTCTACCTTCTCGTAGCACTGAGCAACAGCAGCTCACTGGAAAACCAGGAGAAGCTGAATCATTGCTAAGTGACGAGGGCCTTCAGATCGGTGAGTCAGGACTCTATTCCTGCATCGCCTTTTCTGATCAGCAATTTGAAAATGATGTTAATTTATGTGGTAAATAAAATTTCACTTGATATACATTTTTCCCTATTTTTGTTTTATTTTGTTGTCTTAGCAATGGCATAATTCTCTCTCTCTCTCTCATTATATATATATATATATATACCAAAAAAACAACCCCAAAACTGCATTCCTCTCCCAGTTGTGGCAATAAGCACATCTAGAAGTCTTTTGCAGAGACTGTTCTGAGATGTCCTGAAGTAATATTCTGGTATATTATATTATAACAGGCTTTAAGAGACTTGAAGAGAAACAGGTTCCTACTATTGCTCAAGCATAAGGGGAGGTCATAAGTTGTTTTTTTCAGATTTTTCTTCTGTTAATGCTGCATAGAAATGTCCTGTAGTTTCTGGCTGTATTCTAATAAAGTGACCAAGAAGTAAATATATATTGTCATTATACCATTGTTAAATCAATAAAACAATAAACCTAATGGTTGCCCAAGACTTTTGCACAGTATTATATGTACATATAAATAAATATTACATATATATTTACTTTAAATATGTAAATTAGCCCCTGCCAAAAGTCAGGGCCACCCGCACCAGCATATGGTCTCACAAGGGCTCTGAGGATCTCATCTCGGTACCCAGTGGCAGTCGGGCTACCTCTCCCGAGCACATGGAGGGCTGTGCGGCCCTCCAAAGAAATGCCACCCCACACCATTACTGACCCACTGCCAAACCGGTCACGCTGAAAGAAGTTGCAGGCAGCAGATCGCTCTCAACGGCGTCTCCAGACTCTGTCACATCCGTCACAGGTGTTCAGTGTGAACCTGCTTTCATCTGTGAAGAACACAGGGTGCCAGTGGCAAATTTGCCAATCCTGGTGTTCTCTGGCAAATTCCAAGCGTCCTGCACGGTGTTGGGCTGTGAGCACAACCCCCATCTGTGGACGTCAGGCCCTCATACCATCCTCATGGAGTCGGTTTCTAACCGTTTGTGCAGACACATGCACATCTGTGGCCTGCTGGAGGTCATTTTGCAGGGCTCTGGCAGTGCTCCTCCTGTTCCTCCTTGCACAAAGGCAGAGGTAGCGGTCCTGCTGCTGGGTTGTTGCCCTCCTACGGCCTCCTCCACGTCTCCTGGTGTACTGGCCTGTCTCCTGGTAGCACCTCCAGCCTCTGGACACTACACTGACAGACACAGCAAACCTTCTTGCCACAGCTTGCATTGATGTGCCATCCTGGATGAGTTGCACTACCTGAGCAACTTGTGTGGGTTGTAGAGTCTGTCTCATGCTACCACGAGTGTGAAAGCACCACCAACATTCAAAAGTGACCAAAACATCAGCCAGAAAGCATAGGTACTGAGAAATGATCTGTGGTCCCCACCTGCAGAACCACTCCTTTACTGAGTGTGTCTTATTAATTGCCAATAATTTCCACCTGTTGTCTATTCCATTTGCACAACAGCATGTGAAATTGATCGTCAATCAGTGTTGCTTCCAAAGTGGACAGTTTGATTTCACAGAAGTTTGATTTACTTGGAGTTATATTGTGTTGTTTAAGTGTTCCCTTTGTTTTTTTGAGCAGTGTTTTTTGAGTGTAGTAATCCAAGCCCACTGTCCAGATCTGGAGTTTGAGTATGAGGTAAATCAGAATCTTACCATGTTTTTGCTTCCGTTAACAGAACAAAGGCATATACACAGTCACACCAACATGAATAAAGATGTAACAATACACTGATATACTGAACTGGTGTGTGTGTGCACAGTGGGTGAGAATACCACACAAAAAGTACCAACGCATATGCACTGGACCATCTATATCAAACATAATTTGACTGTAAATTGGCATGTCAAATCATTACCCTTCTTATCTATATGGAAGTGTACAGGATAGCTGCCAGGTGTATTCTCCCACCACATAGTCTGCTACGCACACATGGATTATGCAAACCAAATGAATCCAGCAGTTCTTTTGTGAGATGCGAGTCTTTTGACATCTATGTGCCTGAGAGAAGCACTGCGTGATCTGGGTTTGGTTTCAGCACTACATGTACTCCACCCCCCAAAACAAGCTGTTGTTTTGCGCTTGGGTTTTCTGTAGCACAAGGATAACTGTAAAGCATTTCTTTAAAATATATCGTGGGGTGGGGACAAAAATATTACACTTTGGTTAGAGGAAAAAAATTATTACACTGTTCATATTAGAGGGAGAATCGGTGAGATTTATGAAGCTTTAGGTTCTGTCTTTTTTCCTTTTATAGATAAAAATTTTATTTTTTTGTATGTATTAGAGCAGCAGCCTCTAATTCAGGCACACAATCACTTACATGCATCACATACTCAGTATTCATAGCCATTCTATATTAAGGTTGTTTATGAATGTTATGTGGTATGCCTGTATAAAGGTGCTTCATCAAAACTCTGGACTAACTACAATTACAGAGCTATGGAGAGCTGTGGGCATCTCGAACACAGACACAATCTTTAAATAATCAGACAGGAAGTCAGAGAGACGCAGGGGTGTGAAAGGCAACTTTCAGTCTTGTGACAAAAGATGCTTTTACTCTGCAAGCGCCTCAAAATCTTGCATTCGTATCTTTGAAACGAGAATTTTTATAAAGGCCATATAAAAATGATCAATTAAAATGACATGCTCTGGGCTCTCACAGTACTGTACCCAACAAACAAAGAAAACACACAAAAAAATAACAAAATCCCTCTCTGATGGGTTAATTAAGCCAATACTCAACCCTTGTTCTTCACAAGACAGTCCCTGCAGATTTTCTATCCTGTCTTTACTCAGAAAATACAGTGGACAAACAGCTGAGCTATAAGTAATTAGTGATCACAAAAATCTCAACTGTGTGATTAGGGTCTATGGAGATGCATTTTAGGTAGGATGCAAATTAAACAAATGTTTCAGATTTATGCACCTGAAAGAGCTACATCATATAGGCAAATTGAAGGCTAGACAAAATTGATCAAATCTAACTATATAGCTTTAGATTGCCTCTCATGCATTTTCAAATTAAAAACTTAAAAGGTTGACCGCTTATTCAACATTCTAGACTGGTCTTTTATTTTGGCCAAATTCATTTACATTTATTAAACCATGTGAATGCCAAGATTAACCAAACAAGTCAAAGAAAACACAACAGGAGCGTCTGATATTGATCAGGAATCTAATGGTTTAAGACTTCTTTAGAGTGTACATGTGTGTAGCAACATTTCACGTTATTAAAACTGATTACTACTATGATTGATAAACAGTGAAGTGCTAAAAATCTACATCAGAGTAGATCAAGATATACTTTCTGGGAAAAGTATCCTGCAGTCTGGAACAAATGCAAAATAAGCCTAAAATAATATTTTTCCAACACTGCTCTCATAAATCAAATAGGCATAGAATGGAACATCATGATTTGTAAAACAACCACAGGAAAAAAATTTCCATTAGGCTATTTATGAAAGAAAAATATTTTTTGTATTTGTTCTTCCTGGGCTTGAGTGTAGAGAGACTACATTTACACTAAGATGACATTCAAAACAACGCAACTGTATGATACAGGTCCATTGCAAACATTTGTTTAAACAAATAGAAAAGCAGGTCTATATGAATACAGGCAGAAATACTAAGGTGTGGCGAGTTTGTATAACTCAGCTACTCCTGAGGCAGCACTGGTATACGTGTGTGATCTGAACCACTGTAAGGAAGGTGCCCTGGTTCCATGTAGCCAAATCGTTTCAAAACGCAGCCTTTCTGATACGCTCATGCAACCTGCAACGTTCTTGGACAAAGCCACTGTTGCCGCAGGGAGCTCCTCTTCTCCACCGCTCTCCGAAGCGCTTCTTTTTCTGCTGAATATGAAGGCTTCCTGCTGTAAACAAACTGACCTACATCTCTGAACGTGTGCCGATTTCTGCGGCCCCACAACCTACCAAGATCATGTGCAGCATTTGTACGCTGCAGGAAAAGTGGACACTACTCATTAGACTGTGACAATGTTCATCATTACTGGAGTCATAACTCAGACATACTAGGTGCCTTGGAAGCTGTATAGAAGTAAAAGAAACTGCATAAATGACTATTTAGAGCATCAAAATGGACAGCAGGACTTCCATACTCTGTTTAATCCTTCCCCATTTCACCCTGAAGTAAATTAAATGGTAAACCAACTCTCATTCCCTAGTAAAATAAAATGGTGGCGAATGCATTCATTTTATTCAGTGATCAGTGTATTTCACAAAGCTGTGCTGCTCCATTACAATGGCTGCTAGATCTACTGGTGGTATTGCAGGTGCCCAACCATAAATATTGTTGGCACGTTTGGGTTTCTCCACACCTGGTCTAGCAAAAGTGCCACAGTAATCCTGGGGATTATTAAGCACAGAAGCATCCTGCAGGTTAAGATCACATACTGTTACTGATCTACAGGATATACTGTGTGACAATGAACATAAATTAGAGAATTACTGTATTTAATATCTCTCTTAGGTTCTGCACCTGAATCCATTTTGGAAAGTGCCAGAACTCGTTTCTGGTGCCAACCAACAAGAATCGGCTTTTGAAAATACTTGTTTAACTTCAGTAAAGGATATCTGTCCCTTAGATACTTCTCCAAAATTACTTTTCGAAATTGTTTGCTGCCTTAAGTAAAATGAGAATATAATCTCCACAGAACTTGGATGCAGGCATTTCACTGATTTGTATCTATATGTAACCGTCAATGAATGCAGTAACCAATATAGTTTCTCTGGTAACAGGGGTTGACCCACATTATGTGCACAGCAATTGCAAGCCTCCTGAGCTCAGGTAAGCAGGTTAATACCTTGTGTATTACATTTCATCCGAGTAACACTAACATGTTGTAGCTTGTAGACAATGCTGCTAAAAGCTTTGTTACTTTGGTGATATGAGGATGCTTTTCAAGATGGAATCTTGGAAAGAATACTTTAATTAAATAAAGTTCTGATATGCAGATATGCAAAGTACTAAAACAGGGTAATAGCACTTAGGAAATATGAACCAGCTAAAACAATTCAGTAAGGAGCAGACGTAGGTTACATATCATAAGAACACAGTACATACCAGTTTACCCATTTACGAAACAAGTCTAGGTTTAGTCTGCTATTCTTAGCAATGAAACAGGCAGGTCACGCAGAATTTATGATTGAAATCAACGCAAATGAACCTCTATCGTGAATATCAGTAACTTCCACCTACACTTCCAAATAGGTTGACATGACATGTCATTGCTGACAACACAGGCCTAAACTATGCCTCAGTCCAACTCTGATACTTAGCTAAACTAGCCAGCAGAGTCGGGACGAAAACTGTCGAGGTGTCAACTGCAGCAAACCCTTTCCAACACTGAAATTGCACTGGTATGTTTATAAGACCCAGCTAGAAGCAGGTTCTCATATTGCTGGTGGACTTCTAACGCTACCATTAGCTAAGGAGCTGTCGACCTAAAACCTACCTGGCAAATTAGCCTCCGCCGATGAATTAAGCAAAAAAAGGTACTAAATATTGCCCTTTAAATATATTCGACAAAGCAATGGTCGAACAAAGAGCATTTTTAAAAAGTGTAAACGCCTGTTCAATTAATTTAACTAGGTAGTCCACAACAAATAACCGATCTTACCAACGAGCAAACAGTGGCTAGCCGACTAGCTACACCGAACAAGGTTGGCTGGTTGTTGCCTAGCTTTAGCTTATATGACCAAACGTATGAGTTGGCACCCATTAACTTAGCTAGCTAGCTAGGTGGCTACCCTAAATTAGTGAATTTCAAATCATGGAAACTAACCAGGTTGTTTATTCGACTTTGTAGTTAAGCATTTCTCAGTGGTTCGCTCACTATAACACATTCAAACGTAAAACATAAAAAACGTCAAGGTTCAGCTAACGTAACACAGAATGTTAGCTAGCTTGACAACATGCTAACTTGATAGCCTGCAGTGAAGCAGCTAGCCGTTAGCCAGCTAGCTAACATGATACAGACACTCCACAATATTCGAAATATCGAGCCGCACAGGACCTCGCAACATATAATCGCTGTAATAGTTACCTTGCTTGTTCGCCTGTGCCATGTGAATTATTGCAATAAATAAAATTCTCCGAATTCCAACACATGATGATGGTTTTGTTCTTGGTGCATGTAAGAAACTCTGTACTCTATCCCTACTCGCCATGCTGCTGTTTCGGTATCAGTATGTGTAAAACTAGGCAACTGTTTGCATGCTG
Source organism: Tenebrosternarchus preto (assembly GCA_025802075.1). Classification (NCBI taxonomy): domain Eukaryota; kingdom Metazoa; phylum Chordata; class Actinopteri; order Gymnotiformes; family Apteronotidae; genus Tenebrosternarchus; species Tenebrosternarchus preto. Next base: position 3,360,837 of record JAOYMR010000017.1, read on the forward strand.
ATATAAACAGGACCGAACGGGCCCAAGGGGGACACTCGGCGGACAGAACTGGTAATGGATCCAAGTGGGCCCAATAGTCTCTGAACCTAAGGGTGTATCGACTTTTTGATTAAATGCAAGAAGGAAGAAAAAAA
>JAOYMR010000017.1:3361006-3387281 GCA_025802075.1 Tenebrosternarchus preto
ATATTTAACTCTTCCATCTTATATCTACACAGATTAATATGTTGCCGAGCAGTTTGTCAGCTATTTCTCTATTTCTCCATTTTCTCATCTATTTGTAGAGGACATAATTTTGTTTGGGGACCACCTATCAAACTGATTCTCGACAAAGATGTGGAGAATAGCTAACAATTTTTTTGACAGTTGATTATTAGAGGGGCTACATTTTTCACTTTAACCCTAGGATGTGTTTCTTTTTTAATCAAATTTTTGGCACCTTCTTGGCACCTTCACCTGAGTTGAATTTTGTTTATGTTTTTAATCCTACTGCAGAAGCATCTTTACAGGGCATATATCTATAGTAAAAGCGAATTATTTGAATATTAATGCTTCTCTGGAGACTGCCGACCGGTAAGTCTGGCTTTCAAGGCGTAGTGGGTGTGTTTTCTAGTCAATATATGGGATATAAGTGGCAGTCTTTTAAGTCCTGCTTATGAAATACACGAACGTGTCTTTGAGTTCATAGACTGACATGTGTTTAACTCTATATACAGACCGTTAGGGTAAGATTTTGGGTTAGGAATAGTCCATATTTAGACCCTAAACCACACCCATCAGTTACACTCAAAGACACGCCCATCCCGTCTGCAGTCTGCAGACAGACCCTTCCCATTAAGGAGCGAACTTCCTCCCCACACCACATGGGGGCGATAGTGAACTCTCGAGAACAATCCAACGTGATTGTGTGACAGAGGAAGATGCTCGATTCGTTTCCTTTGTTGTGATACGTCTTTTACGCTAAAAGAGGACAGAAAGCGTGTGGCCTGTGTTTTATTAGCAGGGTTTTTTGTAAAATCTACCACATTATTAATTATATATATAGATATATATATATACTCACTTATCACCGGTTATAATGAGTGGTGGGGTGTATGGAGGGGGTAAGTATGTTTGACGATCGGAAATCAAATGAATGAGCGCGCCACGTTAGGCTAGCTAAGTTGCTTGCTACCTAGATAGCTGTGATAGACTTGAAATTTAGCTAGCTAGCTACGTTTGCTTGCTAACTAATAGGTTTGTTCATCTGTCTATGTGGTTGGTCAACTTTCGCTTTGTCTCTCTAATGTAAATATAACTATTTATGACGTATATTTTGTTTGAGCGCTTCATAGCGGATACATAGCAAATACAGCAAGCGTAGCTGTGTTTGATGGCCGGTGTGGACGAACTGTGGACTTAATACACTAAACTAGCGTTAGTTAAATATACCTAACGCTGCTTTAGTGTTGCCTTTGTTAGATAACTCATTTTTGACACTCATTTTGACAAGTGTGATCCCCCTTCCTTTTTTTAACAGATGAAGTAGGGGCCCTTGTGTTTGACATTGGCTCCTACTCTGTCAGAGCTGGCTATGCAGGAGAAGATTGTCCTAAAGTACGTTTGCACAGTTTCTGTACAAATAGGGCAGCTTTTTGTGTCTACATGTAGATGAAATGAAGCGCATAATAAATGCACAATGTTTGAATCTTTGGTAAATATTTGCAGGCTGATTTCCCTACTGTGATTGGAGTGACAATGGACAGAGAAGATGGCACTACTCAAATGGAAACAGATGGGGAAAAGAGCAAGCAAAGTGGAACAACTTACTACATTGACACCAATCAATTGAGGGTGCCCCGGGAAAACATGGAGGTCATGTCACCTTTAAAAAATGGCATGAGTGAGTTTTTGTTTATTTTCTTTCATTCCTTTAGATTTGTTGAAAAATGAAATTTAGCAAATATTTATAAATTGAGCAACAACACAAGATTTCTGATTGGCTAGGGCTCTTAATTTCCAGGCCATTAATCTACAATGAACAAACAAACAAAATTTAGATTAAGCATAGATTTTATCATCACTGATTTCTTTCTCTCTCTGTCTTCCTCCCTTCCTCTTACTAACTCGCTCAGTTGAGGACTGGGACAGCTTTCAAGCCATTTTGGACCACACCTACAAAATGCACTTCAAGTCCGAGCCAAGCTTGCATCCTGTACTAATGTCCGAAGCCTCGGTATGTCCCTCACGTTGCCTCACAACTGATTTGTTCCTGATATCTTAAGTGTGCATGTTGCCAACTCATGCTCGTCCCTTTGTATTAGTCATCTCCTGGTCCTTTGCTTGCAGTGGAACACGCGTGCCAAGAGGGAGAAGCTGACAGAGCTTATGTTTGAGCATTACAACATTCCTGCTTTCTTCTTATGTAAAACAGCAGTCTTATCTGCGTATCCTTTATAAATTTGCTTCACTGGATTATTTATATATTCATTTATTTTACATAGAATTATTTAGTCAAATGAACGGCTTTTCCTTTTAGTCCACAGTCCATCCCGAAACTAAAAGTTATAATATTAGAATATTATTAATATAACCAAAGCTGGTAGAGGTGGTCGCATTCTTTAACTTTAATGATTTCAGATTTGCCAATGGCCGATCCACTGGTTTAGTACTGGACAGTGGTGCAACACACACAACCGCTATTCCCGTCCATGATGGTTATGTCCTACAGCAAGGTAAAACACGTCTCATTGAGCTTAGCTTTTGATTGAATGTTAAAAGTGGGAAAATAAAATTAAAACCAAAGAATTAAAATGGAATTTAAATCAATCATAAATAAGTACAGATATGAGAAAGCAGCCCATTACCCACACATATGTTAGCTAGCTAAAGGTCTGGATGAAAATATGTATTTTAAAATTAAGAAAGACATAACTGCTTTATGTGAAGTCATTGGGCGGTGCCTTTCATAAACAAGGCCATGCTGACCAAGAAAAGCTTTTGTTAGTTTTTTTTTTTTTATTTTATTGCCCGTCTGCATCAATCATGTTGATATGAAGTCATTTATATTTCAGCAAAAAGAGGTTCAGTCAAATTGTCTTGCAGTGGGTTAACCCTAACCCTTACTCCATTTATTTATTTACTCTGTTTATATTTGATCTTTATCTTGCAGTGGGTTAACCCTAACCCTTACTCCATTTACTTATGTTACTCTGTTTATATTTGATCTTTTTCTGTTGTACAGGAAAACACCTAAATGAGTGATAGAAGCTTAGCATTTGACTTAGACACCCAGCCTTGTACTGATGATTGATTCCACCTGCTTTTAGATTCTGTACTGGAGAAACGTAGCTCATTGTGTTCACATTGAGCTCATATATTTTGTGCTTTAACAGGGATTGTCAAGTCTCCACTTGCAGGTGACTTTATGAGTATGCAGTGTAGGGAGTTGTTTCAAGAATTAAATGTTGAAATAATTCCTCCGTACATGATTGCGTCAAAGGTAAGTCTTTTAAAGGTCAGTCCTTTTTGTTATTCCATGTCTTTTTGTAGCTGAAAGTTATACTCCATAGTGTGGAAGTGGAGTGTGAGTAAAGTGGGTTGTTTGTGTTTGTCTACTCCATTGACAATTCTTGCCGTAATTCATCTCCCATCATAACATGTGGAACAAACCCTTAACTATATATCTTCTCCCTGGTTCAACCAGCTCTGCCCAGATTTATTTAACTTTAGCTTTTAATATTTATTGTTCTGCAGATTTTTGTGTTGCAATAATTAATGTTATATTATAATTTAAGGATTCAGTACGTGAAGGTTCACCAGCCAGCTGGAAGAAAAAAGAGAAGCTTCCTCAAGTTACTCGTTCATGGCATAACTACATGTGCAATGTAAGACTCCGGAATACTTGTTAAAGTAAACATTAATGGAGCTACTTAACTGTTTGGCAGTATTATAACACAAGTATAACACAGTATTATAACACAAGTATAACACAGTATTATAACACAATCTCTAAAAAATGCAAGCCTTGTCTTGATTCTTGCAGACTGTTATTCAAGATTTCCAGGCGTCCGTCTTGCAAGTTTCAGATTCACCTTATGATGAACAGTATGTCCAATTCATCTTCTCATACTCTGCTGTCGGACTGCATGAAGTTCTTATTGACCTGTCCCTACCTCTTTAAAAACAATGTTCATGCGCTTTCATGAGAAGAAAAGTCACCGTTTGTTCATTGAGGTATAGTACTGCTGTTTTGCGAACCTTTTGCAGGGTGGCTGCTCAAATGCCCACTGTTCATTATGAGCTTCCTAATGGATACAACTGTGACTTTGGAGCAGAAAGACTGAAGATTCCAGAGGGACTTTTTGATCCTTCAAATGCAAAAGTAAGAGCTGCTAATGAAGTTGCTATAAATTCTTTCCCTCCCCCCACTGGGGTTATAATCTGTTGCTAATCTCTACATTTCACAGGGCCTGTCAGGAAACACCATGCTGGGAGTAGGCCATGTTGTTACTACTAGCGTCGGCATGTGTGATATTGACATCCGACCAGTAAGAGCTTTGCTTTTGTTCGCATGTGTACAAGGAATCATAAATGGCTCATAAAAATTATTTTATATCTCCATGCACTACTTTTGTTAAGTTTTTAATGTTTAATGTACAAAATGCTTTAGTTTGGAACATGGCACCAGTGTAACAGCAAGTGTGTTAATATTGATGACTTTTTTTCAGGGGCTTTATGGCAGTGTAATAGTTACTGGAGGAAACACCCTCATTCAAGGATTTACAGACAGATTAAACAGAGAACTCTCTCAGAAGACTCCACCGGTTAGTGCCATTGTCTGCTTAAATATGTAATTGGACTTAACCTCAAATGAAATGGTAATTTTGTTGCAAATGCTATGTAATAACGTAACATCTGCAGAAGACATCACACACTCCCCAGTTTCTCTTCTGCCAGCAATCGTAAGGCTCCTCTTTGTTTCAAGAGCCTCTGAGGGAGAACCATTTCCTTCACTATTCATCTGTATTTAAAATCCATGTTCATTGGTGTCTAGATTGGGCAGTTACCTTAACCAGTCAAGATCATTTACCTTTATGATTTATGACAAAAGGTAGTAAATGCAAATGACCTCTAAATCTAAATCCGGACCACATGTTGGCTCAGTAGAGATATATAAATATTGAACTATATATCTACACTTTGTGATCGTTGTATTTTCTACATGTTCCATATCTGTAATGAATTCTTAATTCTGTATACTTTATAGAGTATGCGCTTGAAGTTAATAGCCAACAATACAACTGTGGAGCGCAGGTTCAGTGCCTGGATTGGAGGGTCCATCCTGGCCTCACTGGTGGGTACTAAGCATATAAACTGTGATTATTTGAATGCAGTCCAATCATGCAGTATGATTACTCCAGCTGGGTACTGTTTAGCAAAAGTTTCATGTGTTTTTTTCTTTTCTATAGGGAACATTCCAACAAATGTGGATTTCTAAACAGGAGTATGAGGAGGGGGGGAAACAGTGTGTTGATAGGAAATGCCCATGACCAACTCCTCCTGTGGATGCTTGACCTTCGACCTTTTTTGAGAGAGGAAAAAAAAAATCATCTGGTAGTAAAAGCCGCCTTAGTGGACTCAGGAACTCCAAGGACACTTGTATTATTCCAATTCAAAAAAATTAGTCCTGCTTTCTTATACTTGGTTTCTTGTTTTATAACTAATTGCCATGTTCTCCTGTTTTTCTACACTCAGTATTTTTATATCACATTTGGCACTTCAATGTTTCTAACCATCTGTATTTTAGATAATTCAGTCTTTTGGTACATATACAGTTGTAATCCAAGTTCAGATTAGTTGCAGGACAATTCCACAGTAAGCAATATGCAGTTAGGACCGAGTTCCATGGCAAATTATCATTTGAGCTTTTAATTATTAATTGGCTGTTTTGAAAATAAAGATTTTTGTTACAGTTCTGTATGTTTTGTTCACACTTTTTCAAAACAGTTCTTTTCATCAGCTTTGGACATTCTAAATGTTAATCAAGTTTGAAACATGGTCTTCATAATGATGTGTAGTTATTGCCTTTTAATCTGTGGTGAACAACTTCACTACTAATCAACATTAAGTACAATAAACACTAATGTACTGAAGCTTTATGAAATGTATGCACAATATTGAAACTAGCTTTACTGTTTTCAATTCATACCATTTCATTCAATAGCATAGACAAACATTCAGTTATACAATTTAATATTTTGCTCAGTTATGCCACATAACCAACAAGTCAAATCTGGATTACACAGTAACAACTATCCCAGCATGTGACGAGCTGGGTTAGAATATATGGACTATTGGCTGCACAACAAAAGATGAAGACTTGGCTTTAAGCATCTCATGCGTGTGCAGTCTTTTTAGGAAAGATCTGATCCAGCTTTCTTTGCGTGTACTTCTCTCTCCTTTCCCTCCTCATTTTATTCCGCAGGTGCTTCTCAAGACTTAGCCTGGAATTAGGAAGTAAAATGGAATGTCTGAAGCATTATACTAGACAATGCAATAATACTGTTGAGACAGTTTCAGTGTCCATGTACTGCACAAACATTGCATTTTTGTAAACCCTACCTTGTGTAAGGGGCAACAAAGAATGGTGTGTAGAAACGTTTCCTCTTGTATATTCTGTTCATGTACCATGGAACAGGATGTTCCCTAAACCGGTACCTGAGAGACAATTGTTTCATTAGTATAAAATACCTCGACATTCCAAAAGCTCTGTTCCGAGTCTGATCACAGAAAGTCCCGTATGAGCCAAGATAAAATAATTCTACTTACCAAAACGTTTTGCCAAAAACATTTCTCCTCCATTCTCCTGGTCTCCCCTTTTCTTGCCCTGTCTGTAGTAAACGAAGAGCATCTTCTCTCTCCTTCACGACAAGGTCAAGCCTGTTCATCGATCTTTCAACCTATTAAATGCATGCCATCGGTCAGCTATGAAGCAATGCAAATATGTGTAGAATCCCAGGTTGAATAGGCACTGCAATCACGTATACTGACTGAGCTTCATTAACAATTCAAATATTTGACAACTTTAAGTGTTCTTCTGAACTTAAAGCATGTGTTTACCTTCTTGATGCGTTCTGGACTAGGCATTTGAACATGCTGACGTTTAGCCTCTTGCTCTATTGTTAGCAACATGTTCTTTTCCTTTAGAAGAACATACCTGGAAAATAAAATAAACTGCTTGAAAACAAGTACTACTGTATCACCCAATGCTAAGTGCTGAATAAAATTACCCACATGGATCTGTAAAATAAATAAATAAATAAATAATCACATTTCAAATACAGTACTTCAACTGTTGGCTGATGCGCTAGTCTTGACAGTTCTGGTTGTAGTTCTTACTCTCTGGCAACATACGCAACTGTACTACACAGCATCACAAAATGATGGGCCCCGTTTGTATTTTTTAATGTAAGGCTACATAACGAGCAAAAACTCAAAAAGCTTGATCAAATGACAAAGCACATTTGTGAGATGGTCTGGATAAGTGTGTGCAAAATGCCTAACATGTAATTGTAAATAAATGAACTTCTTTGAGTAATAATGCCAGTAGTGTTAGATTCCACTGATTAAAGAGTTTTATATTTGTAGACACCTGTACGTTTGCGTGTAAACAAGACAAACATTACCATAGCTTGTGCAAATCTTCATTGCTTTTTGCCCTAAGCAGTTTGCAGGTCCATGGAGCACCTATGAAAGTTGCAAACAAGTCATTATATTTATCTATCTATCTAATAAATCTTTTTGAGCACATCAGACCCCTTATTTCACACCATTAGGCCGTTACATTTCACACAACTTAAACTAACCTGATTTAACTGTTTCTTCGCCCCAATTTTCCGGCAAGTCAAAGAATTCTTCAAGGCCCCATCTGCTCGTGGACGTATGGAGAAATCGTCCGTACTGCACAGGAGGGCTGGAACGAGAAACATCATAATATTACTCGGAAATGAGACTGCGATCGTTTATTAAGCTCATAACACAGCTAATTAATGACGTTAGCTGCTTGTTTGACATTAATTGAATTCCCGTTTTACTTGCTAGTTAAAATAGCTAACAATAGCTCGATAGCTAATTGACAATGACTAACTTTGAGATAAGATGGCAATATTACCTTTGCGGACAGTAGTGATAGTTTCCAAAAAGCTGTGATGAATACTGAGCTTTTGTGGGCAAGGATATTTTAATAACACGTTGAAATTGTCTACAAACAGCAGAAAGACGGCATGCTGTGGCGGTCGCCATTTTGAAAAGCAATGTCAACGTTACTCAGGGTTGCCAGATGTATCAAACGTCAACATTTATCCCTAAAGATTACAGCACGAAGCAAATCTCAATATATACAGGTTTTCTTGAGCAAAACTGGTGACAAATAAAATAGATGTGTATTTTGCTGTATTTTTCTATTTGGATAAATAATGTATATATGTTCACTGCAGATTTACTCAGAACCATAAACTTTGGATTTAATTTTAACTCAAAATCTCACTGGTTTCTCAAAAGAATGTATATGTAAGTGGGTTTCCCTTCCTCTTTGTTTATTTGTTTGTTTTTCTCCTATATAGCTGTAAAAAAAACCTTCAGCAAAAAGTTTTCTTTCAGAACCTCAGTCCCTCACCATTCGAGCACATATGACAATTTCTTCAAGAATGATTGAAAAGCATGGTAGGTGGCTGCCTCCAGAAGGTGGACAACACCACTAGTGTGGAGCTGAGGAAGACAGTAAAGGGTGGCTACTTTGAAGGATCTAAAATCTAAAATAAACAAATATTGACTATCACAGCATAATCACACGTGTTACTTCATTGGTTTGATATGTTTAATTTTGTTATTATTATTATAGAACATACTAAAAATAAGCAATGAGCAGGTGTGTTCAAACTTTTGACTGGTACAAATAATGCCCAAAACATTAATGGATAATTTGTCTTCACATGATGTCTGAAGAACCAATCACCGAAGTTCTTGGTAAGTTGTTCCCCAAACTGTCATGGTGGCCATGAGTGTGTTACGGACGGCAGCGGCGTTCGCAGCCAGATTAAATCCATTGAAACGTCCAAATCAGTCGTTGGATCTACTTTCCAGGGCAGTAGTGCGCTCAGAACAAGGTACACTATACATTTATTTGTAGGCAATCGTAACACATCAGTGCAAACGTTTTATTATTTGTAGTGACCTTGTCCTTGTAATATTCGAGCTAAGCTAGGTAGCTAGCTAACCATTCTAGCTGCTAGGTGCTGCTTGCTTTACTGAAGCTGTTTTCGCTTTCTGACTTATTACCCAGCCTTCATTAATGCTCTTATTAGTGATTGGCATTAGTTAGAAAGCTAGATATTTCTGCTTGGATGAATGCAATTTAGTTTAAAGCTAAAGTTGTCGCACAAGCTGTGCAAACTAAGCGTCGGTTAGCCATGGTAGCGAGTGTTGGATGCATCTATCCTGTCTTGACCTTCTCTACAATTGTAAACGTCCCTTTAACAAAGTCAAATCGAGATGTTTTTTAAAATCTCAGATGACGTGTAGTCGATCCTTTACTTTCTAATGGCGTTTGATATTTTTTGTATTTGCGATAATTTTCTGCTTTCATTTTTAATGACTGTTTTTGTGACACATTTGAAGTGTTTCATATCACCTGTGCAGAAAACAGATGATGACTTTGTAATTTCGCTTGTTCGTGCTTCATCAACAGTTGCTGTCCGTTATGGAAGTCATGGAAAGAGAATGTTTGTCATCAAACCTACTGACTTCTATGACAGAAGATTTTTACATTTACTGGTAAGAAAAAAAGCTACAATTATTTGATGTGCTATGAAATACATTGTCATCCTAAAGAGTTGCTTGTTTTTTTTTTTAGAAAGGCAAGCAGATTACAGTTCATAGTAGGCATGAGTTATACAAATACAGTGTGCCAGACTTTTATCTCCAGTTTCTCCACAATTCATACCTTTCACTATTCCTCTCTTCCCTTGCACCAGAAATATTACATAATCCTCACTGGGATCCCAGTTGCAGCATTTGTTACTTTTGTGAATATTTTCATTGGTAAGTTTCCCTGTCTCCGTCAGTTTCACATGCTCTGACTTTCAGATTTTTGTTGAAGATTGTGGACTTATATTTTCAATACTTTTTTTTTCTTTAATGTGGCATTCGTAAGCATAGGACTTCAACAAATTAGCATTTGTCTTCTAGGTGAGGCTGAGTTGGCTGAAATTCCAGAGGGCTATGAACCAGATCACTGGGAGTACTACAAGGTATGCTTTTTCATGTGCTTCTGTGTATTATGATTTCAGTATCCAAAAAACATGGCCAATTTATCTAAAAGTTGGAAATGTTGTCTCTTGGCTAGTAGATCCTGATGTGACATTGCATGTCTGTTCCCACAAGAAAAACTAAGATCTTAAAACTGTATGTGCTTTGTTTTAAGTTTTCTTAATTTATTTGATCCCAAGCATCCCATTACTAGATGGATTGCCCGGAATGTCTATGACAACCCCGCGAAAGATTATGAAAAGATGATGGCACTTGTTCACATTGAGGCTGAGAAGGCGGAAATGAGGTGAGTCACCGGTCATAGGTTAACCTGATCCTGCTGTATTTGATTGGAAAATGTTGTTTTTCTGTACTTGGACTAAGACATAGTTCTGTTACATTCATAAAATGAAATTAAACCTTCATCAAACATTTATAGTTGAGGTCACTGTTAAGAACAGGCCTCAGATTTCTGAGTTATGCTCTACACTGTGGAGGCGAAATTCAAGTGTTTCATATTCTATTGTTCAAGAATATATAAGTTACCAGTTCGTAAAAGCAACCCATTTATTTGAACATATGTTTAAAGTATATAGCAAATCCATGTAAGGATGCCATATTTAGAACTTGGATTATTGCAACTTTATTTTATACTAACCCATGATTTTCTTGTTCATAGAAAGGGACACCTGGAGGTTAGAAGGCACATGAGAGAAAAAGGAGACGGTCCTTGGTTCTATGTTGAGACGCTGAACAAGGATCTGATTGACCAGGCTCATAAATCAACGCCTGATGATTAACTGTGGTTGATTACCTGGTACCTATCTCATGGAACCTGTCAAAAATATTGTCATTATACAATGTATAATGAAAATTGATATATGTGCATGTATTTGTGTTCTTTTTTTTGTCTCTGGCACCAATAAAGTGTAATAACCCAAACCTTGTTCTGTTATTGAAACTTGGATACATTATTATTATTATTGCCTTAATCAGGATCGGATTTACCTTTGGGACTGCACGTTAATCTAAGACTAGGTTTTATCTAGGTTTTGTGGAAACCAGGCACAAAAGATCTAAAAATTAATAGTCTGACTATCCAAAGCACAGGTGCATTTACCCTTCTTTATGGTAGTAGCATCGATACATTTGATCAATTACAATATAGATTGTAACTGTACAAAGGTCACTACAGTTATGTATCACTTTACACTCACAACCTTTAAACAGCAGTTAGATTTCGTCCTTAGAAGGAGAAAGTACTTCAAAGCCTTTAACAGGTAGTGTTTTTACTGGTGTTTTCATATATTAGTCTAAATATGTACATAACTACCTAAACTCAAGCACTGCATCAAATAAATATGCAACAAAGTAGTAAAACTACATAAAAGGTTTTTGTTATAGTCTCTGGTTTGTTTGGTTGGCCCTATAGCAGGCTCATGTTAGCTTGCAAGAATGCTTGCCAGGATAGTGGTGGCTCACTGATTAAGGCACTTGACTAGTACTCAAATGATTGTCTGTTCAATCTTCACTTTGGCCAAGTTGCTACTATTGGCCCCCTGAGCAAAGACCCTTAACCCTCAACTGCCCAAGCTTTATACAGTCATAGTTAAAAGTGTCAGCTGAATGCTGTAGATGTATTTGATGAGCCTTGTAAGAAACCTTTACTAAAAATGTTCCTGTCTCCAGTGTCAGTCATTCTACAAAATGTATAATTATTTTTTTATTTAAACACCATTCTAAAAATAATATTCTGGAGTAAGACTGTTAATTATAACTGTTAATTAAAACTGTTATTAATTATAGAAAAAACAAGGACAAATAGGATCTGCTTCTTGCTTGATTTGCAAGTTGTTTCTTGTCTATTTGTGTACTGTTTTGTCGTATCTGACCAACCACAAACATGAAAAACTAACTAAGTAAATTAAACAGAAGTCTCCGTAATTATTGCACGCAAATAACGTGACGTAAGCTAGAGAATATGTTTAGAAAATATATGAATATTATAAGGATATGAATACTACTCGAAATTTAAATCCGCCTTCACAACAAATCATAAAAAAAAAAAAATTACGTATATTCAAATACATACGCGTAAATTAGCATAATATAATAAGTCTTACAGCCCGCAGTTGGTACAGTAGCCAATAGAAAAGCCCATAGCCCTAAATGTATTTTCGTAAAGGCGAATTTCCACCAATAGGTGTTTAGGAGAATAGTGACATAAATATTGGCTCCTTTCTCAAAAAGACCCCCGCTCCACCCCGCCCTTCAATGTTTTCGTCGTCATATCCCAGTGATCCTAGGGAACGTCGGGTCTGTATGATTTAAAAATACCTTCGTCCCTTCTGCTCATTGACAGTCTGCTCCTCAGACACTCTCTGTGTAGTGGTGTGGGCAGCAGGAATGCAAAGATGGCTACAGATCTGGGAGAGCTTCTGGTCCCGTACATGCCAACCATAAGAGTCCCGAGATCAGGAGACAGGGTTTACAAGAGTGAATGCGCTTTTTCCTACGATTCTCCAGTGAGTAGTATGTCAAATATTTTGATGCATGAATGTTCAGATGCGTTGATGGCGTAGCCTACCGCACGAGCTTTCCTCGACACGTGAAAGGCTGCGTGGTTTATGGTGAGATGTGGGGACCCCGCGACCACCGTTCGCCTGAACTTGTGCGCCAGCACACGGAAATAATTAAATAAAACACTGATGTTTACATCCTAGGAACGGTGTCCTTTGTTCAAGGCGATGAGGTGCGATCATACATCAAATGGCGACACAAAAACAACCCAGAAAGCTGCCCAGTTTAAGTTGGAATCTGCCATACCCCTAAATCTTTTCGCGACAGCTTAGTCAACCAGGGATGTTTATTTGTCTGTCAGTAAATGTCAGCGCGTCTCACTGCGACCATGTTCGTGCTGGACGCTGACAAAGTTATCAAAAACAATTAGGCAGTTCAGACTGATAATATGACAATGGATCATATTGCCTGTGACCCAACTATAAAAAGATCTCAGGTAATCGAGGCTTGTCAATCAGTCAGTTATGTTGCGATTCCAAATATCTGTCGTAAATTGGTAGATTGATCAGTAAATGCAATTTCTTAGCAACTTTTGGGATATGCTGGTTTACTGTTATAGGTCTAACCCTTAGCAATTTTAAAGGTGACTCAGCTGTTTGGAGTTCGTCATGTCAGACTATTTTTACCCCCTCCCTGTTAAAGCTCGTGTGTCACCACGATCTATCGAGAGGTTTTTCCGAGAGTATGTGCCCTCGTCCTATTTGCGAGGTGGGATTCCTACACTGATAGCATGTTTCGTCTTGTTTTGAAAAACTACTCTGTACACAAGGCTTGTGTCTGCGAGCTAGCGTAAGGTAATAGTTGTGGGTAATAGCTGAACACTAGCTAAATGCATCTCATCTTTGGCTTATAAAACGATCAGCGGTCTAAGGTGTTTTCTAATGACAAATGCACATGGTTATTAAATGGTTATTAAACTGAACTTCAGCCACACAGTTAGTGAATAGTGTATATATGCTTAGGGTTACTTAAAATCTTATTTCTTTTACATTTTCTTCAGATTTGTTGCTTTTTATCTGTAACTGATCATGAATGAACTCATTTAAAATGAACTTATTTAAAATTGTGACTGACAGATAAAATATTTAGATTTAAAATCTTTTAGATTTAGATGTACGTTTAACATTTTCTTATTAGTCTTTGTTTCTGTCTCTTTTTGAACATTTAAACATGTTAAAACAGTTGATTCATAGGGAGAGATGATGACTAATGTGTTTGTTCTGAGCACTGAAATATGTTTGATATTTGTGTTGCGTGTCCCTTGTGTGTTGCTTGTCACAATAATGCAGGTAACATGTGATTACTCTTGTTTTGCAGTCATGTGTACGTGTACCGTTTTCTCCCTTCAGGAATCTGAAGGTGGGCTGTATGTGTGTATGAACACATTCCTGGGTTTCGGAAGAGAGCATGTGGAGAGACATTATCGTAAAACTGGACAGAGTGTATACATGCACTTAAAACGTCACGTGAAGGAGGTGAGGAAGATGAGACATAATTCACCAGTTTTTTTTTTTTTTTGGTATTTCAAATGATTTTATACATCTGAACATAAATAGAAATTCTTAAGAAAGAGATGAGACAAGGTGACACTACCTTGACAGTGACAGGGAGAAAAAAACACAACACCATGCTGATTATCCTGTCCCCCTAACTGACTAATTCTCTGATAAGAGCAGGAACAAAACATAGGCTGACAAAAACATAAATATTTATAACATATAAATATACATTGTGGTTTATAGTCATTGGTGCCAGTTAAAGTCAGTACAGAGACGTCATGAACATGTCTGAGCTAATACACAATAACAAAGTGACAAACTATCATTTAAGGGCCTGATCCAGGTGAGCTGTGAGCCTGCTGTCATCCATTTGTATGTTTTTAATAAGGATTTCAAAGTCAGATAAAGATACTGGTATCTAAAGAAAAACAAAAAAGAATCCAACAACTATTGAGCTGTGATGCTCAATAATGAGATGTTGTTACTATATCATAACGTATTGTACAGTTCAATGCTACAGACAAGATCCTAAGATTCTGCATTGTCATTAGCATGTTGTAGTGGCAACAATTTATATTCCTAAAGCATATAATGGAAAATCACTTAATGATGTTTTGAGAGATCACTTAAATGAAAACGACTGCTTCAGCTCCTGGTGGCAGGGAAGGTACTGGGTGGTGACGTTCCTTCCATGATCCCTTCAAACACTGCTGCGTTCCTGCAGCTCTTGTGTCTGCTGTTCTCTCATGGGATCCACTTGATCCATTGATTTTTAATGTTCTGGCCGAAGATCCCCACTCATATAGCTATATTGTTCTTTACCTTTGCTTACTCTACTCCTTGTGTATTGTAAACAGTAAGCTTTGTATCCAACAGTATGAAATGATTCCTTCCATAATGGATTTGGTAACATTTTTCATCATTATGTTTTTGCTCTTTGCTCTTTTTTATTTGTGCTTTTCGGTGGTTTTGAGACATTTAGGAGAGACGTTTTTGACAACTGTCTACAGTTTGGGCTCATAAATAATGTTGCTCCTTGCCACAGAAAGCCACAGGTGCTGCTGGAGGAGCCGTGCCGAGGAGACGGAATGGAAAAGTATTTTTAGGTAAGACTACTGAAGGAGAGACGAGGAGAAAACGAATTACAGTCACATTTCATGGCGAAATAATTTTTTCCCCTCAAAACGTTAATTTTTTTCTCCCAGGTTTGATAACTTCAGTCCTTCTTCGTTGGCACTATATTTAGTTCATTTATTTGTATATGCAGTTAGTAACTGTTCTAAATCTAAAGTGCCACATGCTCTCCCTGGCCGGATCCAGCAGTCTGGAGGGTTGGTTTACAGTGGGCCATCGGCCCTGTCTCTGCCCTCCCATCAGCTGCTGGGCCCTATCAAACCTTATGGCTGATGCTTGTGTGCTACTGGGGGGGCTGACGTAGGCTGTGGAGATGAGATGGGCTTTATTTTACTGTTGATTTAAGTGCTAAACACAGGTGGTCTTCACACAGCCTATGGTTGGATTTTCATTTGCGTTCAGTGCTCTGTGAGCTGTTTGTACATGCCATCATTTTCACAGGTAGATAATAGCACGTATCTAGCATCTGACGCGGTCCTTTGAGCGTGGCCTGCAGGGAATGTTTTGTTGGTAAGGCACCAGCATGGTGACTTGATCAGAAGGCTCAACATCCTCTGTAGCTCAGACCGAGAACACAAAACTAAACCCAAACTAAACAGGACAAACTTTGACCCCGTATAGTCGTAGCCAGGTCACACTGCAATGCTGATTCACTTCGTCAGCAGGTCAGGAAGGTGAGTGGCAAAGAACACCTTTTGAGCTTCTGGTGATGGATAGCTGAGAACTTACACATGCTATGTATGCTTTTAGTGTTAAGCGTAGCATGTGTGGCAAGTTTCGACATGGATGTCAAAATTTTGTGGTCTGTTTTTCAGATCTAAATCTAAAGCTTTCAAATACATTGTTTGGTATTAAGGGTGGACTCATCAAGTCTTTAAAACTCCATTCTTACTAATTTTGTTTGTAATGTACTGATATTCCTAGTTGTAACTGTTTGACAGTCCCCTATAACAGTGTTTCCCAACCCAGTCCTCGGTGCACTAAAGCCGGTTCCACGTTTGTGCTCCAACCTAATGTATTGGAAACCGGGGCAGAGCAAAAACGTGGAACTGTCTGGTGTGCCCCGAGGACCGGGTTGGGAAACACTGCCCTGTAAGACTATGCATATGTCCCAAAGCACACTGCCATATATCTACCTGATCATCTCTCATATTTTCTTTTTTTTAAGACTTAGAACTTAACCGTGATTTTAATGGCGATGATTATGAGTATGAAGATGAAGCCAAGCTTGTCATATTCCCAGACCACTATGAGATTCCTTTACCAAATATTGAGGAGTTGCCTGCACTGGTTAGTGAGAGTGTGTGCGCATGCCCCTTTGTTTACCCTGCATGCCAAAGGCCTGATGTGAGATTTCAAACAACACTGATCTCCATGCAGCCCAAAGCTCTCTAGTGTCAGTGTCTTGACTGAAGCTGTTTTTTTTCAGGTGATTTTCCATTGGTCCTTTGTTGTTCCTAGTAAGTTTCTTTTATAAGAATCAGTTGCCAACCACATATAGGAATGAAGAGATAATTGTTCTCAGAGAAGACAAAGTTTACCTCTTTGACGTTTGATAATCACTCTGAAATTTCATCATGACTGCTGGATTAAAGGAACATCATACGTTAGCAAGAGAAAATGTTTTCACTTCAGTTAAGGTAACGTGGCTATAGAGCTTTGGGTCAGACCAGGTGACACTACCCTTCCACTATAGAGCTTTGGGTCAGACCAGGTGACACTACCCTGCCACATCGCTCGCCTTGCAGTCATTGTTTGTTTACTTTGTCATATGTATTAACTCCTTCTTACGCACAAGTTCACCTTTACCCTGTGATATATTTATTTGTATATTTGTAACAGTTCAGGTTCCTACTAAATAATAAATGCGCGGTTCCTATATTATGGTGATTCATATGATTTGTTCATGAACACATTTTTTTTGGACCAATTTGGAGTTATACAGTCACATAAGGGCGGGATGTGGGAGATCTAAGCCTAATACGCTTTTCCCGTAAGCTTTGATCAGTTAACATAAATAACTCAAATGCACTCTGGTTTCTTGCTGTGTTATTGTCTGGACTGGGTGCTGGGAGCATAGACAAACCAATTTATGAAATTAGATATTGTGTGCACTGCACTCTGTGCACACTGTGTGTACATTTACACGAGGTGTAAGCCGGGGGATTCCACTGCTGGCCTTTACGAAATTCATATTCTATTTAATATGTATTTTCCATATTAATATGTATGATTACTAGAGGAATGTTTCACAGTGAAGGAGTGAAACTGGATACATTGCTTTCTCTGCTAATGATGCAGAATACTAGAAATATGTGTTCAGTGATTTTATATAGTTTGGAATCAGTGAATATAAGAGTAATTGTCTTCAGAGGTTCTTTATAAACAGTAGATGGTAATTATAGATACGGTCTAAATCCCTTTAAATAGATGTGACCTGCTCAGTAACCTTGGTACATGGCAACATTTGAGCTATTTGAGCTAAGTAGTTTGGAAGTGGGGTAACTGTAATGAAAACTCCTTGTACATGTACTATTCTGATGACCACAGGACTGTTCTATTGTTTGCAGTTGCATCTGGCCTTAAAGCACTGCCCCAGATGAGCTCTCACTGTTCCCTCACATTATGCAGACAAACCCTTCTTTAGTTGTTTTCAAGGATGCATCTCCTTGTATCTCCAATTCCTGATTGTGGTCATTTTTGGAAGAATTGATCACATTTCTCACTTAAATGCAGTAATGCTGGGAAGGTTGTGTTGTTTATCTCAATCTGATGACTTGAACACATTCCAGATGGTAATTAATGCCCAATGTACATGTTAACTTGACTTTCACGTATGATTTCTTGTCTATATGCACTGACTGTTTGCATGTTAATATCAGTTGGAAAGAGGTTCTATGACTGTGCATGAAACAGATTGGTACTTCATAGCCTGTGCTTATTTTTGGCTGTTAAGAATTCAGGCATGGCTTCAGTGCTTTAAAGTGCATGTGCCTGTACACTTACAAACGTATAAGCTCCTGTGTAGGGTTGGCCATACAAGTGTGTTCTGTTCTACTCAGGTGACTATTGCTTGCGATGCAATACTTAACGCTGGGTCTCCATACAAAAAGCAAGAGGCAGATTCCTGGGAAGAGGAGCTTCAGGTGTCCAAACATGCTAGAAGTCTCAGACAACAAGACAACGGGGCTCGAATTCCTCCCAGGTTAGTCAGACGGGGGTCCAGGATCAGAGGAACTTCAGATGCCACTCTGGTGGTAGCAGTGGGGTAGATTTAGAGGCCTCCTTATGCTACTTTGCTTTTGGCATAGCAAATGCTGAGATTTCCTTCAGCGCTTCCTCCAATCCCATCTTAGTTATTTTTTTTTTAACAAAAAAGATCTTTGGGAGAGGTTTTGCACATTGTTAGGATTTATGGACAGGTTGACAAATTCCAGCAGCATCTCCTTCAGAGAAAAACCCTTGATTTCCTGAGCTATGAGATTTCTCCGCTTTCTAAATGCCTTCATTGGGTTTTGCTCTGTGCATGTAGTGGCTGGAAGTGTGCTAAGTGTGAAATGAAAGAGAACCTATGGCTGAACCTGACGGATGGCGCTGTGCTCTGTGGGAAATGGTTCTTCGATGGAAGTGGAGGGAACGGACACGCCCTCGAGCACTACAGGGAAACCAACTTCCCTCTGGCTGTCAAACTGGACACCATCACTCCAGATGGAGCAGGTGAGTGCTTCAGGTCAAGGGTTAAGCACAAGGCTTAAATTGAGACATTATTGTTAAGTGCAAGGTTTAAATTGAGACATTATTGTTAAGCGCAAGGTTTAAATTGAGACGTTATTGTTCGGAACTGCAGTTCACATGGTTGCAAAGGCGAGTAGGAGCTGCAGAAGTGATTAATTCATATGAGACTTAGCAATGGATTTGGCTTGTTAGGGATATAGAGTTGATTAGGATGTTGAACCTTTGCTTTTAAACATATTTTACAGATGTTTATTCCTTTGATGAAGAAGAGGCAGTGCTCGATCCCTATATAGCAGAACACTTGTCGCACTTTGGAATAGACATGCTGAAGATGCACAGGGTACATTGGTTCTCAGTTCTGCCCTTCGTTTCAGTCAAGTACCCGATCCTGTGCGATGTGGGCTACTTTTCCGTATCAAACCCAAGTGACCGAACGGTCGTGTCCTGCAGACGGAGAACGGCAACCACACGGACAACCAAGTGCAGACTCGAGCCAGTGAGTGGGAGGTGATCCAGGAGTCAGGTCTGAAGCTGAAAGCAGTCTATGGATCTGGATACACAGGCATCAGAAACCTCGGCAACAGCGGCTACCTCAGCGCCACTATGCAAGTCCTCTTCAGCATCGCGGAGTTCCAGAGAGCGTAAGTGTTACCCAGCTTCTCTTCTGTCTGTCACTGAACTCATCCTGTCTGAATCTGCGGACTTAAGCATTAGCAATAAGAACGGTATGATAATATGTTTGATATTTTGTGTTTTTTATAATGTTAATTAGGAGTCAGCATCAACTGTCTTTGGCTAATATAATGTCTTTTCTGTTCCCTTGTTTTTAATAGTGATTAAATATTTGTTTTATTATTTCTAGTTATGTGGGGAATTTACAGAGAATATTTGACTATTCCCCCCTTGATCCTACCCAAGACTTCAGCACACAGATGTAAGAAAAACCCTCACTGGATGAATATAGTTCTAGTCTATGGATAAATATGACTGCTGGTTTTTTGTGCTACAAAGCTAATTGATATGATATATGTTCTGTGTTTGTGACTGTATCTACCAGGGCCAAACTGGGTCATGGGCTACTTTCAGGCCTGTACTCCAAACCTCCAGTCAAATCAGAACTCATTGAACAGGTGATGAAGGAAGAATACAAGGTATTTACTTGGTCTGTCCAGCTTGACACTTGTCTAACACGCAGGGCACCAGACGGAATGTAGCTGAAAACTTAATGACACCTGCCTACAGGAGGCTTGCAGTATGATTCTGTAGTTGTACCCCTAATTAACCTAATGGTTTTGTCCACTAATATTCCATGTAATAGTTATCTCAAGTACTATGCATTTATAGGCCATATAAAGTCACATTCCCTTATCAGATTAACGATCAGCACAGTGATTATGATGTTTACTGATGCCAGAAAAGGAACTCATAAATGAACAGTGTTTAGGTCATTTGAGTGACCTAAAACTTTTAGAACTTCTTAAATGCTCAACCACAAATGACTAGTCATACCAGCGTACAGATGGTGGTGTAATGTTGGTTGGGGTGGTGTAATGTTGGTTGGGGTGGTGTTATGTTGGTTGGGGGTGGTGTTATGTTGGTTGGGGTGGTGTTATGTTGGTTGGGGGGTGGTGTTATGTTGGTTGGGGGTGGTGTTATGTTGGTTGGGGGTGGTGTTATGTTGGTTGGGGGGTGGTGTAATGTTGGTTGGGATGGTGTTATGTTGGTTGCGGGGTGGTGTTATTTTGGTTGGGTGGTGTAAATTTGGTACCACTTGCTTCTCTGTGTATTTGTTATATTTAGCTTCCATTGTTCACATTTGTAACAGTATTAAGTCAGTATTAATTAGGTACTGCTTTGTGGAAAAAAATTCTTCTCCAGAAATATTTAATTACTGTATTTATTCTGAGTTTTTTGCATGTGGAAGACTCAGCAGTTTTGGTCTGTGTGTTGTGTGACTCTGTGCTTCTGTGGTGGGGAGTCTCGTCTCCTTTTTTATCTCGTTTTACTTTTAATTGGCTTAATTATAAGACAAAAGAACAAGCTGTTCTGTAGCTAAACTTATGATAACTAACCACCTGTTTCCTTTATAGCAGCAACACAAAGGAATTTCTCCGAAGATGTTTAAGGCTCTGGTCAGCAAGGGCCACCCAGAATTCTCCTCCAACAGACAACAGGACGCCCAGGAATTTTTCCTGCATTTTATCAACTTGGTAGAGGTATGTTCTTTTTGAAGCTATTATGGACTAGTAAAATGTTAATGTTACTACAGTTTCTGTAAACTGTACCCTGGAGTTGTAGTTTCCAAGGTCTGGCTGAATCTTCTTACATATGAAAACTCTTTGACTTCTGTCACTCTGGTGTCAGAAGGCATTTCCCTGTCCCCGTGCCAGACATGCACTTGTGCTCTGAAGTGACTTTCTCAACCAAGTTAAAATTAGAAGCCCCTATCAGTTAACACAAGTCACACAGTGCTTCCTATTTACCTTTCCTACATGACCTGTGTGCAGAATTAATGGCCTAAAACTTTTCCTAGTAACATCAACAAATATAATTGTTGTAAATGTTCAATACACATTTTATATTAAACTATTTTTAACAAGAAAAGCAAAATATGTTCATGTCTGCATTGTGTATTTGTTGCATTTGCTGTTTGGAGATACAATGCGTGAAATAATTCCTGACAAGGTCAAGACAGAGCTGAGTTTTCAGAAAAAAATGTAGTGCTGAACAGGGTGGCCTGGTTTATTTGCGGAGTCCTGGACAGCAAGCGGCCCTTACATCGCTCAGCTCCCTTCACTGGTCAACCAGCTCTGCTGTTGGGGCCAAAACATAAGTGGTATTTCTGTAAAGCCTTAGAATAGAGACTGCTACATGCAACTTGTCTCCTCCTTACAAGACGTCCTTGGTGAACTTTTTATATGTGTGTGTGTGTGTGTGGACTTATATAAATAATAATAACATATAAATAAAAAAACAAATAAATAAATACACAAAATTAGTATTATGAATTTTCACTAGCGTGCTGGTGCTCATCTTTACTATAACTTGACTTTCTTCAGAGGAACAGTGCGGGATCAGAGAACCCCAGCGACGTGTTTCGTTTCATTGTAGAGGAGCGTATCCAGTGTTGTCAGTCACAGAAGGTGCGGTATTCTCAGAGAGTGGACTACCTCATGCAGCTTCCTGTGCCTATACAGAGTGCCATCAACAGAGGTAATGCCCTCCACAGCACTTCATTGA
This sequence comes from Tenebrosternarchus preto, assembly GCA_025802075.1. Classification (NCBI taxonomy): domain Eukaryota; kingdom Metazoa; phylum Chordata; class Actinopteri; order Gymnotiformes; family Apteronotidae; genus Tenebrosternarchus; species Tenebrosternarchus preto. The sequence continues at coordinate 3,383,296 of JAOYMR010000017.1, forward strand.
CATTGTGAAGAATAGCATGTGTGCCAGTTTCATACCAACAATGCAACCTTGTGGAGCAACAGACTTTCGTGCCTTGGCTTTCTGAAAATGTCAGTGCTTACTCTGATTATGAGTCCAGCCCTGTCTGCTGCGTGAGGTAGTTAAAGAACGTGTGCTGAATGTTCACGGCTTGTTCGGACCTTCTGTCACGTTTGCGGTTACTGCAGAGGAGCTGATCACGTACGAGGCTAAGCGGAAGGATGCCGAAGAGAACATGCGAGCCCCTCCGGAGCCGGTGAGAGCCCGCGTCCCCTTCACTGCCTGTCTCCAGGCCTTCGCAGAACCGGAGAATGTTCCAGAGTTCTGGAGCCCTGCACTTCAGGCCAAGTCAGCTGGAGTGAAGTAAGCAAGGTTCTGCTACAAAGCTTTTCCAGTCTGAGTTACTGAGCGGAGAGAACAGAGCTGTTGAAATTGCACTCAGTGTTTTTTTAAGGATTTGTAAATGGAATGGATTACCTTCATTTTGCTTTATTAAACAAACCTGCAGAATGTTAACATCTAAGCAATAATCAGTCCTAGAGGAAAAGGTTAAGTGAATGTTGAGCTTGTAAAATCTGCTCACATCGATGCAGGTGTTCACAGTCATATGGCTTCAGCCCTTTGCTTTTGGACTTAAACATGTCAATGTAAGTGTTTTTCAGAGCACAATGCGATAGCTGATATTTGTAGCACCATTGAAAACAAGTCTGGGGTTCTATTTTTTATAGTGTGTGAAGGATCATGTATTCTCCAGCTTTATGACTTAACTGGGGCTAATGACATTAAAACATATTGCTTTTCCTAACTATTTTATGATTTGTTTTGTAGGACTTCTCGATTTGCGACCTTCCCTGACTATATGGTTGTGCAGTTAAAGAAATTCACATTTGGACTGGATTGGGTTCCAAAGAAGTTAGGTGAGTAAAGCCATGTGTTGTTTTATGCAAGTAAAAGTTAAACAGAATACAGAATGTAGATTCATTTCTGCTGTAATTTTTTTTCTATGACAATCATTCTTTTTTTTTAAACGTATTCTTATATTTTTGAGGAGTCCTAGGCCTTCTGTGTGCTGTGAAGCTGAGTAGTGTTTTTGTTTTGTTGTTAATGGTTGGCATCTGTGGCTGCTCATCAAATGTTCTCTTGTGCAATTCAGACCCATCACATGTAGCAAAGGTACTTGAGCAATACAACTTGCTTAAAGGACTATCAGTTTGCAAAACTAAATTGCTTAGCCTAGGCTTTGTAGCAGCAGTTACACTTCTGTCCTGCAGGGGGCACTGTTGCTCTATAGCTTAGTTTGCTTGCTTGTGATTCAGTAACCAGTAACATTAGACAGTTGATTTGTTGTGGTATATTGTCTGCACAGATGTTTCTGTTGATGTGCCTGACTTTTTGGACTTGAATCGGTTCCGGGCCTTGGGACTACAAGCAGGAGAAGAGGAGCTCCCTGACCTTACACCTCCTATTGTTATTCCTGAGGACACAAGAGGTAACATTTAACAGTTTAAGTTTCAAAAATAAAGGCAAGTTTATAAATATTTAAGAATATAAGAATTTGAAAGGGACTGCATCTGCAATTCAGTTCAAGCCATCACTGTAAATAAGAAATTGTTCTCAATGACTTGTCCGTTTGAATTAAAGGTTAGATACATGTTTTCTGTGTGAACTGATGGTGTTTCATTAAGGATCACTCTTGTTTTTCCAGACAGCTCCATGAATAATTCTTTGGAATGTAAGTGTCTATGTCTTGTGACTTTCACATTCAGTTATTCAAGAAATCTTTCTATCTATCAGATGTTCAGTGACCATCACAATTGAAATTGTTGTGTGCTGTTAGTTTCAACTCCCAGATATGGTTTTTGAGTAATACATCTTCTGTGAGATTTCCGTGATATTTTATCGTCATTTTTAATGAGGTCCAATGAGATAATAAACATGGCTGCTTCCATGTAGGCTGTAAGGCTTTATTCCTTTTGTTCCTCAGCTCCAGAAATAGACGAGTCCTCCGTGATGCAGCTGGCGGAGATGGGCTTTCCCCTGGAGGCGTGTCGAAAGGCGGTGTACTACACCGGGAACATGGGAGCTGAAATGGCCTTTAATTGGATCATCGCTCATATGGAGGAACCAGGTAATATTTCTGTGTGCTATATAGACATTCAGGACTCTTCCAGGTATGTCTGATGTGTGCTGTGTGTAAAGCACTGGGGTCATTAGTAAGGAAAGATAAACAAGTCTAATTAATTTGCTAGGTGAAAACCGGTGGACTTCTAGTTTGTGTTTTAGACAAGATATGCTCCAGATTATTTAAGATGCCTGAATCTCAAAGGTGCTCAGAGTTGTGCTCTGTTTCCTGGTACCTGTGTAATGCTTGTACGGCTGTATCTGGGTTGGAGGGACGGAAGTGTTATTGTGAGCATGTGCTTTTCTAGAACCACGTAAACAGTCACCTGGGACTGTTTTTTAATTGGTAGCCAGTGTAGTACAGCACTGACCACACGTTAACTGTGAGAGTGTTAGCAAAGTCAATAAACATGCAATCCCAAGAGACACTTTAAGAGGTTTTGGAGCAGAATTTGCCACAGTAATGTTTAAATATAATCAAGGGAGAGAGGAGCTGAGTCATGTGGGCTTGTGTTGTGAGGCTTTGTTATGTGTCTGTTACACATGGCTAATTCAGTTCCAATCAGCTCAGTTTAATTTATATAACAGCAACCACTGGGCACGAAGCAACTTACTAAAGTTTCTATAAAAAGGAATTATAGTTTGTTTACTATTTTAGAAAGGAATTTTTAAATAGTAATGATTATTAGGCACATCTTATTAAAAATGTTGTTCTGGCCTGACATCTTGACCGGTGCGTGAGAGCGTTCATTGTGTTTGTACGTGCCAAGTCCAGCTCAGGATAAGCAGGTTTCACCACTCTCAGCCCAGTCAGGGAGAGATCCCTGTTCTCACACTTCCACATCACCTGTGTGCCAACGCCCGTCCCACCTGCTGACCCAATTCCCTTGCAACAGATAAACAACCACGTGAGATCCGGAAGAGGCCCGGACAAACACGAGAGCTGCGTCTGCAGAGACTGTGACCCCATTAGACCCCCCTCCCCCAACCCCATCCGCCTGGCACACATCTGCCCCACCCTGACAGCTGGGCTTCTAAGTCTCTGCTACTGTTACACATTTATCTGAGGTTGTAGAACTCTGTCTCTCTATGTGACTCCTCTGGTGTCAGTTTAACGCAGGATTATAACACCGCCAGGCCCTTTGTAATGCGGAATCTAATGCTTCAAGGTTGTAGACAAATCATGCTGTGGGTGTTAATTCTGTATACCTTACAGGTTGATTACAGTTGGACAGTCCCCCCACCACGTCTTGATTCCCATTCCGAGTATTCCTTATTTATATAAACACGTGTATGATACATGGGGAGCATATTGCCTGAGACTCCGGGCGGTAGTTCACACAAGGTAGCAGCGTATTCCATGGATTCTGCATGCACCAGCAGTCTTTGCTTGGCATGGGGCAGATGGACTGGGCCTTTGGACAGATGGCTCTTCCTTCACTCGTCACGTTTTCCGCAGACTTCGCCGAACCTCTCGCAGTTCCGTCGTACATGGAGCCCGACCTGCCCGGTTCCAGCCTGGCCGCAGCCAGCCCCCTGGACAACCAGCCCCCAGAGGAGAGCGTGGCCATCCTCACCTCCATGGGCTTCCCCAGACACCACAGTATACGCGCCCTGAAAGCCATGGTGAGTCACGTGATGATCAGCCTCCATCACTCACGTGATACAGCGTTTTCTGGGCTGGTCTGCATGCCTACTGGCTTCATAGATTACAATTAATGGGTTTATCTTGATATATAGACACTACTCAAAAAAATAAAGGGAACACTTACACAAAACAGAGCCAGAGTCCTGCAAAATGACCTCCAGCAGGCCATTAATATCCATGTTTCTGCTCAAACTGTCAG
>JAOYMR010000017.1:3387426-3402548 GCA_025802075.1 Tenebrosternarchus preto
ATATTTCACTGAGGTATATATATATATTCACCAGTGCATTAGGTCAGTTTGATTCTGCCACCTGTGAAGGTTTTTTTTAATAGTCTTAAATTAGGCCCTCATATTCTCTATAGCACAGAGCATGTCCAGACAAGTCATCAGTGCTGCTGTAGACGCCACTGGACAGGCCTTAGACGTCCCTGGGTTTAAACTACTGACTCATGCTCTTGTACTGTTGATGCACTGCATATTTCGTAGTTCATGTTTCCTACTTTACAACTGGATTTTGTTTATTTGGCTTTTTTATTTTATTGGAATATGTAAGTCAACTTTTGTATCAGACTAAGCTTTCCAGAAAATGTCATATTAGAAATGAACATTTATTTGTGACTTTTGCTCTGAAGACATGATATGGAAATAATGAAAAACATGTTCTGTACAAAAATATATCAGTAAGTGTTTGAGAGTTTGGTTGTTTGAGACCAGTTAAATCATGCCAAGTTCCATACAACGTTTAAATAAGAGTGTTCAGTAGAAATAATGCATTTATTATGATTTAGATAATGTAAGTGAAAAGTGATTTCCAAAGAGAGTTGCTAAATGGGACACAAGTAAGAACTTGGAATGAGCTTCATGATAGAATCTCTTATTTTTAGGGCAGTTTATTTATATGCAAAGTGACTTGTGGGTTTGTGTGTTTCACCTTTCACATCAGAGACGAAAACGTTCCCATTTTGGCTTTTCACTTCAAACTACATGATGATTTGTTTGTTGTTGTTGTTTAGTCTTTGTTGTTGTTGTTTTCTCTAACATGGTTAGCCGTGGAGGGGCGGGGGTGTGGACTGGGCCACAACAGAAGCTCACAGGCCAATTCAGTAAACGCCCAGGAGCAGGTGTTGAGCATAGGCAGCTCACGTTGGGCCAGAAAGTGAGAGGACAACGGGCAACTGTTAGCATCTGCTGTGAATCGTGAGCCTGTTTCACTCCAACGTCCAGGTCTGAACGAGGCTTTTGGCCGCTTGATCAGGACAGCAGCTGAATTCGGGACTTTGAATGAACGGTTTTGGTTTGTTCAGAGGGACATTAGCTTGTTGCCTGAGGATATTTAAGTCTTATTCTGTTGTGAGATAAAAGATTTTTGCCCATCAGTGGAATTGCTAAGAAAAGCTGGTTGAAATACATATATTAGAACATTGAACATTATGTGCTTATAATGTATTAGAGCGTTCACAGTTTAAGTCTTGGGCTTGTGTTTGTTTGATTATAGAATAATAACTTGGAACGAGCCCTGGACTGGATCTTTACTCACCCGGAGAGTGAGGAGGACAGTGAGGTCATGTCTGACATGGTAGACAGTGAACCAAATGATACTAGCTTCTCCAACACCAACACACACAGTGACTCCACGCTGTCCCCAGACCAGGGACAGCCCAGCCCCCGTGTACGAGATGGTCCTGGACGTGAGTCCCTGTGCAGCTCTCTCTCTCTCACACACACACACACACACACACACACACACACTCACACACACACACACACACTCACGTGCTTGCACACACTAGGCTTTCACATCAACTCTGCTACATACACAGAGCAACACTAAGACCATTGCAGTGGCTTTATACATTTGAACACTTTTTTATTTAACTGTAGGGTATGAACTCTTTGCCTTCATAAGTCACATTGGAACATCCACGATGTCTGGTCATTACGTGTGTCATGTCAAAAAAGAAGGGAGGTGAGTTTTTTTTTCCCCTTTTCCAATTTGTTGTGTATGGTTTTATTTTAAATGTAAGTGATGGGTTTTAAGAGTTTATTTAGATACTGTTTTGGCTGTCAGATGATTGTGTGTGTGAAATCAATGAGTTAAAGCATCTTCTGTGTTCTCTCCCCCTGCCATAGATGGGTGATTTACAACGATCATAAAGTATGTTTGTCAGAAAGACCCCCAAAAGACTTGGGCTACATTTACTTTTACCGACGCCTGTCCAGCTGTTAGAGCTGGACCTTCCAACCCTAGAACAGCACAGCCTGCGAGGCTAAGAGGAGGAGGAGGGCACCACTGACTGCTGAAATCCTGGGAGGCGTTCACACCGCAGGAGAGAGGACCTCTCGACCCCCAGGTCAAAGGCCCACCCACCACAGGCGTCATCACAAAGGGCAGTGAATGTGTTTGTTTATCCTGCGTGTCTGTTTACTGTTTATTTGTTGAGAGTAACGTTGATTCTGTACCAAAGGGACAGAAAGATGTGTGCAGTTTTGTAGTATTGCATATTATGGTCCTAATATATTCACAAAAATTGTTTTCTCTTACAATGCCTTGAGTTATTATGCCAGTATTTTTCAAGAGGTACTTTTTAAAACTTATTTTATTTTATTTTGAATATACAAACGTGTGCCTGGAAATGGAAGTATTTCTACTGCCAGCCCTAATGACTGCGTACTAAATGCAGTTCCTTCCCTCTCCTTTACTTTTTGAATGAGCACTAGAACACCTTACTCTGTACTCTAAAGGTAATGCACAAACAAACAACACCAGGCAAGGGACTGAGGTTCCTAAAGGCCTTGGTTCCTAAAAACTTGGTTGAACGAACACAGTGGAATGATAATCCTCCTAATGTCTAATGATATGGTTATAGAAGAAATGGCAAGTATACAAACATTTACTTTTCCAAAGAAAAAAAAAGCAGTTTGTTTCCTTGTATGGATGAACCATTGCACTGGAACGGTCCTGATTGGTTCCTGATTTTTGGAGTAATTGAGACTTATTTTATATCTTGAAAAGCATTAGCATAGTGTCAGTGGAGTCATGTAAGGGTTAAATCTTGGTCAGTGTTATTTGATAGTTAACCATGCCAATGATGTCCTTGTGCAATAGTAAAGTTCCATCATGACTTCTTCCAGCTTGGCATTATAGGTTTGTTCTTTCTCATTTGACTCTCTCTTATTACAAAGGCATTACCAAACTGTTTGTATCCAGTAACTGAAGCAATATGTAGTGACAAGTCGATCTGAATTTCTAACACCATATGCAGATGTGTTATACAAAGCTCAGATTTCAGTCTTTTTCAGGTACTACAAGGCTGTGCACATTGAATGTACTCGATATGGTGCTCAGTGATACCAAATCTCTCTCCTGCTTGCTGAGTTGTGCCACCTGGTCCCTTCCCCATGATTTTCACTAAAAGCATACAGTGAGATGCAGAAGAGCAGTAGATATTAGCTTTCTCTTTTGTCCCCAGTTAATCACCTTCAATACTGGCTTCAAATTCATTAGCAATGAAACATTTGTACTATATAGGTGAAGTGTGCGGTACATAATTTCAGCTAAGCAACATTTTTAAAAATATTTTTTTATTCTCTTGTTTTTTTCCTCTTCCTCTCACTCAGAACAATGGTTTGAGAGCTAAAGGATAGGTCTGTCACAAGCTCTGTGTTATAACCCTGCTTTGTGTTATAACACTGCTCTGTGTTATAACCCTGCTCTGGGTTATAGCCCTGCTCTATGTTATAACCCTGCTCTATGTTATAACCCTGCTCTGTGTTATAACCCAGCTCTGTGTTATAACCCAGCTCTGTTATAACCCTGCTCTGTGTTATAGCCCTGCTCTGTGTTATAACCCTGCTGTGTGTTATAACCCTGCTCTGTCCTTTTCTCTGTAAGATGTGATGGGTGATTGCATCTAACCACCTCCTTCTGTAACATGCCTTGATGTTCATGGCTGATGCACTAAAATTCAGAAACTGGTCATTTGCTGTTTTTAAATGTATAGTTGATCTTTCATCATTGATCTGTTTTATCATGTTTATCAAGGTACTGAATGTCAAGTGATGGAAGGTTTTTATTCTTTTCTTTTTGCAAAAAAAAGTGTGCCATCACTGTAGTCATTACAAAGATTTACACAGCTTGTCTAAGGTCTTTTTTAATGGATCTTCCTATCCAAATAATATACAACAAACCAGTAAGGCAAGTGTGAGAGTGTTCGCAGACTGTCTAGTCAAACACCATTCATGTTTGAATTATTCAATAAACCACATGATTGTTAATTTCTGTCATTTTTTTAATGTTTTGAAATTACCTTCATGTGCAGAATATAAGGAAACACTTTGTGTCTGAGGTCTTTAATAGAAAAACCTTTTGAAGTGGTTAAAAGTTATTGAAAGTGTTGAGAGGAAAAATATACATTGAACTGTAAAGCAACGTAAAGCTGTAGGAGTCATTAATAATAACAAGCACACAAAATAAATGTACTTTTTTATTTTAAAAGATCACTTTCATATATGTTTGTTTGCTGGATCTTATATATTTTGCTATGTTTAAATATACTGCAACAGAGTTAATGAAGCCTGTGTTTTAGCATGTGCCATATAGTTCCAGTAACATGAGAGTAAGGACTCTGATTAAGGACAAATTACTGATTGTGTACTTGGTTTGAATTTTGTCCGCACTACAGGCTTCAGTAAATCTGGTCTTTTGTGAGATTAGTATCAATAAGTATACAATAAAGAATATTTTCTCTAGATTACTTGTTGCATTGCAAAACTAATTGCTATTATATATTAATTTTGTTTACATAATTGCCATTACATAAAGATCAGTATGTTCTGAAATGCAAAATTGTTATGATTATATATATGTCGTAGAAATGAAGGTTAGAGTAAAAGGCATGACAATTTCATGCATATAAATAAAGTTACTGCATTCAAAAATAAGTGCATTCAGCATGCAGTCCTCTTAAGTCAGGTGTCCTAGAGTAAAGGTCATCTATATCAACTCACCTGAGATTGTACAAAGTTCTAAAAAGGGGAGGCTTTCTCAGGCTCTACCAATACAGCCATAATATAATGTACAGTAGTAAGCAGTCAGCTAGAAAGCAAAGGCCTGTTGTGAGAGCATTTACAGTGCTCTCAGAGTACCTTACACATCCAAGACACAAAGAGCTGAATGGAAAAATAATAAAAAAAACTCAAAAAGAGATTTTGTCACTCATTGATGTTTTCCTCAGGCATGCAACATTACAACTATTTTAGGGCCATATTAAGTCAAAACTACGGAGTCATAAATATTCAAGCTGGTTTGTGGAACAATCACATGAGAATTAAGACCCAGTAATGTGACAGTTCAATGTGTTTTTGTATGTAAAAAACCACAGCAAAAGTTGTGGTACATGTTAATGTAGGTCTGTAACTCTGTGGCATGTGGAACTGTGGAGGACAGTTGCATCTTTTGTGCACCTTAAAAAATTGTATTATGGCATTTCATTAAAGGTGTCCAGACAGAGAACCTTGATACTGGTTTGAGGATGACAGGATGACAATAGACGAGCCATTTCAAGACGCAAGATAATGAGACGTAATGGCTTTCCTCTGCTAGCTTTCTCATAAAGTCTCTGAAATAACTAAGTGTTTAACATGCATTTTAAATAAGGCTTTATAGTCTGGCCTGCAGGTTAGAGCGAAGAACAGGAAAATTTTTGTTTAGTTTTAACTAGCAATGCAGCCATGAAGAGGAAAGCCTTTATGAGTTTTTGGATGTAAATGTAGTGCGCCGAGTGTTCAATGAAAATATCCCCTTTGAATTTACAAATGGGTGTGGATAACTATTAAGTTGTAAATTAAAAGCTGTTCTTGTTAGATAAAAATGTGATTTGAGAGGTGAAGTGTCAATCACATCCTAATCAAATTCAAACTATTGCTTTGATCCGCTCTCAAATGTTTCACACTATGTGAGACTCGAGTGAATTTCATTACGCCATCATTAACCATGATTTCATTACATTCTGACTCCATTGGATTGGCTATATCCCTAATAACTTTTTTTCTCTAAGGCATACTTTTACAATCTTTTCCTGGCATTGTGCTCTTCAGAAATCTTACGCTGCAGTGCAAATCTGTCTGAAATAGTCTCTCACCAAGTTCTCACAGTTCTCGGGAATGTAAAGGTGCTCTGCGGAAAAAAAGACTTGGAAAAAACGGGGTTACGGCTCACTCCCTTTGAAGGACTTTGGGTTCTTGGCTTGTACGCAGTCTAAAGGGTTTCCTATAGTTCACATGTCCAGATTGAAGGCTCTCATGAGTAAATCGAGGTCCCCTATGTTAGCAGCCTGGAAGAGCTCTGGCTGGTCAATGTTGGAGAGGGCTATTCTCAAGGCTGCCCAGATGTTGCCAGACATGACCTGGTGTGAGAGCTGTCGACTACTACTCTTCCTTTGCAGACTCAGCGCTGTCAGGAAGTTGCTAGCAGCTTCCCTGCAAAAACAGTTCGCTTTTTCAATAGAATACAAGCAATCAGTGAAACGGGCGAGTAAGATGTATTCATCACAAAAAGGCACTCATTGGCCGAGCTCACGCACCTGTGTGCCCCCAGGTTGATGCAGCTGATGCCCAGGTTGTAGCGTGAGCGTATAAAGCCAGGCTGGAGCTCCAGGGCCCTGGTGTAAGCCTCCACAGCCTCCTCACTGCGGTCCCCGTTAGCCAGTGTTGCTCCAAGACGATTCCACAGTAAATAGTCCTAGTAGTGGCAGAAATCAATGACTCTCTTATGTGTTATATGTTACTTGCAGTAGTTGTATGTTTAAAAACGTCAAGTGTCTTTCTTTCTTAAGGAGCATCCATGTTTTGGCGTTTGGGCAGTTACATTCCAAACCAATGTTCAAGAAACATCCTGTTATTAAACACGGTTCAAAAGTTTTTGAACTTTTTTGTTCACAGAATCTTTTAGAGGAGCAGAAATTAACTGTAGCATCCCATCAGTCTGGGAGCTGTGGTGGGTGCACAGCTGATGGAGAACCTTCTGTCCAAAATGTTTCTCTGGAAACCTTGTGCACTTTGTTACACTTTTTCTCTAATGTTTTACCGTAGGACACTGCAATTTCTCACTTCAAAAAAAATAGGGTGGCTCTTAGATAAGCATAACTTTAAAAAAAATTTTTAGACACAGATGGTTTCTTCTGTTTTAGATACAGATCTTCTGTGCATGAGGGCATGAAGGCTCCTGATTTAAGATTCATTCTACTAATATGCAACTTATTTACACACATTTGACAATGGAATCATCAGTACACTTACAATTTATCTATGATATACAGTATGCATGTCTTATCAGAAAAAAAATCAACAGTCGAATGTAAACTTTAATATTTAAAACCTTGTTCAGTATCTTCAAGGGCCTTTGCTGTCTGCATATATCTTTCCCTATATGCAGTCAGGAAGGTGCATATGTTTACTCAGTTCGAAGTGATTAGACTGTCTGGGAGACCTGGTTTTAGCCTGGGAACTGCAGATTAGACATTATCTTTCATTGCATTCAAGATCTGAGCCCCCCAGTAGGCAAGCACACATTACCAAGTCAGATGGACTGGGAGGATTTTCGATTGTGTGTAAATGTGGCTTACACAGGGGGGACAAACAGAACTCAGCAAGCACCAGTTGCAGGCAAAGTGACCCAGAGGCATTGTGGGATGGTGCAGTCTGGAGCCTACAGACCACACCTTCAGTTCATCTGTTTTGGCTTGAGGATTTAGTCCTGACGAAGGGTGGGAAGATGCCTGGACTGGAGTCCAGGAAAAGCCTCTGCTTTGCACTACAAACCTGGACCTTAAGGTTTGCTGAAGAACCGAGAGACCAGTAAAAGTGAAAGTGAGAGGGGCGTGCAAAAAAAACCCAACCCTCTTGTCCAAAAATAGAAAAGGGGATTGTAAATATATAACGGTCAGGTTAGATCTGAGAAACGATTCTTTTGTCCAAACCTGTTATTGCATATATCCGGATGACTTCAAAATGAACTGCACCACAGACAGGTCTTGTGCTCCAGCACCTTTGACTCTGTAAAGCACCAGTCTGTTAGCTGAGCGAGCAAAGCCAGGTCCCACCTCAGGCCGCACTGACAGCGCGGCGTTGAAGGCCTCTACTGCCTTGTTGAATTCGGAGCTGAGGTTGTACATCACGCCCAAGCCAGTCTGCAGGTCTGGATCAATCCTCTCCGGATTCTCCTGGGCAGCTTCCACGTACAGTTCCTTCACTTCTGGCAGCAGGGAGCTTTGATTATAAAGAACAGTATAGGAATGAAGGACAAGCTGAGATGCCACATAATAGTAAAGACTCATAGTAAAGAGTCATATTAAAGAGTCATATTACAGAGTAAACCCACCAGGCCTCCTCCCTTAGTTACAGCTCTGGGTTGAAATGAAGCGTGTTTTAAAACATCTTATTCTCTTCAATATAAACTAATCGTTATGAATTAAATGTGCTACCCAGCTTCATCTTTGATTTGCTCCTGCTTATGATTATTGCTATGGTTACTATGAGGCCCTACCATGCTCCAGGTGAGGCACTGGACAGGTGCCGATGGCCTGGTGAGCTTTGCAGGTGAGCCCGGTTCTTCAGGAGGTGCTTGTATTTCTGGTTATGCTTCAGCCAGCCCAGCAATGCTTCGCAAGCTTCTTGCTTCATGCCTGTGTTCGTCATGCTCACAGCCAAAGCCATCAGAGCCTGCAGGTTGTTGGGGTGGAGCTCCAGACACCTGTGCATGCACACACACAAGCACGCACACACACACACACACACACACACACACACACACATACACATGGAGTGCTGGACTGTATCAAACACACAGCAGCTTTGATGGACACTAATTAGCTCACAGTCACCATAATGAGAGACAGATGTTACCTGATTAGCTCTGTTTTCAATTTAGCTTGACTACCTGTGCCATCTCATGGGCCTGCACTTGGAGAATCTCATGAATTTACCATCCAAAACTTGTGCTTCACATATTGTCCCATACAGGTATACAATAAAGAATAACTTATATACAATAAACTTGTACACAGTGAAGAATAACTAAGCACAAAATTAAGAAAGAAGTCAGATGTAAGGAAAACAGCATAGATGATGGACAAAGGAATAAAAAAATTTTGATTTTTTTTTAGAAACATTCCTTTTTAAAAATAACCACAGCTCTATTACAAAACTACATCCTTTTCATTCCCAAAGAGGTGATGCTGTGCAGTGGATTCTGAGAGTCACTGGTAATTAACACAAACAGATTGGGGTTTTCACTCTTGGCTACCCAAAGGACCCTTGTGTGAGATTATGGCCTCTATGTCTGGTATGAATGTAATCTAACGAATGGCCTATGGAATGCAATTTTAATTGGAAGAGTTGGCTTATGGGTCTCTTGCACCAGTGTCAGGAAAAACCACAGCAAAAAAGTTCTTCCTGTCTCTTCACAGATCTCACCATGGTTCTCACCACTGGAGGAGCTGTGTTGTTTTACCGTAATATTCTTTATGTTCTTGCGTATGAATTTCACATTTAATAAAGCAGAATGGGTTTTTACATCATTTAAAACCCACTGAAACATTTACACAGCTTAATGTTTTTCTAATGTGACACTTTACCACTTGCAGTCCAGGTAATGCTACAAAACATGCTGTAATGTTAGGTGGTTTTCTTCTGTCCTCCTGAAGAACAGTCTTACGAACAACAGCTGCACCGCGGGCCTTATCCTCAACATTCAGCTGATGCACACTGTCTTTGAAAGACGCCTCATTTGTGATGCACATGAAGAAATGCCGGTTTTTGAGATGCAGCTAATTGCCCTGAGCTCTTATGTAAGACATACTGCCTGGATGTTTGAAGTAACATTGTGTGCCTCAAACTGCAGTTCAAAAACAGTCCTATCTTGGAATTCCCTACTATTTAAATCATTTTAGCAAAGGAACAATGGGGACCTTTTTTTACCTTTTAATTAACACAATAAAACATTAATAAACAATAAAACATTATCTGCCGTATTAGGCAGAACATTTAAGTCCAGCAGTGTAGGATGAGAAGTAAAATATTTTAGGTTGATGTTAGAGCAAAATACAGCAATATGGGAAAATACAGCAATTTCTATCTAACATTCCAGCTTGTCTTCTTCTTTTTGTTTGTTTTAACAAAATATACAGTTAAATTAGAAAACAACATTCTCCAGGGAATAATGTAATGGCACATCCTTACCTCTGGAGGGAGACAATTGCTGCCTGCTCATTCTCGTTCTCAGCCTGTGTGGTCCCCAGCACCTGCCAAGCCTGTAAAGACAATGGGCATTGAAGAGCGAACAGCACGCTTATCACCTTGACTCCAGTAAGGTAGCTGTATTGTTCAGGAACCATATAAGCTATTCAGGGAAAATGAGTCATTCCAGCCAAAGCTAAAGCAGCTTGCGACACGTAACATGAAGGTGGTTCTACCTACTTGATAGGAAGAACGATCAGCAGACAGTGGTTTAGGTTACTCACTGAATTCTGGGTTGGACATTAAAATATTACCAATACCCAACTAATTTGTACATAAGCCTAGTAGCTCTGTGCAAGAGAAAATGAGATTCTCAAGCACCGTGACATGGCTGAAGAAAAGATGCATTGGTCTTCATGATGGTGGATAAGACCAGTAGCACAGGGATCATCAGTAGATGATAAGACTTCACTCGGTTAAGGAAGTGTTGCGCAGGTCTCCTTCTCTCAACATTATGATGCTTCTTCAGGAAACTAAAGCCCAGCTAGTAGCAGAAGTCTTACTTATGTACTTACTTATGTACTTATGTACTTATGTACTTATGAATGTACTCAGAATTTACTTATAATGAATTTTGTTCTTTTCTTGTGTCTTGTTTATTACTGGCTTACCTAATTAACTTGGCCTTTTAGATCCAATACCTCTGATATTTAATATTCTTGAACTTTTTTGGCACAAAAGCTTTTATCTCTTTCCTGTGTGTTCACTGTTGTCAGTGGGAACCCTGCATACTTTACTCTGTGCAAGTACAGCAAGATGATCAGCAAAGATTCCTGGATCCACGCTGATGTGCTCATGTTGCTTGGTTACACTACAAGCTCCCTGGATCCACGCTGATGTGCTCATGTTGTTTGGTTACACTACAAGCTCCCTGGATCCACGCTGATGTGCTCATGTTGCTTGGTTACACTACAAGCTCCCTGGATCCACGCTAATGTGCTCATGTTGCTTGGTTACACTACAAGCTCCCTGCATCCACGCTGATGTGCTCATGTTGCTTGGTTACACTACAAGCTCCCTGCATCCACGCTGATGTGCTCATGTTGCTTGGTTACACTACAAGGCCCCAAACTTTTGCTCCGGGTCAATATCTGCTTACCTCTGAGTCCTGTGGGTCCTGCAAGATGGCTGCTTCTAGGAGAAGGACAGCGTTGGGCAGGTCTCCTTCTCTGGCTTTCCTCAATCCCTCTTCAAATGCATTTGGCCAGTCTTTATATGGATTGTCTGTGTGGAAGTAATATCCCTGCAGCAAAAAATGCTTTGGCATTATTATTTGATATATAAAGATCAATAGAAAAAGCTTTTACAGAAATAAACAAATGGGCATCAAAGCATATGTGTGTGCATGTGTGTGTTTGCGTGTGTGTGTGTGCTTGCGTGTGTGTGTGTGTGTGCATGTGTTCTCTTGTCTCAATGTGCTGCACCTTTTCGAGAGGAGACACAGTGGTGGGCAGCTGACCCTCTTCATTTTCTGTCAGCCAGTTCCTGCGAGCCAGTTCTTCCCACTCAGCCTCCATCTTATCCCAGAACTCCGTGTCAGACTGCAAAACATTCGCGTCAAGAAGTTCAGTGTGTGTGTGCATGTGCTTGGGTGGTGGGGTGGGTGGTGATGGCAAAAGAAGAAAAGGTGAGTATCACTTAGCAGTGTGTAGCAGGCTTGTTTCCCTCTGTTTCCAATTGTGAGTTCAGGGTGACTTCTACTGGTTCACTACAGGTGTCCTGCTTTTCTCATCCAACTCAAGTCTGGATCAACATAAATCTGAGCTCCCAATACTTTAGCAATTCGAATAATAAATTGCGGCGCATGAATATTGAAGGAGAAAAGTCATCCTGCAGTCCTGTCGAGCCACTCGGGTCCCAATCGAGTGATGACTCAGCTCTTCTGAACTCATCATTTCAGACTGAAAAGAAAGTTTTTATGCTTGAAAGATTTGAACGTGAACTATATGGAACAGGGTGTATTTATCTATTTTAGGAACCAGTGTACTTCTTGTTGACGCTGGCATGATTTGGCAAACACTACACTGCCATGTATGCATAAGGGCATATATTTTAAGATCACATTTTGCTGACTCATCTTGTTGGAGGGCTTGTAGAGGTACTTCAATGCCGCTTTATCGTTTAAAGCGTCTCCTGTATATGTTCGCTTTCGAAGCACTGTATGGTCACGAGTGATGTGTCAGACGCCGTTAGACGGTGGCTGCCACGAGAGGCTCATGCTCTGCATAGCTTGTGCCTTCACTGCTATCACATGGCTGATTTGAGTCATCAAAAAGACCCATACAAATACGAAAGCGCCTCAAACAGAAATATGCAGTGGATGGGTTCCCTAGGTTTGGGAAGGAGGCATACAACTCTATGTGACGGTCTTTCTAAGAATGCTGAGTCATTTTTGAGCTATAACAAACCTGATGAGGTGTTATTTTGTTCAGTGCTGTCCCTTGTGTCATGGAGATAATTATGCCTCCACACTCTGTGATGGCCACAGCGTTGCTAAGTGTCCATTTGCTATAATTGGAACAACCCTTGTCAACTCAGCACCCCGGAGGTCCAAGTAGCCAAAGGTCAGAGTTGAAAGCTCGTTATTTCCCCTGTGGTGAAAACGCTGCTTGTCCTGAATGTTTCGGGACGCTGTAATGGGAGGTTAAGAACATCTTCAGCACTGTTACACACTTGAGGTGGAGAAAGAATGGACATGGTGCTCCATCTTCAAAACTGGCCCGGGTGCCAGAACGAGACGTCCAGCACAGGGAATCTGTTAGGTCTTTTTTTGTTTCTGTTAGGTCTTTTTTTGTTTTTGTTAGGTCTTTTTTTGTTTCTGTTAGGTCTTTTTTTGTTTTTTTCTTCTCAGCAGTTGTGCTTTTCTTTGACTCTAACATTCTTTTTTTACTTTTCCTGTAAGAACATCCCTGTAACTGACGTGCACCCAGAAAACACACAGTTCTTGTTGAAAATAACAGACAGACACCCCACAGAAGGATGTATGGGGTCAATGTAAAGAAGAAAAAATCTGAGGACCCACTGCATCTGTCAGATGCAGGGATCATTTTAGATGAGCTCTTTCTCCAACAATCTAGTAAGTGTACAGATAAGAACCAGAGGGATACAGCTATATATGTGCAGTAACGTCTGATATGCTACCAGGAGCTCTGACCGTGACGGAGGGCTCAGCTGGAGTGCTGGGTGATCCAGAGGGGATGAAACCTTGGTCTCCACCCTCTCCAGCCATGTGACGAATGATCAAAGCAATGAGGGCCCACTGGGAGGGAAGAGACTCTCTTCCAATTAGTCACTCTGTTTCTGACACAACTGCAGTACAGATCACAAGTTCCTTTCTACTGAAACATGGAACAAGCAAAGGTCTGTTTCTGAAATCTGCAGACACAAACAGTTTCCTGGTACTTATTATAGACAAAAAAACACATTATCTATAGAAAATGCCCACCAATCAGTGATCATTATGTACTTTGGGCAAGAATCCTATATGTTATATAACTAGTTTTGTTTTATATATATTTAAGAGTGGAATGGCAGTGTTTTGACTGTGAGTAAAGGAGCCAAGAAAAAATAAATTTAGTATATCACTAGAATTTAGAGGCTGACAGGTTAAAAGCAAATTCACTATAACTATCATAAAATTATGTTACCAATTAAACGTCTTTAAAGGTTCACTGTCTAATATTCATTATTAAGGATAAACCTGTTAAAGAAACCCGAAAAGATGTTTTCAGTTCCACAAAAGCCAAATTCACACATTGCATAGGTTATTGTTGTCTCCTGAAGCAAAAATATGAATCTTACAAAGCATGACAATCAGTCATTATTATCACATTGGTGTTTGATCTCAACAGTTTCATGACTACAGCACAAAACTAAGTGGCTCAAGAGATCTTAACAGATCTGAATCCTTCTGAAAGGAAACATAAGGAGCATTTTTAGTTTCACAAAACTGAGATGGTACATATTTTTCTATGAGAACCCATGGAACATCTCTCTTCCATGAGAATGTGACAAAAACATTTAACTGTACTTTACACGTATAATAAAAAAATAAAGGCATTTCATCTAGTCTAGATCTTCTTCCTCTTCTTCAAGGAGGCAAGTTTCCCCCTAACTTTAATGGCTCTATGTGGATGTGGAATATAATGTATTTTAAAACAACACAAGGAACTGAATTAAGGAATCACAAATGACTTGAGTTTGCTTGAAGTTACTTATTTAAGTAAACATGCACTTTAAACCTAACCTAACAGTAGGGTTTAAAGTGCATGTAAATGAAAGTCAAATTGTTGTTACATTGTGGAGTCATCATTATTAGAAAAACAATCATTATGTAACTTTTATGTAGAATACAGCATCTTAACAGCAAAGCCTCAAATGCAGAAAAATGATCGTTTTTATGAAAAAATTATTTATTAGACCTGCAATTCACTGTCAATTTATAAAATGTACACCCTTTCTTCTTCAGTCTCAGACAAAATGCAAAAATAAACAAAAACAAAATTTGTAAACAGAAGAGGTAAAGTAGTTCTTTTCAGTGGAAACATGAGGATGATGTTCATTGTAGTTTGCTGTACGAAGACATCATAACTGACTTCTCATCAAGAATCAAAGAAATTGATGAACTGTCACACACTTAGATGAGGAAGGACTCCTGCTGTAAAAAACGCAATGAGTGTCCTTTCCCATCAGCTAAAACCACGTTCCACAGAGGGAGAGCAATTTCAGTGATGACAGCAAAATATGGTACAGGTGAGCAATCTTCCATTCCTTTTTATGTCTGGTATATTCAAATAAAACTCAGTGGTCAGTTCAATGTTGCCTTTGTCTGGGATTTACTAATGGTGCTGCTGAATCTGCAGAAGAGCCCAGCTGTGGGTTAACTGGGTTTTCACATGTAGCTGCTTCTCTCTGGTCCAAATGAGAGCAGAACCTTAATTTGTCTCTTGTACACCCCAAAAGGACTGGCCTTCCCAAATTAAGGATAAAAGAGTGATTCTGAAGGACTGGCCTTCCCAAATTAAGGATAAAAGAGTGATTCTGAAGGACTGGCCTTCCCAAATTAAGGATAAAAGAGT
>JAOYMR010000017.1:3432854-3446538 GCA_025802075.1 Tenebrosternarchus preto
CTGTAGATACATCATCCTACATACAGAGAAAGAGAGAGCAGTCTGAGTGGTGTGAGAATGTATTGCCTCTCTCTGTAGATACATCATCCTACATACAGAGAAAGAGAGAGCAGTCTGAGTGGTGTGAGAATGTATTGCCTCTCTCTGTATATACATCATCCTACATACAGAGAAAGAGAGAGCAGTCTGAGTGGTGTGAGAATTGATTGAAGGTTTTTGGTGAAACTTATTATCATCACTGAGGTATCTGGGGAAATAAAGGTGCTGTATCAAAGAGGACATATAAGAACTGTAACTCTTAGAAAATAAAATGTTGCATAATTAATTTAGGTTTGTGTCTTTGATTACACACACACACATACACACATGACAGTTTTTTCACCTTTATCTTTTTACCTTACTCAAGTGAAAAGATAAAGGTGATAGCTGTAAATGGTACTCTTCACTGTGTTTATAGACTAAGGGCTGCCAGAGGAGTTTTGTGATGGATATCACATTCAAGCCAAGCTTTTGAGTTATAGCCACACAGTCAGTTATATGTGATTAAATAAACACTTTAAAACCCATCAGCTTAGAGAATGTCAGAGCTCGCTGTAATAACTGTCTCGCTTTCTCTTCAACTCCTGCTGTGATTCTCTTTGAATGAATTGAAAATTTCCAGTCGCTTGAAAGTGATAAATTACATTTACAGGGTAACACTGCTATAGTGCTGTGAAGAAGTGTTCACCCTCTCCCTGATTCTTATTCTTTTGCATGTAAATGTTTCAGATAATATAACAAATCTAAATATTAGATAAAGATAAACACAAATAAACACAAAATACAGTTTATAAATGAAGGTCTTTATTATTAAGGGAAAAATAAATTCAAACCTACAAGGCTCTGTGTGGAAAAGTGATTCCCCCCTCCCCGAAAGCTGAGTTAAATTTCCATAGGCACACCCAGGCCTGATTACTGCCACACCTGTTCTCAATCGGGAAATCACTTAAATACGACCTGCCTGACAAAGTGAAGTAGACAAAACTATCATACCGCAATCCAAAGAAATTCAGAAGCAAACGAGAAACAAAGTAGCTGGGATCCATCACTCTGGAAAAGGATATTTCTAAAGCTTTGGGACTCCAACATGGAACAGTGGTGAACCTTCCCAGGAGTTGCCAACCGACCAAAGCACAGCAACGACTCATCCAAGAGATCATAAAAGATCCTGCAACAACGTTCAAAGAGCTGCCGGCCTCAACTGTCTCAGTTATGGTCAGTATTCATGGCTCATCCATACGAAAGAGACTGAGACATAGAAATCATTCCAGTAGTATAAAAAGGAACATGTGTATGAAATGTAATAACTATAGATTTGGGTATGAAAAAGTTCTTACATCTGGTGCTTTTCACCATTGGAAGTCTAACAGCTGGAACTCATAGTTATGCAGATGATCTGGATATCTCAGTATCGGCCTCACTTTCTTGGTGTCATGATAAATAAATGTTACTTAACCCAACTCAGCCCTGTGGTAAGCAATCTGAGGAAAGAAGGGTTTGAGATATTAAACCACTAAACTGAACTTGCTGTGATCTTAAAAAAATCCGTAATCCAAAATGCTACACTAGAAATATTAAATTGTGCTAAAGGTTTGTTGACTAAGATTCAAGGCTTTTCACAGCAGATGGGAAATTCACAAACAAGAGCCTTACGTGAGTTTCTGGATGTTTGAGATGTCTTTGTAGAAGGTCTGTGTAGAAGATCTGTGTAGAAGGTTTGTGTAGAAGGCTCTTTTATGTGGTTCTCAAATGAGCTCATCACTAATGATGTTAGGGCTACACAGTGAAAATCATTCAGCTCCTTTGGTAATTTGCATTTCACTACAGGACCAATAGTGAACTTCTTCTAGTGGCTTTTCTTGCTCCACCGATCATTTAAAAGTAGAACAATTTAAGAATATAATCTCTGTAATTTAAGAATATAATCTCTGTAACACATACACATACATTCAGAGGTTTACCTGAGATATTATCTGGTCTGGGAATCTTATTTGCTTTGCTTTTTAAGCATGTTTTTCAAACAAATAAAATCAATTAAGAGACATCCATCCATTTCCTGATCACTTACTGTCTGGATACAGTTTCACTGTCCTCATAGAGACAACAGCATCTTTAAAATAAAATTGATCTTAGATACATCAGTCAATTATATCAGAACAAGAGTCCATAAAAACTCACCAATCTGGGCAATCAAAATAAATGTGAAGGCACTTCACAGCATCTTCAGTCCAGACCTTGACCTTTAGATTGTATTTTCTCTCTCTTTAAGAGTGTGGGCTTCCTTGCCAGTTTGTAGGCACTTCTTATGGGCTCATAACAAGGATCCAGGCAGTTATTTACCCTCTTTAGCAAGTGATGTATTGCTGGAAACTGCTAGGAGTCTTTCTCCTATTACAGTGATTAAAATCTCGCATTTTATAATCTGAGGTATCTGGTGAGAGAGTCTGTAGTTTGTGTATGATTCCGTAAATTGTGTCAACGGCATGTTTGGCACTGGCTTTTTGAATATACACAGAGTAAAAAATATTTGAGGAAACTCATGGGGTGGATAAAACAGATGGAATGACACAGATAAGAGTTTCATGTGCACAGTGGATATCTTCTCCCTGATGGGCACGATATTGCTCCAGTGTTGATTTATGCACAGACGGGCGTCTCCACCTCCCCATATTCTCCTGTAGCACTTGCCTCTCTGTCCAAACCAACAAGTTCACCAAACTTGTTACTGCCATCTCAGATTCAGTGTCTGTGACTACAAGCTGAGTTTTTGTAAAGGCCACAACACATGCATGATGTTTGCATGAAGTTCATCTACTTTATTTCTTAGAGACTGGATTTTTGCAATGATGCCAGCTGGTATCAGAACCATTTCTTTCCTCCACTGGCTCATTCTTGTTTTATTCTTCCAGGAATGAGATACTAATGGCTAACAGCCAGCATTAAGGCCAAGGGCTTAACAAAACATAATTCCATCATCCATGTAGTTCATATGCATTCAACCACTTTAATGGTATATTCTTACAGTACTGCCACTGTAGAAATGTACATTCAACTGGAATGTCACCAGACACAATGTGATATAAGTCATAATTTCAGCTTTTGGAAATGGATCTGGTTAATGTCTGTAATCTCTTCATCCTGCAATTTGTTTAGTAAAACATACAGATCAAAAACATGGGAGACATTAATGGTAATGTATTTGGAAAAATGGAAATTCATTCTTTAATTACCACATCTCTGATGAGGTAGATACTTACAAAGAAATCACCTCCTATTTTAGCTCTTACAAAGTAAGATATGCAATGGCATTCATTCAAACATAATGTGTGAGTCATTTCAGAAATAATAGAGACTTCTAGAAAAGCAAAAACAGGAAATAAAATCAGTCCAAATGCCATGGAAATCACCCTGACATAAAATGGGACATGTTCAGTACTAGGAATGATTGCTGTGATTGTACTGAGCAAAGACATCTCAATAGAATGGATCCTGTGAGAGAAAATTGAAGTCATGTTCATGGGAATGGCACACTGTCCTATTATTGTCCAATCATGCTTCTCTCTGAGCACGAACACAAAAAACCTGGCGACAGAGAAAAACGCGAACCTGTCCTCATTCACTCTACGTGTCTACATACACACACCAGTCTGCCTTTCTCTGTGTTTAACCAGAAATGGTTCAGTTCCCGGTCAGCAGTATAGTGCTAATCCATGCCAAACTATATTGCCAGAGGGCAACAGAAACGGAGGCTAAAAAATGCATGCAGAAAAAAAATGCATCCAGGAAAATGGGGGAAAATCAGGTCATTGGATGCTATTGGCTTAACTGCACCATATCCCCCCTTTGATATCAATGGCGGCACGACTGGGGCCCATGACCACTAGTGCCATATTACACATAATGAATGGATGCTTTGATTGCCTGTCATGCTTTGCCTCAGAAATGAGCCTTAAGCCACTGGACCCAGGCATGACCCCTGCGAGGGTCTTGGTCCCTGGCTGGCGGCAGGTGTCTTTGTCGGGGAGTCTGATGTCCTGATGGTGCTCGGTGCCTAGCATCTGGAAAGCAGATTAGGAGAGCAGAGCCCATTCACACAAATCGCGGTGCAGAGCCACACGCTTTATCACCCATTTTCATGTACCATGAGTCAGGTTGCTTTGAAATCACCCGGCCACATTCACAGCTCAGACAGACAGCGGCACATTCAGTGGACACTAGACTCATTACAGCGACACCACGTGCTTTGCCCAGTGTTTGGAACTCGGGTCACCATCAGTACCCTTGGTGTTTGGCTTTTGTTGAAAAGCCAGTGGAAATGCTTATTCATTAGTCATGTTAATTCACCTGCATGTAGCATAATTACAATGATCTATTAAAACCTCAGTCCTGGCGTGAAGTCTTGCTATGCAAACTCATAATTCATGCAAAATCTTGTCCATCACAAATGATGATGGCTTGGACACTGCAGCTTCTCACAAGGTCCTGACTGCTGCTAAAAATAGTGAGGTTATGGACTGCTTTTAATAAGATGAAAAAAAAACTGTGAAAAGGTTTGATTTACCTCTTAAGCTTTGGTTAATACACATCCCCCAGGGGCTTCTGGGTAATGCTAGACGTGTGTGCAATCAGGACTCTCTAGAATGGAGGCTTGTGGCATCCTCCCCTTGTGCGGTATGAACATATTTAGAACACTCACTGACCTTCCTCTCCATCTATCGATTCGAAGGTTTGGAGTTTGAAGGCTTACGGGGTTGTGGCTAATTTCATGCCCGTTTCCGGTGATGAAACTGAATGGGATGTTTTCCCACCCTCTGCTCTTTGCTTTACCTCTCTTTCACACCCATCTGCACCACTCCATCCACTCCATCACTCCTCAAGTGACAGATGTGCACAGCTTGATGTGATCTGTTCATCAGAGCGGCATTGTTCTAAGTGACTGGAAAAAAAACACAAAGTGCTAGATGGCAATCAGTCTTAAGGGGAGGGGGGTTGTGAAAGAAGGAGTATATTCTCCAAGGAGTGAAAGATAGCAAGAGGCGGAGCTAGGAAGCTGTGGGCTCAATCCTGTGCTTCTTGCTGGAGGGGGTGACAGGACAGAGCACTCCCATTGCCGTGTAAATGTCAAACCGTATGAGCTAATCACTGCAGCTTTACTTGAAGGGTTTACCGTGGAAGGGCGCTTTGTAAAACTATGGCTGTTCTGGAGAGAGTTCCACTTGAGATTAGTGAAGCACTGTGGCCCTGATTGCAGAAGGCTTAAAGAAACACTGGTAATCACACCATCTATTCTCACTCCCACAGCAGACCCAGCAGTTTACAAGGAAGATGGAAGTTTTCTCTGAACATTTTCAAATTTGGTAGGAAAACTGATTGGATGTAAGCATCCTTTAATTTAAAGAGGCAGAAATAAGGATTTCTTGTTTTCTTGCTTGTTATTAATTTAACATTTTAGTTTTTTATATCTACATTTGA
This sequence comes from Tenebrosternarchus preto, assembly GCA_025802075.1. Lineage (NCBI taxonomy): Eukaryota > Metazoa > Chordata > Actinopteri > Gymnotiformes > Apteronotidae > Tenebrosternarchus > Tenebrosternarchus preto. The sequence goes on from JAOYMR010000017.1 coordinate 3,438,366, forward strand.
AATATGACAAAGAATTGCTAACTGGAGAGAAATCATTTTGGGTTTGTTGTGCTGGAGTATCGCTCTGCTATAGCACCTAGACTGCTTCTGTACCTTTAAAGAACTGGGAAAGAGGGAGCATGTAGGATCGAGGTCTACTGCGAGTACAGTTCAGAAGAGTTTGTGTTGGTGGTGTCACATCACTGAATGGAGTCAGGTGTGTTTTTGTATGGATGAAAATTAGCCAGAGGGGAGGAGTGGCCTTTCTCCTTGGACAGTTTTGTTTTAGCTGACATAAAGGTTGTAAAAAGAGCACTGCAATAATGCTGTAAAACTAAGTGGGAAAACAAAATCTATTGAACAATAGTATAGTGGCACAAATTTTCAGCTTTTTTGGAAGAGTGTCAGGCCTGGGAGATCCTTCCACTTTTAATCTGCCTGGTCTCATATTTTTAAATAAAGGGAAGATTACACAATGATGGCAGGAAAGTAGACAGAGGTGGACCAACTGCAGGGATCTGGATGGGATAAAGAAACGATACAGTGGGATGCTGTTGTTCTTCTGTGAATGTGGGAACCGTGGGAGTCCATGCCAGGATCAAGCTTGTGACCACTGCCCTTCTCACAGCAGCTACTCGAACCACCAAAGGGAAAAGGAGCTCGAGGGAAGACTAGAACTGATATGGTAGGATGTTGAGAGGTTGCAACGAAGGCTGTTAGGCCAAAAGAAGGGTTTGGCCAGGAGTTTGCATTGAATGTAGTGTGTCTGGTAGCAAACTTTCTCTCTTGAAGCACAAGTAACATTTTAACATTGATTTAAACATGTCACTGCAAATTCATGAACTTCTAATGTGTTTAAGTCTGAGTGTAATTTACTGCAAATGGCAACAATCGGTTTCTGTCACTTACAGTGTAGCAAAACTGCATTTCATATGACCTTTTCTTCTTAACAACCACCTGCCCAGTTTCCTCCCCTCAAGAAATAATAATAACAGTGTGATTCTCGCTGTGTGGTGCTTTTTTTTGCCTCCAGTTTGGGCCTTTCCTCCAAAGGTGTTGTCTCCTGCTAACAACAGTTCTTTGTGTTGAGACTGCAGCATTTTTCCTGTTCTGTAGACACAGGCAGTAGCCTTTGGGAGTCACGGGTCCCTTGCATGTGACACACCAAGAAAGGATGTTTTCACTGTTTAACTTGAGTAGAGTCTATCTGTAAGATGGAAATAAACTGGACATAAACCAGTTTAGTTGGAAATATCCTAGGAAATCTATGTAAAGTCCTAGCACAGTTCATAACAGAGTCATTAAAATGTCCAGGAAGTAACTGGTTAAAACTTTGAAACAGATTCAGTGGCAAGAATATACCGGAGCTATATATAAATTCTCTCAGATCATAAAAAATGGGTGTGTGGTAGTGGAGAACTCTCAGGTAGAGATTTATCGTAGTGTCTGTATTAATTTGCTGAGCGTGCACATTCGGAGAGTTAAATGGGTTTGGCGCAGCAAACAAGCTGTTTCATCGGGAGGACCTCCAGAAGGAAAGCAGGCTTCTATAACAAGGTACACAGCAACTGAGAGAACCATCTGGGGGATATGACTGGACCAGTCCCACAATAACAGACTCAAACTGTGAGGTTAGGGGGACACATTCACAAGCTAACACACACACACACACACACACACACGCACATGCTGAGTATATCAGGACAGCTTGCAGAAACTTCATGTGCATCTTTCTGTTACATCTCTCTCTTAAACACACACATTTGCACATGCACAGACACACACTCACACAAATTCTCTCTCTCTCTCTCTCTCTCTCTCTCTCTCTCTCTCACACTCACACACACACACACACACACACACATTCTGTGGATGTCGGTAATCTAAATGATTCTGGGTGATTGATGGAAGTGGAGGTGCCGGCCTGCCTTGGTTCTCTCCCAGCTCTGAAGGGTGTGTGTGATTCTCTGTGCATTAGAAGCCAGTGAGAAATGGGATGCTTTATCAGACCAAAAATAGACGCGTGAGCTGTCGGCTGCCATGCTGGAAAACAGAGCACCCCTCCATGCCCTCAATAGCACCTGCATTTGTTTTCCGGTTGCTTTCCCATAAGCGTTGAGGATGGTTAGTGTAGTGGCAGTGGGGCTACAGCCTGATGTGAGTCATTGTGTTTCCTCCACTGCTTCAGTGAAGGGAGGTCACATAAGATGAATGGGGAAGAGACTCACTGAATAAACCCAGAGCAGTCATGGGAATTTCTGTTCCATGCATTCAATTCTATATACTCTGCTTTTTTTTATAGAAAGAGAAGTAATACACACCTCATGTTTAATCTTTCAATTTCATTACTAGAGCATTAACTCCAATAATATTGTGGGAAAAGTCTTCATCTCCCCTATCACTCATCTCAGGACCACTCTCCTCTGACATCCTCAACCACTGTTCTACAGTTACACCTGGTTCCTCTTCAGTTCTTTTTTAGTTTGCACTTATATCATCCTCTGTTGTGTGCACACACGTATACACACACACACACATACACATACACACACACATGCACATGGCCACATTCTTTACCCTTCAGCACCTGAGGTGGGCTTGTAGCCCTTGACCTACGCTGCTACATGCAGCAGTGTCCTCTGTTGCCCTCCTCAAGGTAGGAGGGGACTGTGGACACCTGCACCAGCAGAACACAGCACATGTGGGATGGCCAGGAACAGATGGGGCTGCTCTGGGCTTTGGGCCACAGCTGTGCTGGAGGAAGTTGCTAGGATGACTCCCCTGCAGAGAACACTCTGCTCACCAACCACTGAGGCTCTCTCTGAAGCCGCTCACGGAGACGACCCCAAACGCTCCTGATAACACTAGGGTTGCTTCTTCTACTTTGGCCCTTGTTATAGCAGAGAAATGAGACAGACGTGGGCATATTTATGGAGGCGAAATTCCCCCTTGCCCAGTCCACTTAACAGAGAGAGGAGGTCATCTCGCATCGCTCCTCCTCAGAGAGCCTGAGAAAGGAAGCGGATGATCTGCAATTCACAGTTGCAGAGGTGGAAGCCAACAAAAGTTAATTTGGTCCTAGAAAAATGTCTGCCTATATATTGCTCGTATGAACCTCAATGGATTTAAACGCGGATATCCGTCTAAAAGAAACAGATGCTGCTATCTGAAGCGACTTTTCCTAAAGCACATCTCCAAATGGATTTGAAGAAGATTTGACTGCACCTTTGTTGTTGACCAGTGACAAAAGTCTCTTTTATAGAGTTGCACTCATACCGTTTCACAGTAATTATCTGGAATGTTTATATCAATATTCTCTCATCATAGGCTCTTTTTCTGCCATATATTACATAACAGTTGCTTTGAGACCAATTATTATGTTTGTGTCACAAATAAACCCATAAAAATTAATTTGCAAAATCAGAGCAGTGTTTGTTTGTTTTTTCCCCCTGATCCCTGTGGGCCAGTTCAGAGAAAGTCTTCAGCCAATTTGTAATTATAGAGGAAACATGTCAGAGAGAGAGAGTTTTCTCATCAACTCTGTAATATGAGATAAAGACAACTGTTAATAACAAAATGCAGTAAGTAAGTGAGGCGTGTATTTCTCTCTGTCCCTGGTTGGACCAATAGGGGTTTGATCCACCAGAGCACGTCTGACCAATGGATAAACAGTCTTAGTTGTTGGTTTGTGTGTTGCACAGTGTGATTAAATGTCTCTACTATTTACACAGCTAGTGGGTATTATTCAGGAAAAGTGCTCAATGTAGGGGATCTGGGTGGATTATTATTATTATTATTAATATTAATTAAATGTTAAAAATGATTACTATTGATAATAATAACTCATAACAAAACTTGATAGTTAACATGAAGTAACCATAGGAAGAGTAATCATTTTTTTAATGTCTGAAGGTAATTTTGGTTACTCAAACTGCAGTACTATTCCTCCTGTAACAAGACACACACAAGGTAAAACATTAGCCGAGTTTCAAACATTAACAAAGTCTGTCCGGACAGATACAAAAACTCAATTCCACCGTGAAATGTGAGGAGTTATTAATAGACTAATAGATCCGTAAGGTGGGCAGTGTCCATATTCCTGTCTGTTCTCCACATCACATCACCTCCCAACTCCTCCCTCACAGACTTTCCTCTGATCACTGAACATAATGTTTAATTTCCTTGTAACACATCATTAAAAATCATCTCATTGTTTCAGGCAGGATTTCACATGTCGTTCATCTTTATATAAAGACATAAGATTTTTATATCTTTATCTTTCTCATGTAATTCAGTAAAATCAATGGATTATACTTTAATACAACACAAAATTACACAAATAGCATGACGTTGTTATGACTGTCCTGTGAAATCTCCGTTTCAGTGTCATTAAGGAAACTGTAGTTCTTATGAAAGTTTTTTTCTTCCACTGTATACTCTCAACCTGCTGAGGGCACATGTTAGTCTGAATAAGCGCTATCCTGTCCAAAAGTTTTATGGCTGTTTTTACAGTATCGGCCAGTCAGTGCCGTGGAAAGTCAGTTTCCGTGGAAACCTTTCCGTTGCTTTACCTTAATCTGTAATGCCTGGGCACTCCTTGCCCTCTGTGTTAAATCACTGCTACTACGTTATTAAAACTAAATTTGAAAATCTCAGACAGACCTGGGAATTCAACCATGATACCTGAGGTCACCTACACTGACTTCTGAAACTACTTATAACTGAAAATTTAGATTCGATTAGACAAAAATTAACATTACAAGTGTCTTAAACAATTCCACTGTGAAAAGTATAAAGGAAAAGCATTATGGATTTTTTAAATTTTTTTACACAAACACTTATTAGGTATTAATGCAGTACTGAGAACGCGATGTTAGCTAAAGCTTTTGTTGCAGTAACATTGTAGTGACTCACAAGTCATACACCTTATACAAAACTTAAGCAACAGGAAAATGGTTCATTTGTACCATTGACTAATTGCCAAATAAAATAAAACATGATTAAACATGTTGTTGGTTGAATACCACCATCCAGAATACCACAATAATATAAATCAGAAGAGGCACGATGGGAGAAGACAGAAACATCCATAACTGCATACAATCTGAAAAATGCATTCAGATAAAAACTGCAATGACTGCTGGTTACCAGAAATGTTATGTGTGTGTATCCATGCAACCTCAGCCATATTCACAATGGAAGATTCAGCAGTATCCAAAATTGGACTGTTCAGATAGAAATACTTTGGTGTAAGGGATCCAGGAATGGTAACAAACTAGATTTCAGGCTCTGTGTTCATGCAATGTGCTGGGACTGGCACCAGTGTCCTAATGACCTATGGCTGAGCCAGCAAGTGTCACCATGGTTACGAAACTTTCCACCATAAAGGTATTCATGGAATTTCATTACTCTAAAAATGAACCCCAAAGCATCCTTCTCTATTTGAGAGTATTTCTATTGTGGTTTTGTAATCAAAGGCAATGGGTCACATTCATGTTTCATTTGATAAGAAACGGCTGCATCAATAAGTGATCTCTCAGGGTTATAAAAACCAACACGTCTTTATTCTAAGTATGTCTTAATACCTTCAAATACCAGATGACATTTGTCTTTTCACAGCCATTTTTATCTCTTTCTGTAACATGGGTTGGATTATTGTGGACAAATTAAGAATAACATCCCATAATGGTTAAGTTAAACACCCTTGCTCTGTTACATGTAACTCACCTACTGCTTTTTCAGTCCCCTCAGTTCTCTATCTCACTAGATACCTGTTCCATCTATGGCGTTATGACGTTAAGATACACACTCTGCAGGAGTGAACACTTGTCTCGTTTAACCTTGATATTGTGAGAAGCACCTCTTCTATGTTTATTAAGATGTTGTACTTATTATCAGGATGTCATCTAAGTAGCAATTCACCTCCTCCAGCCCCAGAAGAATCTGATCCATGGCAGGACTACTATCAACTCCAGATGGCAACCAGGTGAATGGGTGCAACCCATTATGTGCACTGATAGTTAGGTAATGTTTGCAGTTTTGATATCTGTTCAGCTGTCCGAGATAAGTTCAGTCTAGAAAACTCCTGACCTCTTGACAATTTGGCAAATAAATCCTGAGTACTATTCAAAGGATCCTGCTCTACTTACCACATGGATTGATGGTGACTTTGTAGTCTCCACGTATTCGTACAGTGTCATCCTATTTGAGATACACAATCCACTTACTGTAGTTACTCAGAGAAATCGCTCCCTCAGGTTCTAATTTAGACAGTTTCCGCTCAACTGCTTCTCTAAGGACGTATGGTACCGTATGTGGCTCACAGAACTTTGGTTCAGCTTTCTCCACAACACACAGTTTGGATTTGATGCTTTTTAGTGACCCTGTCTCTGGTGTAAACACAGACGAGTATCTTATACATGCTGTTTCAGGAGCTACCCTGTTTACTCTGTATCCAGTATAGTTACAGTTCTCTGATACAGTCTCTACCCTTCAAGGCTTTTGTTATTTCCTTCAGCTACACTAGTAGTTCTAAGATACTCATGCTATCCTCAGATTTCTAAAAAAAAAAAGTCACCTTTGCTATACATTTATCACCTTTGCTAAGTTTCACCTTTGCTATAAATTTGTATTTCAAGCTTCTGTAATTCTTTGCTGTAGGTAAGACACAATTTGGTGTGCTTAGTTTTTCAGATCTAAACCTTTCTGTTATTACACACACAGCTGCACCAGTGACTTCCATTTTTACTCAGACAACATTATTTACTGTATCATACACACAAGTCCACACACAAGATCTCTGTCTGTCTCTAAAGCACAGTTCAGTTCAAACAATGTCCAACTAGTTACAGTTCGAATCAAATGCTTGTGTCCTGTGCTTCTGATGGTTAATGATGTCCTTCCATATGAAACTGGAGAGCATTGCACTGTGGAGCACTACTGGTGTTTGTTGGGACATTCAGATACTTGGTCCACTTGGCTTGTCTTCGTCTTGCTTTCCTACACAAGCTTTTCCTATATGTCCTCTTTGCATTTTCTGCATTGTTGTCTCTTTAGATTTCTTTAGATTTTCTTTCGTGAACACTCCTCTGCACTATTTTTAGTGACTTCTAAACCTCCATTTCAACTGTGAGAGCTTGAATGAAATATTTTGTGTAAGCAGAACTCTGAGTTATGCTCTTTACACCACAAAATGATCACGCAAATATTTGTTATCTAGAAATAATCTAAAATGATACAGTATGTTACAACTTTCTCAAACTTGCAATGTACTCAATGATTGACTCTCTGTATTAATTTCTTGCATGAAATGTACTTTGTTCAGTGATAAAGAGTCCAGGGCATGTAATGTGTTTGGACGAGGTAATCCCGGTCCTTATATGACTTTTCGGACAGCTTCAATGACATGCAAGTCCATTAGCAAACTTTATGCTTTTCTTGCCCACAGCTTTTCTCTTCAGTGGAGTCAGTACTGAACCACTTATATTTAAATGGTCCAATCTATACATAGAATTCTTTATATGGTATATAAACACTATGACTACATTCACACAGCAGGTAAATGTGGCCCAAATTTGATCTTTTTCTTTGGTAAGAAAATCAGATCTGAGCAACCTTTATCTGTTCAGTGGTACTGAATGTGTGGTACTGAAATCCGATACATATCTGATTTGGCAATATGAGTCCGAACAGCCAGATCTGAAGTCATGCTAATTTTACATCAGTCCAACACACCATTTGTCATAATTTTGTGCTGACAGGAAGGTAAACTGGATGACAACAAATCCAGATATCCTCTTCAGTGAGGTAGCTGCCATGACTTCACAGAGAGCCATAATTAAAATCTTGACCCTCTTTTCCCTTCTCGCCCTCATTAGTCTAGTTCACAGTTGGCCATATTAACATATGCATTAAACTAGTGGTTTGCTATGGTTGGCTGAAGTTACAACAAGATGAATGTATTACATGAAGCTGTGTTCCACTGCACACGCAGATCGATTTAGGCACATGATCTGTTCAGACTAATGTCAGATTTAGGTCACATTAATAGATATTCTTTGAGATGAATTCTTTTGCTGTTATCAGGGATGCTTGTTTAGAGCAGGCTATGTTGAGAGGTGTGTGCCATGCTCATGTGTGTGCCATGCCCATGTGTGTGCCATGCTCATGTGTGCCAAGCTGAAATCTTAGACAC
>JAOYMR010000017.1:3446638-3457556 GCA_025802075.1 Tenebrosternarchus preto
GTGTGTAAAATCAAGCACCTGGACATGCATTCTGCCTTGACAAACATTTATGAAAGAATGGGTCATTGTGAAGAGCTTCACTGAATTTGAGCGTAATACTGAAATAAGGAGCAGCTGTTGCAACAAGTCAATTTGTGAAGTTTCTTCCCGCCTAGATATTCCACGATCAACTGGGAGTGGCATTACTGAAAAGTGTTTATTAACCACAGTAACTCGGCCATTAAGTTACAGACCACAAAGTTCCAAAGCAGGATTGCTGAGTTCTGAAGCACGTAGTGTTACCAATGCACTGTTGACTGAATAACTACAGAGATCCAAACCTCTTTTGACATTAACATCAGCAAAAAAAAAAACTGAGTGCCAGCAGCTTCATGGCATGGGTTTCCCTGGCTGAGCAGCAGCATTCAAGCATTACATCACCGAGCACAACGGCAAGCGTCGGATGGAGTGGTGTAAAGCACGCTGCCACTGGACTCTGGGGCAATGGAAACGTGTTGTACAGAGTGATGAATCACACTTCTCTATTTGGCAGCGTGATGGATGATTCTGGGTTTCACGAATGCCAGGAGAACGTTACCTGCCTGACTGCACTGTGCCAACTGTAGTTTGGTGGAGGAGGGATAATGCTACAGCATGACTGTGCCCCAGTGCACAAAGCAAGGTCCATAAAAACTTGGTTGAGTTTGGTGTGGAAGAACGTGGTTGGCCTCCACAGTACCCTGATCTCAACCTCATTGAACACCTTTGGAATTATCCAGAACAGAGATTGAGAGCCAGGCCTTCTCGTACAACATCAGTGTCTGACTTCACAAATGATATTCTGGACAAATGGGCAGAAATTTCCACAGACACACTCCAGAATGTTCTAGAAAGCCTTCCTAGAAGAGTGGAAGCTGCTATATAGTGTATATAGTCCACAACACAGCAGAGAATTGTTTGATCAGTATTACAAGATCCTAAACACAAGCTCATTTCATAATAACAAAACATTTTTGTGTCTTGTGTTTTTTTTAGAACCTGTTCAAAATATCTTTCTGTGTATACTACCTGTGAAATGAAACGTCTAGTTGTGAAATATGTTATAGCCCACATCGCATATGTTTGAATTTATAATATATATATATAACATTCAGTCAGGTGTGTCCAAACTATATATATCTATATGAAATCTAAACTTTATGTATATTATGTAACAGCTCACATGAACATGTATAGCATAAGACCCTCATTCCTTATTTAGTGCCCCTGTAGAAATTACACGCTGTAAGATGAAATCAAATACAGTAGTGATTCAATGACAGGAATTCTTCTCCAGTGATTCCACAAACTCTGTCGTTTTCAGTTCTTGCACATGTATCGTCTTACATCTGCTTCTTATCCCCCCCTGGACGGCTTCCTGCTGGTCAGGTTCTGAGCTGCCTTTTAGTTTAGTCATCACAAGGAAGGAGCCATGAAAGAAGTGACATGTCTGTCTGCTGCCCTAATCAGCTTTTTACAGCGTAATAATCAACACAAAACTTTTCCAAACCTCTTTAGATTTTAGATATGAGTCCAGCGTTTTAGGAGAAATGGGCATCTAGAGAGAAATAAAGCTGAAAGATGAGAGGAGCATCTTCAGGGGTGTAGTTATGCTCCCTGTCAGAGAGACACACCTTGAGAGAGACAGATGGGCCATTGATTTTAATGTCTGAAAACCTGCCATCTACCTCTGTTTATTATACAGTTCTCCCCAGGATCAGTAATTACATGTTCTGAAACAGCATTGCGACATTGCAGTAATGTTTACACTTCAGTAATGTAACTGAAGCACAAGGAAGAGGGAGCAGACACGGCGATGCCTACCAGATACTGTTCAATACATAAACATCTCCTCTTATTTCTGAATAAATACTGCGTATTGTGTGCTCACATTTGAAAAAAAAAATTGAGATGATTGTACAGGGTCCAAGATCACTTAAATGATGTTTCAATATTGTATTGATTAGGAAGTTACAATAGTTTTGCATAAATAAAAAAAAAACTACAGAGTTAACATGTAGGTCCATGGGTGAGAGTGTTGTGATATAACAGCATTGGTTTGGAAATCTAAGCTTCAAAGGTAGAGGGAAACTGATGGAAACCATAAGCAGTGGTGGTAAACCAGTAGGAAGAGATCAAAGACAAATAGGAGAGACATGTACCAGGACCAGAAAGACTCTAAAAATAATTAAAGATACACTACACCCTCTTAACCCAATCTGATATACTACCATTGACTAGGAGGTACAGGATGCCAAGGGCAAAAAGGAATATTTGAAAAAAATCTTTTACGCCACATGCAGTAGGGTACATAAATTGTTTAGGCATGTAGATGTATGATATACAGTTACGACAGTTCAGTATTCTGACTGTTATGATACTAGATGTATGATGCTGTAAACATGTTGAAGAATGATGGCGACATATTTAATGTAATTTGATGGTGATATGAAAAGTGTTGATATGTGTTGATGAACAAATGTTATATACTTTAATTAATGTTATGAGGTGACCAAAGACAGTAAAACTCTATAATAATAATAATAATAATAATAGCTATATATTAAATGTACACACATAGTTTATCTCCACGTACACCTACACTTGTATCTCATGTTAGAACAAAAGCTTTGTTAATCATATCAGTACAAATGAGCTGAGCTGACCAATCGACTACAGCATGCCTGTTTGGAGAGTTGTCCAACACAGAGATTAGCTGATTTATAGGAGTTAGTAAGAACTTCATAGGCATCCATATTCAGGAACATTATGAAGCGCATCTCTCTCTCTCTCTCTCACACAATCATAATCATAATAGTCCTTGCAACCGTAGAGTCACTCTTACTCCATTCAGCCAACCCAGTTTATTAGATTATAGCAGCAAACCCCACTGCTGAACCATAATACAAATCAATATATGTATGGAGATCCAACTATTATGGAAACCACTGTTGCCTTTACCTTCCACATCTTTTATCTCTTCTGGTTCTTCTTTAAACTCTTGGTATTTCTTGAGCTTCTCATGTTCCTTGTGTCTGATGTTGCTATCACCTGGGATAGCTACACCCATTACTACACCCATCACTATAGCTCTGTCTTCAGAATATATTCTGTTTTCATTCAATCCATTTTATTATTAATCCGAAGCCCCAGATGGACTGTTGCTCCCTGCTCCATTACTCTCATATCTGAGCATTTAGACCAAACATCAAAGAGCCAGTTGACCCCATGCCTGCTCATCTACTGGAATGGACTCCATGCCCGTCAGGGTCTTGGATCACATCCCATGCATGCTAGACTATCGGAGCGCGTAAAGACTAAAACATTGTGGCTCACACTACAAAAGCTTGTGTGGACTATATTCTTACCACTTCCAAAAAAATTCAGAGAGAAAATTCAGAGAGAATCAGTAAAGGTGGATGCTTGAGTTGGCCTACAGTTAGACAACTTGGCCCCTTGAACAGAATGTTTTTCAAATGCATTAACAGATATTTCAGGAAGAGAGATGAGTTTTGGAATGTGTCGTGAAATACTATTTGCTTGTGGTAATTAGGTTAAATATAAGGCATTAGCAAATAAAGCACTTTCTGGTGGATTTCTGTAGGAAGCTTTATCTCCGCCAGGCAGTTTGGAACATGCAAGTAATGCCAGGATTGAGACAGAAAGATTACACACACAAATAACTACTCTGACCACCCATGATGACCACCCTGAAGAGATTCAGCCAGCTGAGTACTGCTTTGGCATCAAATTTAATCACTTATCTGCTGATGCCTATATCATTACAATAAGCAATAATCATCTAAGTAATTGGTGGTGCTTCTGGGGCAACATTACTTTCAGATGTATTTTTAAAGATCTTTAATTGATGACTTTTTTATATATTTACTCAGTATACAATATAAATAGCAAATAGCCAGATTGGGCTGATACAAGTTATGTGAAGCACCTTGTTCCAGTAAATGTTCATTATTGATGGGGTTACTGCATTTAGGTTTTTTCTAAGCATAAAGAGACATTGACATATTGCTCCTCTATGATAATTAATACTTAAATGCTGTTATTGAATTTCATATTGTTGAAGGTAAAAAGAGACATGAAAAGATCAAACTCATCAGGGGTTAATGAATATACCCACCATACAAACAAAAGGTTTACAACAATCTTAATGCGAAGAGCTGATTTCTCAAGCGATGCCCTGTCCCTTAACTCAGACCTTTAACACAGCATATGAAGTTAGTTTATACAAACATGTAAAATACCGCAATCTAAGAATCACCTGAAATTTTCAGCAGCGTATGTTTCCTTAGGTGGGCAATTATAATCAATGATAGCAGAATACTGTAAATATTGTTTAAAATATGGTCTTTGAGTCCATTCTTGATGGTATTAGAACGTAATTGTTTAATAGAACTTTGTAACACTATGCATAAGCCATACAAGTCTGTGACATAAACACTAGAGCTGCCTAGAGTGCATTTCCCATGTGCACTCAGACCAATGGCTAAACTCAACAGTGATAAGCATATGCTTAGAGATTGTTTCTAGAAGGAGTGAGGCATCACTGTCAAGATAAGCGCATCTGTTTAGAGAGACGGAGTTGTGGTGATTCCCATCAAGGACGTACACAGTCTGATTTTGACTGCAAAAGCCTTGTAGTTTTGTCATTAAAGAATCATATTGTTGTTTTATAAGATTAAATGGTTGCATATGGTTTAATAAAGATTGTTTATAAATGTTAATCTGGTAAGTTGTTAGCTGTCCATCTCAACAAATATTAAACATTTAGCTGTTTATATTGCAGTTACCAGGCATTAGAGTTTCTCACGATAAACGACAACCTTGCAGCCTGGCTTAAAATACATTGTTGGCGCGCACATACGTCCACTTCCACAGAACGCATCCTCTCCCTTTCACACCAAAACTCAAGATACACCAAAACAAATATCAGCATTATAAACCAACACACTATGAAACTTTGTTTTTAATAATGCGAAACTGCTTTCAGTCTATCGAAAGGGGACGATAAGTAAGCGTGGTCAAGGTTAAAGTCTCTTCATACTATATTTACCAGATATTTAGGCTATGTATTAATCCAGAAACCACCTTTATTAATGTTCCTTGAACTTAAATAAATGTAAGCAGCTCACAAGAGTTGCTGACTTCTCCATTTCTGTTTCAATTAGCTAGAGGCTCTACTAACAACAGTGTATATCCTTCTGCAGTCCAATTAGTAAAATAAGTTTCAGCAGGTCAGTTACACAGACTGAGATAAATAACACGTCTATTCACCAATTAGCTTGTGGCGCCACACCGGAAAGGCATAGGAAATGCAGTGAGTTCAGGGACTCTCAACAACCACAGCTCAGCACAGTCAGTACTGGAACAAATGAAAAAGGATCAACGAACTCTTAAACTCACAGGCTGTACTGGTACAAAGGGAAAAGGCTCAACGAACTCTTAAACTCACAGGCAGTACTGGTATAAAGGGAAAAGACTCAACGAACTCTTAAACCCACAGGCAGTCGGTGTGCAGTAAACGGAAAGGGTGTCTGAGCTACTTTCAGCAACTTTTTACTGAACACTTCACGTTGCAGTCAGCATGCACGGGAAAGGAACGTTGATCATGCGTATTCAGTAGTTGCAGTAGCCTGCAGTCAAGATAGTTAAACAGGATTTTAAGAACGTACTCTTACCTGCAGATGCCCCTGGTACATATTGAGCCGACAGTATCAATTCGAGGTTCCCGACTAAGGATGTCAGTTAGTTGAACGCCCGAGAGAGCATATGTTGCTAGCTAAAATTCTCATGCGTGCGAAGTGCTCAGAAACTAATGGAAGATACCCTCTCGAGATTGGGTAAGAGCCGCAGAAGCCAGTGTGCGGGAACTGTCCTTCTTTCAAGTGCTGAATTTAACGGCACTCGATGTTCGCGTCACCGACACTTCGCAGAAGGTGCAGCGCTTCAATTACAATCTCAAAAGAAGTGCTGTATTAATCTTCGATAAGCCTAACTTGCTTTGGTGCTTACGCGCCCGAAACATCCCGAATCATGTTTACGCTGTCAACATTATCCCTTCACCACTACTGCTGGTTCTGTAGTAGTTGTTGTGACGCTTCAGAGGTTATTCCGTCTCCTTAGCCTTGTTCGACTCTTCAACTCCTCCTACCCAACCCCGTTTAGGCGGAGTCAGCTCCTGCGCTCACGTGCAAAGTCTTCACATAGAAACATACATCATCTACGTTTTGGCCGATCTAGGCACGGGCAAGATAAAGTTCTGCTGCGTGACGTCTTTCTGTATCTCTAATCATAAAAAGGAAAGCATATCTCCCAGTCTTTGATACCCGTACGCTGTTTCTTTTATTTTTGATTATGAACTCTGAAACATTTAATGAATAGTGGAACGCTAGTCTGTAATTACTGTTTATTACATGTGTAATAATGTCAGCTTCTTTCAAGGTGCATATTATAAAGGAAGTTCGCGCACTAAACAAACAAATTGACAAACAAACACCCCCCGCACATGCACAACAAAGACATAGAAAAACAGGCTATTCTTAATATGGCGTCAAGCCAGTACAACGGTGTTACAATAACGCTCCCTGATTTACACAGTGGAATTTTTTTTGCTGCATTATATGTAACTGTTCTGCTGTTTCTTCAGTTTCAAGAGAGAAAACAATACATAGCCTGATAAATGAAAGTCTGTGCAAAGACGTTATATGAAATCAGAAAACTTTACAAATACATACGTCATTTTTAGCAAAGTGTCATGCTTTTGCAAAGTGCTAATGTTTGCTCTGCGTTGCTTGTGGCACCTGATAGTTTGTTTTGTTTTAAGTCTTATTAAACATTTTTCAGGACTATTGTTCTATAGAGTATACACAAACGACTACATTTAATGTAAAAATGTGAAATTATATCCAAGCCTTACAGTAACTTGCAAAAGTAAACAGCTTCCTTAAAAGTAATCAGATTCGTAAGGATTACAAATGACACTGGTATTTTGGGCAGTTTGGGCTACTGCCCAAACAACCAAACCACCCTCAAATTTCAGTGTTGGAGCAAGAAAGGGGCTTGCGACTGTAGGTACAGAGAAGCCAGCAAACACAAATAATGAACTACAGAGTTCAATTATTGAGACTGGAGTGAATGTGGAGTAGCCAAACATATCAAATGCTGTGAATACAACTGGCAAGTATGGTAGAGTGACTAAAAAGTAGGTATTACTATTACTGTCAAAAAAACACATCAAAACACATCTGAAGTTTGACATAAAGCTTCAGAATGGTCTTGTTAAAATGTGATCAGATGAGACAAAAAAAAACTGAGGTACATCTCAAGCTACAGCAGGAACAATTTCTTCACTTTGAAGCCCTTGCAAAGAACAGCGCTGAGAACCACCAAACCTTCCTGCACCGGCTGGCTCCGTCCACACTGCTCATGCCCTACTGCAAATAATGAAGATTATACAAAATGACCCAGACATTTTGTGGAGTTTTTCAAAGGTGTGGCAGCTGTCTGCTGCTGACCACACAAGAGCTGTGGCACAACTGCCACCATTGGAAGAAGCCCAGCTTGCTGGTGGCATGACACCCTCAAGAAGGCCATCTGGCAGCAGGTTTTCCCAATTCCCAATCAACTCCAAAAGTGTTTTCAGACCCTGATGATTGAGGAATTTGACCAGATTGTCATATTCACGCAGCAGGTCTGGTATATGTTGTAGGTGGTGCTACCACAGCCAACTTGGTGGTACTAGAACAGGTCACTCACCTTCCAGAGGAGATGGTGGAATGTCCAGTACTATCTCCCAGAGTCACTGTAGCCGTCTGGCTGGCAGAAGACCATCTCATGTCTTGGGTGTATGAGATATCTTTTTCTCCCCATTCCCACTTCTCAAGAATGTAGAGTGTCTCCCCAGAAACTTCTTCCTGCACCAATACTCCCTGCTCTGGCATCCCTTTTCCCTTTCTTAGCCTCCCTCTGTCTACTATGTTTATCCCCTTTCCCTCAGGACAGAAGCATCCAGTTGGGCCCTTAAGGGCTGCCGTAAGACCTGGGCCAGGGTGTTTGAGTTGGAGTGAGCTGTTGCACTAACAGTGACCACCCACAGAGGACGGGTCACTGGTCTGGATTCCTGCGGAGCCTCATTTGTCCCCTGCTTGATCAAGGACATCCCACATGCCACTGTCTACCAAAGGCTGTTTGGTAGAGGCTTTGGAAGCAGCATGTTTGGGCGAAGGTGAGGTGCGTTCATGGAGCTGTTCAAAGAGATCTTCCAATGTTTGTCACTATTGATTTCTAGAGAAAAACAGAGTTTTGGTTGTGGCTCATCCTGTATTTCTGAAACTGATTTGTCATAGCCTGGTCTATGCCATCAATCAAAAATTATTTCTGGGTTTATTCCCATGCACAGCAAGAGCAGGAAGGTGCAGAGGGGAGGAGTTTGACTCCTGAGACCAGGATGGTTAAGCCTGAGGTCTTTGTGTCCTGCATCATTCCCCTCTGACCTTCCTCTGGGGGATGATCTTCTGCTGACGCAGTCTTAGGACAACATTCCAAAACACACTTTCAACTAAGTAAAAGTAATTGATGATTGGATTCTTGAATATCCACTTTTTTCACTTATAAACAACAATACAGAGTGATACAGAATGCTCAGACAGGCTAAATAGTTACCCAGATGTTGTTCACAAAGAGCCCCAAAGGATGCATGCAGCTCATAATAATCCAAAACAGGGCATTCAGGGTAAGAAAAAACTGTCAGTGGCCCAAATCTATTTACTGTGCATTCGAGGAGATGTATGCAGAGGAGATGTATGTAGAGGTTGTGCATCATGCCATGAATGTCAGATGGTTAATCCCCTGACCATTCCCAGAGTGCCATTGTCCTTCCTCCCTTTGATCAAGGTCCCCTTCAAAAAAATTGGTATGGACCTTGTCGGGCCATTAGAAAGGAACACCTGAGAGTACTACCTTGTATTAGACCTGGTCGGCTATGCCACATGATACCTGAATGGAGTGCCCCAGCATGCAGTGTTGCAGTGGCCGATTCCCTGTCCTGCCTAAGGGAGGGGGAGCTGTTTACGGCACGTCATCTATGGGGTAGAGAAATAGCTCAGATGAACCAGCAGATAATTCAAATTGGTTGTATCTGTGTGTGGTTAATGGCAGCCCCTTTTGAAAAAAGGTTTGTTTACAAATAATGAATTTTGACTTTGAATATTTATTTTGGAACACATTGGTTTGCAATAAAAATACTGACTGGAACAATCAGTATAAGTGTCGTTTGCAGTCCAAATGAGTTTTTGCAAGGCACTGTAACTCTTATGATGCTATAAATTGGTATTCTCTCTTCTTCTATAAGACCTCAGTAACAGCTGTATAAACTTTATGTAATATTATTTATAAATCTGTTATGACGTTAACATTAATCCCCAGATAGACTATTGAAACTCGTCAGTGTGCAAATGGCCCAAAAGAACAGAACAGTTCTAATAATGCAAGATTAGTTTTGTAAGCTCAAATATGCCTATATGCAGGGTTGCTGCCAGGGATTTTGGGTCCCATGAAAAGACATCATATAATATTTTTTGGCTCCCTTTCAGTAACAGCACTGTCCTAAATCCACACCCTCATGCAGCACCTCTGCCTATATGTTCTTTTCACTTTCATTACAGAGGCTGGTGATTAGCCATTTCAATTATAAATGAAGATGAGAATAGAAAATTTGGTTAATTCTAAAGCTTCGTCATAAACGTATAAAGTCATGCACTGCTTTGAGTGTGATAAATGTCTTCAATTAAAAATGTACAGCTACTCTATTTTGGGTGGTACTTCACATGGTTGTACATCTTCCCAAAAAGGAATAGACTGATATACAGTAATTACTCTATGCTGGTGATGTCAGGCACTGAGAGTGATGTTTAATATCATTAATTTGTTATTACACGTATATGAGACAAATGATTTTGACTATAGTCTGATACTCTTCTTGAAAATGTGGGTGTCCAAGCTAAAGGATGTCTCGGGATTTTATTGTTCCTGTTACCATGATTCAGTCATTTTGCAGAACTTTCTAGTGTGGTGCACAGAACTCTGTTTGCTGTCTGTGTTTCTGTGGCTGCTGTTTGGCTATTAGATACTGTGATATCAGTGGCAGGTCCATGATGCATGACAGAGAAACGATGGAGTGAAGAGTGCTCACAGATGGGTGGGGAAACTGACTCGGATGACAAACAACCTAGTTAGAGCAATAGAATGATGGAATGGGTAACTGTGTTCACTGTTGATGCCACAGCAAATCAGACATTGCACGGGTTAGCTATGTTTTATAAAGAAAAACAGGTTTAAGAGTTTAATCCTAAGCAGTTGTTTAAATAGCAGGCATGTGTGTAACTATAGACAGCAGCATGTACTTCAAATATTCTCTCAATTTATTGTGATAAACAGGTTGGCTTTAAACAACTGCAGCTCAGTATGAGTCAGGAACTTGATAATATGTGAGAGTCTCAGAGTAGAGCCACTGCTCCTGCGTGTTGAGAGGTGCCAGCTAAGGTGGTTTGGGCATGCCCCCTGGACGCCTCCTTAGGGAGATGTTACAGGGATGTCCAATGGGGAGAATGGAAAGATCCAGGACATGTTGAAGGGATTATATCTCTTGACTGTCCAGAGAACACCTCAGTATTCCTTTGGAAAAGATAGAAGAGATGGTGGTGGAGAGGGAGGAGGTCTGCCTGGGCCTCTTTGGAAAAGATAGAAGAGATGGTGGTGGAGAGGGAGGAGGTCTGCCTGGGCCTCTTTGCTTCGGATGCTGCCCCTGCAACCCAAACCTGGATAAGAGGATAAGAGGATGTATATATATATATATGTATATATGTATATATATATATGTATATAT
>JAOYMR010000017.1:3460677-3472370 GCA_025802075.1 Tenebrosternarchus preto
CATGCACATACACACATACACACATGCACATACATGCACATACACATACATACACACACACACACATGCACATACACACACACACATGCACATACACACACACACATGCACATACACACATACACACACACATACACACACACACATGCACATACACACACACATACACACACACACATGCACATACATGCCGTGGCATTCCAGGATTTTGTTTTTGTGTTTTTTCTTTTTTGCACAAAAAGAGCAAAAGTTAACTGGTGGTGTATGTGACCACAGCATTAGCCAGATGGTGAGGGTATTTAGGACACGTCTGTGAACATGCTGACATTACTGCTGTGTTCTTAAACCCTGGAGATGTGTTCCCTCCTCTAATCGCACACCTTGCTCTGTAGAAGAGAGAAACAAAACATAAAAATTCCACCATGCCAGTAATTAATAAAAAAAAGCTGACCTTCTGCCACAAAGCCTTACTGTGTTTACACTGTGTTTACACTGTGTTTACTGTGTGTTTACTGTGTGTTTACTGTGTACTGTGTATTTACTATGTTTACTGTGTATTTATTGTTTCCTCTGTTTGCTGTGTATTTACTCTGTGTTTACTGTGTATTTACTGTTTACTGTGTATTTACTGTGTTTACTGTGTATTTATTGTTTCCTCTGTTTGCTGTGTATTTACTATGTGTTTACTGTGTATTTACTGTGTTTACTATGTGTTTACTGTGTATTTACTGTGTTTACTGTGTGACAGAGAGCTGTGCAAAGGCTATGAGAGGGTTAAACTGTGGTACAGTATCAGGGGTTAAACTCTGGTACAATATCAGGGGGTTAAACTCTGGTACAGTATCGGGGGTTAAACTCTGGTACAGTATCAACTCTGGCTGCTGGGTGGATGACAGCTTCAGACAATTCTTTTTATCTGTCTTATCTCAAGATGTCCATTAATACTCCCCCTGTACTTCATTAATACTCTCCCTGTACTCCATTAATACTCCCCATGCTGCAATGAGCTCATCACACAACAGGCCTGATAAATGAGCTCAGGGCTGTCAGGGCCAGAGACGGTGACCCGTCCGTCATGGTCGAGGGGCGGGGTCCGGTGCAGCTGAGACGAAGTGGCCTGCAGATGCTGGCTGGCTCCGCCTACTCCAGAAGTGAGTGTATAAGATCCTTAAACAGATCCTCAACAGACTAACAAACCCCTGCACCAGTGGGTCTCTCTCCTCAGCACACACACATACTCACACTCACACACACACACACTCACACACACACACACACAGCACAAGCATGAAGATAGGTAATTAGTCTCTCTGTTGTGATGGAGGTTTGATAAGCTTTTATTCTCCTGCGTACACGTTTCCTCTCTGAGCCACATCGTGCTCCTGAATCAAGAGCTTCACTCACAAGGACAAAGACTCACACACACACACACATACTCACACACACTCACACACATACACATGTACACATGCACACACACTCTCAAAAACATATGCATGCACACACACACACACACACATATACACATGCACTCACATACATACACACGCAGACACACACATACACAATCACATACACATGCACACAAATATACACACACACATGCACACAATCCCTTGAAATCTTCAAGAGGATGGTTTCAGAATCTTTGACTATAAAACATGTCCATCCAGGAGGACATGAGAAGATGGACAGAGTCCAGAAGATGGTCCTCACAGCTCCAACTCCCTCGCTCTGGGGCAATAAAAACACATTTTAGTAAGAGACTACCCCCTTGCCTTAAAAATCTCAACCATGCCCCCCCCCCCTGTCTCTCTCTGTCTGATTGATGTAGTAAGGAGACATTAGCGCTTCTCTCTCTCCTGTGCTGAACTGAGAGATTGATTACGCCACATAATGGCAATGGCTTCCAGACCGAAAGCTCAGGAATCAATAATCACCCCCCCCTCTCCACTGGTGCACACACTCACACACACACAGACAGTTAAGCGCACATTCGCACACACAGTCAGGCATACACATGCACAAACTCTGACACACATACTCACAGACACACACACACACAACAGCCCTTTTCTTCTCCAGGCCCACTGCTCTCTTTGCTGCAATTAAATAAAATCGCATTTGCATACGGAAAAATAATTAAAACAAACAAACTGGTAGGAGTCCCCTGGGAGAGGGAGCGAGAGAGAGAGGAAGAGGAGTCCTAAAATGAAAAATGTACCACTGCAAGGTACGTAATTGCACAGTTCGAGAAGCTCAGCCATTAATCTCGTCAGTTTAGCCCTTCACCTGACTGCTAAGTCTCTTCACGACTCTCATTCACAGTCCTGAGCAGCTGTTATCAGAGAATAGCAGAGCAGCAAAGATGTAAGAATAAGAGTCAGAGGGACGTAAGAGGAAGAGTCAGAGAAACGTAAAGAGGAAGAGTCAGAGAAACGTAAAGAGGAAGAGTCAGAGAAACGTAAAGAGGAAGAGTCAGAAACGTAAAGAGGAAGAGTCAGAGAGACGTTAGAGGAAGAGTCAGAGGGACATGGCTCAGCATAGTGATGTGACGTATACTGATGTGATGGTATATGGTTACGTATGGTGACATATTGAAATGGAAATATATAGTGCATTTTGCACTTTTACAGTAAGTACTATTACTGTTACAGTAAGTACTATTAGGTCTGAAGGAGCCATCAACAGCTTCAGTCTCAAACTCTCAGACACACACACACACACACACACTTGAGCATATGCCTCCGAGGCCTTAGATACAGCCCCCCCACCCCGGTCTCTCCAGTGTGCATGAAAATGATTCTGTGAGTGTCCTCTGTGAGCAGGGCTCCATCGCGTTTGTGTGTGTGTGTGTGTGTGCTTGCTTGTGTGTCTCGTGGTATGTGTGTGTGTGTGTGTGTGTGTGGTGTGGGACCCTTTGAAAAGACTCCCTGCGGCTGCTTCAGGCAAAAAGCCATCATGCACAGGCTGTGCAAGCGAAAGCACCAGAAACCTGCTAAAAAAAACTCAATTTTGGCTGTTTGAAGCCCATGGATAAAAGACGCGGTTCTCTACCTGCCCCCTTACAAATGCTCTCCCACCCCAAATTCCCTACCCCCACACCCCTCCGAAGCCACTCCTGTCCGGAAGGTTGCCGCTGGCTATCCCACTTTAGGAGAAGGAGGGGGAGGGCGTGGCCTCCATAAGGATGGCAGGCAGCTTGTCGCCATGACTTTGGTCGCCATGACTTTGGTCGCGGCCGGTCGTGGCACATGCTGGTCCATTTCTCTGCTATCATGCTCTGCCTGAAGAGTGCAGAGACACTATGGGTGAGATGATCCTCAGCACAGGAGAACATCCTGAAGATTCTGAAGATCCTCAGCACCTTCAATCCCACATCAGTGGCACTTTTTACCCTTTTTTGGGTAAGGACTGACCATTCACTGAAGTCTGATCAATCACTGAAGTCTGATCAATCAATCTGCTTCCGGAGACAATGTCATTCGAGCTCCATGCTCAGATGCTTCCTGCAGAAGCACGTCTGCCGAACGTCCCGCAGGCTGTAGCCCGTGGCTAAGATGCAACTGCAACGCATCTCCACTCTCTGATGCCGAGCGCCTGAGCCGCGGTGCTTCCTCTGATCAGACAGTCCCACTTTTTCAGTTCCCAGCTGGGCTGAGTCCTCTTATGCAAGTGAAGCCCTGCTCATAAAAGCACAAGAAACATGCTGCTGATGCGATTTCAACACGACCCATAATAGCATGAATGGCTGCACAGTGACGAGTGATCAATCGATTTCTCATCACTGCTGATCAAGACAGTAGCTGTACACACAGAGACAGTAACTTTACATGCAGAGCTTTACACATATCCAACTGGGTGGAGATGTTGGATAGGGTTGCTTGAAAGTTGGGAGGAGCAACAGCAGGAAGGTTGGAGAGGAAGCTCCACCTCTTTTTCACAGATCTCGGCTTTTTCTTGCCTCTGTCTGCTGCCCCTCACTCCACTGTAAAAGGCCAGACTCTGCCTCGGTTCACAGCCATCACAGGTGCTCTGCCTCGACCGTGGCTTTGAGCCAGACTGAAGTGAGCAAAAGCACCTGTGCTGGTGGAAATAAGGGCCTGTGTAGCCAGGGAAGAAACCTGTTACCACCCACACACACCCTGCTCCGCCCCCACACAAAACACCACCCACCCACCTCTGCTCCTTCAAGTTGTGGTCAGAGGCCTTAATTCTCCTGGCCTTAAATCTATAGGACTGTGCTGTTTCCCCAGTATGTATCTTGTAAGAGAAATGTGGAGGTTTTTACAGGATTCTCTCGTATCCTATTGAGTTGGATGTCTTGTATCCTGTTCGGCTGGACGTCTCGTATCCTTTTTGGCTGGACGCCTCATATCCTGTTGTGCTGGACACTTCACCCTTGCACCAGCAGGGGTGTGATCAGTACTCCAGCATGGTTTGGATTGTTAAGCGTTTTTTGAGGATTATAACAGCCAGACCCTCTCCCTCCCTCTCTCTCTCTCCTCCTCTCCCTCCCTCTCTCTCTCTCCTCCTTTCCTTTCCCTCCCTCTCTCTCACACACACACAGAAAGTGAGAGGCTCTGATTTTGGATGAGCAGACATGCTTTCTAACTGCTCAACAGGAGATGGGTGGTGTAGCCCCTCTGCAGTGGGCAGCAGACCAGTGTAAACTCATTCCCCCCTTGTCCTGATGGATCCTAAAAATTGTGACTATATCAAGTCAGCCAAGATTTTGAATGCTCATTAGGCTAGGTGGGCCCTGTTTACTCAGCTGACACCATGTCTAGACAATCGGACCTGTCTACTTCCACATCAGAACCAAAGACCATCCTGCCCCCAGCATGGATCATAGCCTCAGCACACCTCTCCCTTGTTATCAATTATCAGTATAAATTACTCTCTTTGTGAAGTCTTGCCACTATCTTGAAGACTATTTGACTATTTGACTATTTCTGAGCTTGTCTCCCTTGTTTTTGTCTGTCTGTCTGTTTGTGACCATTACGTTGTTTGTTTGTTTGTTTGCCAGGGACAATGCACATTGATCAAATTTATCAACATAAAGTAAATGTGCCAGTGTTAGCCAACTAGCTAACTTTCTGCTGTAGTCTCTGGAGCCAAGTGTTATAGCCCATGTAACAATAAGCAATATTAACAGTAAAACGACCTGTACACAAACACAATTTAATCTCCAAGTTTGGATGATCTCTCTGGTTTTGTATGCCTTCTCCTTTTGTTGTCATGGAGTTTTTGACCTGTGCTTGTCACTGGACTACTCTGTTGGATTTGTGTATCGGATTTGTTGATTAATGATTAAAACTCCATACTTGGTTCCTCAAGTCCTGTTCAGCCTCCTGAATTATTACATTAAGAAAGTGTTAATGCCATTTTTTCCTAATGTAAATGTCACCAATATGACACAGAAAATAATTATTGTATCTTTTTTAAAAGAGCAAAGTCTGATTAGGAGTAGCTAGTTATATTATATGGTTCTCTGATATATGTGTATTATAATGTGAGCATTTCAATGTGAGGTCTGACCTGTAGTTTCTTTCTTATATTGTTTATCTGAACATTGTCCAGTCTTGCCATGTACAGTTTAGTCTGTAGAGGTGATGTCAAAGAATCTATTACTGTAATAAACGCTGTCTGTCTCCCAGACAAAACTCTGAAAACTAAATTCATTCACCACTAATGCTTTAATGTACTGCCTAAGATAATAGTATCTGTTGTTGGAACGTCTTACATTACTTTAAATTGCTTACTCTTGTTATTGCAACATATTAAACATCTTTCCTTTTCAGAAATATCAATAGAGACATTAGTTAGATGATCTATACAAAAATCTTATAATTTTATCATGGCTATAGTCAGCAATTTTCTCATGAATAGTTTGTAACCCTACCCATAGAAAAAAGTATGCTGAGTGTGTAATCTGTATCCCAGCATCTCATCCCAACTGTAATTTGCTACACTGAGAATAGTGAAATCTACACCGGTACACTGTGACCCTTATGTAGCCAATATCAAACAGATCAGATTACGGTTGAATAGCAATACATGGAGTACCTTTACTGTGTGCTGTCTTAAAGATGTTTGAAAGAACAACAATGGCACAAGGATTTGATACCTGTTAGGAATGAAGGAACGAATGAGAGAATGGGAGAGTGTGTTAGAGACAGACAGACTTCATGCACAGTGTACCTCTCTCCCAGTGGAGCTGATCTTTGTATGATGAACCTCTTTCAGTCACTAGGGATCCAATCACAGTGGATGTTGTCACTCAGGAACACTCTCCCAACCTCCCTAACAACACTCTGACAGGCATAATTAGTGTTGCCTACTCACCTAAACACACACACACACACACACACACACACAGACACAGCATGCTCTCTGAAAGAGGAGAGAAATAAATGCCATAAAGTATAACATAATTCACTTCTTTTCATTTTATTCAAGTTGATGTGTGACAGTTGACAGTTAGGAACTGTTCTGTTGTTTCTGGCAGTTCAACAGGTGTTGTAAGACCTGCTTATCTAACTCAGTTTCACCAAAGTCATGGCCAAGAAAGTTATGTAACATTTTCTGTCACCAGCACTGGACATCTTTCTGGGCCTGATGTTATGTCCCCCCCCACCTGTGCTTCAATGGATTAAGATAAATCAGGGATGAGATGAAGCTCAGGATGAAAGAGTGGAGTTTTTATATGCAGGATACTGCGGAACAAGGGATGTACAGCCTGTGATGTCATTTTCTTGTGTATTTTTTATGACCCGTCAATATCCTGAAGCGGAAAGAAGAGCAAGAGACCTTGTGAAAGCCTGGAAATAAGTCACTGTGAGGAATGTTAACTCTGCTAATGAACTTTAAAGTAAAAGCAAACATTAAACACTACCAATTATAACACCCCCTACACAAGCCATTCACAGCTTTGTCACAGTGCCATATTTTACACTCTAACACAAAATCTATCACAGTGCCATATTTCTGTTATATGCATCATTAAGCTGCGCTCCTCAATACAATCATGGATCAGAAGCTTCATCAAACTATTGTTATTTAAACCATGACAAACATCCATCATCTCATTAGTTCTCATGCATTCTTTGTTAAAACAGAGTATTAGTCATCATATTTTGTTATTGTTAATATTCCTCTAAAAATAAAACACTTCTTCTAGCCAGAGCATTAGCAAACACCACAGAGAAAAAAATATGATACTGAGAAAAGCCATGTTTCACAGACTGTGGTTTAAAATGTTCTGTACACTTAAGAGTGTTATTTCTTATTCATATGTCCTTGGGCAGTATCGTTTAACACAAGCATTTAATGTCATTTAAGGTTATTTGCAAATTACTTCAAGTCAAATCCATCCTTCCCCCCTTCATCTTACATAAAGAACTTCCAGGAAATCAATTCTTCATATATTTACAGTGGTCTTCTTAGTTCCTAGAAGACAACTCTGTACAGGCTGCTTTGATAGTACAGTAAAGCAGTTTTCACACTTGGACTGTTTCAGCCTTTCAAATGGTCGAAATCTGCTGAATCATGGAATCATGGCTGAATCATGGTACATGAACATGTCAAATGAACTAAACAAAACCCAAAACAAACTGAACTCCACTACCTCCTGAGGTGGTTAGTAGTTTGTAGTGTGGCCTACAAAATTTGCACATTCTGAAAACAAAGCGGTCCTATATAGAACGTCAGTCTTCACGGGTAGAAACAAAGTCAAGAAAAAGGTTTTACATGGAATTGTGTGGTTCTGCAGCACTTGAAAGTAATTTATTAAACAATTATTTATGGTTTAAGTATTACATATTTTGTAGGAGGGTTTTTTTTAAACAACCACGAACAATCCATGATTGACCTGCATTTGACCTGCATTGGAAAAGCAGAAATAACATGTAAAATAGGCTCTTGCTGGCTCTTGCCACACTCTCTTGCAGCTCACTTGCCACACATTCCTAAGCAGGAAAAAACAACTCTGAGGCCCAGAGTTATCTAGGGAGGAAAGGGTAGGTTAATGCCTAAGAATAATAATGACTGACCTACAATGATTATGAGTTTCAGTGTCTATACATTAACTCATGTGTTTTGAACTAGGGCTCATGGTATGGTAGAACATAACACTAACATAATTCTTTTCAATGCTAATTCAAAATGAATTAAATCACTAGGCTTTAAATTTAAACTAATTAAGTGGATGTATTAGAAGCAATGTGTGACGCGACTATGGAACATGGTGCGAGTTACTATGAGTCGGGTACCTTTTAATGAAAGGCATGAAAGTATCTTTACTTCTCAATTTAAGAAAATGTGGATGGTGAAATGGGAAACAGGCACGCACAATAATTAGTAAGCTACTGCCAGTCATTGTGTATGCCTGTTTGTCCTGGGAAGGGATTGGGTGAGGTGACTGGTGGATGAGTGTGTTCTTGGCTGATTGCTGAGTGTGACATTAAGCATAAATGTTGGTTTAAATTTATGTAAGTTTTATGCAGTTTTCTGCAAGAATAATGGTCAAAACATTTACATTTTTTGTTGGGAGTGATGTAATTTATCATGTGCATGTATGTTTATGAGCTTGTCAGAGGAAATCAGCACTTAAGTTATAGATATATGGAATGGACCCTAATAACAGCTGCAGAAAAACTGGCCATTTTGAAATCTCTGCCAATAATAGTGTTACATAAAAATGGTCTGCACTTACTCAACAAGCCGAGCATGATGTTCGACTGCTTTTATTATGGATCTACATCATTATTATTGTTTTGTTATTGTTATTATTTATAGTTCAGTTCGTGCTGCATGCTACTACATGGTTGTAATAGAGCATTATTATAGGTATTATATAATATATATTGTGTGACACCCCGCCACCCCCCCTACAAAACTACTCAATATAGTAATTTTTTTCCATTTTGTTTAATGAAAGACAAATGACTGTGAATGCAGTGAAGTACATTTTTGCCTATATAACTATATGAGAAAGAGTAGCTGGCTTGCTTCCTATGGACTACCTTCCCCATAATCCTTTTGTCGAATCCTCCAATCTTTTGTCTATTAAGTTTACTTGTGTCTGGATTTCCCTAATGTCTCTGTTTATTCATACTCACCTGTTCCAGTCCATCTCTGTGAATTACAGCACAGTGATAGTCTAGCATTTCCAAGCTATTGTTCTTTGTTCTTTTATCTCTTTGTATATTTTGGATCTATGCCTAGTTGCTGTTTTTGCACTTTTGTTTGTCCCTGGTAGGTTTTGTCTGCATGTTATTTATCTTTACTGGTACTGAACATAGCTTTGTTTTGATAATGCTGCTGAATTTCCCTGTGAGAGGTTTCATTTAACCCTTTAACCTCCAGTTGATTCCTCTTCTGTATGCCAAGCCTGACAATAAAGAATAAGCCCGATATCATTAAATGATTTTAAGCATAAATATAATATGATACATAAGATTTAAATGTACTCACATAGGATTAGAATATAAGTCAAACTGACAGATTTGGAGGAATAAATAACCATTTAATACAATAAGTTACAGAGCTTTGTTTTAAGTTGCAGATTCAAGCTGAGTACTTATTGATTTTTTTAAAATAAATATTTACTTATTTAAATTTGTATGTAGAACAACTATTCACTGGTTTTCCACCAGATATTCATCATAAGATTATAAGATAATCATATACAATTATAGTCAAACTCAAACTGATAAGCACAAATATTCATTTAATACAATGAATTACAGTGTCATTATTTTTCCGCATTTCATACAGGCGATTGTTCCCTGAGACCAGAGAGAGAGACCAGAGAGAGAGACCAGAGAGAGAGACCAGAGAGAGATGAGTTCTCTTTAAAGTTTCCATACATTGTGAACATATAAAGAAATGTCCTATGTAGCTGGTTCACTTTAACAGAAGCGACTTTTGATTCAGTTAAAAAAAAAAAGAACTATAAGTGAAATCTAAATGAGTAAAACGTCATGATTAGTCCAGTGAAGCGTGTGGATTAGTCCAGTGAAGTGAGTGCAGAAATGATTAATTATAGGAACACAGCTCTACTGCACAGAGAAGTCAAGAAATTCTTAGACTCGGCCAAGCAATATCTGACACTGCACAATAAGAGTTAATGAATTGCTGAGATCAGGCACTTCAAAAAGGGCAATGAGAAAACTGTATACTCTCTGCCTAATCTGCATGATAAATTAGCACCCAGACGACAGGTTTCATTACTGCCGTTGTTGAACTCACGCCCAGTGGTGACGTGGAAAGACCTGAGAGGAAGTGATTAAGGAAACTGTATTATACAGAACCTCTACAATCTCCTTAAAATGATACACGCGAAGCACCCAGCTAGTTTATGAAAGCAGAATATAAGTGTCTTAGAGAGTTGCCAATCACAGATTAAAAGTGGAACTTTTGTAGCTACTCAAGGGTGATTACAAAGTGTGGACTAGTTCAGGGGTGCAAGGAACATGGGGTTTAAAGAGGATGGTTTAGACAGTTTGTTAACAGATTGTCTGTCATTGCTTCACCTTAAATCAGCACTTACTTTTGTGGAGAAGTGCATCTTGTGGGAAGCTTGTTTATTGCACATCTGTTTTATAGAAAAGCAGCTGAAACATAGGACAGTAAAATGGTCCCTGGGCGGTAAGAAACAGCAAGCATTGCAATGTTCTGGAGCTGTGAAGAGATGGAGCAAGCACTTTTGATTTCAAAGGCATGAGATCAATAATGTGCTATCTTGAGCTCAATTGCTTCTTCTAACATATGTCAGTGTAACTGAGATAATGCTAGAGAGGGAATGATTAGAAACTACTCACCCAGAAGCACAGTGGATTGGAACTCTTTAGATTTTTACCTTTGGTTCCAATTTTGATTCTCTGATTTTTGGGATAGAGAACATGATCACACTCTGTATGATAGAGTTATTGAAGACTCTTTGAACTTTAACTTTCTGAGAAAGTACAATCGTTGGTGTGTAGTCTTGAAAATCGTTTGGACATTGCCATCCCATTTACAATCAGTAGCTATTACCATACCAAGACACTGAAACTCACTCACCCTCTCCACTACTCATTTCAAGTGCCCTTACAGCTCTCCACTCTTTCCCAGTATTAACTTGCAAATTATTTTCATTGCCTCAGTTCTCCATATGTAAAAATTTCCTTACTGTTTGCCAAATCATTATCAGCTATTATTAACACAACCACTGTGGCATCATCCACAAAGTAGTTCCACAGTGTTGTCATGGGAGACACAATCGTTTGCACACACTGAGTAGAGCAGAAAAGGAAGGCAGCATCCTTGAAGCACCCCAACTCTAACAGTGAGAGATTTATATGCTTTACCCTGCGCTTCAACTATCTGCTTCAACTATCTGCTTCAACTATCTGCTTCCCAATCCAAATGCTTCATTTACTACCATTCCCATTCATTTGGCAAAATGCCTGTCAGGTATAATGTTATTATATGCATAACTGTATTCCAGAGAGAGAATATGGACATACGATCAGTGGGTCTCCAAATGCTGCGAGGTATAACAGAGGCCACTGCTCTGGTCAAGATTCCCATCAGATAGATTCTTCTGTACCAGTCACTGACACATCTTCATTACTACTGCAGTGAATGGTAGTCTGCAGTGAATGGTAGTCTGTAGTGAATGGTAGTCTGCAGTGAATGGTAGTCTG
>JAOYMR010000017.1:3472470-3483830 GCA_025802075.1 Tenebrosternarchus preto
GGTAGTCTGTAGTGAATGGTAGTCTGCAGTGAATGGTAGTCTGCAGTGAATGGTAGTCTGTAGTGAATGGTAGTCTGCAGTGAATGGTAGTCTGCAGTGAATGGTAGTCTGTAGTGAATGGTAGTCTGTAGTGAATGGTAGTCTGTAGTCATTCAGGCGTGTGGTGGTATTTTTTTCTCTGGACGATGTTGCAAACAGGCTGGTATCTTGTAGTGCTATAACATCCTTTAACACATCATCAGTGCAGGTGCTTCCCTTTAATCAAGTCAAACAGTTTGCTTGTTCTCTTTTGTTAAGCACCTTTGCTGTGTAGCTGACAAACATGTATTATCTCTCTGCAGACGATGGGATGCTTCGTCAGCATTAGTCCTGTCTCCAGCAGATGGTTTATGCCATGTCAGATTAATACAAAGTCCTGCAACGACCTTTGCCAGACATCTGGATGCCATCCATACAAATTAAGATTTGCAAATGCAGGGTCAGACTTAATTAGGTGCACGAACGCTACGTGTACTACAGGCACAGGTGTTGTTTTTTTGGTATACAGTCATGCTAAAATCTAAAATGTACATTATTGGCAAAAATGTGATCCACATGTTTGCATATCACAAAATTCATCTGTGGATAAAGGACGGAAAGCATGGCCTTATTATTGTACTTATGACTGGAATAGTATTAATGCAAATGGATGAATTTCTGTATTCACTTGGGGAGATAAATTAATCAACAATATAAAAGTCTGGAGGCAAAACTCCAGAGTGAATTTAGACCCTCCAGTTATACAGACCTGGAGTAAGAACATAGTACATTTAAATGAAATATTGAACATTTCCATTAAGCCTTCAAAAATATATCTTGTACTTTATGATTAAGATTTTATTACTGTAGCGTTGAACAGGGTTTTAACAAGGTTGAATGATGATCAACAATGTTATTTCCAGTTAAAGTAGTTAAATAGATAATATTTAATGTACTTGGTATTGCACTCATTCCCATTCAAGCCCTCTTCACAAACATCTGTAGTTGTCAAAGCAGTTTTTAGTTTTGATAAAATTCAATTCTCATATGCAGTAACGCTGTATTAATACCAGATTGAATATGCACCATTACAGCTCTGATAATCCTAGTTAGTAAAGTCAGTAAACTTACACTTGCACTATTAAAATGTATTCACAAAAGAAAGCATATTCCTGATATATTCCTCTGCGAGTTAATGTACTAAGCTATGAATACAAGAAGCTACTGTCTGAAGCACAAAGAATACCATTCAAAGACTCAAAATTGTTTATGGAATTGTTGTTTATAAAAATTGGGAACAAAAACATCCTTTTTTGCAGCACCATGTGGTATGAAAGAGTGTTGCCTGAAATGTTTTCTTCTTTACAATCCAATGATGAATAGTTTAAATTTAGGATGAAACAAATGGTCTGTACAAACTCTTCAGAAAGTGATCTGGTAACTCACTTAGATTATTACACCACCTCTATGGAAAGTGCTTTCTGTAACCACAAGGTCGCCGAAAGTGACATCTCTAACTACATAGTTGCTAGTCAAAATCTCTTCATGGTACACCAGCTGAATAAGGTTAGTTGCTAGAGAGCTGCCGGGTCTAATATTACCTGTAGTCTAGCATGACATTGTTGAATATGGCATGTCCTAACACTAGAATGCAAAGGTGTAATTGCATTGAAGTATGCACTGCTGAGCTGTTGCGTGGAGCTCTCTATCTGCCACAAAGGACTGTTATGTTCTTCTTGGAACGTCTGTGAAGGGTTTAAAACTGCCAACAAAGGGAATGTTCCACACAATTCCTTCCTACATAAGTGGTCCCAGTCTAATACAGCTAAAGATGGTGTGGATCCAAAACCATTTTCATAGAAGCCAAAGCTTGTCCCCACTAGGGATGATGTTTGATAAATTTGTGTTCTGTTGCACTACAAGAGTGAGACTGAGGACCCTGGTATAGTTGCAGCAGCAGCTATTCCTACTGAGTGTACACAATTTTACCAGTTCTTACCAGAACAAAAAGAATGACCGTGCATTTTTTAATTCTCTACAAACGTTTGTGCATGCACTTAAAATATTTGTTTATGTATTTTCGTTATGTAATGCAGTGAATGGCATGTTTTGTAATCTCATGTGCAGCATTAGGTGTTGCTCTTTCCGTCTGCCCTGATCAAACATTGGTATAATTTTTCATTTTGTAATTTTGCGTTTGGACCTTGTTGTGAATTTTCTTCAGTGCAGAAAGAGTCAGGAGAAACTGGAGGCTGAAGCAGAGTGTTGTTTATTGAGCTCAGTGTCTGTCGCCAACACAAATCCATATCCAGCGTATAAACTGTGAGGAGGCCTAGCCACCCCTCCCTAAGGTCAGACAGGGCACAAGAGAGTAGAGAGCTTCTGAGGGGAGGATCTCACTAAAGATAACAAATTCTCTCAGGAAGAACACAAAACATCTGATGTCATATCTATCCTACTGTGAAACACTTGGAAGGTCTGGTAACCAGTAACACAGTCCTCTACTTTATTACACAATGATAGATAGAAATATAGAAAGAAAAGACAACAGTATAAAATTTATACTGTATAGAAAATATAGAATTTATACAGTATAGAAAAAACAAAGTGGAATATGGGGGAGGAAGAACTATCAAAAGGAAGAGTGGTGTTTAGTAAAGGGAGAAGAGTCCATGACAGGTTCTTTGTTTTTAGCTCTGTGTGATAGTAACAAAGCCTTTATCTCTTGATTATCCACTTGGATTTAACTATCCTCCTGCTCTTGAGAATGGATACTAATATCTTTGAGGATGCTTTTTTTCCACTGAGAAGGAGTTTTAGATACGGGATGCTTAGTTGGTCTCCCCAGGGTAACACTGGACTCTCCTGACAATTCATTCAAGATTCAAGATTCAAGATTCTTTATTGTTATTCATCAGCATTCAAGTGTAGCGCAAAACAAAAAGGAGCCTATTCTAGTTCAGTAGTGCATTATAAACAAGTAATAACAGTTCTGTAATTAAATATGTATTTACTCACATATTCACATATTTTTAAATAGAGAAACAAGGTACCAAAATATAATATTGGTATAAGGAAATTAGACAAGTATTTAAATGTAAGTAAACAGAAATAATGAAAAGAGATGAAAGTTAGAAAATAATGACATATTGATCCTCAAAACAGCATGCTGAGTAGTGATGTGCAGGATTGTAAACATATCAAAGATAAAGTGCCAATAAAGATGAAAATGTGCAAAGTAGTGGAGTGGCAGCATTGGATCAGGTTGTGGTATTGGCAAGGCAGCTTGTGGATGAGAACTGCTCCTGTCGCTGCATGTTTTAATGTTATACTGCCTCCCTAAAGGGAACAGGCTAAACAGTCCATAAGCTGATTCACCTGACTGTTTAACTTTTCACATCCTCCTGATGATATTGGGTGAGGTTATCTTGATTTGTTGGAATGTTTTAACCCTAGTGCGAGCTGGAAACTATGGAAATTGTTAGGGTTATTCTTATTGTTCTTATCTTCTTTTTCCCGTCTAAAACGCAATGTGCAGCCAAGACTGTACAGCCCAGAAATACCACACTTGACACAAAGGTGTGAAATGACTGAGGCATTGACCTGATGGTGGCGCTATAGCACAGTGTTTTACATTTGGGTCCATATTTGCCACATTGTAAGTCCTAGAGACAAAAATCCATGTCCAATGCATGTATTGGCTCAAGCTTAACAGAAAAGCCTCAAGAACTATTAAACTCTGCCACTTAGATTTTTTTTGCTAATTTTCATAATATGCTAAACATACTTTTGTGAGCTAGATTTTTCATCCTATTGCCACAATCTTGGTGTCAAAACATTCACAAGAGCCTATACCTCAATAATGATCAAAAACATTCTGAAATTTGCAAACAATATGGCCGCTATATGCAAATGAACTCTTCAGGAAGTGAGAATAGTTTGCATCAATAGCTATAACTCATGAATATTGAGTTATAGCTATAACTTCCAGTCCATCCAATTGTAACCTAACTTCACAGTTCTTTTAAGCACAAGATTCTAAGGTTGCCCATTAAGTGTGATGTAAGTCAATAGGGGGCACTATAAAAGCTAGAAATCTATATCTCAGAATTCTGGCATCCAACTGAGCTGTAACATTGCATCATTCATCTTTGAGTTATGATATATCAGTTCCATTAAAGGATAACTATTTTGACACCTGTAACAGCCATTAGCCAATCGGTGAAAAGCAGGCCAATCACTGACCAATCAAGATGGCACGTATATATCATGCATAATGCAGGATTCTCCTTCTGTAGAGGGACAAGTCATTTGGCCACTAGGTGGCGCTATTCCTGAGCATCAACCATACCTCCTCCAAATTTTGACCTATGAGAAAATCATTGATTGCATATCATTCATTGGAATATTTCTATCATCTTTGCCATTACAAGTGCTATTTTAAAAAGCATAGTTTTTTATAGCAATTAATTATTTAACATTTTTACTTTTTGAGCTAGTCCTAGGAATTTCACCTAATCACCTACTCCTTTAATCCTAGACATCAAAAAAAGTTTTAAATTTTGACTCTGCAGGTTAGTCACATATACCAAGAATCCTTGCGAACTATTTTGATACAACTCATGAACCATGTAGTGATCATCTCCTCCTTTGACTCATGAACCGTGTAGTGATCAACTCCTCCTTTGACTCACTTACATAGATTGAGGTTCTGGTGAGGTTTGCTAAATGAGGTGCAAACTGACCTTTCAGGGGCATTACAGAGCACAAACATCCAAAATCATTAACAGTGCCATATTTATCATTTTGTGCAGACCTACACATAAGGCATTGGGTTCCATGTGATTCAGTCCTTTATGCTGAATGACTTTGCTATTACACCTCATGCCAAAAACTGCACTGTCTGTTCAGTATTTAGACTTATTTCTTCCTAAATACAGCATATTGTTTTAATGTCAAAAGGTCAGTCTGTAGAAATCTTGACAAATATCTCTGTATCCTTGACAAGTATCCTTGCGTTAGACTGAATATTCCACATGAAGAGCATTTGGCAGTATATGGAAATGAAAGGGATATTTGCCCAAACTCCTGCCTTCAGATTTTAAATATATTTGATATTTG
This sequence comes from Tenebrosternarchus preto, assembly GCA_025802075.1. Classification (NCBI taxonomy): domain Eukaryota; kingdom Metazoa; phylum Chordata; class Actinopteri; order Gymnotiformes; family Apteronotidae; genus Tenebrosternarchus; species Tenebrosternarchus preto. The sequence goes on from JAOYMR010000017.1 coordinate 3,477,610, forward strand.
TATCTATTATCAGCATACTCAATAGTAGCAGATGAAAACTGCAGAATTTCATAATATTTCATAGCAAATTTACAAGTACATCCGTCGCTATGTGACAGTTTTACTTTTTCGGCAGGCACTTTTACCCAGAATGACTTAAATATTGTGATGGTGGCAGGAAAGGAGCGGAGGGCGTGGCTGGAGTGAAAGGAGCTTTACTCTCCATCATAAACAAAAATGTCAGCAGCGATTTAACAGCGCTTCGCAACAACACAACGAAAGCAAAACTGGCGTAGCTTCTTCTCAACCGCGTAGCAGTTCGCAGCAGTCTTGGTAGATCCGCGCTGGGCAAATGTGCAGTGAGGTTAGGAAGAGGCCCTGTGGGCTTAAATAGTCGAGTGTGCCTGGAATGAGAGACACCTGAACTTAATAAATTAGAACCGAGGAAGGTGTGGGCGTGTTACCGGCGTGGGCGTGTCCCTCTGGCTAGGTACCAGGCGCAGAGCCGCATATATTTAATGGTGTGGCGGTGTGTGTGTTTTATGGCAGATGGACTCGATGTTTAACGAGTCAGATTCGCTCAGACACTCGAGGATAAAGTTGAGCGGTATCAGTTTAACGAGAGAGGGGGAAAATCCGAAAAGGAAACAAACAAAAAAAAAATACTACAAGTGCAAACAGACGGAATCCAAAAAAAAAAAAAAATAGGGAGGATCTATAATACCGAAAGAGAAGTCCAGAAAAAACGTTGAGTATGCATGCTAATGACGAAATACCTCGCGAATAGGAGGTACCCTGCTTAAATACACCTAGTTAAACAAGAAACGGGTTAATCATTATTCCGGAGTCTGTGCAAATCTCCGGTGGTTTTCTGAGGCATGCCGGGTAGTTGAGTCCTGAGATGTAAGGGCGTAGGTCAACACCTTGGTGTTGATAGCGCCACAGCAGGCAGTGTTACTGACATGGCAGCCACTGTTGTAGCACAGCTAAGCAGAATAGATAAATACAAAATAAAAGAAGATCGATTCTTGATAGCATTATCCAGGCAAGGCCGTAAAGTTTGTGTGTCAGTGTATGTCATTTGAAGATAGTTCACACAGAGTTTACAAAAAGATTCTTTAGAGATGCTTTACAAGAGCTGTGAAATTAGCAAGTGCAAAGTTTATACATCACCGTAAACAGAAATGACAAACAATAATTATAATGACGATGATTATGACGTGTAGCTACTTACTGCCACAAATAACTGTTTATTATTGAGTAATAGCATTTCTTTCTGTGGCACTAAGAGAACAATTATAATAAAAACATAGTGTAAAAAGCATTTGTATTTCACAATGTGGAAATGTCTTTCCATAAAATGTTTTAGTACCACTGAATACAGCCAACAACATTACTTCAGACAATCTTTATTTTAGGATAGAATGGCTTGCTGCCAGCAAGGCTGAACAGTGATGCAGAAAAGAGCTTGGTGCACTTAAATGTAATCTGCATTAGTGCAGTGACTTATGCATTACCAGAGTTATGAACTACCATGTTGCTGTTATCTCACTTACTCTTTATAAATCACCTGCACAGTAAATCATTACAGTTTGTGTTTATACAGTGGAAGAACCAGGAAGGAGCAGATGGGTTCGTCCAGAAAAGATCTTTGATGGGACATTGTGTTGACGATCAGTAAATAACCATAGTTCAGTGCTCCCTACACTGCAGCTCCAGAGTTTTAAATTACCACTCAAAAGTTCAAAAGTTGAGAATGAATGCTTTCAACCACATAATATACGCCCCCCTCCCTTAGAATAATGAGTGATAAATAAAATAAGACAACAATACAAATAAGTTGATTATATACTTATATAAAGGTAGTGTACCACCTCTGTGTCTGTCTGTTATTATTCCCAGCACCCTCAGGTCTGTTTGGTATCTAAGGATGGGGCTGGTCTCCTCCTCTCACATCAGTGATTCAGGTGGGCAACTGTAACCTGGAAATTTAAAGGCTTCATGGAGTGGACCTGCATGCATTAAATGCTAATAATGTTTGGCTATACCCCAGTGACACTGTGGCATTCATTACCCACCCACTCCATGTGACCTCTCCCGACCTTTGGATATGAACTGTATGTGTGTGGGGTGGGGATCAAAGGAGAGAGATTTCATTGTAACGCAAACGAACAGGAGAATTGATCTGATTTTATTTTGATCCTCTTTAAATGATTTGTTCATTAGGATCTGTGCCAGTGCACCATGGTCTTTGTTGTCTTTGTGTGATTTGTGCAGATGGAGTAACGACCCCAAAAACAAACAGGCCAAACAATGAAGACCTTTATTACAGCATTGTTGCATTACATTGAAAACATGTGGTCAGTATCTTTAAAATGCTGCCAGCAACCCAAACAGAGGCTTGTCACTTTTACCATACTCTTTTAGTAATGCTTTAGTAGTTCCTACATGTATCATTGTCTATATGAGCTCAGAGGATTGACCCAGCCTTAGCAGCACAGAGCTGAGGTGCTTGTAAAAGAGAAATCAGACCAGAGTGACAGGCAAGCCATGCAGTTCTCATTTAACTGCAGGCCAGTTCACATTATGGGCCTCTGCGGTGCTGCAAGGCAATTAGCGCAGACGTATGTCTGATGACACAAGACAGAAGCATGAAGGGAAAATGACTGTGACCAAGGTTAGCTCTCTTAATTTTTTTTTATTTGCTATGGTAGTGCTGCCAGTGGGAATAAATATATACTGATCATCCACCTGAGAAGTATCGCTTATTTGTCAGTTTTGGATGGCTCGTATCAACATGGTGCCCAGCAGAAATTGCAAACAGACACTAAAGACTGGGGAAGAAGCCGTATCATTCTCTTTGTGGAGCTGGTCATTACAGCTCTCTTCTTGCACTGAAACTAAGCAATAGTTTTGCCACAAGATTTTGCAATTCAAATCTTTATCTACATCTATGCTTTGTTGTGCTATATATATATTCAATGAAAATTCCAGTCAAACCAAGTCAATTACATATTTAAGTTTATAATATAATTATGAATAAGAAACACTTAAAGAACGGAACAGACAGTGAAGTAAGTCCAGCAATTGTTTTTGTAGTTAATTGTTTTTTTGTTTTTGACTTTATAGATGCTTAATAATAATGACAACAAAAATAATATAAAAGGATATTTTAATATCTATTGTTGTTATTGGTTGTTATTAATCCATTCAAATAAAATTATGCTTCCATTATAATATTTATTACAATAATTGTTACTATTATAAAGAATGTAACCTAAGAAAAATGTATGACAGTTGGACGATTGTTTTTATTATATTTATTTCTTTATTTTTTATTTGCTGTCTAATAATTCAAAATGTTCCTTTTGGTAATCAATTATGTGTACAAATAAAATATCACAGACACTTCATAACTTCCTAAAACATATCAGTTCAGACACTTATTACGAACCTTCTCTGTGTGGCTTTGGAATGGAAAATTCACATGCTTTGTAAAAGGCCCGAGACTCACGGCTATACAGCATAGTGCAACAGGGGAAATCAATTTACATGTACAAAAATAATAACCACAGCAATATATATGGCATTCCTTTGCCATAAAGGTCATAATAGAGTGCACAAATCAGAAATAATCATATGGTCCTCCATACAGTGTGCTTTTTTGCTGGCCTGTGTAATGGCCTGTTGTAACTGTATTCTATCGTTACGTGATTTTAAATTGTATAATCCAATTTCCATTTATATTGCCACTTACAGTTAGACACCTAGGAGAGGTCAGCTCTGAGTTCACATGGGTTCTGTATTAAGTCCTCTGCCTCGCTTGAGTAAATATGTTTCCTAGTCCCTCTCTTCGGTGCTAAGCACTACCCATGGGTGTCCATCTCAGCTGCCTGAGATTTACCATGCACATTTTAGCTGTAGCTCTGGTCTGACATAACTTGACTGTGAAATTCAAATGATCCTGAAGACCTACATTAGCTTAATTAGAGTAGGGATGGAGCTAAACTCAGGAGAGTGATTCTTCATAAGAACAGAGGTGGAATGTCTGCTCAGAGCTGGAGATTTCTGCCCTACTTTTTCGTAAGTGCATCCAGGCATTTAGTTGCTACGTTAAACCAATAATCACATATGCGAAGTAAGCTGGTAAAAATTAAACTGTTTTTCACTCGCTGCCTCCCATAATGTGATAAATGTTTGTCCAGGTGTGATATTCATTACACAGTGTCATATTGGTGTTCAGGCCCCAGATAGCACAGGCCTGATTTAGATCAGGGCACAGTGGGATTACAAATCTATTAAAGTAGAATTGCGCCATGACGTCCTTTGCCGTTTAAACATGAGGATCAAATGTTGACATTGACCTTTCATTGTTCCTTGGATTTCATTCTATTTGGTAATATGTTACCTTGAAAACCTATTGAATAGGTAACATGTTACCTTGAAAAGCACAATAGCTCTCACTGCAGATGTCGTGAGCAGACAGTAGCTGTAGTATACTGTGAATGAACAGTTTTGTTTTTTATACTCCTTTCATAATGTATATGCATACAAAATAGCATTATTTTCTCCATAATGTATCGTTGGTTTTCTATGTTGCTTATTTTGGGATACCCCAGAAAAGAATGAGTAAAAGTGGATTATATATATTTTTTTTTTAGAAAAAGGTTATCTGTTTTCAGTAGATCATCATAGATCATCACAGGAACACATTTCTAATTTTTTAATGTGTGTTTGAGGGAATGTGTTGTGTGTGAAGCATTAATTCTATGTACCTCAGCAGTGGGCGCATTATTATGGTGTTAAAGCATACTTAGTTTATAATAAATCATACATTTCATGCTACATTTAGTGGTATTACTGGAATAGAACACACAATATCAATCAGGTGGAGATAAATGTAAGCAATTTGAAAACCTATTGGAAAGAAAGAATCTGAAGGCTTTATGAAACACTCAAATGCCAGAATGTCTTGCAAAATAATATGAAGGATAAGTAGACCAGGTCATGCTTTTACATTTGAAAGCACAATTACTTTTCTTTTATTATTCTGAAAATAAATTTGTTCATGAAAACATTGTTTATCTGCAGGAAAAAAAAAACAGGAAGTAAAACGACAAATGGTTGTCGGTCAGAGTGTTATAAATTTAACAGACGTACTGTAGGTCTTGTACTTTTTCTGAACTGATACTGATAGTTTGTGTTAGCCATCCTCTAGTCCTTTATCAGTGGGCAGCGACTGACCACAGCATCACCATGGCTGTTTATGATAGGTGGATTACTCTCATCTCTGAAGTGCCATTAAGATGTGCTGTGTAAGATGTGCTGTGTGTACCAGTCAAAACCCACAATGGGATGGGATATAATGGCAATGGGATAGAAGAAGACCGCCCACACTTGGTCTACGGTCTGGGATTGTTCCCTTACATAAAAACCACCTGTAGGATAGTTGTACCTAATAAAGTGTAGTGTAGGTAATTAATGTATGTACAAAGTGGATGTTTCTTGTGAGGTTTCAAGAGTATGACTGAATTATTTATGGTTTAACAACATTTTCTATATTGCCAATTTATTATGCACTTTTATAGCATTATATTATGCACTATATTATAGCATCATTCTAGTCCCAATATTTACCTACTGCTCTGGGTTGTCAAGTTTGTGACCTCATGGTTTTTCAGGTATGATAATGGATTTGTCTGTGATGTATCTGCCCACATGTATTTTGGCACCTGATAACATTGCTGAGGTCAACTCTTGCATTAGTCCCATAAAACATACCCTATACGTGTATGGTAGTACCCCAGCTTACAGGGTAATATGTCTTAGTCAGTCAAAGCAGTGGTGTTACAAAACATACCAAAACTCCAAATTAACTTGCCTGTGCATTTTTGCTAGTAATGTTTTTCAACAAGCTGTGCACTGCTCTAATAACTGCTGTGCTGTAGTTGCTCTGGTTCAAAGCACACTACCAGACAATCTGTACCACCTTGCACATTGTCTTATTCACCATATTTGCTACCACATGTTGTGTTTTAACACATGCTTTCAAAAACTCAGCCTAGACCTCTTTAAGAAATGCCATTTCTGCTTCCTTGCTGAGCAGCTAAACCACTCTTTCAGGAGAACACTAACCCATATGAGTTAACCAAAGGATCACAATAATGAGGAGAGAGAGAGAGAGAGAGAGAGAGAGAGAGAGAGAGAGAGAGAGAGAGAGAGAGAGAGAGAGAGAGAGAGAG
>JAOYMR010000017.1:3497064-3516084 GCA_025802075.1 Tenebrosternarchus preto
AGCCCTGTGCTGTGTCCTCATTTGATGAGAGCCCTGTGCTGTGTCCTCTTTTGATGAGAGCCCTGTGCTGTGTCCTCTTTTGATGAGAGCCCTGTGCTGTGTCCTCATTTCTTCACAGCTATCTTGATTGCACAGTGAAAGTGGCTTTTGCACTTTCTTGTTTTAGCTTCTCTTAATGTATCATTAGGCTTCATTGTTTTCTGAAGAAATCAAGACGGAGGTTTTAAATAGATGCTTAAAGACGTTGTTGTGGGAAGGAGACATTCCTATTTTTACCTGAGCATTGTGTAACAAATAAGCTACCTAATAATACATTAACTTATTATGCATGGTAAAATAGTAAACTACAAAAAGACCAGCCAGTCACTTTGCAAATAAATAATAAAATTATCCAAGATCACTGTAGATGAGAGCGATGCTGATGGGGACAGGATACGCCCGTCCACCATTAACAGCCCTTCATCTGAGCCTCTTTATACTTAAGAGCAAAGGAATGAAATGTTTGTGTTTTTTTGTCTCTATTTTTCTCTTTTGCAAGAACTCATGCATTCATGGTCTTTCTTCAGGCTGCTTTTGCACTCATTGTATTTGTTGGTTTTCTTCCAGGGGCGTCATGGTTTGCTAAAGTTGCGTGAAGTTTGGCTGGCTTGAGACACATTTTATAAATGTAAGAAAAACTACAGATATCAATTATTCATTGCATTATTTTGTCGAACCTTGGTATGTATGGACATCATTCTATACAGGCCGCTGTTGCAGTAAAGCATAGGGCTGAATGTGGTGTGTATAGTGTAAATATCCATGTATAGTGTAAATATCCATGTATAGTGTAAATATCCATGTATAGTGTAAATATCCATACCCACTAGTGTACTGCACCTTCTGAAGTTCAACCATAATGGACAAATCCAGACCCACTGAACTGCTGGATGAGCTCCCATATATCACACAGATTTTGAGAACTTATACTGTAAGGGCATTTAAATTACAATGAAAAATTACTTTCAATATCTCTTGATTACTGAGATTATTGCAATAATTATGTAATTATATTAAATATATTAATTAAATACAATCCAATACTGGAACACTGAAAACTAGTCAGTTTTGAGATCATGACATTTCTGACCATGAAAATTTAAAGATTCAAACATTTCTTTGGACAGTGAGGAATCTTCATGTAAGTTTTAAAGATTTGTCATTGATCCATCTGTAAGCTCACACTATATTCCCCCTCAAACATGGATGAATTGATACATTTGTTTGTAGAACAAGTGAAGGGCTATAATCAGTTTAGACTTTTTGCTCTTGTGAATGTGCATTGTTAAAACAAATGCACCAACATATCACAGTAATGGATATTTCAGAGTCTAAAGAAGTAGGTTTTGTTTCTCTTGTGCTATAGCTCCCTTCTGTGGACATGTTGTGTTTTTACAACCCTCCAGAACTTTGTTCTAACCCTAGCAGCAGGCCATTTTGTATAGCTTATTTCAAAATTCAACAAATTTCTGTGACACACTATGTATAGGCAACTCATTGAAACGTTTATTAAATTATAAGATGAAATACTAAATACACAACTGGCAAATATTTTAATTAAAAGCAAAAATGTAAAGAAATACAGTGTAACATACACAGTGTCTGTTTGACTCTAAATATACCATAAACACATTATTTTTCTTCAAAGCTTAAGGAGAGTCTGAACAAATTTAGCTGTTATTAGTCACTGTAACATGATTGTCTTTTTAGGTGCTTCAAAGTACCAACTGGACTTTTCTCAAATATCTAAATAACAAATATAAAAAGTTTGCTCTTAATTACCCTCAGACACAGAATTTTGCTTTTAAAATTGAACTGATATGTCAGCTGTCAGTCATGAAAAGATTTTTTAACACCTTCAATTTCTTCTCTACAGCAACGATTTTCATTCAATTTAAATTATTAAAGTAAACTAGAAACAGCACATTTCCTTGTAACAGATGTGTAAATCTCCCTTTAACTTTCTGAGTGGAATACAGTCTGGAGGAAGTATGTCTGTGATTTGCGGTCAATGTTGTCCTCTTAGAAACCTCTGATGTGGACTTTCACAACATACATTTGGGCACTTCCCATCTGAACATGAAGCAGATGGGTTGGAAATCAGTACCTCCAAGTCTGAGATCATGGCACTCTACTGGAAAGGAATGGAATGCAGTCTTCAGGGGAGAAGAGGTAAAACATGGCCTTTGTGGAAGAGTTTAAGTGACTCAGGAAAGGGAGCATGAGATTCAATCGGGTTAGCAGGAGCAGCATGGTAGATTTAAATCGCTCTATGGTGGTGAGAGTTAACCCAATACATGAACACAGCATTGTACTTGTGGGGAAAAAAAAAACATTTTCTGGTCCACTTTTTCTGATGAGAGTCGCAGTGGTATCAGATTGAGGCCAGTCCATACTTTTCTATCCCGAGGGAGTCCAAGGAAGCTCACCAGCCTGAGGAAGATCTCTGTATACCAGTCCGAGGAAGTTCTCTGTATACCAGTCCGAGGAAGCTCTCTGTATACCAGTCCGAGGAAGTTCTCTGTATACCAGTCTATTTATGTCTTTGCTCTCATCTGCAGTCATAAGATATGGGTAGTGAAATAATAAGATGTAAGCAGCAGGGTATTGGACTCTCACTCAGTGCGGATCCCTGCAATCTGTAAAGGTCTCAGAGTATAGCTGCGATCTTAACATCCTCAGGATTGACAGGAGCTTATTGAGATGGTTTGAGCATATCCTAAACCCCCTGGCTAGATCCAGTTACAGCCAATCCTGGCACGTTCCCCTGGAAGAAAACCGAGAAGCAGACCCAGGACTCGCTGGAAGGATTCAATCTCACAGATAACCTGGGAGTGTCTTGGCGTCCCAGAAGAGGAACAGAAGTCTGTCACAGGAACAGAAACGTCTGGACTAATCTCAACCTGATATTCATCTGACTTTCACCAGGAAAAGTGAAAAGAAAGTTCTTTTCCCTAGTACAATGCTGTGTTCATGTCTAAAGTACTGATTTTATGGCCAGTATCAACAACACAATTAGGCATAAGGGAAAGACCAACTATAAAATATTAGCATGTGGTTTGAATGCTACTCAAGGATGCTTGCCTCTCTCTCTCTCTCTCTCTCTGAAATTAGAGTAAAAATTTGAATCCATTGTTTTTGTTACCCCATAATACTGTATGCATATTCTCAAAAACGTAGCATTTTCTAACATTTACTAAGCAGCACTGCATGCCTTTTTGTATAAACATTTGGACATATTTTATAAAGTATACTTGGGTTGTATGTTTTCCACTGTTCTGCTGATTAACTCATAAAACAGTTTTCAATCGATTAAATCAAAGATCTGAAAACAAAATAAATATTGTATTTTGTCCAACTTGATCTGCCGTAGCTTCAAAAGGACCTTTCCAGTTGCCATCGGTGACGCGTCCCTTGTCAACCAAGCCCCTCCCTAGTCCCGCCTCTCCACCGTTATTTGTTCGTTCTTCTCAGGCCTCCAGAGATTCGCAAGGTGTTTGGTCGGATTAGCTGTCAATCACCTACGAAAATCTATTTACTGTAGGTTGAGACGGCGGATCAAGTGTATGTCTTTAGATTAGCGAATCGCTGTATGTTTAAAAGTGTGCTAATCCAAATAGGTAGTCTGCATTTTTCCTTCTAGGACTAATTCGTCATAGTCTGAATATTTTAGTACTTTTTACTTTTACATCCACTCACGCACACGATTTTCGAAACGATGTCTTCGGACGAAGACAGGGCAAAGGAGATTCTGAAGGGGTTTAAACTGTATCCTTCAATAACTTGAGGCACAGGCTAGCAGTGCTAAGTACATTGTGTCTTAATCGATATTTTATCCAATTCAAAGATGTTACGATCACGGCCAGTTATCGGTCCGTTACGACGCCTGAATTGCATTTAGCGTTATTTAATTAGGCCAGCAACTCCAGGTCGCTAACTAACTAGCTGACAATTTATAGCTAGCTCGCTAAATGGTAGCGCTAATGCTACTGTTAACTAGGAGTGGACGTGCAAGTCTATGTCGCGGGATTAACGAGCGATATAACGTTATAACGTCCGTCCGTTGTAAGGTATCGTTCGTGGTAGTGCTGTCATTAATTTAAGGGTGTTTGCACGTTAGTAACATTAGTTAGCTAGCTAACTAGTGAACTTGCTTGTTTGCTAGGTACTTTAGCCAGCTAACAAACTTGTGATATAACGTGGTCTAACCTAGTAGGAATGCATTGTTTGCTAACATAACGGCTTTAAAGTAGACTCTGCCAATCCCGCTAGACAGCCAGATAAAATGGTGGTAATCTGTGTGGTATACACTGTTTTACTTTGCTGTGGTTAGCTAGATCCCTGAAGTAGGCATGTCTCACTTGACTAGCAGGAGGCTGTGGGGTAAAATATCTGTACTCTACAACACTAAAGCATATCTGGTTATCGAAAGGTCGGTTTCTTTTTGCAGCGGTCCAGCATCAACTAATCCACGGAAGATAACTGCTAATCCGCGGGCAGTTTAGATAGCTAAACTATTTTGTTTGTTTTGGTAGTAATCGCTTGTATTGTTCTACGTTGACTTGTAGACATGCTTGTCATATGCGTGTTTCTGTATGTAGGTTATGTTGCAAAAGATTTATGATGATCACTTCTGGATTGTTTAGCAGGTCGTATTAAAACTTTCTTGGACAGTTTGCAGATTCTTGTGAGGACCTTATTCATGTAGTTGAGTCCGTTAATCACCTCGGACCAAGTTTGTGGCTGCTTGCTGTTTTACACATCATTGACTAGTGTACATGCAGTTAGCTCAGTAACAATCTCTTAATTACACCTGTCGCATCGACATATTGACTATTGTGAAAGGTTTATGTATTGATAGAACTTTTGATTGATTCTAACGGTTCTGGTGTAGCTTTATCTGTCTCTTTAGAGTAATTTCCTCATGCAAGTATGACTTATGTATATGACCTCCTTTCAAAGATAAGACTGGTAATTCTTTGGTCCTTGAGTTTGTCACAGTTCATGGTTGTTCATATGTCCTTCACATCTCTGTGCTGTGTTGTTGTCTATTTTGAATCATTTGAACATTTACTTATTGTTTACATTTTTTAAACTAAATGTATGTAGTTTACCACTAAATAAAAGCAGTAGAGCTTCAATGTTAGGTCTCAGACAGTTCAGGTAGAATGACTGCCTGTTTCAGTTAAGAAAATGCATGAGTATGTGATTTATAATTGGCCTTTTTTATAATGGACACTTTTTTTAATATCGTAAAATGTCTTGAATAAATTTGTCCTTTGCTCGTCAGTTTGTCATCAGTCTTGTTTTGTACGTTTGCTTACCATGCAAAAAAGGTGCCCTTTATATAGTTTTTGATTGGCTGAAAATTGCAGAGCTCTCTAAATACCAAACCTCTTAACTTTTCAAAGCAAGTCTTTTTACAGCCAACAGGCTAAACATGTCTGTTATTGCAGCGATGATGTACCTAAAACATTTGGTTCAGAATTACAAAGTGATGTCTCTTTGGCATGTCATTACCCTACTGTGTTGTGCATCTGTGATTCTCCATGAGTCCCAGTGGTGGATGTGGTGTATAAAGTAACATCCCCTTAGAGCAGCACCAAAACATTCAAATGAGAGTTAATCATTTCCTCAATATTCAGTCGATTTCATAATGTAGAATGGGTAAGAGTTGACATTATCTGATATCTCTGAAGTGCTCCTTAGTATTTCTTGTGCAAATATGAGTGCTAAGCACTTCAGATACACCAGTTAAAAATGTATCCATTGTGACAGCACAAGATGTTTGCTTACATGCGTTTTGAAATTTGGAAGAGCTGAACAATGCACACTTTCTTCTGTCTGTAGAACCAGTAGCAGTTCTAAGCCAACGCTCAAATCCTTGAGTGTTGTCTCCTGTTTGTTGCCCTGATGCCTTGTTTTATTTTTTTTAGGTGACTTATGGTCGACTAAATAGCAGCTGTTTGTAACAGTTGGTAGCGCTTAAAAAATGTATGTCTCTTCCATTGGTGCAGTGAAGCCTTGAGACTAATTAGGGTGACTGTGTTATTGTTTGCGAGTAAAAGGGTCTCTCCCCTGTGACTCGCTGTGCATCCACCAGTGTGCTCAGTAGGTGTGATCTCGTCAACACCTGTCACCACATATTCAGTAGTCTGTACTGCTATGGCTGATATCAACAACACTATCTAGTTAACCAGGAGTTCATGGCATTTTTAAAATTGTCTTCATTCTAAATGAAATCTTGTTTAGACCTTAATGATTTGGCTTGTAAAATATATTAATCACAATTCTTCCATCTCTGTTGAATTTGTATACACGTGCCTTTAATGTTGCAGTACAATATTGAATAAAATGCCTGTTTTAAAAGACATTCTTTAACCACTTATTTCAAAAGGCAGAATCAGTTTTGCAAAAACTTCAGTTAAGTGCCATAGATAAAAGAATTTTGTTCAGATAAGCATCATGGCTTATTGAGGAATGTTTTGAGTGTTTTTTTGGACCGTTATGCATGTTTGTTTCCGACTACTGTTACTTGATTAATATGCATATGAATGGCCATGGCAAGAGATGTTGGGGTTAAGGTTAACCCTAACCTTAACCCTAACCCATGTAGTGTAAAGACTGTCTAGTCCCTAGATATGGTCCTTTAGTGGTTGGTTACCAGGGTGGAGATTTGTGTTGTGGACTGCTGATGACGCACTTGGCCCACTGTGCCTGTACGTCTTGTGGAGAGGGCTGAGAGAGACAGGTGGTCTGAAGATGAAGTGGTCAGATGCTACTGACAGGGAGCACAGTGAATTGCCACACGCCTTTGTTCTTATGTTTTTAACTTCAATAAGGTCTTAATTAGGGTAGTATCAAGCTGTTGTTTACTTTTTGCCTGGACTCACTAGGTCTTATAATTGTAGGAATAACTACATTTGAGTTAGAAATTAATCATTAAAATTACTTGGATAGGATTGGCTTGTTAATAAAAGCTCTGAAATAGCCCTTCTGACTTTGTGTCTTTTGTTTGAATATGGAGGATTTTCTCTTCTTTTGACTTCAGCTGCCTTAACATGTATTCAGAAACTGGATGAACCTAAGGGATGCTGAGACGGGGAAGGTTCTCTGGCAGGGTACTGAAGATCTGTCTGTTCCTGGTGTAGAGCACGAAGGTAGGAATGTTTGGGTTCAGAAATGTGTTGCCTTGTGTCAAAGCTGCTGACATTCTGTTCTGGGGCTTGTAGTTAATCTGAGGTTTCACTTAAGTGATGTGTTTAATTTGTGCCTTGTGGATCCCCTGTATTAAAATATATGCTTTCGTTTTTTCTCTGGATTTGATTTCAGGATGGGAGGGGGAAGAGCCCTAGTGGACCTTGATGGTTCAGTCCATTTTAATTTTGTGTATTAGAAGTCATAGATCCTTGTTGTACACTGATTAAATGCGTGTACAACTACAACACTTAGTATGCACTGCTTGTCTTTGTCGCATCACGAATGGATATTGAATGGATATTGTGGTTCTTAGACCGTACTTGGTCCAGCAGTGAAAGTGATGCACGTAAAGGCTCCAGCAAGACTAACTTGCACCAGTGCAACAACCACAAATATGCCACTACTCTAACAGTGCTGTTATTAAATTATCCACCCAAATAATGCCTGATTTAGCAGTGGTCCTGTGCTCCAGAAAAAATGGATCATGTAGGAGATCAAGTGGGTGATGAGTTTAGATGCAAGGTAGATGCTGCACTAATAATGTGGCTGATGAGGGTTGTGTCTCTTCAATATGAGCATGAAATGTTCTCTGTTTTTGGCACTTTTAGCTCGTGTTCCCAAGAAGATCCTAAAATGTAAAGCAGTTTCCCGAGAGCTGAACTTTTCCTCATCAGAAAAACTGGAAAAGTTCCGTCTGGAGCAAAAAGTTCTCTTCAAAGGCCAGTGTCTCGAAGGTTGGACCTGATCTTTCACTGCCCTTGTTAATGAGTGTCTGCTCTGAGCTGGGTTAGATGTTTGAGAATAAAGTTAGATAAATGTGTATTTGTATGATTTGTAGTATTTATATCTTTTTTTCTATTTATGTCCTGATTGTATTTGAAGTATATAGTCTTACATTTTACTTTCCTTTGCCATGTTAGAGTGGTTCTTTGAATTTGGCTTTGTGATACCCAACTCTACAAACACATGGCAGTCTTTGATAGAGGCAGCCCCAGAGTCACAGATGATGCCTGCTAATGTCTTAACGTAAGATATATTTTATACACATCTGCTAATGTCTTAACGCAAGATATATTTTATACACATCTGCTAATGTCTTAACGCAAGATATATTTTATACACGCTTGTACTGATAATAATATTTAACAAAGTACATTTCCAACTTGGTGTTTATAACATTTTATTACATGTGTTTGATTCCTCAACACCATTTCAGGTTTAACAGTTTCTCTTGATCTCTTTCCCTCCATCTCCTCTTTGTAGTGGAAATGTCATTATAGAGACAAAGTTCTACGATGATGATCTTCATGTCAGCACCTCTCGAGTACGGCTCTTCTACGTCTGAAGTGGGAAGCGTTTTCCTTTAAAAGAAAAACAAAAAGGTTACTGAGAAGGATGCACACATTCCTGTGAGTTTTTATGACCAGAGGATACTCTGTACAATACTGTTATGGTGTCATGACAATGGTACTAGAGGGAACAATTTGAGAAAACAAAATTTCATGTGAAATGTTGACACCAATATAACAGCATATAAAGACTTGTATATAAGAGCAGAAATGCTCATTGCTACACAGCCGTGTAAATTTTCATTTGTATTTTTTCCTCTTTTATCCAGTTTTATTCTGCATTGTATACTGCTTCCTTGTCTTCTGTTTTTTAAATTTTTCTTCCAGTCTTTGCGGTTGGCTGAAATCATTGTGGGAGTTTGTTTAATTTTTTAGGAAAAACTGTAAGATAGACAGTGTTTAAATACATGATGTATTTATGGATTAAAATAATGATATCCTGGAGTGATGCTTTGTTTGCTCTGTGTCTAGTGTTTATCACTTAATCATACTGTAAAAGAAGCACTACAAAACAAAGGCAGAACGATTCAAAAGCGCCCACAAAAATGATCAAATAAAATTATTCAATTAGGAAGCTGGTACATGTATTCATACTAACCAACTGATTAAATGCGAGTTATGCTATTTGTTTAAAAGTGAGCAAAAGCACAAAAACTATCTCTTGACAATTGATTAAATTTTAAAAAGTTGAGTCAAATAGCTGTAGAATAATGGAAATATGGTAAAAGGACTACAAATCACCAGAATACCTGGTGCTATAACGGAAGTTGACCGTGGCGACCTTGGATGTCTGTCGGCAAGCATGGCGAATAAAGAGCCAAACGTAAGTACACTTAGTATTTTTCCTTTTATGAACACAGTCTGTTTGTTTCTATCAAAAATCCGTTCAAGAGGATGTAATATTCATATAACGATGTTAAATTTGTGCTTTACTCGTCAAGCAGTAAAACATGTCTCCTTTGCGACTTAATGCCTGGCGACTTGGCTAGCTAATGTCTAGCAGATACATAGCTAGTTACATAGGTTAGTTGTTATTTCAGAGTAAAACCATATGCTGGGTTTAAAAAGGTCTTTTATATACTTTAAAGCTAATAATATAATGTATAGTTACAGATGCACGGGACTTGTCTTTCTAACTGGTGAGGTCAGGCCTGCTTTGTAAATATACAGGGCAGCTATCGCTAGCCAATAGTGCTAGCTAGGTGCCTAAGTAACTAACTGAAATTCCTGTCCTGTGTAAGAGCTAAACTAAAAAGTATTCATGGGGGGCCTTATTTGGAGTGCCATTTTTTTCAAGACTAATCTTATTCTCTGTTAGAACAACCATAGCTAACTGTTAGCTCTTGTTCAGTGTCTATCTTAACTAGCTAGTGTTCATTAAGTAAGCTGCAGGTTTTCTCATGCTGTCTACCAATCAGTTTCTGTAGCATACTTCCAATGAATTGTAAATAGTATGCAATTTTCATTGCTCCCGAGTAGCTAACTTATAGCGTTGTACTGATTTATCTAACGCCAGACAGCTTAATACATTATGGCATAGTACAGTTTGTCCATGGGTATTATAAGTTCTTCTGGAATACGGAAGATGGCGCTATTGCCTCACTTAAGTTTTGGAGACCTTGTCAAGTCCAGGAGTTCTCTATCTCAGGGTTTGGCTTTAGAGGATCTATGTGATGAATGCAATGATTGTATTTTTTCCCTTTAGCAGGGATTTCTTCAGCACTTGAGGGACATTGCTAACCGCTTGTCCTCGGGCTCCAGGGGAGCAAGAATTGGATTTAAGTTACTGATTGGTGCTGGTGCACTTGCCTATGGAGTCAAAGAGGCCACGTACACTGGTATTTCCGTCTTTGTGTCTGGCATTTCTGTATCTGCATGTCTGTCTTTGAGAACCCTTCTCATTTCACTGTTTTGAAGGTTCAAATATAGGGCAGAGAAATGCAAACCTTTATCTTGGAACGGATGTCTCTGTGATGATTTTGTGGTTTGCAAAGATGCAAGGTTTAACTGCTTTTTGTCTCTTTTTTTGCATTTTTATTGAAAGGTTTGTAGGACTCTACATAATTTATCAATTCATCAAATTACATCTAAGAATGATTTTTATTTATGTTCTTTGTGTTTCTGTTCAAAGTCAGGTCAGCTCAGCGCCTTCTGATAACATCTAGACAGATTAATAAGATAAATGTCTGTTCGAACTTCTAGATTTTGTAGACGTGGGACATGCATATTATTATTTTTTAAACTGATTATTGTGGTTAACACTAACCATGCTCTTTCTGCAGTGGAGGGAGGTCAGCGAGCAATTATCTTTAATAGAATTGGTGGAATACAGATGGACACTGTGTTATCGGAGGGGCTTCACTTTAGGTAAAGCTTTTAAAATGTGTTAATACACGTCAAGCTTCACTTTAATAATCTTTTATTAATCTTACTGCTTCCATATCAGTGATCAAATCCTTATTGTTCTTATGTTTTAAGGATACCATGGTTTCAGTATCCCATTATATACGATATCAGAGCAAAACCACGAAAGATTTCCTCTCTGACTGGAAGTAAAGGTAAATGTAATTGTGAACACATCAAACTGTTTGGCATATTTATTAATTATACTTCGATATATTACCAGCAATGCATCAGTGGTGTGTGTGAACTTAAATGGCCTGAAATATCCCATTTATGGCCCACCAAACAATAGGAATACTCTAATGGAGGTTACTATACTTGAGAGAATTGATCAAACTTGTCAAGTCTCCATGGTACACCAAATGCTTATTTTGCTCTAAGCATTTTTCTTATTATCTGATAACTGAAAATGTTCCCACACAGCTGACTTACCCTCTCTAGAGTGTTGTGCTCTGAGGTGATGAATTAACCTGAATATTTTTTGACTGCTCAATTATAATCAGCATTCCAAATATTCCCAATTCAGAACTGTCCTGTAGGATCGCAGGAGTAACTCTGTATAGTACTTTAATGCTGACTTGTCATTTGTGGTCCAGACCTTCAGATGGTGAACATTGCATTGCGGGTTTTATCACGCCCTATGGCCTCCAACCTTCCGACCATGTACCAACAGCTGGGGACGGACTACGATGAACGCGTGCTGCCCTCCATCGTTAACGAGGTCCTGAAGAGTGTGGTGGCCAAATTCAACGCTTCGCAGCTCATCACACAGAGAGCACAGGTCTGCACCCAACAGCCTGTCTTCACCCAGTGGTTTCAGATGGACAAACTTGCAGTTGACTGAGATAATTGTGTACAGTGTGTTGAGAACTGTGTGTAAACTCACTACATTTTGTAGTGAGTTTATCTGCAGTGCTATTATTTGCAGTTTTGAGATTTTTCTAATAAAGTACTGGTGTTAATCCTGTCCATAGAGGTTTCTTACTGTGTGTATGGGTGGGATTCTGTTGTCAGGTTTCTTTATTGATTCGCCGGGATTTGTTTGAGCGAGCTAAGGACTTTAACATTATTCTCGATGATGTGGCCATCACAGAGTTGAGCTTCAGTAAAGAGTACACAGCAGCTGTGGAGGCCAAGCAAGTTGGTATGTAACAGACTGATCTGCATCTGCATTTACTAGCCCTCATAGATAGTAAAAGAACTACAACATCTACTAGCCCTCATAAGTAGTTAAAAGATCTACAAAAACTTGATCGTTATTGCTTATTGTTGGTCATGTTCTCCAGCCCAGCAGGAGGCGCAGAGAGCTCAGTTCTTCGTGGAGAAAGCCAAACAAGAACAAAAGCAGAAGATCATCCAAGCAGAAGGAGAAGCCCAAGCTGCCAAAATGGTATGGATGGGTGTATTTTCTACCTAGACACAAGTATGAATCTCCCATATACCAATGGGTTGAAAAAGGAAACAGTTGTGTTGTAATGTTTGTTTCTCTGCTATTGGGTTTATTGTTATTTGGGTTTGCCTCATAATTTATGATATGCCAAGATCCTAATCTCTGTTTTACAGTTGGGTGAAGCAGTCACAAAGAATCCTGGTTACCTGAAACTTCGCAAAATCCGAGCAGCTCAGAACATTGCCAAAACGGTACTGCTCGAATTGATCGTTTCAGCTGGCATCCATTCATTGGCATTTCCTGAAGTTTAATGTTTAATTAGTTTAAAGTTTTAGGTTTTTTTTTTTTTTTTTTTGCAAATTCTTTCCTTAGAAAAGCTTTGGGATTGTCTGCTCTGTAAATATTGTGTTTGTCCTGTTTGACCGAGGCTTAGCTGGTATTAGGTGATGTTTTACTGGATGTGTCCTTTTCTGTTGCAGGTCGCCACCTCTCAGAACAGAGTGTATCTGAATGCAGACAGCCTGGTCATGAACCTTCAAGATGACTCTTTTAACAAGTATGTTTTCAGTTCTTGTTCTGGTTTTCTTCACCAAGTGAAAGCACAAACTCTGAGTAACCACATGCATTGAGTAGTAATGACATTTTGTCTTTTCATATGCTTTGCTTGCAATACGTAATGCAGTTTTTTACAAATGCCAAACAAAGGAAATAAAGACCTTTTGATAGATATGCATGCTTTTATTTTGGTAAGTTTTGTGGACATTTTGAATGGCTTTTAATGTTTTGATGTTTAAATTTATTTGATCTTTTTTTGCACTGCAGATTGTCACTGGGGAAAAAGTAGTTCCCTCTGAGAGGACTTTCACTCTGGTTTGTACAGGGAGCTGTCCACACGAACCAGGAATAGTTTTTGAGGTGCCAAGGAAGTCTCTGAATGGTGACTTCTTGAAGTAACTAATTCTTCACATATGTTTGTCAGTCTATGTGATTTCCTTTATCATGACTACCGTTCAAGCTCTTATGTAATCTGTTGCTGTACATGAACATTAGTTGTATATTTAACTTTCTTGAGACCTGTCACACACACCAACTTTTTCTCCTGCTACCTTGTTAATTGTTTGTCAGTGAGAAATATGGCTTGTTTTAGTGATGACTCATAAAATGAAGGCTGACTGAATTTTTTTTTTTTTTTTTTTTTTTTTTAAGACCATCCATTCTCTGATGATCTTTGTTTTACGTTTGACCGATCCAAAGGCTTACGACACAATTGTGAAAGGACAGCAAAATAAAGCATTTTCTATTTCAACCACTTCTCAAAGGTGTCCTTTTGTAACCAAGTCTTTGCCAAATTATTTAAATGCTTTAAAGACGAGAAGTCTGTGTGGGCAATGTAAAAATACAGACAAACTTGTCAATACACAAAGGATAATCAATAAAATCAAATATTGTTAACCTCCTGGAATGTTCATATTGAAAGGAAAGCTGCTCTGTTAAAGTGAAGCTTTGCTTGCCACTGTGGTAGTGATCACAGACTGTCACAGAGATTCTGTTTGGCTGCCAGTCTGAACACATAGTGGCACTGGAGGAGGTGTGTCAGTCTGTGCTGTTCCTGATTGGCTGAACTGGCATGACATAGGCTGCACTAAAAAGGAAACACTAGCAAAAGAAAGGTGGCTTATAAATTACTAAATGAATGTTTTCTCTAGTTTCCCCTTCTCTTAATGTTCATTTATACCATAGAACATACGGGTAGTTATGTGTGTCGGGCTTTTCAAGGCTCTGTGGGCCCAAATCACCTTTTCTGTCTATTTCTATTTATCTACCTAAAGTTGTTGCAAAACTCATCTGTATGGATCTGTATGTATTCATCTGTATGTATCTCTCCCTTAAATGTGCTGCATCTGTTTATACTACCATATACCTGCTACATCTGTATCTCTCACATTAAACCTGCTACATCTGTAGGTATTTCACTATAGACATGCTGAATTTAAACCTGCTACAGCTGTGTGTCTGACTCTGTAAACCTGCTACAGCTGTGTGTCTCACTCCGTAAACCTGCTACAGCTGTGTGTGTCTCACTCCTTAAACCTGCTACAGCTGTGTTTATCTTTTATTCTGTTTTCTTGGTCTCTTACCTGTGCTCCCTTTTACTCAGGTTTAAGCCATTTGAGTCACTGAGCTGATGTGACTTAAATGGCTCATTTGAGTTATGTTTGGCCTCTTTTTTTGTAGTTTTAGGATGTTTTTAATGCTTTCTTGCACAATACACACATTTTTTTAGTATATTTATAAATATACCATATTCCACTACCAATTTAATCCTCTGTTTGCTTCACTGTTGTTTTTTGTGGACAAAAGTACTGGATTTGTGGTTGTGTCTCCACTTCTTTCTGTACACTTAGGCATGAGTCAACATTTTATTTGTTGGCTGAGTGCATTTTAACATGAGTCCCACAACACAAGTAAACATGCCTGAGCAAAGCAGATAAAGGCAGTAAAGTTGCTGTCTGTCTGCACTTTTTAATGGGTCATCAAAGGTTCCATTAAAGCTTTTACACTGATCTGGGTTGGCAATTATTACGCACATTATGAATGTAAGAAGATGGAGATGCTCAGGGATTGTTGGATTATTTAGACATTGCCAGATGCTTTCAGTGAGTTTATTTATAGATGCTCTGCGTTCATTCAGGTTTTGTTTTATGTTTTATCATAACGTAACCTCTAACGTTAAACAAAGGTCAGATCAAAGCCTAAATTATATGAAGATGCTGCTGAGCGTGGCTTGTGCGAGCTGAGCTGGCACCTTCGTGCCACTAGGTGGCACCAAACACTAGTCTGTTCGGTGTCCGTGTCCTTTGAAATACAACTATAGGCGAGGTTTCAGATTTATGGACCGAAGCAAATCCAAGCGCTGTTCCTAAATTGGGTCCAAAGCTGTACCACCGCACGCTTCTGTTCAGCGTGAAAAGAGAGCGTGTGTTTGTGGCAACGTATTCATGTATTCATAATGGACTCCTTACAATGAGTGTGCAGTGAAAAGCTCAATTGCGGCTGGGGGCTACAGAGCACGTGTTCAGGAGCACAGGCAGCTCTGTAGGGTGATTAGTGCTGGCGCCCCAGAAGCCCCACTAACCATCACACATGCACCTTCCTGCCGCAACGAACCCTACCGTTACGAAAAACCGGAGTTTCAGTTCTTGTTTATCGTAGATGTCGTTAGGTGTTTACCACAGTGTTATTTGTAGCACATTTTGAAACGCTGTTAGAACAGTGAACTATATTAATTAAGAAAAGATGAATTACGGTCGTGATGTTTTCTTTTGTTTCTCCGCAGCGAATGTGTTATGTTGTTGTCCTTCAACTGAATGTAGCACATGAGGGTAATGAGGCGGTTGTGGGCTGGGTTAAGGTGCTAGCCTTGGAGGTGTCTTTATAACGTTATCCTCTGGTCCACTCCCTCCCTGTGTCTCACACTCTCACTGCAAAAAATAAGGGTTATTGCTCAGCTGGTGTGTTCCCATGGCAACTCTGACCTCATGCTGCGACAGGCAATCTGGGTTGGTTGTCATGGCAATATGCCGTGACATCAGACCTGAGCTCTAGTTGCCATGGCAATGCGCCTACCGGCTCAGCAGCTATTTCTGTGTAGCGCATTTAGCCAACAGGGTGAAAAGCTACAATGTCAACATAATGAGAAGTGTGTTTTTTTTGTTGTGTGTTTGTTTTCCTACATTGTATTTTATAGTTGGCCTGTGTTATTACAGTTTGGAGCTCAGCAACAGCTGCTATCATCTTTTTACATGTTTAATGTTGTAATCTTGACCATTCAGTTTCTTGTTATTGATGATGCTTTGACCTTATCAGCACAGTTAAATCTTCCCATAATGGAAAGCCAGTCCCATCAGGAAGCATTTCATTCATGTTACCCTTTCCTTTTCTTTTTTGCTCTTTACTATGTATTTTCTATTTACAATTTCTTCCCCACTTTGAAATACAGATAGCTTTGACATCAGCTGTGCTTATCACTGTCTGTGTGCTTGTGTGTGTGTGTGTGTGTGTGTGTGTGTGTGTGTGCAAGAGAAAAACAAGTCAATTTCAGCAGCAGAGTGTTCTAAAGTGTCCCTTTATACTCTTCTCATGTCCTCAGAGTTTTCCAATGAGATTGAACAAAATACAATACATCTCTTTATAAATACAATACATCTTGCTGGCACAATATGAACCATAGTGAGGTTTCAATATAGTCCTATTTTACCTTCTGATAAAGCATCCCATACATACAAGTTACTGTCATTTATACATTTGTTTTTCCTGATATTCTCTGTAGTTAAGACAGTTCAGCCTGAAGACCATAAAACTAGAGACAAGGTTTAATGTTGTGTGAGTTTGTGCATGCATGCATGTTTGAGTGAAAGAGAGAGAGAAAGAGAGAGATACTTGGTTTCACATCTCTCAGAGACAAGATCACGTGTGTAGTATGTGCCAGCATGGTTTCTCTGGCTCATTAAAGGTGTGTGTGTGTGTGTGTGTGTCAGCAAGCTGGCTGATGGGGCCTGCATGGCGGAGGAGCGTAGTGCAAAGCTCCTCCCCTTTCCTCCCTAAGCACGGTGATAAAGGAGGCCCCTGCCTATGCTCCTTTCTGCTGGTTCTTCCTCCCTCATTCTCTCCATTTTCTCTTTCTCTTTCTCTCCCTTTATCATCAACGTCTCATTTTTTCTCTTTTTCCCTTGTTCTTGGTTTTCCTTGTATGTTTGTCCTCACTGTCAGAAATACAGGAGCTTCCATCCACCAGAGTCCCATCCTGGCATCTTTAACATATCGGTGCAGCGATTTTCCATCATTCGTTGCCACTTTGCCACAGCAGTCATGTGACAGGGTTTGCACATTGTGTGCGAGTGTGTGTGTGTGTAGAAATGTGTCAGCATGCAGCTATGAGTGGTCTTCATCATTTCTTTAAGGTGAATGAATTAACCTGGTGGACCCCAGCACTCCTCTCTCTGGACATTAAATGGGATTAGAGGATTGTGTCCTAGTTCTGAGTGCATTGCTTGTAGGCACTCACAGAAAACCTCACACATCGTCTGTTTTCAGCAGAATTTGTGTCCATCTATGTAATAGGGCAAATACAGGCTGTTGTAGTAGATCCCTGCAGTAATTTCTGAACAGAAAAGACACAGATTGTGTCTTGTTTATCTCTATATGAATATACTCCATGATGAATGAATGCTCAACATTTGAAATGCTAGAATATTCTCACATCTTAACACCATAACCTTTTGATTGCCCCAAGATGTTGAAAGGAGAAACTGATTTCCCTTCTCTCCTGCATACTGATTCATTCTCCTCACTCAAAGCACTATTACACGTTTGCTGCCTTTTACCGTACACATGAGATAATGTATATTAGAAAGTGTGTTGTTTCACAAAAATTTCCATGCAATAAAAATGTAAACAAATCAAGTAAACAGAATTCAACAAAAAATGTGTAAAACTGACTCACAGATTTGGTATAATTTAATCAAGTCCTCATACATCCTGAAAACCTTGAGCCTGCCCTGAGAATCTCACCTTCACACATGAGCTGTTTGATTGTATGTGTGTGTAGGAGAGCTTCCCTTTTCATCATCTGCCTTCCTGTGTCTAGGGTGAGGTAGTGAGCCCTGGGTAACGTTGACTCATACCTTCTTGACTGGAGATCTTTGAGCCCAGGTGTTCAGTCTGAACTGGCTGTTGATGTTCAATGCGAACATACAGGCGATGGTGGCACTTGGGTCCTGGGCTCTCAGACTACTTGCGTGTGCTGTGGACTCAGTCATGGACAACTACATCATTATGCATCAGCTTGCACCGTACACTGTGCACAGTGAAGCATATACATTGTGCTCACATCCCGGTCTCGACCTCTGACTGTTAAATGATAGCCCAGCGGACGAGGCTGTGGGCGGAGTCTCAGGCTCAGGCTGGGTTCAGCGCTGCACTGTCTCCCCGGAGACCAGCATGGCCAAGTGGCCATTAATCATGCTGTCTGTAGGCAGTGCCCCACTCTCTCACCACTGACCCTCCTATATCCACTGCTATCAGCTCACTCGCACTTCGTTTTATACACACGCACACACTCTTCCTTTCTCTCTATCTGTGTTTTCTCTCTGTCTTTTTCCCTTCCTGTTTAAGACCTTCTATCATTACTGATACCTTGAACTTTCCATATAACATCATGTCAGTTTTCAGGTTATCAATACCCTTCTGTCACATGTATGTCTATTAAGATTACCATAATCTGCATGTTTTATAAAACCTTGCAGTAAGCTTAATCAGTTAATTCAGCATTGGAAAACTGTATGTTTCTGTAACATGCATATCTAGGACAGGTCTCCATTTATCACGTTTATCTCTATATCTTAAAATAATGAATAAAAAAATAAACTTTTGCAAAAATACACTTCTGCCTCTCTAAGCTGTACAAACAACACAGTTGCTTATAGATAAAAATCTATTCATAGAGAGTTGTTTTTGATGTTCGTTACTATTTAGGTCTAAAGTGTTTGCCGGGGTGGGGGGGGGTTTTTTTTAATTTAATTTATGTGTGTTTATTAAAAAGAAAAATAATATTATTTTTTGTGTTTTGTTTGGTAAAAC
>JAOYMR010000017.1:3516094-3530803 GCA_025802075.1 Tenebrosternarchus preto
GGGGCCCCGCGCCCGGCCGGCCGGCCCGGCGCCCCCCCCCCCCCCCCCCCCCCCCCTCCTCGTCAGTTCTGTGGGTGTTTGTAAGTGAAAAACATTTTTCTTTTTGGATTTTGAGAGGTGAACGAGCGAATCAGTTGTAGGACTGATCCATGCGTCTGGACATTCTCTCTCATATTTACTAACCAGAACCGTTCCTCAAAAGCTTCTCTCTATCATATGCCGTAAGGATGATTATTAGATCATTTCCATCTTTCCCATGTGTGTGTCTTTTAGAGTCTTTGTTTTGCTGGCACCATGTGTCTGTAATGGTTAGTCATGTGGAGTTCATGTTGTGATGAGATTGCAGAAGTGGACTTCAGGGTTCAGCTGTTCCTGTGTCTCTTGCCCAGCTGGGAACAGGCCTTCACAAGAAACAGGCACAAAACCTGGTGAATATTTAACTATCGACTGCTACAATGTTCTGCTACAAAAGCACTGTCATCACTTTTTTTGTCTTGGCTGATTGTGTGACTGGTCCCCAGAATGCTTAGTAAAAGCATTCCTTGCATTAGGAATCTAACTCGATAACCTCAGCTGTGGGTTGCCCCATTCTTAGGTCAAATATGCTTCTGATTGTTGAAATGAAGAACAAGATGTAAATTCAAGGAGTTGAAATGGTACTAATCTGCAGTCTTGCAGCACTGCTCAGATTATGTTTTACACTAAACATTTAGAATTTTCTTATTGCACCTTTTTTAAAGGCTAAGCTTGGTTTATAACACATTCAGGACACACCCCCCCAAAAAAGTTGTTCATACACAATTCGTGTCCCCTTTGACAGAGAGCATCATTCTGATATTTTGTACCAGGGTGTTTGCTGTTTGGTCTGGTGGTCAGCACACATGTTTAGTGTCTGGACGAGTTCAGGATGTGGCTGCTCCTCTTAGATTTTGCTACACCCCTTTTTTTTTAGGGTATTGGTATATCCCACTCACACTGCAGAAGGCTAGAAATAGGAAAAGGTGCACAGTGCAACCTTTGTGCCATCAAACATGAATATGTATATATTGTGAGCGCATGCCTCCACTGACTCCGCCCCCCTTCTGTCAGTCAAACTCCACATTTCCCTCCACAATTCTGTTTCAAGTCTCTCTTTGTCTGATTATTATCATATATAAGGATATTATCATATCCTTATTTATCTGAGTTTGTGTTTCTGCTGCCAGGGGTTTTGCAAGCACAGAGAAACATACTACCATGCCGTCGGTTTTGAGATGACAGCACCTTTGCATATGCTGAGTGCTTTCACTGGCATCTGAAAGTGGTTTTTTCAGTGAACAAGAGAAAGTGAACTGTGGAGTTTTATTTGAAACGGAAACCAGTTTGCCCTCATGTCTTGGTACTGAGTCACTGTACAAATACTGAGCTTAAGCAGAAAATTCATCATTAACTTCAGGTGTGTAGAGAGTATTTATTAAAGAGGGTGTTCCCTCAGCATTAGGTTAAACTCTGTCCAAAGGTATGGAAAAACTCAAGTAGCAAAGACAGAATTTGTAGTCAAAACCAAAGCTCTTGGAATGCTAACAGAGCAGTACAAGTCTGGAGCTGACCACGTTACATAGTGTAATATCTGTTTCCAAGTATTGTACTTGTGACATTTAGCCATAATTTAAAAACATAGTAGATATGCATAACCCAAACATTCATTAAAAGCATTAATTTTTTACATTTTCTTTTTATTTAAGGCTCTCGTGGTGTTTTGCAGCCCTGGATTTAGTCACAGCACTTAATGATAGCTGCAAAGCCTCTGGCCATATGTGTAAAATGAAGCTGCATGAAGTGTCATGTTGATTAACTACTGTTCGACTGAATAGGCCTTTTTATGTTGAAATTACTAGCTGGTGTGCTCCGTTTCCAGTGTAGTATGGTGGTTACAAAAGCATGTTTTCAATTTTAGTGCTGTTTTTAGAGGCACTTGAATGTACTATAGGTCATGTGAATATTAATTTCAGGTCACTTCATGAGATTTTGGCAGATACAGCCATTTATAAACAAGCTTGATTTCAGATAGCATCACTGATCAAAAGGTTTAATTTAGTGAACTTGTCAATATTTCTTCTCATCACTCTTCAATGTCTGGAGGAAGGCAACCCTGACACAGTCCAGCTGCTTTCAAGGACCCTAATCCTGATTTAATACTCGCTATTTACAAAAAGGAAGAACTTGTTATATTTTTTTAGCTCAAAATTATGTTTTTTGACATTTAATGATGGCAGCTGTTATAATGGCTTGTTGGTCTCTCCTCATCTGCTTTATCTATCTGAGGTAAAAAAACAACAACAAAAAACCCCACAAAAGCCAAGTCAGTTTATTTTTAGCAGCAATAAGTGGGCCTTGTATATTTATTTTGTTTTAAAACTATGTGACTCTAAATTTAGATTTTTTTTTATTAAATTATTATGTTTTAAGTCATTTTTCCTCAAGTTGTTACACTATTGCTACATGAGGAAAAGGAATTTGGTGAGGAGAGCAGTTCTCCAGTAAAAGGTAACATTACACCTGTTATTCTTCTCTGAAGTGTCTCCATCACCACAAACCAAAAAGATGGACCCTGCTGGAAGCAGGAGCACAGAGGAGCTACTGCATGCAGTTACAAGTTTCTCATTGGTTTAGTCTTGGTTGAAGCTTCTCCACCTCTACAGTTCAGATAAGAAAGTACAACCAAGCCAGTGCATCCCTCTGAACAGAATATACAGAGAGACAAGGGAAAATGTAAAGAGTCATTACATACTGCAGGTCAAATCAGATCTGTAGTGTTTTTGATGGGATCAAAAATGAGAAGAGCTGGGGTGGATGATACCAGCTATTTCTAGCTATGCAAATGTACAGTGTAGACTGGGGAAAGGAAATGTCATCACCAAAGCAAGAAGGAAATCTCCTTGTGAAGGGCCTACTGTGCAGGATTTTGGTATAGACAATGGCTCTTTTGTAGTCATAAACACTGGTACACCTTAAAATGTCCTTGACTTGGCATGATACAACAATTTTATGTTTACAGTACTTTTTCTTCATACCCATGTGCTATCCATGTTAGCCAAATTCATTATTTTATAATATTGGAAGGTGCTCCTAAATCCAGCACAGGGTAGAAAGCTTATGTTCCTACAGGATGAGCTCTGTGCTGAATTACTGATATTGTGTTTTATTTTCATTTCAGTTAAATCGGTTTAATTTAATTTATTGCCACATACAGTGTAAAGGTCAATGTTAGCCCTCAAGAAGATGTTTCACATCCTGCGTGGAAGTGGCAAACCCATGATCCATATAGGATCTTACCTGATCCATTTGAGATATTATCTGATCCATTTGAGATCTTCCTTGATTCTAAGGCAGAAGATTTTAGCTGTGCAGCTGTCATCTGAGGGCATTTCTATCTTTGAGATTTATGCTGTCTGCCATCCATGTCTTCCCCTATGTGCTTTACATCCTATTAGACAACTTTGTTATAATTTTAGGTGGATTGGTGCACATATGCTATTCCTAAGTGTAAACGTGAAACCAAGGTTTACAGATCGAGGAGCTTGTTCCTGTTTTTGACACTCCACTCCCTCAAAAGGATGTAAAAACACGGGGCATTTCTACTTCCTGTAGCACAGCGCAGTGAAGTGACACACTGACATGTCACTGAGACGGAACTGAAAGCATTACAGTTACAGGCCTTCTGAGCACATCAGAGAACTTTCCACAGCCAAAAGCTTCAATTCTTCTACATGTTCTCTTTGCAGGCAGGTCTCATCAATATGATGAATCTTCTCACCCAAAGATTAAACAGCAGCAGTTCTGACCGCTAGTGATTCCTCCGTGCTTTCACGCCCCTCTGAGTGCTACTGGAGAATTGAAAAGTCATGCTAAATTTGTTCAGTTCTTCTTGTGGCTTTTGTGGCTTTCATTGTGTTAGCTTTCTGTTTTCACCCTTCTCCTCTTTTAGCAGGTAAACAATCTTCAGGTCTGAAAAAGTAGTTTTCACAGCAAGGTTCAGAGAGTCTCAGGCAGGGGAGTATTTCAGTGGCTACTGTTTTATGGTAGTGTGACTCGCACTTTGAGCCTTCTGTACCGTATAACGCTGATCTTCAAGATGTAAAATATGGGTCAGATCTAATCAAGTTCAGAAGTTTCCATCTGTAGATTTCCCACACATGAGTACTGTCAGGGTTCATGAGGACAACGCTGCATGTAGCAACAAGGATGAGGACAATTCCAGCTCAAAACACATGCAACAATGTTCAATCGACAATTTTACCGTCAGGCAGAAGACAAATTGCAGCCTGAAGATCGGCTGCAGCTGATTGGCTGCAGTGACTGACCTCCTGACACTGAGAGAAGCATGAGGGGTTTTTTGAAACGTCTAGTTAACAGAAAAGCGTCTTTTAGTTGAAGCTGGGTCATGCAAAAAGGATATGAACAAAAATACATATATCAAATGAATGAGAGAGGATTTCAAATGACAGTCTGGAATCAAACAGTAATGCAAAATGTCATTGAAAGTTCCAAGCCTTGCTCCAAACTAAACAAATACCATGGTGCTAGCAGTTTTACGAACTGTATTTATTGTAGCTTTTGACTTCTTACTGAGGAAGAATAAACTTTTTTCATATAAGGGAAATGGCCACTTTTTTAATAATAAATTAACAAGTGTGGTTTGTTTTTACCTTTAAAATATATAAACAAGTTCTATGCCAGAATACTTTATACAGAGACTGGACATATTGGTGGAACAATTGTCTCCTTCACACACATTTGTGTTCTTACTGCCGTCTTCAACAAAACACAACTATAACAAACTATAACAGACTAAAACTATAAGAATCTATAACAAACATAACTATGGTGATGTACAAGCATCAAAATATGTTTGGAATATGACTATTTTCATGGGAACTTTTGCATTATATAATGCACAAAAACAAAACTTACTAACACTTCCTGTTGTTAAGTTATGAATTTTCATCCACTACTGTATTATAATAACACAATGGTTTAGTGTGCTGTTTACTACATGCTAATGACCAGTGCTGCCAAATTATTCATAATATAAAATATGTTTACTGCAGGCAAGAAAATATCTGGTATCTATTATATATGTATTTTTAAAAAGATATCTTTTCTGAGGGACACTGTTTCAGTAAATTCCTTTGAGAAACTATACCAGCCCCAACAATACCAGTCAATTAAAAAAAAAGAAACAAGGCCTGAGGTGTCTATAAAGTACACACTGTTGTTTGTCCCCAGCAACTCTTACTGCAGCCCTGATTCACATAGTTTTATTCCAGTTCTGTTTAAAATTCAATTGCTGCTTTGACACCAAGCTTTCGTCAAACATTTTGCAGCTGAATGAGGTTGTGTGCACCTGTAACAGTTAAACATTTACATCCATAACCAAAAAGGCCAGTGGACTCCGTCATAGCCACTGTTCCTGGTACAGCAGACATTTGAGCTCTTCCAGGTTGGGGAAGAACGAGTACTGAAACCTCGGCTTCACTGCAGCTATAGTTCCTGTGTCATGTTTGTGCAGCACATTTAACTTCACACCTTTCTTCTCCTTGTAAATTCCTGGAGAAGAGGAGCTGTAATTGGGCCGTGGCAGAGCAGCTCCATGGGCCCTCCTCCTCCTGCACAGAGCAGCTCCATGGGCCCTCCTCCTCCTGCACAGAGCAGTTCCATGGACCCTCCTCCTCCTGCACAGAGCAGCTCCATGGACCCTCCTCCTCCTGCACAGAGCAGTTCCATGGACCCTCCTCCTCCTGCACAGAGCCATTTGACTGGCAGTCCTGTGCTTCCTGAAGTTTCTTCTTGTACTTCTCTCCTTTCCTCAACCAAGTCCATGTATGGTAAGGGACTGACAGAGTAGAAAGGAGGAGGTGCAGCTGGGAACACACAAGGCCCCAGTGGTAAAATTAACTCAAGCACAACTATTTACTCTATGAGGAAAAGCATATTAAAGACTGGAGAGAAATAGGAACATTTGAAGAACGGGTAATATTCTTGTTTAAGGTGTATACTAGCAAATCCTTACAACTGAGAAAAACCATTATGTTGCAGCAAATGGCTAAAGCTAATTCAAAGCACATCCAGTGTCCATTAAATCCACCTTAAATAACAGGTAAATAGACAACAAAAATGTAAAAATAACACAGTGTCAGGTGAGTCTAATAATGTAAGACTGTGAACCTGTTTCAAAGCGTTGGCACGGATGGGTTTTTGTTGATTTCCTCTACACAACACAAAGATGACAGGATTGAGAGAGTTAATACTTTTGCTATCGGTTAGTTCAGCTTCTACTTGGCATGTCTCGGCTGGTATGAGACTCCAGTGAGAATTCTCCAAAAACCCACCACCATGTCAAGGGAAACCTGGCCCGGTGGAGTACAGCTTGATTCTGTATTTACAAATGATCATCAGCATTTAACAAATGACTGCATTTTTTAACACACACACACACACACACACACAGACACACAGTAACCTGTCAGTTTCAGAGAAAATTTGCATTAATATACTTCCTTGATTAGGGAAACCTGCTTGAACAGACTTGTTTTATTCAAATTCCTTTTCTCTGTGTGTTGCAGTTGGCCTGCCTGCAGTACTGCTTTAACTCTGCTATTAAATTATCTGCCCTAAATTCTCCTATTTATCTTACTGGAATGAACTGATAATTATGTGGGTAACGCGGAATAAAGTCATTAACGCCAATGCTCATTTAGGCTCATCTATTCTCGACATGAATTAAAATCCACAAACCCAAAGGTCATTCAAGAAAATATAATGATAAATCAGGTATCACTGATATCGTATTAATGACTTTTACATCCCAGCTCTCATTTGACTCAGACGGTCATATTTTTATTGTTATCACTGACGTTCACAAATGTTTTTCGTGTACTTTGCTGTTTTATTTTGTGACCTGGGTAAACCGAAACACGACGCTATGGTGAAATTTAAAAAATAAAAAACGGAGCAGCGAGAAATCAGCGGGAACAGCATAAATGAGCACCTCCATGATTCAGTCACCGTCCAGATCCATATCTGGAATTTGCTCCATGTCTTCGTTTTCCCCTGGCAACCAGCACTTGCGCAGTGTCAAGTTTCTCTGTCCTTCGCCTCCTACACAGGCCGCCATTTCGCATTATCCCCGGACGACAACTTTCGCTTACTGTATCATGGTGGAACAACAATGCGATGGTGTTGGTCTTCTGCATATGTCTGTACTGCAGAACAGTACGCGCATCCAAAAACCTACCTTAATGAGAGTGTTTTAGGCTTCACAAGTGTATTTATATTTTTGCATTATTTACCTTATTATAAATTTGTTTAATATTTGGTCCATTTTCTTTATGACTGATTTCAGGGAAAGCATAAATGTACGTGCATCCTTTTAAATATTAAGCCTACCTTTCCCATTTCTGTGCACTTGGTCCACAAGTTTCTTAAATGCGTGCAGGTGTCTTGCGGTGGTGCACTGGATATGCAATGCTCTTTAGAACATCTATTTAGCAGACTTTTACATTACATATAAAGTGCATACATGCTAATTATAATTCACACAAAAAATCTGCAACAACCTAATTAAACACGACCATAATTGGATCTCTGCACATTCTCACTCTCAAGTTTTCTGTGCTTTACCTAAGGGTTATAATCAGAAATAGGTTACTCCTCACCGCAGTGCACTGCAGCAGTAAAACAGCTCTACCTCTATCAAAACAATTAAGTCACGGGCGGCAACCTTGAAGTCATCTTGAAGATGAAATTGCGTGAACCCTCCATTAACAGGAATAACGCAACAAAACGTCGTGTTTCCTGTTGATAAATGTGTAAAAGGTGTAACAATACAACCCATCACTGATATACTAACACAAATTACTGCCATGAAGCACAGTGAAATCTTAAGATAGTGAAAATGGTAAAAGAAATATTTGAAACAGTAAATGACTTTTAATTTTTATTTACTGTTTATTTTACTAACAGTTAATGACTTGTAAATGTGAGGTAAAGACTAATTTACTGCACAACATCTTAAAGCAGTTTACAGGTGCCTTATGAGACTCTTGGTGTAAACATGAGTTTCAGAGAAGCTTGTCTGGGTGTGGTCACATGTTACTCTAAAAAGTGATTACATAATGAGAGATAAAATATCTAATGCTTGTGCAGCTGGAGGTTCAGGCCAGTGAAGAATATCTAATGCAGTTTTAGTAAACCTCCACTAGATGGAAGCAACCTACTACAAGCAACCTGCGTTGCAGGCTCGTGTACCTTTGCCAATGAAAGCTTAGTAACTTCAGGAGTAAATAATTATTTTTTCTGCAAACTAGTTTTTCTGCAACAGTCGCTGCAAACTTGTTCAGGATTTGAAGTCAGTAGCTGTAAGCAGAACCCAGGGCTGTAGTAGTCTGAGGTCTTTACTATTACACGAAATAACAAAATGTTATTGGCTGCAGACTTAATACTCAGTTATAAAACATGCTGTGTGCACTATATAAGCACATTAGGGCAATAATACTGCATTTGAGTTTCATTGGTCAGAATTAATGATCAAAGTGAATCCATAAACACTGCAAGTAACCAATTAATAATTTATGCTGTTCAGGTTTTAAACATTAAGAAAAAAATCCATATAACCCCACATACATTAAGTGTTTTCTTCTGGATTACAAATGTTGTTGATTTAGCTTTTTATTTTATTCTATCAGACCTTCTGAAGTTAACACTGCGTTTACTCATGAAACATTTTTGTTTCAGATTTTTTACATTAAATCTGATTTTTAAAAACAAAATAATAACAAAACAAATGATAACAATAACAACGTTTGCTGTCAGATGTTTATTTGTGTTTACTTTTATGCAATATTAATTAAAGCAGCATGTGTGAAGAATGAACTGCTTAATCCAGTTATAAGGATAACAGATGCTTGAATACCTTATAGTTTAATGTAAATACTCAGTTCTGGTAAACAGTCAGATATAAACACTCAGGAGTGTTGCTGAATGTACATTTTACTAACCTTGGTACTTACTATGAACGTGAGGATCGCAGCAGTCAGCCTGCACAACATGGGCTGTGCAGCTTCCTCCTGGAGGGTTTCCTTGCTCTAACACACTTGATATGACTGATAAAACCTGATCATTAGTTCAGTTGAGTGCATTAGAGCAGGAAACACAATATAGTCTATAGTGCTGCAATCCTCCAGGACTGGAATCGCTCAGACCACTTTTCTAGAAGCATCACCGATCTACAAGAAATCTGTCATCACCAAAGCAATCATGGATTCAGCTCAATATCATAAAAATGGTAAATATAAAGTCAGATATCTGTCCTGTCTAAATATCTGTCCTTGATTTAAAGATAAAACTTCCTTAGTGTTATTCACTATCTCACACCGGTAATTGACCAGCTGTATGAAATGCACCATTCATACATACTGTACTGTTTTTTGCAGTACACTGAGATGAGTTCTTGTCTGTATTCAGGACTGTAGAACAACGGGCAATACTTGTCCTGCCACTAGAGGTTGGTAGAGCTCTGAGAATGACCTGCTGTCATAGTGCCCTCTACACCCTCCATGTCTCTGAATGTAAATCTCTCACCATTACCCCTCTACTGACAGTCTATCATGTCTTTTTCCCTAAAGTACGACACACCACAGTCAGACATCAAACAAAATGGAACATTTTAAATGTAGCTCAGGTATTGTCTAACCTCTGGTTTTTATGTTTTAGTTAAAGGTCACTAAACTGTCCTAGTTTTGGATGCTTCTACTGATGTCATTTCCTGCCATGTGTGTAAGGTGAGCAGATCAGAGTAGGGCTGTGCCTACATGCTTTGTGATGGACAGAGAATCCAATCATCTCAGAGTATCAACTGACAGCTCAGTGAAAGTGTGTGTGTGTGTGTGTGTGTGTGTGAGAGAGAGAGAGAGAGAGAGAGTCAGAATTTCAGTCTGCTGTCAAAATTGACCTCTGCTTATACATTGGCTCACCACTCTTTGGCTGTTTCTCCACAACTAGGTGTCTTCTGTGAAATCTGAATGCAGTTCTCTGCACTAACCTCTCTGCACTGAGAGACAGACTATGCAGACTTGGTTACTTATTCAAGCCTGAGGGCCAAATCTCCTCCCCCCCTTCTGCATGTTCTTATGAGGCAGACAAGGCATTATTTTCTCAGACCCTAAGCAGCTATTATTATCATTCCCTTATCCACATGTATGGCAGCATGTCTCAGTTTCTCTGAAGTGCAGACATACACGTTAAGACAAGACCCAGCCGGCTGAAAGCATTCCTGAGCTCCACAGCAGACCATGGCATGCCCTTAGAACATACCTCAGAGAACGCCTGAGACAAACAAGCATCCAACCAGGGTGTGTTACTACTGTGTTTTGCTACTCTACCTGTTTTCTACTTTCTATCATTTAGATTAGACATTAGACTGCTGCTGGAATGCTCTGTAAATTTTATAATCATATATTATATCGTACTTTGACACTTTAGTATTTAGTCCTGTTTAAAGACCTGTTTAAAACGTTTTCATTTAAACAGTACTGCTCACTTAAAAAAACATCAGTGAGTGTTTTGAGTATTATATGCTTTCTAGCTTCTGAACCAGAAAAGCACATTCTCAGCATTGCATGGCGACTTGCTGTTTATTTTATTCTTTTTATAAACTTGCCAAGGTTAAAGTCCTTGTTGCGTCTCTGTGCCTGTTGAGGCAAGGTTGCATTCATTATATCAGAGCTGCTCCAGGAGGACCTGGTCCACAGTAAAATGCAAACCTCCCTCTTTAACTAAGATGTACAAATGTTTCCATTCAATCTGAACGCTGAGCTGGTGACCCTGTATCATTGTTGGTTACATTTATTTGATGAGTTGTTAAAGCTTAAAGGCTTCATTGCTTCCAGTGTGGTTAACTTTAGCATCATTAGCACTCAATGCTATGCTTATTATATGCTTGTGGTATTAACACTACCTTTAACTGCTTGTTTTAGTCACTGATTGTTTACACTAGGATCTTATAATGCATCATAACAACATACCTTCCATGTTTCTTATATGCAGTATACATGAGTCTTTCAGTGTTTGCTCATATTACACTGCAGATCACTTTCCGGACTGGTTGGTAATGGACTGCTTAGACAGTGAGGACAGTACTTATCAGGTTCTGACATGGCAAATGTCCCATTATAATACATTAGCTGAGAGCTCAATTCTCTTTTTTTTCTGAGCAAATTGTAGAAGTAAGTCTGAGTACATTATGGAATGTGTCAGGCTCCTCATCAGGATCAGTATGAAAAACCAACAGGGACTCAAAGGTGATGGGAACCTTGAGTTTTCTGTGTCACCTGATATGTTGGTTTAATGCAATGATGCAATGCGTCACTCTAGAAGAAGGGTTCATGTCAATAAAATATTGCTCATTGACTTGAGCAACTTACAAAACAGTTGCAAAAGCAATACAGTAAACTGATCACATTTGCTAGTTACAGAGTTCTCTAAATGCAGAAATCAAATAACTGCTGAATAACTATTGCTGAAGGGTTCCATCAACAAATCTCACCTAAATTTGAGTGTATAATCTCTCAAATGATTTTAGAGTTAAACTTACTCTTAGTCAACCAGAGCTGAAGAGTGCTGAAAATAGAACTGGGTAAATTAGTTCTGCATATTTGATCTTTCTTATACTATAGAGTAACTGCAGTCCAGCTCAGTGTAGGGACCTTGAAGCAGGTCTCTCATGTGTCTGATGAGGATTTGTGAATCCATGTTTATTGATCATGTGTTTAAACTGTAGCTACATCATTGCCACAAATGCTCTTCCATGTTTTGCTCTCAGGACCATAAAGGTGTTTCCCTCAGAGCACGTGCTTTTAGATGCTTTAAGAACCCAGCACTTTCTAAGAACCTGATGAAGATCACTAGAACAAGAGACAGATACACTCACATAGCAGGCTGCATCTCTCTCTCTCTCTCTCTCTCTCTCTCTCTCTCTCTCTCTCACACACACACACACACACACACACACACACAGAGCAGCTTTTCTGCAATGTTTTCCAAGGCCTGTCCTACATGACTTGAAATAGTATATACCTTTAATTTGACATTAATATGAGCTATTTAAAGTTTTTTGGGGTAGTAAAATATATGTGTACATCATGTTTAATTGATTGCCTGCAGACAATGGAAAACATGTCACTGCCTGCAAACTGCCATGAATAGAATGAATGGAAATAGGCTCTTGTGCTGTGTTTAGACGGCCATGCAGTGTGTTTTCTTTTGTGTTGATAGAAGAGCAAAAATATATTTAGCTCCCCTCTGTCTTTTCTCTCTCTCTCTCTCGTTCTCTCTCTCTCTCTCTCGTTCTCTCTCTCTCTCTCTCTCTCTCTCTCATGTAGCTCTTGGGTCAGATCCACAAAGAGCAACTCAGTTTCCCTTCAACTGAGCCAACACTGTGGCAAAGGAACAATGTTCCAGTCATGTAGCAGAGGAGAGGAAGTGGGACAAACAAAGCACCTTTATCTGTGCCTGGTGAGAGCCACACCCACTGCCACGCCCACTGCCACGCCCACTGCTCAGTCGAGCCTGCCGCTCGCTGTCTTGTCTTGCATCAGTCCTACGTGAAGCTGTACTGCTGGAAGCAAGACCTCCAGGCAGAGGGAAGGGCACCACTTTTCAACACATTCACTTGTTTCCAGCAGGTTCATTGAGCTCCCATGACTGATGTGTTTGGATAAGAAAATATGTCGCATCACATTTGGTCCAATCCCTATCCAAATGACCATAGAATATAAGACAAATGAATGTTTTGCCCTATGGTAATTAAATACATAGTATAATAAATTATGTTAAATGCAAAAATAACTATCTATATATTGTTCATTTACAGTATACACCACCATTACATGAATCAAAACAACTCCTGTATACCTACACACTTATTATATTATTATTTCCACATTTACATGGACTCTGCCATCCAAACATCAACAGTAGTCCTGCAATCACATACTAACTGCTATTAAAGGACTAGAGGAAATTTTACAAGGCAACAGACTGACTACATTTTCGAATTCCACACCTACATGTTGTACTAACAAAACTGTACTAACAAACTTCTAAAAAGTACTGTTTCCACTGTATATGTCAATCTACCTTACATTACACAAGTTACACTACTGTTTAATTGCACCAGATGTTCAGATGCCTAAATGTGAGATCCAATTAATTACATTTAAATGTTTATCAGACAAATATCTTGTATTTGTGCAATTATATGTAATCTTGAGTTATGGTTTAACCAGGAACGCCCTGTACAATAACAACAGAAATAAAAGCCACAGAGTGAAAGAATAACTTTGATTGCCATTACCCAATTTACCTTCAATGGCAGTTAATCACTGTGATTTTCTATGGCTCTATAGCAAGACGGGACACGAACTCTGACATGTCAGCCTGGTGTCTGAACATGCCACTCACATGCCACTCACATCTCTTATCACCTGCAGCATCTGAACGTGGCACGGACTGAGATGTCACATAGATACTGGCACTGGAATGAAGGTGGAGGGGAATTATGTGGGTGTGGTCCTGACTGCTTCTCTTCTCTTACCCTCTGAGGGGAGGCACTTGTTCTTTGCTTTGTGAAAAGCCTGATGCTGTCACATGCTACACATTGATTTTCCATCTTTTCTAACTGGCGGAGCAAAATTGATTTCTTATTAAATAAGATTCATACTGGTTTACACACCCAACTGACCTGTGACACTGAAAGATCATGTCCATACCTTTCCCAATACCCAAGAATAGGATGTACGTAGGCAAACTGCTGCTCCACACAAACACTATTGTAATGCAAGTGTTTGTGTCGGTTGCCGTAGCAGCAGCCAGCATCATTTCCCTCCTGAATTGCAGCTCTGCCCCGTGTCATCATTCCCCCCTGCTTCATTACACCAGCATTAGCACTCGAAATGGGACAGCATGATGTAATATTGCTGGCAATGCTTCAAATAAACAAATGCATATTCTGACAACAGAACAGATTGTCAGATTGCTGCAACCACAGGAGAGTAAAGAGGTCACTAATTGATTTGTAAGATTTAAACTGTATCCATTACTAGCTGTATCCACTACTTTATGGACTGGAACTGGATCTTGCTTTGCTATGGACCTCATTGCCATCTGACTGTTATTACTTTGGCTGTTCTTGGATCAGGCAGCAAGGCTAGCGAGACCAGCAGTGGTTGTTTCCATCGTGCTCAGAGTTTCCCTGAGCATGAAGAGTTATTAGGTGTGCCGTGGGTGAACGGGGAGGGATGGGTTGCCATGTCCTGTCAATTTTCTGCATCTGGAAGGGAGGGATGGGTTCCCCCTTGGTTATTAAGCACAGAGTTTTTTTCTTGCTGCTACAGCACTGGCTTTGACCATTAGGGTTCTGGACCAGGGTTTCTGTAGAGCTGCTTTGCATTAATGTCTATTGAAAAAAGTGTTTTCTAAAATAAAACTGAAATGATAAACAATAAATTGAATTTCCTCTTTTTTCATTACTGAGCAGTCATTCAGCATGAGTAATCTGCTGTGGGAGATCATTCACCCTGTCAGATCTCTCTCCTCTCTCTCTATTACAGTAAGATCTCTCCCCTCTCTCTCTATTACAGTCAGATCTCTCCCCCCTCTCTCTATTACAGT
>JAOYMR010000017.1:3534671-3546906 GCA_025802075.1 Tenebrosternarchus preto
CCCCCCCCCCCCCCCCCCCCCCCCCCCCCCCCCCCCCCCCCCCCCCCCCCCCCCCCCCCCAAACACGTCTTGTGGAAAAAAAAGCCCTCATGCAGTAATAATGGACATGCATCATGTGCCAGGCTATTCTTGGACTGATGTGTATTGTCAGTGTTTGTTTCTCTGAGGGAGGGGGAGCAGGAGACAGTCAGCACCCAGACCCAAGGTTTATGGGATGGTTCTCTCTGCTGCTCTCCTGGCTATGGGAAAGCTGTGGGAGCAGCTGCAGAAAAACACAACGCTATATTTAAATAGAAATGAAAAATGAGAGAGGGGAAGAGGCATTGGGGTGGAGTCATGGAAGTGCTACTACTACAGTGGAAAGGAAGGGGTGGGGGCATGTAGGAGAAGGAGAAGGCCTGACTCTGGCTCACCAGAAAGGGGCAAGGTTAAGGTTGTTTGAGGGAAACTAAGAAGAAATACTTAATGCAGAGACCAAAGAAATGTGAGCTCAAAACATCATAACACTGGCATTTAACACAGGCACTCCAGGGGTTTAAACACTAAAAATAACCACACCTCAAAATATTCTATGTACTACATCTAAATATATTACTGGATGGTTTTTTAAATCTTTTTTTCCTCTTTTCTAAATGATAACCAGATGTAAATGTGTGACTATATGTGTGATATAGGTTCAAGACGTTGTATAAGACATGTGTCTTTACAGGGTATATGGCTACATATGGTGTAACATGGGTTTAGCTTTACCAAAATATTCATTCAGTTTCACTAAACCTGAGCACAGAGTTTGTGTGCTGATCCTGAAATATTTTTAACATACTCTCAGTATGTATGAAAGTGCTTTTTTGACGTAGTGCATAATCTGAATTGTCATTTCAAAATGTTGCTTCTGTCAGTCTCCAATGTGTACCCCGTTTCAGCAGAAACAAACAATAGTAAATTATTACCTCAGCAAATGACTTCAAATAGCATGAATATACTAGTTACTCAGCCACGCATTGTTCAGATGTTGTTTTTGATGTGAATAGCTAGTATTTTTATAAACACAGGGTCCACAGGTCCCTCCCCTAAGGGCATTTGAAGTGTTCAGTAGTAATGAGATTGTCTGAGTTTGGGTGGGGGGGCAGGAGTAGCTGGAAAGAAAGCAGACCAACAACACTGGTGAGGCCTGGGTCTAGTTATGATCACGTGATCTACTGTACCAGACAGCAGCAAAGGCAGGGGGATTTCCACCGAGGTTATTATTGTAGTTGACAAGAAAGTAACACTTATCATAGGAATCAGAGATCCCCGGTTCTGCCCTCTCATGGTTTGTCTGCAGACCCTTTTTTTTGGTGGAGGAGTGGGGGTTAGGACTAAATTTGTTTCCTTCACAGTCTTTGATCTATTATAGGTAGAATATAGAGTATATACTAATGTCACCTATTTTCCGGTCTGGCTAAGTCATAAGCAGAAGAAGGAGCACACATTTTTTATGTTAACATCTAAAGGTAGTAATGTTTTAATCTGAGTTAGTGTTCCAGCCTTAGAGCAAAAACATATTTGCACATGAAAACTTATAGTATTTTATAGTATTTAATCAATGATAATCCCGCGTATTAAGTTGCATTTGAGAACACCGCCTCTTGTAAATTGTTTTTTTTATCTGTTGTTATTCTGAAAATGCTACTGTTTTTCCACCAGGGGGAGAACTAAATAAGGTAAGTGTGCAAATACTTAACAAAAAAAAATGCATATGAAATGATTCTGTGAATACAGAAATACTTTATCTCATATTCAGTGTATTAACTGATTAAACTGTATTAAATAAGGCAGGAAAAGCAATGACCATAAACTTTAAGTTTATGGGCTATAATGATACATAATGATATATTATGATATAATAATATATAATGGGCAGACAGACAGACAGATACAGATAGATAGATAGATAGATAGATAGATAGATAGATAGATAGATAGATAGATAGATAGATAGCTGGAGGGGGGGGGGGGTACTTTGCGATAGATACACATCATTACCATGAATACTATGCAATTGTGCGCTTCACACATATTTGTAAAATGGGATTACAACTCCCACTGGACAAGCTTTAATATAACATTTATAACAACAATATTCAAATAAAAGTGAAAGCAATCCTTTCTTAAGAAAAGCGTGAGGGTAAATTAAATCGACCTAGACACTGAAAATAAAAATGAGCTTCATAGACCACCCATAAAGTTTCATATAAACTCGCATATTAGCTCGTTTTTGTTGTTTTTTTTTTTGTAGATTACCGAATTTCTACTGGCATCTATACAGTACGCAGTAGTGACCGTAACAAGACTAATCATTCCTCAGTTTGTAATTATTTATCCATTCCATAAAACTATTACACGCAGTTTAACATAATATTGTTATATCCTCTGTATCCATGTTCCTAATTCAGAATACACAGACCCCAGTGGTGAACAGACTGACTACTTAGGAGTATCGTAAGAAGCTTCAGCCAACAACGGCAACACATGATATTATGATATTGTCTATTATTTTAAATGTAAATGTTTTCCGAATAAACAAATTCCGCTCAAAAGCAAACGCGTTATCGTTCCGTCAAGGTAACTACTGAACTACATTCCAGAATCTGACAACCATTCCAGGTTTTCCAAGAACCTTCGTCGATGTGTTTCATTTGATGGACGTCGCTAAAATCCAATCAGCATTCGCAAAGCGTCAAGACTGCGTTCGTTCCTCTTCATCATCCAATTGGGAGACTTCAAGACGCCATACGGCATTTCATGTCGCCATCTTGGTGAGGGTCTGTTTTTCCCTTTCCGACTTTTATTGTCTATATATTTTGTAGATTTGTCCTAAACATTTGAAATCATAAGATAGTGTCCACATAACTCCAAAACTACGCTTAAACTACTTTGTTTGAGCGATGGGTTATTCCTTTTCGATCAACATTCGTAGGGCCGTCCATATTTGTTGTTGCATTAATCATTCGAAACCAAGCAAAAAAAAACTTAAATCAGCTTCATTTTCTGGGTGGTTATTAATTATTAAAACATTTTGATACAACGTGCCAGTAAACTGGTCATATGGAAATTTTCGTCGTGCTCGCTCATACTTCACACCTTTTTACATTTTTTCTGTACTAACTTGCATGTTCCAGGTTTTAAATCTGCCCTTTTACAATGACTTGGGATCAGCTTCATCCTACCTATATCTAGCATTAGCCATGGTACGAAAAGCGACAAAACCGTTCTGAGATCGGAGGAAAATGCAATTTTCTACGAAGTATTCACGAAGCACTAGCGCCTTGCTTCGTTTCCACGGCCAATATTTTAGTGAAACGCTTAGGTGAAGGGGCGGGACCGACAACTGTCGCTCAAATTCGGGAAGGTTTAACCAGGAGAGTTTTGCTAAGTACCGCAATAT
Organism: Tenebrosternarchus preto; assembly: GCA_025802075.1. Lineage (NCBI taxonomy): Eukaryota > Metazoa > Chordata > Actinopteri > Gymnotiformes > Apteronotidae > Tenebrosternarchus > Tenebrosternarchus preto. The sequence continues at coordinate 3,538,099 of JAOYMR010000017.1, forward strand.
TATCATTTGATCTTTGAATATGTGAGCTTTTTTATTAGACAACAAGTATATGTCACCTTGTCATACAGGAAGGTGTGCGTAAGCACTCGAGAAACGGACGTCTGCTCTCAGCGCTATAATCATGTTATCATTGCTGGAGAATATTCCATAAAAAGTGAAGTTCCATTTAATAATATTTTAATATATAGGTTTAGCTTCTCCCTATACCATACAAAATGATAACACGTGCAAATAAAATGGTATAACAAAAGAAAAATATCCCACGAATGTTATAAACGAATAAATCTAACAGGCAGTAAAAATCAGCTTTAACTGTTTTGTCAGATGGTCATCAATAAAAGAAAGACAGGACGTCTTGTTAGTCCAAGGTGTTATTCATTTTTGAAACAAAAAATGGATCAAGACAGGTTCGATTTTTATTTATTTATTTGGTGGGGGGTTCACATAAGTCATCTTATCAGAAGAAGACTAGTCAGAAGGGTGCAGCGACATTTACTAGTCACATAAATGACTCAGAAAGGTTGGTTTGCAAGCGGTTTCCCTCGGTGTAGAAATACTGTCCATTGTTCGAGACTGGCGAATTAGACATAGACTACAGATTTTTCGCTATATCGACCAATCATTTAAAACTGCCCGCCTTTTGACTCCGCCCATTTCTCTATATTAAGGACTCCGCCGTCGAGTGAGTTTGCCACAGGCACTAACTAACCCTTTATCTTTATTATAAGCGTTTTGAACCCCTCTCACATTATTTTGTTCCGTGACCGCATCACATTTTCACGTTTAGGCAGAAATGGCTGACACAAAAGTCGATACCAGCTCGGAAATCTCCGCAAAGGTAGGGAATTTATTGTGTGGTTTATAAACTCGATTTGCGGTTTACGGAATTATGAAAGGATGGACCACATATTCTTATGGAATAAGGATTTTGTGTGGAAATACGAATGTTTTTATGGTAACAGCGTTCGTTGGGCTGCATCTTTTGCTGTCGTTGACGTGGACGCATAATCTTTCTGTGAAGACTTTTCTGGATGGAAAAATGTAACATGCTCTCTAAAGTTGGGTTTGCTTCAGAAACATTTGTAGCCAGAGCTTGCATTGTCCTGAGCGTAACAGTCTGCGCGGGTTCTTTGTTAGAAGCGTTTCGGTTCCCTTTTGAAAAGTACCTTGAGCTGTGGACGTAATATCTCAACACCAACAACTTCTTTTTGAACAAGTTATTAAGTTGTTTTAATCAGTTTGTAATTATTCGCCGGTAGCAGAGCCTATTGCATTTATGAGACGCGGCGATTTGTCGGTCCTCAAGCCGTTGCTCACCTTATTCCGATGTGACAAGTTTAGCTTCTGCGCTGGTGGAACCTTGATGTCTCCTTCTATACGCTTCTTGATGAATGGTGCCACCAGACGAGCGAGAGTGTGGTCGGTTTGTTTGTCAGATTACTCTGTCCTCCGTGTCCAGTTCTAAACATGATTATTTAAATTCATTACATGGATTCTGAGAAATTAGAAATTTGTCATAGTAGTTAGTTTCTTGCAAACATGGCAATCTGGCTCTAAAAGACACGCATCGGCTGTTTGGCGGGGATTTTATCTCGAAGCTGCATAAATGACGCATTTATTGTGGAAGTTGGACAAGTTCAGATAATGGTGAACCCGTTTTGATTGCGAGTAAAGGAGCGACCTATTATTGTTATTGATGAGTACATTGTCTTATTTTGGCTGCCGGGTACATTGCTTGTTTGGTCATTTTCAGATGTTAAATCGGGAATGGCGCGATTGCGATTTTGTTTTTAATCCGCGTCTTTTCGTCTGCAGGTGTAAATAGGAAGCCTCTCGACATCATCGCGTTGGCGAAGTTATCCCGCAAAATTTGGCTAGGCTACCAGTGTATCTTAAACGGTTCACTCCGCGACACTGTTTGCGGGCTGTGCGAGTTTACAATAGGCTTTAACAAATGGACAACGCAGAATGTGAGCACGGAACAGAAGTTACATTGCATTAGTGTGAGCGTCTTTTCCAGCCTTTCCCCTGATTTATAAAAGTTTGTCACTGGTAACAAAAAGCGAAAATTTAGAAACTATGGAAAGAAATGCATCATCTATGACCATTTGTCCTTTGTTAGGCTATTGCAAAGCACGACTCGATAGCCATCCTTAATGAGGGTATACCTCGTTAATCAAGTTCAAATGTGTAGATCATTACTGTCGGTAAACGGCCATACTGTTCGTCTATTTTATAGCATATCAACGGCGGAATCTTTTTTTCAAAGAGAATGCGGGCAGTATAGCCGAGCCTCCTGGATTATTCATCTGAGTCAGTGACGCTTAGTATTAGTCTGAGACTACAAAGCACTGACATGTAATGTGATGGTGTAAGGAGGCGTTGCTGGCGTGTTGTACCACTAAACGGCTTAAAGATTAAGGGTTATGACCTAAATGTATTAATACAAGCGTTTGCCGCATCAGAAGATACTCTAGGGAATGACATAGGCCTGTTCTGAAGGTTAAAACTGTTTTTATTATTAGGTGACAAAAAATAACGCGATTTTTTGCAACCGGGTTAACAAATTGTTTTTAAGATCGTAGTATCTCCATAATTAGTTAATCCGAATAGATTTGTTAAAATATACCCCATATGGTAAAGAAGAAAATTCTCTATGTGCATGTCGCTATTGTTCCTTCTCGGGTTAATCTATCGAGCCTCTTTCTGGTGGTGTTCGTTCCAGCCTTCTTATTGGCTGTGTTAAAATAATCTGTGTGTGTAGGCTGGGAGTTGTAGTTTTTCCCCGGGCGTGTCTTCAACGAAACCTCTGATGTAGATTATTTACTGAACTACACAGCTCGTTGGCGCTAACACCACCGACGTATCAGATTACAACACTTCAGTAAGGTATTTTAAACTAGGCGGAGATGGAAAAGGTCAGCGTCCAATGGGCTTTAAGAATTGAAGTTTGGTGTTTTTATGAAACACAAAGTAGTCTAAAATCTTAAGAATACCAAAGAGGTTTCTAACCAACATTTGAATAGCACTCAGGGAAAAAAAAGTTCAGTAAAACTGTTTCTTTCTCAGGATCTTAAAGAAAAGAAGCTGGTTGAAGAGGAAGCAGAAAATGGAAAGGATGCTCCAGCCAATGGAAATGCTGTAAGATTATCCTCTTTGGTTGGTGTTTGTTGTTGGTGTTTGCATTGTTGGCACAACGCAAGATGAGAACTTCAAGTGTAGCGGCTTGTAAACATGCTATGCTATATACTATTATGGTACTATTAGCAAACATTAAATAACTTAGGCTCATCTTTCAGAATTATGGCAAATACTGCATTATGAAATTATAAGACTAATGTTTTTTAGGATAATGAGGAAAATGGAGATCCAGAAAATGAAGTAGAAGAGGAAGAGGATGATGTTGGTGAGGAAGATGAAGAAGAAGATGAAGGTAATTGTTGTGATCTGCCAAAGACGTATTTCTCTGCTGTAGTTACTCTCCAAGACCACCATGTGTGTTAAGCAACACAGTAGGACTGTAACCCTGCCTGACTTAAACTCATAACATTGCAGGTGATGAGGAAGATGAGGAAGATGAGGCTGAGGGTGGCACAGGGAAACGGGCAGCTGAAGATGATGATGATGAGGAAGTAAGTGTTCTTTTGTTGTGAGTATTTTCTCGCCAAGTTCATATTCGGTGCTGTGAGTGTCTAATTCTGTGTGTTTTCAGGAGGATGTTGAAACTAAAAAACAGAAGACTGATGATTAAGGGTTTAGTATGCTGAGCATCTTCAGCCCTCCTCTCCTTAACTCATCCACTGGGGGAAGATAATGTGGTCATCATCAAGTAGAGTTCAGCATCTGTGTACACACACATAACTGCAAATTTTGTAGAAACAACCAAGACTTCAAAGCTCTACCTTCTTACAAAATACTTTAAAAGGAGAATTTGTTTGTATTTTTATTTACATTTTATATTTTTGTACATATTGTTAGGAGGTCAGCCATTTTTGACAGTGATCTCTGGTTACCAAACGGTGCTTTGAAGTTGAAGCCTCTCTATGAAATAGATTTTACTTGTGGTTTGACCATGTCATGTTATCTCAACTGAAATTGTAAAAAAAAAAAAAAGCCGTTTAAATCAAAGCATTCCAGTACTTTGTGTATGTACATCAGTTGTACCATACGTAGTTGGTTTGTATGAGATGGCAAGGCTTAAGGAAAGAATTCTTTTCTTACTTGTCTATTAAATTGCTCTCTATTGTGGCCTGTTTGATGTATGTGTGAAATTGTTGTGCGACAATAAACCGAAATTTTATTTTGTGAGTTTCTAATTTTTTTTTCCTATTTTTTCTTTAACTTTTAGATGAGCTTTTAATGTTGGAGGTGTAGAGACTATAATCATAAACATCATTTTCAGATATGCAGATCACATATTTCAGAAGTATGTCAGAGGGAAATGTACATCAATGTAAATTATTCATGCCTTAAGACCTCAAGATCCAGTATAAATTATATTGCATTAAATAAATCTGACTGTGTGAATTCTTCCATTTTAATGTACACTTCTTTTCCTTAGAAAAGAGGGATTCTGTTTTTGGGTCGTATGTCTTATATATAGTCATACCTCGTAATTCATTGCTCATACTTTCAGTAATATCCTGGATAGGCCTGGAGGGGGCGCCACACTCCTATGTGCATTGATTCCCAGTCGTGTCTATGTACAATGCTCTAATACAGATGCCTTCTAGAGTTCTTCTGAATTAACTTCCTATAAATACTTTTCAGAACAAATCAATATACAAGCTTCTTATTTTGGTCAGAGGTTGTCATGTATACTAAAATACACGCTAAGAGCTCAATATAACGAGTTTGTGAAAAGTAGTGATTGTTAAAAAGTAGTTATAGGCCATTCAAGTTACAAAACATGTATGACTTCCACCATATGCATCATTGCTATTCAATTGCAGTAGTACCATAATTAGCATTATATATATGTATATAGAAATGCACATCTAGACAAAGGGATTGCATTACCTATAAATATTTTGGCAGGAAAGATTTGAAGATTCAAAGTAGTATATTTATGATATAAGTACTGTGGTGTTTTCTAAATTATACTTGCAATATTGCTTCCAAATTGTACTCTCGTTACTGAGTATGCATTTATTCTGAATTCTGAATAAATAAAATCATCAGTTTTTCACAATTTGACTATGCACTGATCAAGTCCTTCAGCAATATGTGTTTCATCCCTTCTTCTGATCAAATACATTAATTTATTTTACCTATATATTACCCACTCACAAATCCACTAGAAATGCTCTTAATGTGGAGAGAGACAAATACTGGTAGTGTGGGCAGGGACTAATGCCAGCAGACAGTATATCGGTAGCAGCTTGTAGTGGTGAAGTGATGGTGTAGCTTTAGCTAGAGTCTTCATCTGTTTGAAGATCTGATTGAATGTGTCCCAGATACCTTCAAGAGCTCAAATGGAGTCTTCTCATCCATTTATTTCTTGAAATGTTATATTCAGATATGCATGCCATATTACAGCTAGTTTGGTCATTTGTTTACAATTACAGTTTGATTAAAAGTTAAAAGTCAGTAAACTTAAGATGTAAAAAGTGTAGTCTTTATTATTAATGTAGTCATTATACCAAATTAGTGATTTTACACCATATCTTAATGTTTTTTAAATTAATTGACAGATGGATACAGTTATAGGCAAACACTTTTTTTCTTAAAATATTAAACCATCAATGCGCAAACATATTTTTAAGTGATTATATTGTTGTGTATGTTGTTGGATGTGTGTGTGTGTGTGTGTGTGTGTGCGCGCGTGCACACACACATGTATGTCACATTGATTTTGCATGCAGTGCAGTGCTGAAGCAGCTCTGTGGAGCCAGGAAATCAATAGTGCTCAGATTGGCTGAATAAATTTGCCCATTTGTACTCAGTGGGTAAGACATGACCTCTCGCCAGGCAGATGTCAGAGAGCTGCAGGAATGTACGTTAAATGGGTTCATGGTGGAAAATGTGGAACATCTTTCTAAATCCCAATGAATCTTGGATATAAACTTCCAAGTTGATATTTATAAATTTGAACTTGAATGTATACTAGTTGTGAAAAGTATATTATTTGTTTCAAATCTAGGTATGTTTACAACGGAGAAGGTCTTCATTATCTGCCAACTACTTTCTGAAATTTCTAACTGAGGTCTGACAAATTTCAAAACTATGTCTTAAATTCCACTTATCTAAATCTTAAATTCTATTTATCATTATTTAGAAAGGAGAGTTATGCCTTAATTAATAAAAACTTTTTGTAACAATGTGCATAAAAATTGATGAATTTATTATAATATAACAGATGCACACAATTTTCAAGAAGATGATTATTTGGGATCTTTATATTGAAATTCTTACCTCCACTCTTTCTCAGATAGTATTCCACATTCATGATTCCGATATAGCCATCTTTACTACCGAGAAACAAATCAACGCCTAGAATGTGTCCTTGATCAGTAATAAACACATGCTTTGGCAGCTGGATCATTGTCCTTCAGTTCAGGTGAGCTTTCGTGTGAAGCACTGAAGTTTTTCCCAGTGGCACATAATACGTTCATAGTAAAGTATTGGTCTTGCCTGACATCCCCTAATGCTTTGTGTACTGTGGATTGCAATGGGCTCACATTAGTTATCTAAGACTGCACACAGTCTGCACTATTATACCTGATGATTTTGACCATGAACTTTATTCATAAGGTTCTAATAGTATTTTAAGAAAATGTGAGAATGATAGTCATTTTTGAGAGGAAACAGAGAGAGAATATTCAATCATGTATTTTCAATAACACATTCTTCCTTTTTATTCTCAAATACACTTGAAACAGAGACAATCAGTGCAATACTACTAGAAATACAAATGATATGTAAAACATCAATGATAGTGACAAACACAGTTTTCAACACATTATACAGAAATTATAGAAAATTACAAGTTTTAATGTATTACTATACATTATTTTAAGTCAAGTTATCAAGAACACCACTCTATTAATGAACTGTTGGATCTGTTTAACCACGGACTTATGATGTTATTATGGAATGTTTGAAATGAAACTTACAATTCGAATTCAGTAATAATATTTAGATGAAACTCACATAATTTGCTCCTGGGTTTAATGCTACAGTAGTTTCCAAGGTCTCCATGCGTGAGACCAGCAAAGTGTAGGTCTGAAGACAGGATCCTGGAGTCCAGTGGTGCTCTGGTCCGGAATGTGCTGGATCACTGCACAAAACATCCTCCTACACTCCTGCTCACGCAGGTTGACATTCTTAATCCAAAAAGCCAGGCACTTGTGTACAGGGTGAGCAATTTTATAACACTAGTCTTGCACCAGTCTGTGTAAATGTTACAAGCAAAATATTCTTTGCAGTCATTTTAGCCACTCCCTTTTACTGTTACACAAGGAGCAAAATATATTTGACATTGAATGTATGCCATTGCTAGATAATTATAAGTGAAAACCCTTCCCTGTTTCTCCCACTGTTCAACACTGCTTTTAGGAATGTGGTCTGTTAGCTCTGGTGCAGCAGAACGTGAGACTGCTCTGAGGATTGGCTTTCTATCTTCTGCCAGATTACACAATCCGTCCTCTTGAGGGCGTAAGTGAGCCCTCCTTCGCTATCACTTTTGCCACCTGGTGGTGAGTAAAGGAAACTGCCCCAACTCATACTGAGCTCTATACAGAGACCACTCATTATACACAGAGCACTCACTCTACAGGGAACATTCACTATATACAGAGACCACACAAACAGCTCTATAGGCAGGTGAATTTTGTAATCTAAAATATTTTTGCTGACTTATGGGATTGTTTTTCAATTTATTTAAATCAGTCAAAAGGTCATGACCCTCTTTAAACATTTATGTTTAAAGCATGTTGCTGGCAGTAAAGGCTGGTGCGTTTTTCTCGTGTATATTCAGCTATACACAGTCCTGTTTATGAGCTACACTTTGATTCATCGAGACTCTACAGTCCTTTATGTATAATATAAATGATATTGCACCTTGATCTCAGCCCCAGCTGGGGCAACATTTCTCAGCTGTTCCACTACCATGTGTCTGGTTAATTAAAAAGGAAAAGATCCGATGCACATCAAAACATGTTATCCTTACAAACAGATGGAGGTGTCTGCAAATTAGGCTTCAAGTGGTGATCTATCATCTGAACATGATCTAACTTTATTTAAGCAGTCTTGCTTTTGTATGAGATCAGAAAAAATACATACATAATTCAGAAACAAAATATACCTTCTTTTCCCTGACTGAGGCTGGCAAGCCAGATTTTAGTGAGCTTAAGGTGCAATTGTTAGCCTGACAGTTTACCGATGTGAAAACTTGCTTTAACTCTAACATGCTTTAACTCTAATGGCTTTGGTAACTTTGTCAACATTCAGTTAAATGGCACAGTGTCCCTAAATGTCATGTTAACTAAACTTGTTAAGCATCAGGGTATGACTTGATATTCCAGCAGTAGCCAAAAGGATGGTTTAAAAATCTCAGTTCTTTTTCAAAAACTGTGTGTAAGGTAAAGGCAGCAGTGGTTCCCATACTAACTACAGTGTACTATAAGATGTGATCCCCAAACTGGGGAGAGTTTGGTTTTAGCAGACCACTGGAATGACATTCGAGATCTCTGACCAGAAGAGTGCAGCCCAGAGAACAGTAGATACTACACAGGAGCATCAAGGTCCCAGACATCTGGGAGAGGACCGAGGTTGAGGGGAAAAAACAAGAAGGAAATTTATATATAT
>JAOYMR010000017.1:3574156-3584846 GCA_025802075.1 Tenebrosternarchus preto
CTTAGCTCTTAGCCCTTAGCCCTTAACCCTTAGCCTAGCACAGGAATGTTGACTCAGAAGAGCAGTGTTAGTCACACATTTAGGCTATTTAGGCTGCATGGCATGGACAAATCATTCTATCAAGTTTTGTATCATTGTGTTATTATACATAATATATTATACATAATGAAATTGCAATGTGCCATTGCAATATTAAAAACCCAGTGTCAAACTTCTAATGCGATATGACCATCTTTTTTGTTAAATATGATGGATCACCCTGAGTATAAACGCACCAGTGTTGAAAGATGCACAGGATGCCTGCGTTACTTTTGATGCTAATATACTAATACTAATTAGATACTAATTTCTGCAAAGGCTTTTTTTTTTGAGTACAGACAAGACCAAATCTCAATTTCAATTAATAAGCAATAACTTGTCCTGCCACGTCCTACGTACCGCTGCATGAGACATAAATACTTTAGAGTGTGTGCCAGGCCACTGCAAGGCTCTGAGCAGCAGGCCAGGCTAAATCAGACTCTGGAAGGGACACAAGTCTCTGCTCACATGGATTCAAGTGGTAATGTAGTGGAATCGGACTACATCTATTTTTACTATGTTTGGTATAATTTTCCTAGAGAAATTCTACATAGTCTACAGTGGAGTTATTTGCTCTTTGTTAAAATCATGTAAACTGTTACAGAAGCCAAGGTCTCTATACTCGTAGCAATACTAGATAAATACTACTATACTACTATAGCAATACTAGTTAAAATCATGTAAACTGTTACAGAAGCCAAGGTCTCTATACTCGTAGCAATACTAGACCAGCAGGACTTCTGTGCCCTTGTAAAATCTTTTTTAAGGTTGTTTTCTAATGAATCTTCCCCATAGAGTTTCATGCTGCTGTGAAGTCTTTGTTTTGTTTATTAGCAGATGGTCGACCCTTGAGGGAAATGACCAGACCACTGAATTGTTACTAATGGTTTTCATTGTTTCACTGTACATTTAAAAACAGGCTACGTCTTTCTTTCTGAATCTTCTTTGCCACTAAAGTTTATCATAATTTTCTCTTTGTCTGACATAAATGATTATTTCATTGAGAAAATATTGGTCGCATTGTGAGTCACTGCATATATTTTACTACCTCCTTCCTTTCTCTCGCTTTGTCTCATTTGAATGTTTTTGAGCAAGTAAATATGCAAATTGTCTGCACGTTGCTTCCTTTCCCAGCTTGGCTATTTAAAGGTGATTGGATGGTTGCATAAGTGGGCCTTACTTCTCCTCGCCCTGCCTCTCTCCTGGCCTCCAGTCACCCTGTGCTCTCATGCTGAAGGCAGGCGAAGCAGGAAGGCCATGGTCTGGGGATTAGACCACGTTCTCTTGGGTACACCTTCTGACTGGCAGAATTTCACTGAATGCAAAAGGCACAAAAAATTCCTATTAAGGTTCACGGCGTTTAAATAAAACGTGGACAAAAGACAGTTGGCATGATGTGCTGCCATGTCCTGTCCCTGTCTCTGAGTCGTCTTAACTGAGACCCGTCCCCGTCTCTGAGTCGTCTTAACTGAGACCTGTGTGTTGTTGACCGTGGCTCAGCATTCCCTACACTCTTGCCGTTGCAAACTGGTAGTTATTCACACATCCTACTGGAATATATTTTCATAACTCGTATTGTAAATATGATGAGTGGTTAAGGTCAGGAGTGGGTTCAGTGAATGTTGATTTTTTTCCTGATTATAACCTGATTTTGGGTTTGTTATTAATTCGTGTGATGTGGTCTCAGTGATGCGTATTGCTGGTGTTTGGGTGGAAGGTTTTGACCTCCAACAGTGACGTTCTAAAGTCTGTGCAGGTAGAAGATAACAGGAGTTTTTGGTTCTGGATTCCTTAGCTTTGTTTAGCACTGAGCCTAACTGATACTCTACACTACAGTGAAAGGCTTCATGTCAACTTTAAATTACCTACAGAGCTTGAGCTGATTTCCCACTGCATTCAGAAAGCTCCCTGTCCTTGTCAAACTTTCCTCATCATGGTTGTGTCACGTGCCTCTCCCATATGTAGAATTTCAGAGGAGCATTTTGTGCTATCAGGAAAGATCCAATTATAAAACGAGAGCAGAAGCGAGCGGAGAACAAAATGCGATGGAAGGAGAATCCGTGGACCAGAGGGCGAGGACTCGTGCGTTCTCCCGCGTGCCTCCCTCACGGAGCCGAGCCTGCGATGCAATCACCGTCCTTCAGCACTTTACCATCTAGATAGACTCGCGCCGAGTCCCACTGCGGCTCGGAGACGAGGTGATTAGCATCGGGCTGCGCCTGCGTGCGCACGCTTATCGGGTCATCGAGACGCCCGCTGCCCCAGCGCAGAGTGCTGAGCGCTCAACCGCACTCGAACGCAGCTTTGCCTTTAAAACATCGGAACGAGGTTTGCCGTTGCTGCTTCACAGAGTGCCACGTGCGCTCTCTTCAAACTTTGTGTGGAATTAGCACGGCATGGACGCAGGTGGGAAGAGGGTCTTCTGTAACCATCTCATGTGGTACAGCATGTGAGTTATGACCCATGAATTATCAGTGATGAGTTATAATTTTGAATTACACCCCAATACTCACTTGTAATCAGAATTATTTAGCCATCAAGTGATTTCTCCTGGTTATTCGTATCCCTTTGTACCTTTTGATAACTGTAAGCTCCTTTATTTGGTTGTATCAGCTGGAATTTACAACTTTACACTGATGCTTATAACCAAAGTGACTTACAGTTGTGCCTGGATACAACATCTTGAGGCCCAAACTGAGCCTTGATCAGGGGCCCAACAACAGCAACTTGGCAGAGGTGGGGCTTGAACCAGCAACCTTCTGATTACTAGCTTACTCACACATAACAATACTCACACATAACAATACTCACAGGTCATCTTGATTATGACCGGAGGAACTTGGTAAATCGCTGAATATGTCTCTGCTTGATCTGTTCCGCTAACAACAACTACTTGCTTTAACTTATCAGAACACTCTGATGTTGCCCTGAGATAAAACACAGACACATGCGAAACCAGTAGGGCATTGTGAGGCCTGACTGTCGATAGGAGAGCGACTGTTACAAGAGAACTCAGGAGACCAGCTCAGGTTTCGTGTTTTGTGGCAGAGAAGGAAATACTTTGGAGAAATTTGCTCAAACGTTTGTGGGTGTTATTAAAGAAACAAAGGAGTCTTGCAGCGTTTGAAGATTTGTTTGACAGTTCTCTGACTAAGGTTGTTAGTTCTCTGTGTGTAGTTTGTGCGATAGGATACACGGATGTGAGAAAGTTCAAAATGGTTCATTAAAACTTGGGCGCCTGTGGGGATTAAATAGGAAGACAAATAAATAAATAAGAAACAGGAAGTGATCTAATATACCGGTGATTGAGAGCAGGGGGAGTGGTTGAAGTGTAAGTAATCAGTCCTGTGTGATTGGTGACCAGCCAGGGCGGGACAGGATGGTATCCCAGGCACTGCAGGGATGTTCACTGTTAGAGGTGCAGATAAGTTTCCGTTCTAAATGCCCATGAAACTTATCCCACTGCGCTGTTTCAGGACTGTTCTTGTAAATGAAGCAAACGTTCTGTTTACTCTAATGATTTCCGTTATAGCACTAACAGTGTGTTAGATTCGCTGGACGTCTTCCTGCCCCCTTCGTGTGTGTTATGCTGAGGCCTTGGCCATCCCAGCTCCAGGCCTCCCTGCTCTCCGCTGACTTGGTGTGGCACACTGGGGTAAAACCCCAGTCAAGGACCAGGCAGCACAAGAACAACCATATAGTCCTGTAGGAACGATATCTTGGGCACAGCCGACATCCTCCTGTCAAACACAAACGGCACAGTTAACGCACACAAGTACATACACAAAATCTCACACTCCATCTGTGCACAAAGGTGGTTATGGGTATTTGCTTTCTGTTCGCTGTGGTGGGGACACATGTTAATAACCTAAAGATCATCTTCAACAATAAACAAAAATAGTGCTGCGTTCATCCCAGTGAACATGCTGGTCTCATATTACAAAGGTCATTAGCCCTCTACCTCTCTTAACTCGTTAAACTCGTCTTCTTGATCAGGTCTGTCTCTGGGTAACTTATTTTCTCTGAAATCTCAGTGGATGTTGTTCACAGTGAAGGTCAGAGCTGCTCAGCCTGCCCAAAGGCTGGAAACGAGCCTGTTCAGTGTCACTCCGTCCACTTCAGTCCCCCGGTCTGTTGCAGAGTTTACGGTCAGCGAATCTCCTGACTCTGCATATTTGCAAAAGCACAGGATCCAACTGCTGTTCCTATAAATTATGAAACGACGTTGTCACTGTTTGCGCTCGGTTCACAGGGGCTTTATGAGCCACCTCTGCTTCACCTAACGCTGCTCTCCCAGCGGTGAGGCAGGTTATTCTAATCTGAGGCTTCAGAGCCATCAAAGCACCAATCAGAATCATCCTCCTCCTTCCCTGCACATCGGTACGACTGCAGTTAAAGCTCGTGTGCGGGTACCTCACCTCCGAATGCTCCGTCTCTGCCCCATGTGTTCCATGCAGTGATGCCGCTCATGAAATCCTTACGCTTTTCTCCACTGGGCTGTGTAATAAGCCCCCTGCTGCAGTCACTTGCCCCTCCCCCAGCCTCCATTCACCTCTCCTCTCCCCTCTCCTCTCTCTCTCTCCCTCACTGTTTCTCTCTCTCTCTCTCTCTCTCTCTCTCTCTCTCCCTCACTGTTTCTCTCTCTCTCTCTCTCTCTCTTCCTCTCTTTCCATCACCCTCTCTGCCTCTTCGTCTTGCTGTGCCTTGTTTGGGTAAGTCACTTGCCCTATGCTTCTCACTCTTCCTCTCACTCTCCCTCTCTCCCTATCTCACTCTCACTCTCACTCTCTCTCTCTCCCCGGCGACAGTAAGCCAAGGCTGAGGCAGCTCTGAGACAGGTGAAAGGGCAGTCGCGCTGAGCGGACGGATTGCATACGGAAGTTTCCTCGCGCTTTGACACGAGTCCCTCACTCGCTGTCAAACGCCGCCCTCTAACCCCACCCACCACCCCTCCTCCTCCTCCTCCTCTTCCTCCTCCTCCAGCCCCCTACTCTTCCCTCCCGGTCCGTCTTCAGCCCACCCAGTGCGGGGACTCCTCGCGGGCAGCATGGCTGCTGTGGAGCTGCCCGCTGAGAGCATCTCTCTAGGAGCACACTGACCCGAGGCCAGCCGCACTCCAGGGGACGGAGCAGCAAGGCGTAGGACTTGCCGACTCTGCCGGACGGACGCCTCCCCCAGCGGTGCGATGAGGGCGCGCGTCAAGATCCAGCGGCAGGCAGCACTTGAGGAAGAACTTGGCTGGAACCTCCATCGCTGATGGATTGAAGGGTTCAGGCACAGAGAGCATGTCTCCCAGCATCAAAAACTTGGATTGCATTTCCCCAATGTTGTGCCACTGTAAAGTAGCATGTACCAACAGCACCATCTCGCTCATGTTTGGATGCAAGGTAGGAAAAAGAGTAAAGTTCTTTTTTCTCCTTTCAAATGGACTTTTGCGGCAGGTTCTGCTCTGTCGGCACTGCTGACACTATAATGTCAGGGTGAGGATCATAATCTTGATGGAAAGAATCCTTTCGATGGATATGAGATGTGCACATGTTTCAGATTAGCAGCAAATGTCAGTACTGTTTAATATTTGTGCACTTGTGAGCACCAGCTCTACAGCTTTGAAACTTCCCTGCAGGTTTGTATGGTCCTTCTGGCAAAATGCAAAGTGTCAAATGATTTCTGACGCTGAGGGACGTGGGAGGAGCCTGCGACACCCAACACGTTCCGGATGCTTGTTCTGCGAGGCTCTGCATCGCTGGGTGCTTTTAGCAAACCCAGCCAACACGCCTGATTTCACGTTTGTCGTTTCTTTAGCCACTCTGCTGGGACAAAAGGCAAACCAGTGTCAAATAGTTGCTCTCACTTGTGCTTTGCAGTAGTCAGACTAGCACGTGTGTGCGTGTTTTATAGCAGAAGAGTGTGAGTAAAACATGACCAGGAGTCTTAATAGAATCTGTGTTTTCCTAACGATACAGGGCTTCTTAGTTGGAAAAAAAGGGATGGCATGTTTCTTTAGTTACATAACTGCTCCTCTGGGCATCCAAGCCTGCGTCCCAGTTACTACTAGTGTGCATGATGGACATGTGCAGAAACGTCTCATCTCTGCCTGGTTCCTCAGACCCTGTTCAGCCTGCCCTCGGGGCACCACTGCCTGCGCCAGTGTACGCAGCCTGCCCTCGCAAAGCACAGGCACAGGGGCCTGATGTGCTGCCTTGGCACTTGTGAATTAAAGCAAGAACCCTAATTTCTTGTACCAAACCTGTGTAAAGGCGCTGAGTGAACACACGCCTGGGCAGACAGAGCATGAGATGCACTGTAGAAATTACTCCACGCTCAACACAGTTGGTGGAATTCACAACGTTATGAAATGTTCACTGTCCGCCCTACATTTTTTTTCAGAATTTTTTAATAAACCGTTATGCTACTAAATAATGTAAACTCCACAGTTAAATTTTAAACACTGTGATGTCAGGCTTGATTGAAATCTCTTTGAACATCCACAGTAGAAATGGTCCTTCATCTTGAATTATAACCTGTGAAAGAAATTGAAGTTCCGAGTGTTTGCCATCATTATATTAATATATCGATAAAACTCTGCTCCTGGACTAAACTGGTTTGTGCTATGATGCAGGTGTATCGACTAACAGATGAAATCATTGTTCTACCATGTTCGTTTGTGCTGTAAAATCTCACAGTGATTGCTATTGCAGTCAGCATTGTATTTCAAACCTGCATCTTAAGTGTAATAAAAATGTACCAGTTTGACCAGTTGTTATCTGCATGATCTGGTTTAGCTATGTTTGTGTTAGTGGGACACAGCTTTACAGAGCTGGTGTAGCAGTCGCTAGGGGCAACTTGAGTGTAGAACTTAAAAAAAAAAAAGATGTTCAGGAATAGTTCATAGTCATAGTTGGTAGCCTTCCTGGTCTCTGAGTGGAGTACAATGCAGTGTGAAAATGCATAAGTGATGGAAGGTCAGTGGGCGAGGAACCGAAGACTTTCTAAATAATATGACCTGTGGGCAGCCAGGGTGGCAGCTTGTATGTCCTCCCGCCAAGCGTCTGGAGAAGTTCATCTCTCTCCTCGTGCCCGAGTCTGCCGGAGCCTATGAATAGCCTAATGGGCTCTTGAGATTCTCCTTTCAGTAATTACTGTTGGCTGTGCAGTTATTCAGCCTGGGCATGACACCTTGTCTCGTCATCCAGCTGGACCGATTCCTTTTTTCTGGCCTTCAGAGGGACAGTGTTTTGCAGAGTCTCACACCACAGGATCATCACAAGGATCTGTGATGCATTTCTAAACGTGCATCGAGTTGCTGAAAAAATCCCAGTTTAGCACAACTTTCTGCTTCAAGTAAACGAATTGGAAGTATAACAGAAACCATGGTTTGCATATTTTAGCAGAATTTGTAAACTTATAGTATACAGAGATTTATTAGGATTTTGACAGCTTTAGCCCAGACAGAAGCTGCAGATTATTTTTTAATTATTAAATGAGTTTTTGATCACCATTGTTGGGGATGACAAACGATGGGAAATAATTTAAAAAAGGTCTAAAAGGCTAAAAAAAAACAGCAAACCTTTATTTCCCCATCCGTTTTAGAAACTTTGTAGACTTTTATCATGAGTGTTTATACTCTAATTACTTTGAAGGTCTTCAGTTTAACTGAAATATTTGGCTTTATTATTCAGCTGCTCTTGTTGAAGCCGTCCAGTGGGGCCATAATTCAATACACATGTAGATTCATACATCTAGACTCTTATCATTCTGTATTCATCACTACCGCTGAAGCAAATTGATAATTTGCTGATTTATTTTTATTTCAGATTGTGCACCATCATTTCTCATGTTCACTCTGAAGAAACTGTGGTGTGAACAAGTGTGCATACTGCATACTGCATACTGCATACTACATACTACATACTGCATACTGCATACTGCATACTGCATACTACATACTACATACTGCATACTACATACTGCATACTACATACTACATACTACATACTGCATACTGCATACTGCATACTGCATACTACATACTGCATACTACATACTGCACCATCTTGTGTTCAGTAGTCAGTTGGATTTTTAGTGGATGCAAATGGTGTGACTTCAAATGGTGTGACTTTGTTGGCACATGAACACAAGGAAAGAATCCAAAAAATAAGTAAAAGGGTAATAAAAAAAAAATTCCTTAAGCAATGGATGTTCTTTGTTAGGACATTCTAGACCAAATTGAGTGACCTCTCCACCAACCAGTCAAAGTTAGTCCAGTAAGCGTTTGATCCATACCTGTTTCAAATTCCACACGCTGCTCCTTTTAGTCGACACTGTAGACCAGTCCAGTGCAGTAGACCAACCCCTGTTGGTTGCCCTCATAGTGACTGTGGAGGCAGGTGCACCTGCTTTCTGTGGTGAGACTGTTTTCCATTGCCATTTGACTGTTACACCCTTTAGTTCCTTTTAAGCTCCATGTGGTACATTAGGTACAGTGTTGGTGCTGGTGTTTGCTGCCTGTCTGCTGAGCTGTTTACTGGGCCTTCAGCTAAACCCCAAAAACCTAACCTTAAACATGGCCATTATCATAATCAGCATGTGACAATCTTAAATCTTTCTGACTTAATATCATTAAACCACTACAACACACACCTGCACATGTGCACTAGGTGAGCTCAGGTTGAGGTTATATTTGGCACAGTCACACCACTCCAGTGAAATCAGACCTTGCAGCGGTGGGAGGGCGTGTGTGTGTTTCATACACAAAGCAGTCGTTTTTTTTCCTGCTAATGGTTTAAGGAGAAGCCATGGCTGTGTTGACAAGATAAAAACTTAATTCCACAAAATATTTTCTCAGACTGAAACAAATTGCAGAATGCATTTAATGGTCTCACACATGGTTCATCTTCTGTTCAATTCGAAGAGGTTGGCTGGTCCACTTTTCGTCTGCTCTTCGTCTGTCTTTGTGCTGCATCCAATCAGACTCCAGCTCTTCCCTCTCTTTCCACTCTAAATGGTTGCATATCTGGTGATGAGACTGATGAGATTAGAGTTCGTGTGAGTGCATTGGCAGGATTATTTCTTCAATCTTGTTAGAAGCTTGCAGACAGTTTTTTAACAAGGTTGCTGTTGTATGGACTGATGCACTAATGGGGGAGAAAGTTGAATTCCTTAACTAGGCGTAATTCACCTCCAGGAATAATAAGGTAATAACTTCTCAGCTCCTGTCAGGTTGTAAAAGTAACGGCTGAATATGTTGCTGACCTATCAAGGTGATATTAGACTATGAGTTGGTCATGAGAGTTTTTTTCTTCTGGGACCTTTTGCTTTAAGAAGAAAGGAAAAAAAGTCACAGCCAATTAACTTGTGTCTGTTAGGTGAAAAATCTCTGATTGCGCTTTTAGTAAACATTTACCAGCTGCACGGTGTGGACAAAATAAAACATTGCTGTTAGTGCTACATGTTGCAATTGTAATTTGCTTTGCAGTATGTTAAGAATTGCCCTTAATGAACCTTTGATGTGAGATTGTTAGATAATTTATGCATTATTTTGACAGTCCTGTTTATTATGCATTTCTAATTCTTCTGATGCAGCCCATCACTGCTGTCACCACTCTGTAGCAAAGGTCTTTCATTCTAGCTTCTGTATTGGACTGGGCCTTTTGAGTGTTAAGGATGGTCTGCTCTTTAATTTTGTTAAGAGTAGGTTAAATCTTTCTTTAATGGCAGCTAAGTGTTCTCACTTGAGCCTCATTTCTGAATCACACAGGCTACATTATGTAAAGTGTTTTAGAATTGATCCACTCAGCCTCTTTGCTGCCTCCACTGTTTCTGTCACCCGGGGTGGAGGATTCCCATGGAGGTGTGGAAGCCAGTCACAGATGATGCTGTGGGGTGGGATTTCAGGTCATGGTTAAATGACAAAGCTTTCGTTGCACACAATGATCCAAATTGAGACCTACTACAGTTTTGAAAGTACCATCCACCAAAATGTGTGGAGAGGTCATGTGTCCAGGGCTCGTACTCTTCTGGAGATGCAGCATTGTGTGCAGCTGACTGTTGTGGTTTTGCTCAAGAGTGTAGAGGTGAAATTGCATCATGGTGTCTTTAACAGCGAGGGCTTTGGGAGTTTCGTTTCGGTTTTCTTCAGGACAGGAGGGAGGAAGCCAGGCCGTGTTTCTCGGAGAGACGAGAAGTGGAAACTATTTTAAATCTGCACGCTGATGGCACCCTGAGTATTGAGATGTCAGTCTCAGCATTCCAGCCAGCCCGAGGCGAAGTGCAGAGCAGCTTTCCAGATCCTGCTCCTCTCTGATCTCCCTGTGTGTTCTGTTGACTGGAAAAAGGTCACCTTAAGTGACAGACATATCACTGTACGTGGGACGTCATTTAATCTCGGTTACGATTCAGATTGTTCACCCAGTATGGAGGGTGCATGTATCTATGTGTGTCTCTTATATTTATGTATTATATATATAGTTTCTGCAAAAAGTACAGAAAGTGATGTATTCTGTGGGTACGTGCACAGTACACATTTAAGACTTCAGGTGGTTCAGGTGTGGTGATCTCGTGGTTCAGGTGTGGTGATCTCGTGGTTCAGGTGTGGTGATCTCGTGGTTCAGGT
>JAOYMR010000017.1:3611372-3630702 GCA_025802075.1 Tenebrosternarchus preto
ACCTCCACTGTTATTGTTCATCAGTGCAGCTGAGTGTTCAGGCCTGAACTTTAACCTCCACTGTTATTGTTCATCAGTGCAGCTGAGTGTTCAGGCCTGAACTTTAACCTCCACTGTTATTGTTCATCAGTGCAGCTGAGTGTTCAGGCCTGAACTTTAACCTCCACTGTTATTGTTCATCAGGCAGCTGCTGCTCCTCCTCCTGCTCCCATAATCCCCGTGATCCCCATCTCGCCGGTCCTAGCCGAGACCACTGTCATCCCTGCACCCACGTCACAGGTCTTTTTGGTTTCCTCTTCTCTTACTCACTCTCTTTGTATCCCTCTATCTTCATGTGTTCAATCCTCCCACTTTCGTGATGTTTGTTCATGACTCCACTATGTCTTGACTATGATTATTGAAAGAACGTCGCATTATTTTACTGATATGGACTTGC
Organism: Tenebrosternarchus preto; assembly: GCA_025802075.1. Lineage (NCBI taxonomy): Eukaryota > Metazoa > Chordata > Actinopteri > Gymnotiformes > Apteronotidae > Tenebrosternarchus > Tenebrosternarchus preto. Next base: position 3,611,809 of record JAOYMR010000017.1, read on the forward strand.
ACCTCCACAGTTGCTGTGTTAGTGAAGTGAGTTACAGCTTGTTTGCAGAGCAAATTAGTTTGGCCTGGCTTGTGCATTTCTGCGTCAGGACTGCACTTTCCCAGAATGCTGTGCTGCTCATGAACACAGTCTGTGCTGTTAATCTCTTGCTTATGCTAGTGTAAGCCTCTATCAACATGCCTAGAGTCAGCGGTCATCTTTTGTGTTTGCTTTTGCACATATCGATGCTGCTTGTTTTTGTTAAGTTCTTTCCTTCAGTCATGTAATGCTTGTTCCATTACATCATGGTGGGTTAAATGAGTGGGATGTGAAGTAAGCATGTATGCTTTTCTATTCCTGCATCACTAAAGCCGCTCACTGACTCGTGTCTCTTTTCCAGGCAAGTCCTGCTCCAGTGCTGGTGAACACAGAAAGCCTGGACAACCCTCCCTATGTGAGTTCATATGGGAATGCAGCTACTAGTCTAATCTAGTTGTGTGGTTGTGTTAATGTACTTTAATGCCCTCTACTTTTAATCAGCGCTAAATTGATTATAGAGAGGATCTGTTTTCTGTAACACGTGTGTGTTTATCAAAGTGCATGGATGGAGATGGATTCAAACAGTGAAGTTTTTTTTTGGTGCCCAAAGTTCTAGCTCTGATTAACTGTGTGACAGTTGTATGTGTAGGCCTTCTTATCCATCAAAATCACATCCACCAAGGTCCCATGTTTCCCATCCAGATTTTTCCCTATTTTAGATTACATAAATGACCCACCAGTTCCCACCTGTCAGATAATTATTTCCCATCACACAGTAGCTACCACCCAGGGCACACAAGAACTTTCATGCCTTTCTGAGCTTCAGCTCATGCAGTGTCAGGGGGCGGAGTAACACCTTCAGAGGATAGCACTGTCCGCCCATGATAGGTCAGTGTCACTGTAGGTGGGGAGAGAGAGTAAGCCACTTCTCTCTCAATGATTGGGCAGACAATTCTGCTCCCAGTCACAGATACCTGCTGTATCATCAGGGACTGAACTCACCGTATCTAGATGACAGGGCGAGTGCTTTTCTCCTGCGCTGCTCAGGAGCTCTGAGGTGGGCCTTCTCCTCATCTCACTCGTCCTAATCCCTAGCCTCCTGCGAGCCAAAGACCTGCTGCGTTCACTGCTGTCACCCTTCATCAAAAGAGCGCCTCCATCATCTGTGGCGTCTAGAGTTAGCCGTATCATGTAGCACTGCTGTCCTGAGAACATTTTAACACGGAAAGGTTTTCTTGATTTTTATCTTCATTAAATCAGATTTTATATGTGGCGTCTTCTCGCCACAGACATTTGAGTGATTTCCTTAAAGCCATAAACCAGTTAGTGTTTCTGTCATACTGTAAATACATTGTAATAGAATGTCTGTGATGTAACAACTCCAAAACATTTCTACGATGGTAGGACTAGCATACAAGTCTTCACCATTACCCCATCACTCTGCGCTGTTCTTTACTCTAGGATAAAGCAGGAACAGGGAAAAGCTCATATGCTGTTATTTCAACACTAGCTTAACCGTTTCAGGCACTGTAACGCGATACGGGGCGTAGTTGTAGCAGGGCGTAGTCGTAGCAGGGCGTAGTCGTAGCAGGGCTGTTCGGCGCGGGAGGCTTTCACTGTTTCCTGTCCTGAGGGAGGTGCTTTAAGGCTAAACTGTGTTACTGATAGCTGGTAACGCCCAAGTTATTTGCCATCATCTCCCTTATCCCTGCCGCACTCCGGTATATCGTCGAGGAAGATGGTGGTGGCGGTACCCCTCACCTCCCCATCTGGGACCAGTCCTCGGTTTTCTCACATCTTTGAGACAAAACATGTCATCGTGCTTGGGATAGAATAAGTGTTCAGGGCAATAGTCGCTCTGCCATCTTGGCATAATCTTTGAGTTATGATGTTCTGGCACAGATCACTCCTGCTTCTATGGAGTGAAATATAAAACAAACCATTCCTCCATGTGCTTTTCTTATTGTGCTATAGTGCTATGCTAAAAGCTCTGCGTTTTTAAGAGCGGTATTTTTGCATAGCTATATTTAGATCGCTGTGCTGTGCTAATATAATCTTGATTCTTCTGATGGTGTGATGGAGATTAAAGGTAGTATTGAGTAGTGCACCTTCTGACCTTGGTCTGTCCACACTTCTGCCCTCTCAGTAGTGCTGTAGGCGTGGTGGAGAGAGGAGTATGGCACTTTAAGATGGTAAAAAGTGCTATTGAGATATAAAAAAAGGTGATTGGAGTCTGTTGCCTTAATTGTGTTTTTGACTGTGCTGTTTATTCCGCAGCATTTTAAAAAGGTTAAGTTCATACTACGTTGTTTGTTTCAGGTATTGGGGAGCCTTGCCCAGACTACACAGACCCAAGCACACCCAGCCCTAACATTAAGGGAATGCTTTCCCCTAACTCATATGTTCATTACATATTTGGCTTGTGGCCTGTGATATACTGTGAGGAGCTTCATCCCTGCTAGCATGATGATATTCTCCATAGCTTCGGCTATGGAGAATAATCTTTTCTGCATTGGGAGGAGGCCCAGCAACCTCTGAGCTGCCTCTAAGATGCCTCTGAGCTACCTCTGAGCTGCCTCTAGGCTACCTGTGAGCGGCCTCTTCGCTACCTGTGAGCTGCCTCTGAGCTGCCTCTGAGCTACCTGTGAGCTGCCTCTGAGCTGATTTTGACTGGCTGGATGTGGAGCAGTGGAGGGTCCCTATGTTGGTTCAGGGAACAGGGCAAGCAGGAGGCTTGCAGGGCTTCTCTCTGGTTTCCTCACTTACACCAGTGCTATTAGTTTTCCATAAAGTCTCGGATTCTCATAAGAGGTGAGGTCAGACTAGTGCAGAGGGTTTTTTTTATTGAGTGCACATTTTTTATTGAATCATCCTATTTCCAGCATTTGATAGCAGTATGACTTCCTGGGTTGTGGTGAGGTGTTAGCATGACGTGGTATGAAGATAATTCCTCACCAAAAAATTGCCAAGATAAATGATACGTGTGGCCTTCAACGCTATAGGACTAATCTTGAATTTTATGTGTGCCAGTGACTCAGTAACTCGTCCAGTGACCTTTTCTAGTATAGAGTTCTACAACCTATTCTGGAATTTCCAGACAGAAACAGCAGAAGAAAAAAACATCAAGTATTGCCACACAAACTCATCATATTTATCTGTTTTCCAGGTGAATGGAACAGAAGCTGATTATGAATATGAAGAAATTACACTAGAACGAGTAAGTACCTCTCTCACTCTTCAACCACTTCTGCTCCTCCTCTAATTTATTATGTACAGCACACGATGTTCAGAAATGACAAAGCTCGGTCTGACCCACGTCTGCGTTCTCTAGTGCTGTCGGGATCTGCTTGTCCTGAGCAGCTCCTGGACTGTAGGCTCCTCTGGTGAGATGAGGCAGCTGTGTTTAGCTTGGATAAGCTATTCTTCCCTGTGTTTTAGAGGACCTCTTAGGACCTGTTACATGGTAGGACCTCTGAGATGAGCCCAAATGCAGATGAGGTAGAATGAGGAAAGGACTGGGAGAAATGGTAAAATAAAAAAGACCGGGTAATGTACTGAGACAGAAGCAACTGTAATACAGCTGCCCCTCAGAGCACAAGAAGGAAAGAAAACAAGTGACTCTTGACTGGAACATTCAGTGGGAGTCACAGATTACCAACAAGTTTAGTGCATGTACTAAGGTCGTGTGGTCTGGGACACCAAGACTTTGCTTTTCTGAACTGATTATATAAGGGAGGGTGAGGGAGGGAGATCAGGCTAACAAACCCTGATTAGTTCCTGGGCTCGTGGCCTTGGCTAGTGTTGCAAGCCACCCATTACACTTGTGTTTTGATTGTATTCTTGTATCAGTGCTTATCTCTCTCTTTACCCCACCCAGGGGAACTCAGGCCTGGGTTTCAGCATTGCCGGTGGCACAGATAACCCACACATCGGGGAAGACCCAAGCATTTTCATCACTAAGATCATCCCAGGCGGGGCAGCTGCTCAAGATGGCAGGCTCAGGTAAAGCACTATGCTGGATTTTTCCGTTTTTAACACTTTCTGCCCTGCCCATATTCCATCTTCTCCACTCCCCACTTTCTACCCCACCCACAACCCCCTACTACCAGCTTTACCACCCACACTGCCTGAACTCGGATTGTGCATATACAGCATAAGATCTCTCTTTTTACCGCTGATGACATTTCCAGAACTGTTTGAGAATGTGGAGCATGGCAAAAACAAACCCGGCGTTTTTGTGTAGAGTGAATGACTGCATCCTGCGTGTGAATGACGTGAACGTGAGAGACGTGACTCACAGTAAGGCAGTGGAGGCGCTGAAAGAGGCTGGCAGCGTCGTCCGACTGTACATTCGACGGAAAAAGGTCAGCGGCGAGAAAGTGGTGGACTTAAAGCTCGTCAAAGGTCCGAAAGGTAAACACCTCCGAAAGGTAACGCCTCCGAAAGGTAACGCCTCCCTTTGCTTCCATTGTAACGCCTCCGAAAGGTAACGCCTCCCTTTGCTTCCACTGTGGAATAAAAGGTCTGGGACCCTGCATTTCATTGTAGCCTTCAGGGTAAATGAACAGCATTATAGTTCACAGGCAGTTTATTTTCATTGTGCATGTAATTGAATATACGGTAACTGTTGAAGGTGGTCTTTTGTCAGCCACTATCCTGTAAAACCACAGCTGTTGTGGACAGTTTCCTGAGGCAGGGTATGAGCCCCTTTGTTGGTCACTTGCTCCTCAGGGTTGGGGTTCAGCATAGCTGGAGGGGTGGGGAACCAGCACATTCCTGGTGACAATAGCATCTACGTCACCAAAATCATTGAAGGAGGTGCTGCCCACAAAGATGGAAGGCTCCAGATCGGGGATAAACTTATCGCTGTAAGTCTGGCATGAGATGCTCACAGTTCCCATGCAATCTTATACATTCTTATACATCGCTGCATTGTTATTAATGTCACAGTTCATTGTGTGTGTGTGTGTGTGTGTGTGTGTGTCTTGACTGCAGGTGAACTCTGCTTGCCTTGAAGAGGTGACTCACGAAGACGCAGTAGCTGCCTTGAAGAACACTACCGATGTGGTCTTCCTGAAAGTGGCAAAGCCCACAAGCGTCTTCATAAGCGACAGCTATGTTCCCCCTGACGTCACGACCTGTGAGTGCGCTCACACGCACCTTCCTACTCCTGAGAACGTGTGTGTGTATGAATCTTGCTGTGTACAGATCAGACTGCAACTCTACCACATCGCAGCGGGCTGTTGGCCATAAAGCCAAACTGCCAAAAAATATAATCACTCCAGCGAAGAGAGCCGCAGCGAACGCTCACCCCGTCAGATGGCTGTGCTGCTCGCGGAGGTGTGAGTTCTCCCTGTTGATCACTCCCAGACTGCCGCCTTATCAGAGAAACAACACAGAGACGAAGTGGTGCAGCAAAGTTGCTTCACACCACACAAGTCACACATGACTCATCTCAAAAGCTACAGATACTTAAGTCCATTCCAGCCAGTTAGCCACTCACGCACACTTGCTGCTAGCATTGTGCCCCAGTCCTTTAAAGACTCCTTTGAAGCTCATGTGCCCAGGGCATTCAGTGTGTTTTATTCTATGTGTTATTAAGACCATGTCCCTCACCTTCGCCACTGTGTGCCTCTTATTGTGAGGAGAAATAATCCCACACATTTTTCCTTATTTCTTTTTTAAAAAATAAAGCAGTAAAATGAAATGTCATAAGCACAAACTCGCTTTAGTCTTAGTCTTAGCCTCTGAATCTTTAGTCTTAGCCTCTGAGTCTTTAGTCTTTAGTCTTAGCCTCTGAGCTGCCTAGGAACCCCCCTCCCGCTGCTCTGGAATGCTTCAGACTCGACTGGCACTGTCCCAGAAGTGCTGAGTGAAGCTGAGGCTGAAGCTGAAGCAGTGCCTCTCAGGCGTTCCACAGTAATACCGCAGGCCCATACAGGCACGTAAGGAAACTGCCCTAAAGGCCAGAAGGGTAGAAGCAAATTAAATGTGTAAAAATGCCACATGATCATCCGGCAAATACTACAGTCTTTAATTTGCTAATAAACCAAGCCTATATACTACGTTGCATTTGTGTTTTTAGAGGATGCTTTTGAGTGTAAAGGCTCTCCTCCACAGTGCTGTCTTACTCACTGCTTTGACTAAGGAGGGCGTTCGTTCCTCTCAGGAGTGAGCTATGCTTTTCTCGGAAAGCAGTTTTTACGTCAGCTGCGTTGTTTCCTTTCACGAGTCCCGTCACGTGACACCCTCCGCTCGTGTCTGTCGGCCTGCCTCCCGGGGTTACTGCCACACCTACACACTGACGAGCCCCTTTTACGGCTAGGACTCGACATGATGGACTCGTCGGTGATCACACCCTAGTCCTCCGCAGGGAGGAGGTCATGGTTTTGCTGAGGGAACTTACGGTGATAAATGAGCGTTTACCCTTTGGAAGAAGGTCATTTTCTTTTAAGCTGATTACATTTCCACACATGTGGCGCTATAAAATGTCTTTTTAACCTCCACTTGTTGCTCACATAGTGTAAAGGGAGAATTAGCAGTTGTAGTATTTGTCCTTTGTTTTACATCACCTGAACACTTAAGCATATCGAGGGACTAAATGTGCTCTAGTAGAACATCTGGGTGATGGATTTTTGATGCAAATTGCGCTGTATTTATAAGAGAGTGTGTAGAATGTGAGCACATCCACCGTCCTTCTTGACTGCATGCTTTTACTGCACATGATCTGCAGTGCATTCGGGGCTCTAAGAGATGTGATAATAACGACCTAACTGGGGTGACCTCTATGAATACTGTTAGTAAGTGGATTTCATGCTAAGCTAAATAGATCATAGGTCTCTTTGTATTGTCTTTCAGCCTATACCCAGCACTTGGACAACCATATCAGCAACCCGAATTATCCGAGCCAGTCCGTGAGCCCTGCCACGCCATGCCGCTACTCCACGCTCTCCAAAGGCATGCTGGGAGACGAGGAGATCACAAGGTGCCTGTGTGTTTCTCTTCACATTAGATGACCTCCTCTTCTTTTGTTCAGACGTCTTCTCGGCATTAACGGCATTAACTTATACATACCCTCAACGCTCTTTATCTGTGTATTCATTAAGATGACCTTAAGTTGGACTTGACATGGCTCATAAAACCACCTTCTCTCCTTGCCCTTCAGCTCTGACTCGGGTGCTGTCTTAGCATGGTATGTGTTTCTGTGTCCCTTTTCATTCTCTTTCTCTTTTTCTCTATCCATCTCTCTTTTCCTGATTTTTCCTACTTCGCTAGCCTAGCTTTGCAAAACAGCCATAAAAATGCCCAGTGTTTGTGACGAGGTTTAATTTAACTCCATATTCTCAGCTTCTGGTTGATCTGCCTTCGCCGCCGTAGTGTTTTATCTGTCGGCTGAAGTTGGTTTGTTATTTATAGCTTCGGATTCAGCAAAGGACACTAAATGATGGGGAGTGTTCATGTGGCCTGTTTCCTGTTCACCTTTTATTTTTAAAGATATAGATCCTAATGATGATGTACATAATAATAAAGTCATTAAGATTTGATAAGAGTCCAGGAGATTTTGAGGCACAAACATGAAAGTTACAGAGTGAGATCTTACATCCAGTGTGATGGAGGGGATATTTGATCAGATATTAACTGAATAGGACAGCTGACATTTGTGACAATTTTTGGCACGTCATCTGAGAGAGACGTTGGGGGACTAAGCTTTGGCACCATTTGGTCTGATCAGATTGTACAAAGGTCACTAAAACATCCTGGACCAACTCTCTTCCTGCGTCCATGAAGAAGAGGGTAAAGAATTCTAGTGGAAAACCGCAGACGTTACTGAAGACTGAAACCTGAATGAAACCTGAATGAAACCTGAATGCTTATTGAGCTGCTGAAATCCCCTCATTTGTTGCTATAAATAGAAATATCTTTTTTTTAACTGTACCACAATTATTAGACTATATATCTATCTATCTATCTATCTATCTATATATATATATATATATATATATATATAATGTGTGTGTGTGTGCGTGTGTATATATATATATATATATATAGATATATAGATATATAGAGTATAGGATGTAGAAGCTGATCCAGTACTGGAGGGCAATACGCTGAAGCTGGTGGATCGGCTCTTGATCTCTGTCCACACAGAAGCTGTTTGTACTTTCTTTTGCTGTTAGACTTTTCCTTTGTCTAATGTATCCAATTGCTCTAAATTAAATAGCAGACTTACATATTACCAAATGTAGTCCAGACTGTCCTTTTAGCATCTCTTGTGCTGAATGGAATTCAAATATGGCACTAAACTTCCAGAAAAGCTGCCACTGAATAATTGAAGGATTATGTTTGCTTTATGTAAATGAGAAGAAAACATTTCTATAGTCTCTGCTGACCATCTGCAACTCACTGTGCCAAACATGAAGGTTAAAGCTCCAACAAGCACAGAGCGCATGTCCTTCATCAGAGAGATGAATCTACTGAGTTATTACTGTAGATTACAGTAGACCCTATTACTGCACCTTTTCTCCTTTTTCGGTTCGTTTCTTTTCATGTACTAGATTTGTTTGTTTGCGTGTGCATGGTGGTATTTGTTTGTTTATTTATTTGTTGTGAGTCCACAGGGCTGTATTGAGAGGTATTAATCCACTTTAATGCACAGAATGCGCCTGCTGGAAGAGTGATGTTATCACGTATCACAGCCAAAAAACAACAGCTCTGTTTATATGAGCTACTGTAGTAGAATGCCTGACCTGGCCAGTATTTCGACTTTGAAGATCTGATCATCTTTAAAGTGTTACGCTCACCTGAGCTTAAGCACTTTTGACTGAGTTTGTGCTCAGCTGAGTTTGGTTTAGATGTTACGTATGTCCCACAGGAACCTGTTGTTGTACTGCCATCTAGAGGCAAAAGTATTTTGCTTTTATCTCTTTCTTAATTCTTCTTCTTATCCTGTAGTAGAAGTCTGTGGCACCCAAATGTATGATTTAGATTAAGTAAAAAATGAAGGAAAGCAAATTAATGTATTTTTCTTTTTTCTGAGGTATATATATATATATATATATATATTTATTTATTTATTTTTTTTTTTTTAACTGCTGGGAGAAGCTGGGATGTATGTAGATGCTCTGTGATATCTGGCCACCAGAGGGAGTCATGTCCCCCAAGTTAATACATATCCATGTATCCTATCCAAATGAACAGTAACACACAGTTGCACCTTTTACTGCAGCTAATGAATAAATCTACAAGCTCTGTTAACGACTGCTGATTGCTTAGTGCGTTTTACTTTCAAAAAGCTTGCACTGCACTTTTTAAATTATGCCCTACTTTAAACATTCAAAGGCCTTTTTATAGCATATTCCTGACCGCTGCCTTTCCCTGACGGTCCTGCCTGTTCTGGGGCTTCTGTTTGACAGGGAACCTCGGAGGGTGGTGCTCCAGCGAGGCTCCACCGGACTGGGCTTCAACATCGTGGGCGGCGAGGACGGCGAGGGCATCTTCATCTCCTTCATCCTGGCCGGAGGCCCTGCCGACCTGTGTGGAGAGCTGAGGAAGGGAGACCGCATCGTCTCTGTAAGAGTCCTGCACCAGCACACTCTCCCCGCTACAGCCGGGGTACCTTCAGCAGTGCGCTGGGCTCACTGATTGTGTGTGTGTGTGTGTGTGTGTGTGTGTGTGCGCGCGCGCTCGTGCTGCAGGTGAACGGCGTGGACCTGCGCAACGCCACACATGAGCAAGCGGCCGCAGCACTGAAGAACGCCGGCCAGGCAGTGACTATCGTCGCTCAGTACAGACCGGAGGGTGAGCCTTCAGTGTTTCCCACCAGCACGGGTCTGTCTGAGGTGGCCAGAGATACAGTTTAGCCAGAATATTATCGTCACCATTACATGCATAACAGCCGTCACCCTGAAGCTGCTCCTGCCAACAAGGGGCTTTCCATTATTAATTCTTCAGAATCAGGAGTTTAACTGACTTTTCTGAGGTTTGGAGAGAACATTTATCAGATCACTGTTTCTCCTCCAGGTGAGTTGTCTTTCTCCTTGTTCTTGGCTAAGCAGAAGATCCCAAGGCAGAGCAGAGCTTTCTACACTCACTACTACACAGTAATCAAGCTTTGAGTCAAAACTGCAGATTTGATGTGTTGGGCTCTGAATAATAGGAAAGGTTTTGTTTGTTGTTGAACACAGTGGAAGGCTGTTCTATGCTTGATGAGCCTTGGTGAGGGTGAGAGAGCCTTGGTGAGGGTGAGAGAGCCTTGGTGAGGGTGAGAGAGCCTTGGTGAGGGTGAGAGAGTGATTTAAAAGGAGCGGCAAATGTCAAGTATAAAACTGGATGAAACTGGATCTCCAGGGCTTAGAAAATGCAAAGCTCTTCTGAATTTGAAGGAGGAACCAGTTTATATTAGACAAAGTTGATAATGTAATGTTTATATATATATATATATATATATATGGGAGGGCAGTGGTTGTACTGTGTCCGTGGAATTGATGGGGTCCAGGTGGCTGTGTGCTGTGTGGCCGGGCTGTCGTGACTTGGATTGGTGCTCCTGACCCCTGGGAAGTGCTGAGGCTCTGCTGTAATAATGTGTGTGAGGTCCAGGCTGCTCCTCTGCTCCCTCAGTGCCAGCCTGGCCATCATGTTGGGGAGCATCGCCGTGCTCCTGTGGAGACTTTGGCTGGACATGGTCAGTATGAGTCTAATTAAAGTCCCCAACCATGTCTGTGCACACGGTTCCTTCACACCTTGGGTTCTGGTTTGTGTGTGTGAGTCCATGTGTGCCTGTTTGTTTACGTGTGCGTATGTGCGTGTGCATGTGTGTGTGTGTACATGTGTGTTTGTGCCTGTTTGTGTGCGTATGTGCCTGTGTGTGTCTGTATGTACTTGTTTGTGTGCTTCTTTGTATATGAGTGTGTATGTGTGTGTGTGTGTGTGTGTTGCCTGTTTGTGTGCTTGTTTGTACTGTATATGAGTGTGTGTCTGTGTGTGTGGTGTGCCTGTTTGCGTGCCTGTTTGTATGTGTGTGTGAGTGTGTGTGTGCTTGTTTGTATGTGTATGTGTGTGTGTGCTTGTTTGTATGTGTATGTGCGTGTGTGTTTGTTTGTATGTGTATGTGTGTGTGTGCTTGTTTGTATGTGTGTGTGCATGTTGGGGGCGAGTTTGTTCTTTCACACCTCTGACAGGCGTGTGCACACGCATGTGCGCTCACGTGTGTGTGTGTGTGTGTCTGTTTTGGGGGTGGCCGTGTGCAAGTTGGACGAGGCAGACTGAAAGCTGCTGTCTTAGCACGGTGCCTGAGCCTGGCTTCCTGTGCCCGTCACGCTTCTCTCCTGGTGCCCTCCCTCTGCCAATCAGCACAAGCCCAGCTCGCAGGCACGCGAGCCCGGCCGCCTTGAGCTGCTCTCTCCATCCCCCTCTCTGTCATCGAGGGGTCTGGCCAGGGAGAGGCCACTCCAGCATCTCTGCTGTTCAGCCCAGTTTGGAGGGGCCTGCCGTCTCCCACGGGACTTGTGATAGCACTGTTTCATTTCTAAGCTTTGGGCAGTGTGGTGTTGGAGGCAGGAGCTGACCGCTGAGGGGGAGAGCCTTTTATATGTATGTTGTCATTTTCTCTTAGTTTTTATATTCTCTGTTTCTCTACTAGTGTGTTAGTTCTGCTTTGTGATCATTTCACTTATTTACACGGTCCAGTATTTTCACTGCGTGGCCTGGTTTTGTCCATTGCATCTGTTGATAGTCTTCCTGTACACAGTTCGCTCTTCAGGCTCTGCAGTGAGGTCATAATCGCATGTTTCCTGTCATTTTCAGCTGATGGCGCACAGTTTATCTTAAATTTCTCCATAGACACTTGCGGTTTGCTTTGACATATTTATTTGGTACTGCTGTTGATATCTCTCGTTTCCCACGGAATTGAAAAATCCAGTTTATTACTAATGAATATGCTTGAATTCTTGGTCTGTTTCTGAGGTGTTATTTGCAGCCAAACACAAGTTTGAAGAAGAAAGTTCTTTCCTGCGGAGAATTGCATCTCATGTGCGCAGCATTATTCTGACCTCTCCTTCATCCTCCACTTCTGCAGCACTGTTCCGAAGAGACTTGGGTGTGCAGGAGAGTGTGCAGGAGAGTGTGCAGGAGAGTGTGCAGGACAGTGTGCAGGAGAGTGTGCAGGAGAGTGTGCTCAGGTGTGCACGAGAGGGGGTTCAGGTATTGGGCAGTCCGTGTCTGTTGTAGACTTGTATCCTGCGGGAGCACAAGGCTCTCTCTATTACCAACAGCCATGCCTGGAACCCTGAATGTCTGGATGCTGGGACCCCTAGAACCCTGGATCCATTGACACCTGGACTCCTGGATACCTAGACTCCTGGACTCCTGGATACCTAGACTCCTGGACTCCTGGATACCTAGACACCTGGACTCCTGGATACCTAGACACCTGGACACCTAGACTCCTGGACGCCTAGCTAATGGAGCAGCAAAGAGCACAGATGCAGCTCAGCCCCTCCCTAGTGCCTCAATGATTAGCTGTTGGGAATGAATCCAGCACTCACTGCTGAAATGATTCAGCATTGCTTGAAGGTAGAGGAGAAAGATATATTATGAAAATTAAAAATCATTTTAAAAGCAAAAGCATTTTTTTTCCCGTTGGACCAAAATCTTCCAATCATCCAGTCCCCATCCTCTGAAAGCTTCACCATATGGTTCACCATGTTGAATTTTGAAGATGTGAAGATCGCGTGCTTTTTAGGGAAATCCCAACCCCCAAAGCCACTGTGCTCAGATCACTGACCCACAGGATCTCCGATATCACACGAACATCCATGTGAAGATTGTGGGAAGGGTCTGTTTTCTCCAGCTGTCTGCAACAGTTCTCTGTCAGCAGAGCAACCTGGGATTTGGGATTGTATATGCACAGATAAGTTGATTGAAAAATCAACTGTACTGAAAGAGCAGACTGCGTTAGTTGTGTATTATCTTGGGTTAAAGCACTTTTTTTGTTATAGTTTTTGAGAGTTCATCTCTGCTAGCGTGGGCCATTAAGTCTGGAGTTTGCAGTCACTGGGGTTTGGGAAGGAATGTCTCCCAGCGGTACACCTCTCAGGTAGGCTGTGTGTTAACGTGTGATCAGGATATGCTGCAGTTTGTGGGAGAGATTCGATTGTACTGTCACATTGGGTGTAAATTCCTTTCTGATGCAGTATGGGGATGAGCACAGCATTAGTCAGTTCATTGTGTACGGAGAAGATGTGCTTTAACATAGCATCGGTTTGGCGTGGAGGCTGTGGAGAGGTGCTGAAGGAGATTACCCACGCACAATCTCACTGCACACTCCTGCAAAAATGCCTGCCTTCCTCACAACATGGCTGCCTGAGTGTGATGTCACGGTGCACATCCGTTCAAGGCGTTGAAGATGGTGTAAACTGCAAAACACTGCTTAACAAAAACGGGCCAATGAAAGCAATTTGTGTGGTTTTAAAAAAGGAGATTTTGAAAGAATTCCAGACATCTTATTTCTGCTCCAGTTATCTCCCCAGTGCACACTGAGTTTCCAGTATTAGGCACACCTACTGGTAACTGTAGACTACCAGCCCTTTTTCCATCAGGATTGAATAACTTGGCTTGTTTCATGCATGTACTGGCTGAAAATGTCTGCATTCATAAAAAGGCATGTCAGTTTATGTATTAACTCATTTAATCATGTAACAGTTCAGTATCATGTAGCAGAAACAGTATTTGCAAAAGACTTTCCAGTATAGATACATGTTAAAAGCACATCCTTTTAAAGACTTTCCAGTATAGATACATGTTAAAAGCACATCCTTTTAAAGACTTTCCAGTATAGATGCATGTTAAAAGCACCTCCTTTTAACACCTGCCCTCTGTTTTACACCAAGTCCCTCATGAAAATGCTCATAAAGGTTGACATAGTTTTAATATCAATAATTTAAACTCATCTGACTTTAGTGGTGTAGTAATAATGCCAGGTGTGGTGGACTACAACATAGAACTGAGCATAAAGTGTGTGGCGGCTCTAGAGAAGGTTCACCTGATCTAATTCAGTCTTTTACTGTAAGAATCTCTGTTATCTTCATCTACTATGTGTGGAGTCAGTGATAGTGATGTCACTTGTTGTCAAGCCAATGAGCTTGATGGGAGGAGGCAGCCAGCTGTCCCCGTGTTTGTGTGTGTGTGTGTGTGTGTGTGTGTGTGTGTGTGTGTGTGTGTGTGTGTGTGTGTGTGTGTGTGTGTGTGAGCTGTCAGACTTGGTCAGCAGTGCTGTGTGTTGATCAGTCAGAGGGAGGAGCCAAGCATTCCTGCTCCAAGATCTCTCTTGCATTCCTGACCATGGATTCCAGACCTTCAGGAGACTTCCACTGTTAACCCAGTTTTAAGTGATACAGAAACATGGTCCTCATTACAGCCCTTCTGAGACGAGGGATGGGTCTTTACTGTAGATTTCACCCTTCCTGAGGTCCTGCACTTCCACTGCATCATTACATCATTACATCATTACAGCCCTTCTGAGACGAGGGATGATGGGCCTTTACTGTACATTTCACCGTTCCTGAGGTCCTGCACTTCCACTGCATGTTTCTTCATTTCTAATATTTTAATTATGGCGCTTTAAGTTTCGTATAAGACAATATACTGCAGCAGCAGTTTGTTTTACACAAGTACCCAACTATTAGGAACATACGATACTTATTGATCTGTAAATTGGCTGCAGTGTAGCCTGACCATTTCAGATGGATAGATGGATAGATGGATGGATGTTTTGTCTTGATCTCTGTAGCTCTTAGGGGGTGCAGCTAAGGGACCTTGGCTGTAATCTCTAAAGCATTGGCTGTCTTATCTGTTGCCTGGGGACTGCAGCTCTGCTGTGCTTTCAGATGGGGATCGCTGTGTTTGTTTACGGAGTTCTGCTCCTGGCCTCTCCCTCCTCCTGTGCCTGTTTCCAGATCAGGAAATGGGGGAACACTCCAATTATGCTTGTGCTTACAAATACCATGAAAGCATATGCAGAAAGCAAGCATTAATTATTGCAGAAAGCCAGCAGCGTTAGCTTGAAACATTTCATGTTGTAGTTTATATTGTTTCCAAATCCACACTACCGCCTCTGAACATGTTTTGTTTAAGAAGTGACAGGTCTTTGACTTCACGTTGTACCCAGATCTCTGGAAAGCGTCCATATCTGTAGGGTGGTCTATCGGGGGTTTACTTGTGTCACAATATGTAGTAGCAGACTGGCATATTACACCCTTCTATGGTGGCTGGTAGAAAGTGCTGATCCTTCAGTATAATCTTAACTGTATGAAACGGTGGACAGACCCAGTACAGCCCTTGTGAAGCGGGAAGGTGAGTGTAATCCC
This sequence comes from Tenebrosternarchus preto, assembly GCA_025802075.1. Lineage (NCBI taxonomy): Eukaryota > Metazoa > Chordata > Actinopteri > Gymnotiformes > Apteronotidae > Tenebrosternarchus > Tenebrosternarchus preto. The sequence goes on from JAOYMR010000017.1 coordinate 3,627,192, forward strand.
TGAGCAGTGAGGGTTGGGACAGCCTGGGTTTCTGCTGGCTACGTGCACCTCGCTTGCCTTCTGCAGCATGCAGCTCTCCACACGTGTGCGTACGCCGTTCTCCTTCCTGCGGTGAGCTTCTGCAGAGCTGTTTATTGCCACAGACCTGCTCCTGCACAGCCATGCATGAAAAAGGTCCTCACTCACAGATACACCGAAGATGACGACTTTGGAAAGTTTGCTTTGCGTTTTAAGACACTGAGTCACTCGCATGATATTTAGGCGTGTGTGTGTGTGTGTGTGTTATTCCCTTTGTGTGAGTCCCTGAATCCTCTTGCCAAATTGATGACGAGGATTATAGACATTTCCAGCCACCAGTGTCTTTGTGAGTTTCTGATATGTGATTTGCAGGCCGTACATCTAAATCTTCATTTGTCATCTGATTTTACTACATTTCCATCAGTGTGTAGCACAGTTTCTTATTATGTTGTATATATTACATACAACACTGTTTGTCTTCACTTGGTAACAGTACTAAATATTTCATGCTGCTATTTTAGTTTCTGAGCTATTATGTCACAGGGACTAATTTAAACAAAGTGACTGTGCTTGGACACATGCTTGCACACACACACACACACACACACACACACATATATGCACACATACACGCACACATACACGCACACAAACAAGCACACAAACAGGCACATACACATACGCGCGCACACGCACGCACGCATTGCACACACACACACACACACACACACACACACGAATGTACACATAAATGCACACATACACATGCAGGTGGGAGAGGGATGAGCACTGTGTAACTCATTAGCATGTGATGGAGATTCACGGAGAGGGGGGCTTTACAAATGAGTGTCTGGGCACTCGCATTCTCCCTCGTTCTCCCTCGCTCTTTCGCTTGCTCTCGCTCACTCTCTCCCTCTCTCCCTCGCTCTCTCTCTCTCGCTCTCTCTCCCTCGCTCTCTCTCTCTCGCTCTCTCTCCCTCGCTGTCTCTCCCTCGCTGTCTCTCCTTTGCTGTCTCTCCCTCGCTCTCTCCCTCTCTCTCTCTCTCTCCCTCTCTCTCCCTCTCTCTCTCACATACACAAACACACCCTCGCTCCAGCACAGAGCTCAGCTGAGCAGGGAGTGTGAACGCGGAGCTGTCTTTCAGCACCACAGAACGTTTTCCTCGCACATGGGCAGGTATCAGCACAGAGCAGGGATCAGCCTCCACAAGTGCTTTCCTTCCCTTTGATCTTCTCCACTTGCTAGCTGTGCTCTGTGTGCGAGGGACAGTGTAAGTATGTATTATGATTACCAGCTGGGTTTAATGGGGGTTATTGGATAACAGGCTATGGAGGGTAACTTGAAGGTTCTTTATTCTGCTTTTAGTTTGTTCTCTTGAGTGTTCTGCATTGTGTTTAAACTCTATTTTAAACTGGGTTGCCTACATAGTATTTTCATGCATTTGTTTGGTAGAATAATGGAACAATGCTAAGTGTTAAGTAGTAATGTATCACTGTCATGCCTGATTTTTTTGGTTTTGAGGAGTTGTTGTACTGCTTTGTTTCATATCTTGTGGGTGGTCTCTCTGAGCTCAGAACGGAGAGCAGATTCAGTACTTTTAATATTCAGTATGTTGCAACTAAAGCAGAGTGCAGCTCTGACTGGTGGAAACAGAGTTAGAAACAAAGAACTGTTGAATACGTCGTTGAGACCATGTTCATATTGCTGTCTAGTGCTTGTCCCTTTTTTGACATGGACTGTCAATCCTGGAAAGGCTAAATGCACTAGATGGTCCCCTTTCTATTATAAATGACTCTGGAAATGTCATCATATATCTGTCTGAACGTGTGTGTGTGTGTGTGTGTGTGTGTGTGTGTGTGTGTGTGTGTGTGTCAGTTAGTCAACTCAATGAGCAGTCAAGTGGACACTCAAGGTTCAACAGAGACCTGAGCCATCTTTGACCCATCCCAGTAGGCTTCTTTTAGCTGGGCTCTGTTCCGTGTGCTGAAGTCAGTGATCTCACCTCGGCAGGATGCTCACATCACACCGCTTGTTTCCTTTGTGCAGATTACAGTCGCTTCGAGGCCAAAATCCATGATCTCCGGGAGCAGATGATGAGTGGCAGTCTCAGTTCAGGCTCCGGCTCCCTGCGTACGAGCCAGAAGAGGACGCTCTACGTCAGGTGAGACCTCTCTCTGTGTTCTGATCATTACAATTTGCCTCTTGTGGCTTAGTTCTGAAAGCCAAGTACACGAATGCCAACTCTCCCATCGCAAGCAATGCCTTCACTTCACCATAGTAGGTCTTATGTTTTTAGGAGTTTTGAGAGTGGACAGGGCACCTTCACTGTTTTGTTACATTTTCTTGAGTTTATTTTCTTCTCATTTTCTCTCAGTATCGATAATGTGGTTTGCTGAGTGGTTTAGCGTGTTTCTTTAATGACTCCACCTGACTTGATTGAAGGATGACCCTTGACCCTGGTGTCCCCATAATTGTTGCAGACCATCCCCTGGCTGTGGTTAGTCTCTTCAGAGCAGCTGATGGTTAAGGCCAGTTACTGCTGTGGCATCTGGTCCTGCAGGAGTAGACCAGTTCTACCATACTGAGACTTCAAGCAATGTTCCTGCTTTGTCTGCATGTTGTTAATGGAAGGCTTAAACATCTGCAGGTCTCAGTGGAGGCAGCATTGAAGGGTTTGTGTTTGTGAACAGCTGTTCCAGCTCCCTTGCTCCTCTCTCTACACAGAGTGTGAATTCTCCTCCTGATTTTAGCCTGGTGTATTCCCCTCAAATCTCACTAACAGTTCTTGTTAGGTGCTGTGTTCCCAGGGCTCTGTGTGAGTCATATCTCAGGGCTCTTCTTTGAGGAAACAAGAAAAAGGATGATCTCTCTCTCTCTCTCTTTTTTACCACTCATGTGTGTGTGTGTGTGTGTGTGTGTGTGTGTGTGTGTCTAGAGGTGTTCTAGTGTTCTCTGTCTGGACTTTGAAGTTAGGGCTTTTAATAAGCCTGGTGTTGTGGAAAGCATGTGTGACCCACTGGGGGTCTCCAAAATGCCAGTGAGGAGACACCTCTGTGTGACCTTTGTGTAACCTCTGCAAGGCGATATGTGGCGCTGTGTTGGGAGTTGTGTGCATTAAAGCTTTATTCTGTGGAGATCAAAGAAATCTTATAATTGAAGTATCTAACATATCATAATGAAATGATATATTGTATCGTCTACTGCGTTGCTTATATCATTTTTTACTGTAAATTATAGTCATGGCTCTGGTCTGGATACAGTACATGCACAACCGAAGAGCAATGCATGTTTGTTCCCTGGCTTGTCTTTGTTCAGGGAGGATCTGTAATGTGCAGAGCCAGTGTAATGTAATGTGCAGTGCCAGTGTAATGTAATGTGCAGTGCCAGTGTAATGTAATGTGCAGAGCCAGTGTAATGTAATGTGCAGAGCCAGTGTAATGTAATGTGCAGTGCCAGTGTAATGTAATGTGCAGTGCCAGTGTAATGTAATGT
>JAOYMR010000017.1:3638773-3668252 GCA_025802075.1 Tenebrosternarchus preto
GAGACATGGTTCCTTCACAGATGATAGTGAGAGAGACATGGTTCCTTCACAGATGATAGTGAGACATGGTTCCTTCACAGATGATAGTGAGACATGGTTCCTTCACAGATGATAGTGAGAGAGACATGGTTCCTTCACAGATGATAGTGAGAGAGACATGGTTCAAAACGCAGGGCTGTCATTTTTCCATGCAGCTCTACATTGCCCTTAGAATGTGTGTGATGCATTTTTCCCTAATTTTGCCAATTTTTATGTTTAGAGGAAGCACTGCATCCTGGACGTGTCTGGCAACGCCATCAAACGGCTCCACCTGGCACAGCTCTACCCTATTGCGGTGTTTGTCAAACCAAAATCCATGGAAAATATTTTGTAAGTTAACATTGTTATTAAGAATGTGTTCTATTTTTTTTTAAATAAACTGAGAAAGCAATGCATTTTATTCCCACATTTCAGACTCTATCATTAATAGTAATGTATAACTGGGATTTTTAACAGACATGCAGTGAGCATACATTACGGAGAGGAATATCTCTTGATGTTTTCCCACTGTTCCTTACCAGAGAGATGAATAAGAGACTATCAGAAGAACAGGCCAAGAAGACCTTCGACAGAGCCATGAAGCTGGAGCAGGAGTTTACAGAGCACTTCACCTGTGAGTGCAAAGAGCTAGAATAACCCTTCGAACCCTGGTACACACCAAATAAGTGGTCCAAGAACCCCCAAGGGGGGAAGTCCCATTCCAATTCCAAAGGATCTCTACTCAGAATAACTCTGAGAGACTCTGCTCAACGTATCTACTCAACTCTTCTTGTTTTGGCACCTGGCACTTTGCTTTCCGATGTGGATGTAGTACGACAGTCCAGTGTACCAGGGCTTCATTTAATCTTCCTCGCCTGTCCAAACCTGTAACAGAAAGAATATATAAATGATTTGGCAATTATACATAGCGCAGTAGCACTAGCGAATATTATCAGGAGTCAAAACAGTGTTTTCCTCTCACCTTTTGGTATCTCCTGTTCTTGCTTGGAACCTTGGATGGTGGTCATGTGAAAAAAAGGGGTACCAGTTACCAGGTCCTATCCACAACTTGTCTTAATGGCAAACCAAAATGGCAACCAAAAAAAAAACAGTAGAGTTGAGTGCAGAGTTGAGCTGATATCATGTAGTGGAAACTTCTGTCAGAAGATACAGAGAAGATTCCTGCTGCTGTTTTGACTGTTGCATTTCACCAGCTGTTCAAAAGTTTTCAACTAGTAAAAATAACACCAGATATGCACAAACCCCACACATGCATTTAACCCAACACTGAGCATTGCTTTGACAGTTCAGTTGTCATAGTTATTGTCTCAAAATGTCATAAAATCCATACATGGACGATATCTCTGTAACTGTATATAACTATATCTCATATAACTGTAAATACGTCAAGACTGAAATGCAACAGTGTATCATGTTCTGAAGTTCTGATCTATAAAAGTAAATATGACCTAAGATCCTCTGACATTTTAACACATAGCTGGAGAGGATATTTTTGTACAAAAGCTCATCAGAGAAACATTGATGGAGATGCTACAGGATAATGTTGGGCGCTAGTCAATACCTGGGATGTTAGGCGCTAGTCAATAAGACTATGCTTCTAGCAGCATTACCATTTCAGTGAAATACATGACATTAATAATATTAAAATCATGAAGAATTGTGCAAATATAATAACCCTATGTATTTTAATTTCATATAGGAATTTTTCAGGCCTGCTAAAAGCTGTATAAATCATTTTTTAAATCAATTCATTGGTTAACTCAGACTCGTGAGTCTCATATCCTTCAATGAAAATGTGAGTTTGGCCTGACAGTTGTCTCAACAAGACTAATAAAATAGAAAAAAGATGAACTATGAATTAACTAATTAATTAAGTCCATATAAGCATCAGTGTGACCCTTGAGAGGCACTTATTTTGGTGATTTACCCATTCTCTCCATCTTTCTGTCTCTTAGCCATTGTACAAGGGGACACCTTGGAAGAGATCTACAACCAGGTTAAACAAATCATTGAAGAACAGTCAGGACCATACATCTGGGTGCCAGCCAAAGAGAAACTGTGAGATGGTGGCAGTAAAGAAACTTTTTCTTGCTTTTGTTGTTGTTTTTTTCCCTTCCTTCTTTGTTTTTGGGTTTTATCCTACCAACCTGGCCTGCTGTGTGCGTTGGTATTCTGACCCTAGTGTAGGATGTACGCTGGCATGATGAGACGTGTTTGTGGGAGTGCCCGGTGACCGCCGCTCTCGGCCAGCGCGGTCTCGGGAACACTCGTCTGGAGCTCTGCATATCTGACTTCCAGGGGGAAGGGCTCTGCCTAACCAGCACCTCATTGGAGATATTATATAGTCCTTAATGTTTAAGGGAGGTGACTTTTTGGAAGGAACAATAAGGATTTTATTGCATATACATGTGGGTTTCTTTTTTTTTTCTTTTTTCATATTAACAGATGCATTCATGTGTATGTTTACTTGGAGAATACATGGAGCAGTACTTTGCACGTTTTAGCATTAAACGCATGTATTGGACCGTTCTTTTCTAGTTAACATATGTTGTACTTGAGTTTTTCTTAGACATGTATTTGCGCTGCATTAATCATAACCACAGAATTGCTTTTCTCCCATATACTATCCAAAATCTTCTAAAAGGATCGACCCACTTAACTTCTACACCTACCAGCTATTTCACAACTGCACAAAAACAGGGTTGGTTTGACTGATGTTCTAACACACCATGACCACGGCTCAAGGATCTAAGGATGTTTGAACCTGGTCAAGGTGCTTATGTGAATAAGTTTGAAACAAGGTACGAAGTGGAATGGCTGAAATCATTTTCAGTTTCTGCATAAAAGCCAGGTATCAGTGTGTTTTAGGACAGGAGATGGCAAATATGAAACAATGAACTGTACACTGAGATTTTAACATATTTAATCCTCAGTATACTGCCTATTTTCTTATAATAAAACTATATTGAGCTTTACGTAAAACTATACAACTATGGAAATAATTTTCTTTATATTGTTAAACGTATATTAAAATATATGAATCTATATAAATACAAATGAAAATATATTTTCTTTTACTTTCACCACAACTTCCCCACTTGGTTTCTTTTTTTGTTTCTTTTCAACACAATGTCACTATATGAATTTCATGACGCTTGGTGAAAACCAAGGCGCATTGACGGCCTGTCATCTGTCCTCAGAGCAGTTCCAGAATTCAGTCGCTGGCAGCTAGTTCTCCTTTGCTCACTCTTCCACGTGAATTCAGTCTTTTTTTTTCTCTCTCATGTGGCGTGCATTGGTTTTAAAAGCAATAGTATTTATGTACTTTAGAATGAGTACAAGGGAACTAAAGGATGACTTTGTGTTTTCATCTGGAGTTGAGAAAGTGTGAGGAATGTTATGGAAAGTCCAGTGTCAGGGGCAAACAGACCGTGGCTTTTGGTGGACATGGCGGTTGTGCTAATAGCTGAAGAGAGGGTTACTGCAGCGTTCTCAAACATGAGCCTTTAATTCTCCACAGGAGGGCGCTCTCACAGAATCCACCTTTTATTCTCACTGTCGGAGATGATTGTTTTCTAAAAGACTCTCTGCCTCTCTACCATTTGATCAATGCTTTCTAACTCGTTTTTGACTGGACTTTGTAAATAACCTGCCAACCTGATTCATTCCACTTGTCAAAAGAGGAGAACTGCTAATAAAAACCAATCACACGCTGTTTCTATGAATGCATCGTTCTTTATGTACTGACGAGACAAGCTTGCATTATTTCCTTATAGGTTAAAGTGTGACCTAGGGGTCTTGACTGACTGAAACGGACATCATCTGATCATTTTATTAGATGATTAGAATTAGATTAGAATTGATGGTAGTGCTAAAATAAGCACATGGCTCATAAAAAATGACAACGGCTACATTTGCACAGAAAAGACACCCACTAGCTGTGTTATTAAAACCAGCTTGATGGTATACAATTAGTACACAGTTAGTTTCTGATCACGGGAAAGGCTGCTGGAAAGTTCTGGGTGGCATGTCTCTCTCAACTCCTCACACTCTCACTGACATATAAAAACCCCAGCAACACCACTCCCACACACCAGCTACAGTGTCAGCAGCTGTAAGGCACCCAAATGATGTCTGGTTATTTCCATACTCAGTGTTTTGGAGGGTTATGGCCTGTGTGAGTCCATCTAAATCATAGTAGGGCCTTTTTTACAGCAGGCATAGCGTTTTATACTTAAACAATCCTGTTTTTGTAAAAGTGCACATGGGTACTTTGCTGAGCATTTATTATACCAATCTAAGCAGACTTCCTTCCTGCTGTAAAACAATGTACAGTACGTGACTTTTGTGTACTGAGAAACTGAAGTGTTTCATAGTTCGGGTTGGTACTTGAGTGAATATAGTAGATTTATGTAGCCTACATATATGAGTTCACGCTGCTGTCTTTATGCAGCTCAGTGAATCTAACAGTATACAAACATACTTTAAAAAGTTTAGTTCAATTAAACTATAATACAAATTTACCGCAAAATACAACTGCATTTCACACATCTCATAACTACAACAGTGTCAGGTTCGTATGTACTGGTTATTTCTTCAGGTGTCCGGCCTGCAACTCCTACTACACGCGGTAGAGACACTCTTCACCTGGAGTTTCTCCTACACTGTCTCTCTTTTTTTGACTCTTAAGGTGGAGTTTGCTGTGTGGAATGAAAGTCCCTTCTGTGCTCCCTGGCTCACGTCTGCTCGGACGTGTCAGCGTAGGTGAAGTTAAATGACGTTACTGTACACACCTCGACACGGACACATGTAGAAATAGCCATATGTGCTCGAATACGTGAAAATCTCGACAACGCTTGTAGATTAACTAATCACTATTGTTTTGGGGCGAATCGTCTCGTACTTTGTACTTTGAAACTCACTAAAAAGGTGGTGACAGTAATATATATATACGGGAGTGTAAACGTCTCACCGTTGCTTTCAGCTGAGCCATGGTGGCGTTGATTTTAGTAGGCGCGCTCCTTTTTCTTACACACAGAGGTAAGGCAGTTTTATGGAATACACGCAAAGATGAGAACTCTAGATTAGCTTAATGGTATATAATTATATTATTATTCCGTTTATTATTCTATTATTATTTGTGTGTCTATTGCAAAACAATTCGCATTTAACTGAGCAATGTAAGCATACATTACTGTTGTCTGATCCGTACATTTTATATCCAAAATACGTACATTTTATAAAGTGTCTGGACAAAGCACTGTAAAATGGTGCGCAATCTCAGCGCCAGAGATGGCTAAATGTAAGGCCATGGCAGAGGCCTTTTCCAACGCAGCGGTTCGTCCAACACTTCGGTGCATCCCTGCTACTTCTGTTGCGGAATGTGCGCAAAAACTAATGGTACGTAACTATACTAATGCATTAGACAGTAAAAAGAAATTGAATAAATTATCAGTTAAACCTAATTTTGATTATGCTTAGCGATTTTAGCTTAAAAAGCTTTTTAATAGTTTGTTTTATTTATGTTATTTTATTACGTTATAATGTTATTTATAGTCTATGTCCAGTTTAAAGTTTATGCTCTGGATAAAAGCGTCTGCTAAAATGTAATTGTGAATGTTTATTAGAAACATGAAGCCGATGCGTTTTCCGCTGATGCCAAAGACATCTATGAGATTGGAAAGCAGACTACGTTTAAAATAGCTGCTGCGGAGACTAATTTTGATGGTATGACCACCTCCTTTCCCATCGGTGTTTATGTCTAATGCATAGGATATATAATGAGGATTTTAAGGATCTAAAAGTTTATGTTGAAATATTTTTTCATTGCACTGAATGAATTGCACTGAAAATCTAGTTATCTTTATTTATTTTGTGTACATTTACAAACCCGCTCATATGGCAGTGAACGCCTTGCTTTGTTAGGGGAAGGAACAACCTATTATGCAGTTGCCGTGGTGAAGAGAACAAATTCTGCTATTAATATTAACAACCTGAAGGGAAAGAAGTCCTGCCACACAGGCCTGGATCGCACTGCAGGCTGGAACATGCCAGTGGGTTATTTGGTTGACAGTGGAAGGATGTCTGTTCTGGGCTGTAATATAACACAAGGTACCAGAGTATCCATCTCCAAATGACATGTTTGTGTTGTGTATGCCAACTGGTTAAAAAGGATCCTCCTCAGTTTATTAATCGGTTATAAAAGAACAACATGACACAGAAGAAGGTGGATGTGGGAGGAACCGCGTGTTTACTTGTGTGGATGTCCAGGTGTTTCAGAGTTCTTCAGTGCTAGCTGTGTTCCTGGAGCAATAGGACAGGCCTCATCCCTCTGCCAGCTCTGTGGGGGCGATGGTTCTGGAAGCCATAAGTGTGAGATGAGCAGTCAAGAGAAATACTACTCATACAGTGGAGCTTTCAGGTGTTTCTCCTTTTCCATAAGCTTTGTACTTCAAGCAAAAGTGTTTTATATACATGACAGATGATACATGATATGTGTCGTCATTTTAGTACTGGAGGTATTTATTCTCCACAGGTGCATCGTTGAAGATGCAGGAGATGTAGCCTTTGTTATACACACCACTGTCGGTGACAACACTGATGGTAAGCACTGTGTCACAGAGATGATCTTCTGTATTGAGCTCTGAATGGAAGAGCATCTTATACTGATATTGACCTGATGGGGAAAATGGGCTTGCAGGAAAAGGAGAGACCTGGGCCCAGGGCCTCCACTCGGACGACTACCAGCTGCTGTGTCCGGATGGAACCCGCAGTCCTGTCTCAAATTACGCAAACTGCCATCTGGCCAGAGTGCCCTCAAGAGGCATTGTGGTGCATAATAACATCAACAGCTCTGTGGTTTACTTCATGCTTAAAGAGGGACTGGTAAGAATCTTTGACACACATAATGTCCTTTTTGCACATAAGGGCATGTAGTACATATGGTATAGTTAGCTACAGTTATGTGAAAAATTAGGAACTGAAACCCCATGAAAACCTTTGTCTTTTTAAGCGTATTTAAACATGTAGACATTTGATCTTCATTTTAACAATATTGAGGGATGGAAGTAATATAACTAAACAAATAAAACTGAATGAATATCTTTTGTAAGTAATTTGTAAAATGTAATCTGCTTTGTAAAAATGCAGTTTTCTTGTGAGGAAAAAGTTAGGACACCCCAATATTTGTTGCAAACTAAAATGCCTGAAGTTAGAATCAGTTCCACCACATCAGCTGCAACTGATTAGACCATTGTTAGAGAAGACTTTGGAGGAGGCTGGTCTCAAACAGTTTGGCCATGGTAATATTCATAGAGCTCACTGAGGCCTTCAGAAAGAAGGTTGTAGAAGCAGTTGTAGATGCATAAGTAGATGCATGAGAAAGGATTAAAAAAGATCTCAAAATAATTAGAAATCAGCCATTCCATTGTATGGAAAAAGATTTACAAGTGGAGAACATTTAAAACAACTGCCAATTTGGCCAGGTCAGGCCATCGTAAGCTCAGCCCAAAAGCAAGATGTGTAAAGGAGTCTCCAATAATCCTAAAATATCATCACGACACCTACAGGTATCTCTTGCAGTTGGTGTCAAAGTACATGCATCTACCATCAGAAAGAGATTGATTTTGATTTTGGGAGATGTGCAAGGAGGAAACCCTTGCTGTCCACAAAAAAAAAAAAAAAACATTAAGGCAAGACTAAAGTTTGCAAGATAACACATAGACAAAGACCAGGACTTCTGGAGCAATTTGCTTTGGACAGATGAATCCAAAGTTGAATTATTGGACACAGTAACAGAAGACATGTTTGGGACAAACCAAACATTTGTCAACAATGACCATGACCAATGAATGGCTCAAAAGAAGGAAATGGAAAGTTCTGCAATGGCCAAGTCAAAGATGAAATATTGATAGGGCCATATTTCTCAATAAATAAGTAAATATTTAATGGTGTCATGGGTGAAGAAAGGGCAGGCAAAGTAAAAGGGAAGCTCCACGCAGGTCTCCAACTGGAATGTTTGATGAAACAAAATGAAACTCAAAAGGCATAACTATAACAAAAGAGGCCCAGCAACATTAAAAGTCCAACAAGATCGGAACAAAAACTGGGCCTTTAAACAACTTAAAGACATAACGATCCTCAGGTGGCTAATTAGTGAATAATGCCCACCACCTGAGGAAAGCATGGGCAACATAAAATGACAGATGTAAACAATAACAAACGATTCATGTGCTGCTGCCACTACTGGAGAACAGTAGTGGTGAGTCTCCGCATCGTGTCCTAATTTTTTCGCATGTCCATATATAGCACTCTAATTATCTATAGCTACTATTGTTTGCCAGTGATAAAGATTAATTTATGAAAGAACTGCATAGTCAAATACAATTTTATACAAATGAGCTGTTTTGTCTTTCCCCACAGCAAAAGTCTCACTTTCCAGTTTTCTCCTCGGTGGTTTTTGGTGGTGATAACCTACTATTTAGTGACAGCTCAATAGGATTTAACCTGGCTCAAAATGAAGACTACATCGGGTGGATGGGTTCGAACTACTATTACATATTAAAAACTATGGACTGCTCAACCACAGGTTAAACCTTCTTTTTTTTTTAACTCAGTTATAATCAACCAGCAGTAAAATTATCGATGTTAAATTATTATTGTTAAATCTAGCAGGACAGTAAAAGTTGGTATTTCACAGTGTACTGTATTGATATTACGAAAATTAATAAATGTTTAAGAAAATTACAGATTATTATAAATTATTTCTGGCTATTTCTCAATGTACATTAGCATTTTTTGATAGCACTTTATGTTCATGTTCCTGAGTGTCTTCGCTGATGTGCACATGTATTTGCATTTGTAGATGTTCCTGAGTTTCTTCGCTGGTGTGTGCTGTCTTACGGAGAACAAAGTAAATGCTCATACATGGCTGAAGCCTTCAACAGTAAAGGACTTGTTCCCTACATTCAGTGTGTTTTTGGAACATCTGTGGGTGATTGTATGCAGAAAATCCAGGTGAGTCAGTCAATGATATCAGTTGAAAGCCCAGTATTCTTATTTGTAGGCATTGTCCAATGTCCTCATTGTTAAATATTACACACTGCGGTGTGTGACTATAAAATCAGACTGTACTGCATTCTTTTTTCTTCCAGAACAAAGAAGCTGATGCCATCACTCTTGATGGAGGCTACATCTACACAGCAGGGAAGAACTTTGGCTTGGTACCTGCTGCTGGAGAAAGCTACACAGGTTAATCGAAGACTAAATATGTCTCTATATTAAATCAAGAAAAGTTACTGAACTTTGAAAAAAAGTATTCAGTATATTCTCTGTATGTACTGGGGGGTAGACCAATAGAAATGTCATACTTCCATCTCCTAAGCTTGAAGATCCCTCTAACACATTTGCAGGGCACTTCACAGACTTCACTGGTCAGGCTGTGTCTTGTTTTAGGGGATAGTTGTAACTTGTTTTTTGGGGATAGCTGCCTTGTTTGAAGGGATAGCTGTGTCTTGTTTTAGGGGATAATGATGGCAGCATCTACTATGCTGTGGCTGTGGTGAAGAGGAGCAACGAAGACATCCAGAGATTCAGTGATCTTAGTGGGAAAACGTCCTGCCACACTGGTTATGGCAGGACTGTTGGCTGGAACATTCCTGTTGGCCTTCTCATAGAGAAAGGCCTCATCAGACCGCAAAAATGCCACATAGCTCAAGGTTGGTAAACAGTGATCTTCACTGTACCAGAATTGATGTGTTTTATTTCAAGGTCTCTGTTGCTACTGCTCGTGTGTTTCTGTTAAGCTTTTCCTGCTATTAATTAAACTTAAGAATTCCAATTGACAAAACTGTTAGTTAGAAAATAATTGTGTGATTTATTCACACTAGCTGCTGGAGAGTTCTTCAAAGCCAGCTGTGTACCTGGTGCCAATGAGCCTGGTTTTCCCAGCAGTCTCTGCACACAGTGTGTAGGAGACTCCAGTGGACAGAATAAGTGTGTTAAAGGCCAGGACCAGTATGACGGGTACAATGGAGCCTTCCGGTAATGTTTCCAGAATTATTAGTTTTTCAGAGTTTTTTTTTTTTTTTTCTTTTGGTTGCATTGTGATATTTTTAGGTGGAGGTATAAAAAGACTTTTTTTTACTTTCAGGTGTTTGGTTGAAAGCGCAGGAGAGATCGCCTTTGTGAAACATTCCACAGTATTCCAGAATACAGATGGTGAATTCTACTCAAAAATTCCTTTAGTTCATCTAATGGAAAGAAAAAAAAAATTAAGAACTGTGTCATGAACAATGGATACATACTACAAATTAAAAGTGGTTTAATTTTCAGGAAATGGCACAGATCCTTGGTCCATTAGCTTGAATTCAAGAGACTTCCAGCTGCTGTGCTCTCAAGATTATCGTGCCGAGGTCACTCAGTACAAACAGTGTAACCTTGCTCGCGTCCCCTCTCATGCTGTGATGGTACGACCCGACACCAGACCTCACATCATCTTTGGCCTTTTAGACAAAGCTCAGGTTGGCATTATTTCCCTTAAAATATAATAATTTCAGTATGATACGATGATAAATATGAGCATATTTTTGCTTTAGTGTGCCACTTTTACCTTTGGGTTTCCTATCGACAGATGTTCTTTGGAGTTAACTCTGACTCAGGCTTCAAGATGTTTGAGTCCAGCAAGTATGAGGGATCAGATCTAATCTTCAAAGACTCTACAGTGCGTGTTATTGCCGTGGGAGAGAAAAAGACCTACGAGGAGTGGCTTGGCCAGGACTACACGGACACTCTGAAGGCCATGGAGTGCTCCTCCTCCTCCACAGGTGGGCTATCATTTACCATCTCTAAATGTGGCAGACACTTTCTCATACTGGCAGTCTCTTCCTGTTATCTCATGAGTTATGAATTATCTCATGTGTGTCACATGTTTAGTTGGGATTTTGTAGGATTCTAAATGAGAGGTAATAACTCCTCCCTTGTTTCACTGAGTGTGTATGTGAGTGTTTGTTTCTCTTCCTGCAGGTTTGCCTTTGACTTCCCTACTGCTCCTCATGAGCTTGGCTACACTCTTCTCTGTTCTGGCCGTGTAGAAGGTCTGCCAAAGATCAGGGCGTTTTTTTGAAATCGGTGTGTGTCTTCTCTTTCAATGATCAGGCTTCAGATCATATCCAAGGCTTCTAATAGTTGAACACTGATGTTTTAAACACTGATGTTTTAAGTGTACAATGAGCATGCAATAAGGAGTAGATTTTTAGCTGATCAAATATGTCAGTGCTTGAACTAATTTATCATACTATAAATCACATATACTTCAGAATTTAGCAAGTCATTGTCTTCGGGAGTATCTCAGTCCTTGAGTAAAGATTGTGAGATTAGCCATTCCTAAAGCACACAGGAAATCATTTTATAGTGTCTCATCCAGCATCCCAAGCTGAGAGATTTCTTAAGGGCTTTTATTGATTTATTTTTCTTTAAGACCGATGTTATTCACTGATGAACTAGGGTTATTGTATTTGATAATGACAATATGTGCTAGGCACATAAATTACTAAAACAGTGAGAAATAAGAACCAGTCTAAAGTCTGTCTAAAGCTCTTTGGTTAAGGTTTAGGGTTACAGGAATGCTTTCCTTATGAGTTTTTTCATGAACACGTCACAGGCCGATTTTAAATAATATTTTGGGGTTAAGTGCATTGCTCCTATCTATGCGTTAATTGTAGTTCTTTTCCGTTAATTGTAGTTTCAACTCCTTTGTCATGTTTCAAAGGGTACACATACTTGTTAATAATTATTGCAGCGGTATGATTACTGAGGGCAACAGCCATATCAGTGCATATGCTTTGCCTGTTACATATTTATTATGCAGGGTTCAGTGTTTCTGTGAGCTTCTTTTTAATAAACGACTTGAAGGAACATGAAATATCAGAGAATATGCCAGACCTTCTACAGCCCAGCTGATTCTTTTCACTGACTTTGTGTTGAGGAGGAGATCACTGGTGTTTCCCTGCTGTGTAGAACAAAGACTGCCTTCTATTCTCCCCAGAAAATTAAATAGCAAGAATATTTTACCTCTTGTCATATCAAAATCACATTTTCAGAAAAAAATCCTATGACAGTTTGGTATTTAGATGGTCATGTAATTTCACACTTCAGGCTACAGGGTTGAGCACCTGGTTGTTCCCTGTCATGTGCTTTATACCTTTGAACTTTGTTGCAGGGACATCAAAATGACATTGTCATGACTTTGCCCAGTTAGCAAGAACTTGCAACCTGCCATGTGCCTGTAGTGTCAGACCATTAGATTTTTCTTCAGTCTTTGGACATGCTTTGTATTAACATTGCCTTCACTTCTGTTTCATAGCATTATAATGTATGCTTAATTTGATTTGTCTGTCGAGTGTGGCCCCATGATAAATTTATTTTTGTATGATGTTCAGATACCATATCAGTGTATATGTACTGACACATTGATGTGTTTCACTGTGCTTTACTGTTTTGTAGCTATTTCTTTTATGAAATTAATGAGATGTAACTAATATTTAGTTGCCAGGCCAGTGTGTCTGCCAAAGTATTATTACATAATAATAACCTGTGATGGATATTTTCTGTTATATACATTAAATGCACATCTTTACAACCAGGATTCTTATAAGAGACTATGTTTATGTGATTTTCAACCTTCCCACTGCAAATTAATCCGACAGTTTTAGACCATGATTGACAATTAAATACCAACATCTGTTTAATACCTTCTGAATGCTATCTAAACTGTGCACGACATTTCTTACATTCTGAATTCAGCAACTTTTTTAAAAAGCCAAATCAGTGAAAAATGTATATAGTTTTAACGTCTTAAGTTTAAGTGATTCAAATTTAGCCACTGTTTTACGAAACAGTTTGAAAGTCTAAGAACAGAGCGACAAAATGATTGCCTTTTTTCACATGCATCACAACATCACCATCTGCTGGCTTTCTGGACACTCTGTAACTAAGTGATGCATTTATATTTATTAATCACAAGAGCGTGCATTCAATGAACACATATATACATATAGCAGAATAGAACTGTCTGAAGAAAGCGGAGATTAGATTACATTTGTATTGCTACTATTTTTATTCTTAATTCGTGTTTTTCCACTTTGACATTATTATACGAATATAAGCGCCACCCGACTTTTATTGTAAAGGAATCTACTCTCGCATATCGTTGCTGCAACTTTCACACTGCTGCATCACGACTGCCTGTTTAAGGCTACAGGTGTCCAGTTTTCAATATTATAATTTGAACCCTTTGCTGACTTCATGTCTCGTTTCAAAAGAGGAGCAAAAGTGGATTCCAGAGCAGGATTTAGTCAGGAAAAGGAAGAATGTCCTGTACCATACGGACTGCTGAAGTCTGCCAGAAAAAGCGGGCAGCTCAATCTTTCTGGGCGCGGTCTAACTGAAGGTAAAGAAAGACCCAACAAAAAGCGTAACTATATCCATCTTACCAAATCCTACAGTTTAGAATTTTAGCTAAGACGCGTTCAGTAAAGTTTAGATTAGAAAATGTAGTGGAGCTCTGCGTTAACAAGGTCGTTTGGCCAGCCGACCAGCTATCTTGGTCTGCAGTAGACCGTGTTGGATGACCGTGTCGTGAGGAGCTTCGCCGTCTCCGTGTATCGTACTTTTATTTCTATTCTTAGCTATACTATTAACCAGTAACGATAACACCAAGAATAATATAAAAAAAAAACCGTGTGGTCTCAGTTAATCACTAGCTAAATCCTCTAATTGTGTGTAACTAGTTCCACAGAGCGTATGGAGGCTGAACTTGGACACGCCGGAGGAAGCCAGGCAAAACGTGTCCTTTACTGCTGCAGACAGATGGTGGGAACAGACAGATTTAACAAAACTGATCCTCTCCTCCAACAAGCTTGAAACCCTCTCTGAAGATGTTAAACTTCTAGCTGCATTAGTTGTTTTAGATGTAAGTTGCTCCGACATTTGTTTGCAGAGAATATCTGTTCTTGACAGAAACTTCACTGTAAAGTTTTGTCAATTGGTACTTTCAGGTTCATGACAACCAACTCACAACATTACCAGCGTCAATTGGCGAATTGGAACAACTGCAAAAGCTCGTCCTGAGGTAGATCAGTTGAGGATATCTTGTGAATTTAAAGTTGTGTTTGTGTCCCATCTGTACAAACTTAAACATTACATTTGAACCATAATTATTCTTCCCAGTCATAATAAGCTGACAGAACTACCTGTGGAGATTTGGAAGCTGACAAGCCTGCGATGTCTCCATCTGCAGCAGAACCTGCTGGAACAGTTGTCAGAAGATTTAGGGCGACTTTGTCACTTGGAGGACCTTGTGAGTATTTTAATAAAAGTTCCTTTTGAACTCTGTGACTTTTGTTGTCTAATGCAGTGCCATACATTCTTTAATTTTATATGATCTCTTCATTTTTTTTCCTAATTCATAGGATCTCTCCAATAACAAATTAAACACTATACCAGACAGCCTGGCAAACCTCAATGGCCTTGTAAAACTTGATCTGTCCTTCAACAATTTGAAGAGCCTGCCACCCACAGTCAGTGAGATGAAGAGTAAGTATCACCCCAGCAGTGTCCAGTTGCTGTAATGCTGTTTGACAGTTTCCTGAACCGCTTCCTCCTGTAGACTTGAGAATGTTGGACTGCTCTCGCAATCAGTTGGAGAGTGTGCCAGCCGTGCTAGCCCAGATGGCTTCTCTCGAGCAGCTATACCTGAGACACAACAAACTGCGTTTCCTCCCAGAACTGCCCTCCTGCAAGACACTGAAGGTGATTAAGGATCTACAGTATGATGCGTTTTTGTTTTAAATGTTATCACATAGAATGGTAGGCAGTCTGTGCATTTAAAATTTTTCTTCTGGAAAGTGTTTCCATTATTAAGGCTTAAATCGTAGTGCTTTAAGCCACAAAAAGTACTGAAGCATATACAGTACTGGCTTTAAAGTACTGAAGCATACACAGTACTGGCTTTAAAGTACTGAAGCATACACAGTACTGGCTTTAAAGCTTTATGTGGAAAATGCATTCTGACATCAAAAATACATTCCATCGGTAGTTTTGACAGCAAACCATTTAGCTTGTATTATTGTAACAGGAAACACTGAAATCTTATTAAAGGAACATTTTAGGATGTTTTTTTTTTTTAGTATTCTAAAATGAATAAATAAAAATGTGTGTCTTGCTAGGAGCTACATTGTGGTAATAATCAGATTGAAGTCTTGGAGGCAGATCATCTTAAACACTTGAGTTCTCTGAGTGTCCTGGAGCTGAGAGATAACAAGGTGAAGAGTCTTCCTGGAGAAATAACACTACTGCAAGGCCTGGAGCGCCTGGATCTTACTAACAATGACCTCACCAGGTGCTGAACGCATCCCCTTCACAAGAGCCTGCAAGCTCTCCAGCATTTTCCATACTGATTAATAATCATGTGTTTAGAAGTAGAACAGTCCATTTTGAAGATTCATTCAGCTTAGTCTTTTTGTGGCCGCAGCTTTCTGTGTAGTGCTTTTGGCTCCGCCCCCAGTCAAGTGTAAAGTACAGTTGTGCTCACTGATTATCCGGTAGTGGATTGAGACTTTTGCAAGATTCTTTTTCTTTTGATCTACAAAACTATTTTCTCTCTGTCTTGTGTAAAACAGTGTGCCTTGTGATCTTGGCACCCTGCCTAAGCTGAAATCACTGGCTCTGGAGGGCAACCCTCTGAGGACGATTCGCAGAGAACTCCTCACTGTGAGTGCTCAGCATATTTATGATACAGCATTTTCCTTTATTTGACCTTGGTATGTAGTGATATGTTTGTTGTTGTTGTTGTTGTTTATTTTGGAAAATGCTAATATACACTTTCCCGGTATCACAGAAAGGCACCAGTGAACTCTTAAAATACCTCCGAGGTCGGATAGAAGGTATATGTAAAATGGAATTTACGATTCATGAACCTTTCGAGACACAAAGTACAGTAGAATAATACTGTTTACTGTCTTAGTAATGGACTGCTGTCAGTTTGGTTTTCTTATGTGTAATGTTACAGAGCAGCCAGATGCCATTCTCAAAGAAGAGCCCAAGACGGCCATGACTCTCCCCAGCCAGGCCAAGATTAACGTGCATGCCATCAAAACCCTGAAGACGTTAGAATACAGGTATGCATGTGTCATTACAAAGTTATAACAAAATCCGAATTTAAATATATGTAAAAACTTTCATCCATCTTGCACCATTTGTCTGGGTCTGGGTCTCGGGGGTAGCAGCCAGGCAGGCCCAGAATCAGTGACAAAGGGCAGAGCCCTGGCAGTCGAACCCCAACTGGAAACCAGTCTGACATACTGCTGGCCACGCAAATCAAGCTAATACTTAGGGACTGAATGTGCAGTAAAACTTGTTTCTAATTATTTTGTGAGAACTACAGTTGGATAGATGTTTTGTTTTTACTAAGAGATCATCGTCCTTACTTGCAGAACCATGAAATGACCAAGACGCCCCCCCTGGGCCAAAATACAGCAATACATACAGTTTAATAATGTGTTATTTTGCTACAGCAAAGATCGGCCAGTGAGGCCTTTCTTAGACAAAAGTTCGACTTGCTGGTCTCTCTAAACAATCAGGTCAAAAGGGGGCAGAACAAGCTGATGATATTCCATTTTTTTCTTAAGTATCTTAAAATATTATGGCAAGGTTTATGATACTTGAAATCTGGGCATTTGTTATAGGCTGTGGGGCTCTTATTTTGTCCATTTATTTTTCATAGTGAAAAACACGAGGCATGTATACCTGACGAGGTGTTTGATGCAGTCAGTGACAGTGTTGTTGCCAATGTGAACTTCAGCAAGAATCAGCTTACAACTGTACCACTCAGGTATGTCTACTAGTATGAGGTTTATTCAGGACATTCCAAAAAATATTATCAACTGTGACGATAGGTGTGAACTATTAAAAATGTGGTGTATCTTTGTCTAGGATTGTGGAGCTGAAGGACACACTAGCAGATATCAACCTTGGATTTAATAAGCTGTCTGTGATTCCTCTAGAGTTTTCCAAACTACAACAGCTTGTACATGTAGACCTCAGGTAAATACTGTGATCACGTGTACCTGCAGTCACTCAATCAGGTTATAATGCTAACAGAGCTGCACTTAATAAAGAGGACAGTGCACTAAAGTCCAGCAAATTTGATTCTTCCCTAGAAATAATCTGTTAACATCATTGCCAATGGAAATGCAAGCACTGTGCAAGTTACGGAGTGTTATATTGTCTTTCAATAGGTAAGTCTGAAAATCATTGACACTCTCTCTTGCATAAACCTGATGATAAATTACACCTGAGCTGGTGCCTTTCCTATATTCAATCTTTGTGGTATTAGCAGTTAACACCAGTGTTTCATCTACTTTTGTGAGATTAATAATACACCTCCATGCTGGCAGAATTAAAGCCTTTTTTATCAAGAGTATGAAATAAAACAATGTATTACAGTTCAGAATTTACATAGATGAAAATAAAATTCTTCCATATAATTTAACAGATACATCACTGACACGTGACAGTTATTATACAAAAACAGATACTTGGTGACCCTGGTTTTATTAGGAACATACATTTTACAGCATTATGCAATTCCTTCGAGAAAAGCTGCAAGAGCTACAGTTTTTACTCAGTTTTCATTTACTTTACAGTATTATCAATTATAATGTATGTTCATGTCCTATTTGTGTTTGATTTCTTTGCTCTTTCTGATCTTTACTAGATTTAAGTCTGTCCCAGAGGTGCTGTACTGCATCCTCACCCTGGAGACCATTTTAATCAGTAACAACCAAATAGGAAGTATCGACCCAGTCCGTCTTAAGATGCTGGATAAACTTTCAACTCTGGACCTGCAGAACAATGACGTGATGCAGGTACCACCGGAGCTTGGCAACTGCACCAGCCTGAGGTACGTGTGGCAAAGATCCACAATTCAGAGTGTGATATATACATAATAGCAAAGATATTCAGTAAATTCATTTCAGTAGATTTAGTATTGATGTAGAGAAGTAGATGTTCATGCTGTTTGAACATCCCGTAGACTCTACTGGTCCAAGGCAGGTAGAAATAGGTTTTTGGATGTTGCTACCTGAGGCTGCTGTGGAAGTAAAGCACATCTTTGGTCCTGACCAGCAGTAATCTCCCTGTATGGAGCCGGACTGTTGCTGGAGAACCATTTGTTGATGAACGAGTCATTTCCAAATGCACTAAAAAAACAAAAGCAACCCTTGTAATGGTGTGTGGGTGTGTGTGGGTGTGTGTGTGTGGCTGAACAACACCAGATGATCTCTAATGGTCTTTAATGATCTCTTCATGCTACTGAAGCATTTAAATATGCTAGTTTCTTCAAGTCTTATGGTCTCCATGATGTGGAATTTTGTCTCTTTTCCCCGCCGGCAGGGCTCTCATGCTTGATGGAAACCCTTTCCGTAATCCCAGAGCTGCCGTTTTAGCTAAAGGAACAGATGCTCTTCTGGAGTATCTACGAAGTCGTATTCCTACATGAATTTAGCCCGTTTAGAGGCTTAGCTCTCACTGCCACAAAAAGAAGACGCCCTAAAATTAATTCTGCACAAGACTAACCCTGCAGAACACTTCTTAATTGTGCCATAAACCTATTTTCCAAAATGTTTATCAAGAAATATGCTGGATCAAGCAGTTTTGTGGTTTTTTTGCATACCGTAATTGAAGTACTCTAAATAAAATAGCACATTATTCCTTAAAAATACACAGGTCCAGTTGATCAGTTATTCTCTCATTTCTCTCCCACTTTGTACTGGTTGACCAAGCAGACAATAAATGAGACTGGAGGAATGGTACCTTCTTTAATCTTTGGTCTGAGAGATGCTTAAGCATGAAGACCAAAGATCAAAGACACTACATGTGTTGGCTGGGTTGCACTTCGAAGACCAAATGTAATCTTCACAAAGTCAAGAACTGGTCGTTTGTGTTCACTGACACTAGTTTAGTTTAGCGTTTAATGGAAATGTAAGTTTATGGGGTAATTTAGCCAAAGATCACATTTTATGTGTCCTGAAAAACCATTTACCTAATTGTATCATCAGGTGACCGTGTGGAGTAGGTTCTGGTTTTAATCTGAAAACTTTAATACCCAGGGCCTTCAGAAATGTATGTTACTAGTTCTTACAAAGGGTCAAGAAATGAGAAGTAGTAACAATAGTGACTTTTATTTGTACAATAAAGACTTTCATACATTATTCAAAACACCTCTTAGATACTGAAAAAAATCTGTACTCCCAAAGCCGAAAATGGCTCCGTTATTTGCTGCACAGGTTTTAAATTTTTTAGATTTTGTTTTTTATTATTAAAATTTATCTTAAATATGTACAGATAGCATCTGCAAAATGCATTCTAGACACAGAATATATATTTCAGTTACATTGTTTTAATTCAGAAAAAATAGGAAGGAGTAAACTTGCGTGTGCAAATTAACTGTATGATAAATTGTCACTAAATCTGATTAACTAAACAGAATAATTGTATTATTTTATATATAATTACTTTTTGCACAAAATGAAACAGCATTCAAGTCCAGTAAGTCTTCATACTGCAGAAAGCTTTAAATACATTCACAATCTATAGGAATAAATTATTTAAATGTTTTCATTCACAATTATGTACATCAATACTGCAATTAGACTGAATAGTACCATATATTAGCTTTTATATTCAATATGATTTTAAACACATACAAAAATGACCATTTGTATATCCATATACATATATGTTTGACACAAATTCACAATTACTGTAGAAATAATTTTAAGTTGGATTCTAGTGTTCGCTCATGTTCTAAATACTCTTCCATACGATTTTGTATCTTTTATAAAATCACAATTTGAGCAAAGCTAAGTATGTCAATATATTAGAAATAATTACTGAAAACATTTAGTAAAAATAATCATTATCAAATGCTCTTTCACAATAGTATTTTATCAATTAATCGTCATCCAAACTTAAGATTCTTATAAGTACATTGAATTTTGACGGAAAATATGTTTGGAGTTGTTTGGGGCATCTTAGTGCTTAGTTTTGCTCAAAACCATCTCTCTTGATGCTACATCTGTGTACGATGTTTTAGACCATGCCCAGGGCAGAGAGGCAATGTATTTGTTAAGGTACACAATGGTACCAGTTATCACAATGTTCTAATTTTGTTGTCTAGTTGGAGCTTCCACTGAAAATTTAACATGGAGAGAGAAAAAAAAAACTTCAAGTGAAGAA
Organism: Tenebrosternarchus preto; assembly: GCA_025802075.1. NCBI lineage: Eukaryota > Metazoa > Chordata > Actinopteri > Gymnotiformes > Apteronotidae > Tenebrosternarchus > Tenebrosternarchus preto. The sequence goes on from JAOYMR010000017.1 coordinate 3,659,108, forward strand.
AGCAACTGAACGTTCAATAAAACCCCACAATGTCCCCTAATATCTTTCCTAATAAGACAGTTTCAAAACGTGAAAGCATGCGCTGAACATTAAAGCTCATTGTGTGTGGATATTGGTTATGTAATGATGAAAAATCCTTTGTAAATATCAATTAGTGATTAAAGATCTTAAAGCAGAAGAACATCAACAAAGCCTTGAAAGAAGTGGTATGTATGTAAATCACTTTACATAACCTAATAACTTCAGTGTACAGACTAAAAATCTTGTAAATTAATTGGGTTATGCAACAAATAAATGATTTTTTTAAGGTGGATATCTATTACATGGGAGGTTAAAATAATATTTGTAATAGCAGTGGTAAAAATGTGAAAACACTCATGTTTTCATCATGGCAAATAAATGGGAAGGGCTCCACCCTGTGTGAAAGGCAAGCTAAGAATTCTCAGCAGTGTTCTCCACTGTCTTGGCCAGCAGAGGGCGGTACAGAAGAGGCAACAAGCAAGAACGATATTGCATTTGGATTCTTTTCTACCTTTTGATTTGTGCAAAACTCATCTAAGAGCCACACACAATCTAATACCACACCCAATGTGGTAGTAGGTGACTGCTTAATAAAACATCTGAGAAATCCGTTAACATGGTCAGCGGGAATAAAGTAGCACATAATCTTTCTAAATGTTACAAAAAAAAGATGTAAATAATATCAGAAAACTTTCATTCACATTCTCCTCTCTAATCACACTTGACTAGTAAATGTTTATATTTACACAAGGCATTTACAGAGTTGAGGCAGTGATGAATAAATGTCCTTAAAAGCGAATGTGCTTTCATGCTCCAAGATTTAAATGAAAAGCTGCTTGGAAAAATAGGTACAAAATAATAGGCGATATAAATAAGCAGAAAACGCACCCACCTACAGCCACAGGCTGAGAGATAGAAAGAAACTTCAACCACATCAGTGTAAGGTTTCAACACATGTATACGTGAAAGCCAGTATGTAACATTATTAGATAAGTTATCTATTGTACATTTGGCACTAGTGTTTGCCATTGGTCCAGCAATTGGCAATTTTTTCCTAGATAAAAACATGATGTACAAGTTCGTGTTCGTTTTGAGCAAGAACTCAGTGTTATAAAAATATTTACATTGTGCTCTCCCTTAAAATGACCAAGTCCACAGCTTTCGGGAAACTCTTCAGAAGAGACACTGCCGTTTCGTGTCCGATGTGTACAAAACTATGTCCGTTGGCCTGCAATGCAAGAGTGAAGCAGAGGATGAACAGAGTGCCCTAAAGAAAGCAAGCTGGGGACAGGGAGAAGCTGGGGGGAGCACAGGAGGGCTGGGATCAGGCCTAGCTCAGAGAGGGCAGAGAGACACGCACTGTCAGGGAAGGAGAAAGAGCCAGCGCGAACGCGCACACGTAGAAGAGGTCATGCTGCAAAGGAGAGAAGGTGGAGAGAAGCTGGTCTTTGGAGAGATCTGTTCCTCAGCTAACTCGGATCTGTGGAGAGAGAGAGAGCATAGCGGGACCTGCTTCTGGCAGGCTACGATATGGTGCGATCCTAACGGCACACACTGAAAGCAACACTGATAACCAAAGACAGCCCAATAACGTTTGGGACATTCCCAGTCCCATAGTTATATAGGCAGACAAAGCCCAATTTGCTGATCTAGGGTAGCAAAGTCAGGTTTGATAATGTTATATAAACAAACATGAGACATTACAACTCAAATGTAATATTAACTGACCACATCTGTCTATGCCAACTGTGATTATTTGATTCATCTTGTGCACCTCATACCTACTCTATCCTGGGGCAGCTAAATCCGCTGGGATTCAAAACTCTTTAAATAAGTTGGCCGTAGACTTTAGGTGGACTGTGAGTAATACTAACATACTAAAAAGTTCCATCTCTATTAATAGGGACTTTAGACTAAAGCAAAAGACCAGATTCAGTCTCTCACAAGCAGAGTTAGAAAGACAGGAAAAAGTTCTAGAACTAAACGTTTTACGGTTTCAGACTTCGTATTGTGTAATAATTTCTCATGCCATTAAAGCACTGTAAAATGAAAAACGTTCAATATGACCAATTAACATAAAAGAGTAAGAAAAACAACGTAAGCACACTACTGTCTGAAAGAATGGAGTATCTGCAGGCTGTCCTCATCTGAGATCCCACAGGCCAGTAAAGCATGTCAAAGTTTGACAGACTTCAAAAAAGAAAACCATGCTCACTTGATTTACACACACACACACACACACACACACACACACACACACACACCCCAAACACAAAATGCCACATGCAAAGCCTTCTGGTGGCAGTGTGGTGGGGGGGCGCTCTGTTGCACACTGGCCAGACAACATGTGATGGAGAGGAGTGTTACCTTCAGAATTTTGTCCCCCGGTCGAAGGACACTGGAGGTGGGTCCATCAGGCTGTACCCTAGTAACAAAGATACCCTATAAGTCAAAAGTGATATGAGGTTAGGAATCACAGGGTGATGGTTTAGAATCTTTGCCTTTCAATCTGGATTCTTTCCATTTCCAACTTTTAAAGATGACAGATTGACACATAGTGCTGCATCTAATTATGAAAGCTTTAAAGCTTTTTAGGTTTAAAAAATGTTGACATATTAACCTTAAATATCTATATGAATATTTGATAATCTAAGAGTTGAAAAACTTTAGAATTACTTAGTACAATGTATCTATGTTAATGTTAAGGCAGAGATTATAAAGCATACAGTTATGTACCAGATGTGTGACCCAACAGTATGCATCATGTCAAACCACATTACTGGTACCACATACTGTGAGTCCACCAAACTCTACATCTCTTCATTCCTTCAGGCACCACAAGGATCCAGCTTCTCAGAAGATCCCCAGAATTCTCCATACAACCAGACTTAGAACTAAAGTGTAGTAGGTTGTGGGCAAAAACTAAGGTCCATTTACTAAATAATAGTACATACAGAATATAATACATACATAAAAATGATTAAACAAGTTTCCAGAAAAGGATTAGGTTATAATAAATACAATAACTGATAATATAACTGATATTACCAAGCTACTGCAGTCATGTATTAGGAATGTGTAGCAAGAATTATAACAACGTATGTAACTATTTATGAAAGATGCAATTTCATACTAAATATTACTGTTGGCAAGCCATGAAAAGGTTAACAGGTAACACAGCCAGCTGGTGTGTGATGTTGTGCATTGCAGTAGCTCATGTTTCCATGGAAACTCAAAGGCAAGAGCTACAATCCCCCATACTAAAGTGTAATCTCAGTGTTAGATGTATCAGTATTGAATCTGAAATATGAAACATAGACTGAAGACAACTCTGAAAAAATGAATGATTTGTGGACATTGAGCAGCGGTGAAATCTTTACCATGTCGGAGGGTTTGAAGGGATTCCCCTGTCCACTGATTCCCCCTGAGATACTGAAGCCCAGGCCTGGATTTTTCTCAATCCGAACACAGAACTACAAAGAAACACACAGCATGTTGAGATGAAAACCTAGAACAGGACTGTAGGCACGAAGCCAATTTATCCAATTTAAGATCTGCAAATGAAGCTTTGCTCTTTACTATTCCTGTACATTTCACAACAGTACCTGTACGCTATAACCCCCCCCCCCACACACACACACACACACACACAGTTTACTAGTCATATCTCCAACCCTCAAAGTAAATTGTTTTTCTTTATATATATTTTCAAAGGTTTGCAGTTTACTATTGCAACAAGATTTCTGCAATCCCTAAGATCACTGTTCTTCATCGAGTGGGCTGTGCACCTGCTCCTGAAAGCCATCCATGCTCTTCTGGCCCTTGGTCTGGATGAAGCACCGTGCACTCTGTGGCCGCGGGCTGGTGCTGTTGGTAATGGGGACGGGTAGAGGGGATTGGTACTGCTGGATGGACACTTTGTTCAAGGCCCCCTCGTATGGCTGGTCCCGGATGGCTCGATGGGGAGGACCGGCTGAGCTCACCATCATGCCCTGCGGTTGGTGCGGGTGCGAGATGGTAGCCTGTGGTGGAACAGCAGGAGCTTGTCTTAGTGCAAGCAGCCGTGCGTATTTGTACCCGAGGTGTAATCGCCCCGCAGATGCGCCTGAGCCCTGAGTGATGGCTTTCAGACATACCCAGACAAATTCTGGTTGCTAAGGAGACGGAGGAAGAATGGATTACAGTCAAAATGGATTAGAGCAACAGCTAGTAATTATCCCTGACACTGCAAACATTAATGTGGCAATCAGGATTGGGATAAGAAGCATGGACAAGAATGGACAATTCTTTAGTCAAACAGGAAACTCAAAATGGAAACAGGGCAGGATTTATTACCATCCCCAAGATGGACTGTGGGAGCAAAGATAAAAACATAATCGCATACACACACACACACACACACACACACACAAAATGTGGCAAGTCATTTAGAAACAGAAGCATCAAGTCTCGTTTATTTTCAGGAAAGGACATGATTGGCTTGCAAGGTTCCTTCATATTACTGCATTCAACCGTATATTAACATACCAACCTTCAGAGGAGACACACACACACTAAATTACACTACTGCAGTCGAACACCAATTTAAACAGGTCAGGATCATTTGGTTAGATTTGGCCTAAATAAAGCTTCTTTTTAAATCACGATCACTAAAGAGTAATACAGGTTCCATAATTCATTCATAAAGAGTTCATTGGAGTGATTTTATCTTTTATTCACAATGGCAAACAAAAGCAAATGACTGGAGTTTTTTAAGTACATTTCACTATGGCTCTTTTCAAACAAACATTACTATCCTGGCCCCCATTCATTCATGAGTAACTATGCCTCTGTATTTCTGGTCAGGATTGAAGCTTTCATTCCTAATTCCTCAACACTCAAAGTCAGTCCACTGGTCTGTTATTTTCCCATTCCCTGCACACCTCTATGTCAATCAAATTATGTTGCTGGAGCAAAGCCCTGGGCATCTTTAACACTGTGGAGATCTCTGATACGACACTACTGTAAAATGCAAAAAGTGTAACCAATGTAAATGAAAATGTACCAAATAGGTTTTACCCAGTTTGAAATTTACATTAGCGACAGAAAAAAAGAACAATCTGCATGACTAAAAAAGTGATAAATTTGACATTGCTGTACATTTTGTACCTTTTTGATGATATTTGCGTTTTCTGGAGGTACATCTCTTCGTCCCAGGGAGTATGGAGCCCACTGGGTCGTTGGAGAAACCATCTCTTGGCCGTTATCTAAAATATTGCTCTGTTGTGAAGGGGTCTGGAAAGAGACGAATCCTTAAAATGTCTTGTTTGTCAGAATGCAAGTGTGTCCTGTTTGCAGCTCAACACTTAGTGCTTGTGTGACTTTGTACAAACCAAATAAGAACTTTAGTTTCATGTTTAGTTTCTTTACTTATTTAAAACAATAACTGTAATTATAGGTATAACCCTTGTATACATTATAAAATGATATACATCTTTATTTCATTTTTTTCATTCTTTTTCCTCATTAGCTGATGATGTCAACATTTTGACCACTTGTAGAACAAGCTAGTTAGCTAAGAACCAGCTTGGTCTTCCATCTGTCCCTTGCTATCCCTCAGAGAGTGACGACACGAGAGGGCCGAGGCCCACAAAGCAAACACAAAGCCTGCAGACAAGCGACACGGACACCTGCACATATTCACACAGCACTGAGAGACAGAGCCTAGCCTGGGCAAGATCACGTGAGGTGTTTGATCTGTGTTAAACACTGAAATATGACGAATGGCCTGCCAGTGACTTAATCCTAATACAGACATAAAAATGAATGTCTAACAAGAATGTTACTGAGGATGTCACTAGTAAATTATGTTCCTGTGATTCATGTATTCAATTTTTTATAGCAGAAGCTGTCTTAAATCATATTCTCAAAAGTGTGTCTATCACACAGTGTTTTTGCCTCATGCTGCTTTGAAACTGGAGCTGATGGTTATGTTTAAATACTCACATTTGGTAGAGGTAGCCACTGAGTTGTTTGGTTTTCATGCTTTGTGTTATTGTAAAAGTTTATTGTCATGCTTCTGCTGGCATGCGGTGCAGCATAGCCTCCAGAGTACAGCATGCCGAAGTTTACTGTGTTGTGCTTAAGGTCAGCGCTCTGATTGGAGGAAAACAACCACATGACGTGAGCGAATGGGTGGCGTCACATAGAAAATCAGAGGCTGTTGCTGTTTTGTGGGGGAGGGTGGCAGGGGTGGAGGTAGGGGTGGGGGAGGAACATTGGACTGCACCACATACACTGCACTGCTGCAACAGAGTGAAGAAGCTTTGACTAACAGAACAACAACAAAACAGTACATCATTACTGCCGACACAGAAAAACACAGTGTGCTTACATTCATATAGTACTAACAACAACAACATTATGTGATTAAGAATAGTGGACAATAAAGAAGACTAGTAGATTGAATGTTCACAGAAACATGAAGTTATCAGTTAACCTACATTGTCAAACTTAATCTTAGCTATTTGCCAAAATGTGGGATTATCCATAATGTGCAGTTACTACAAGTGTTACCGACTAATAGTGTTACAGTAACACCTGAAAAATAACGCTAGTTTGGCACCACCACCCCAACAAATTTAATTACTACACCTACTGTGTCCATGGGTTTGGCAGCTGAAACCTGATTTTGTAAGATCAAGCTAAAAAGTCCACATCTGCCATCACAGGATATACAAAGGAGTCACACGTTTTTGGTGTTAAAACATAGTGCTGGGTTGATTGTCGAGGGTCATTTACTCACCCGGTCAAGCCTTTTTGCCTCTATGTGCCTCAGGAGTTGTTGTCTCCAGTCCACTGGCATTTTAGAGCTTGGGTCTTCAGGTTTCTGGGGAACAGGTCTCAACTTCATATCAGTGTCAGGGCTCTTCTCAGTGCATGTACTAAGATTATAATCTGAAGGCATTTTCTCAAGCAGGGCAGCCATGGTGGGCCGGGCAGACACAGGCCGAGCCTGTGATGCCCCGTATGTCTCTGTGCTGTAGCTCCGGGCAGACAGGGGGCGACGTTGTGTCAGACTCTTGGTGGGGTATCCCATAATGGGTTTTTTGCTTTCTTGATAAGATGAGTATTCCTCTTCATACCTACCATTTCTCTTGTGGAACTGGGTATCAGCCATTGTGGACAGACTGTTCTGGTGTTCCAGCATGCCTTTAATCTGTTGGGGCCTGTTGTAGAGGTCTGCCATTTGGTGCTCCTGGGCTTCAGCAACCCTGCGGAACAGTGCCATTTCTGTAGAACTTACCAGAGAGTCAGCTCGCCGCAGGAAGCCTGGGCGGGAACGCTGGGGCTGGGAAGGAAACTGTGAAGGAACTGCATCGTCAGTGACTGATGTCTGAGAATAGGAAAACATTTGCTCCATTGGTTGATAGCCACGGTAGCCTCGAGGGCTAACAAGCTCCTTTGGCAGTGTCTTGCCAGGTTGATTCACATATTCAGGGGTGTTGGGGAAGGGCGGGGGAACTCTCCTTTCTGGTTTCACAACATCCATGGCTCCTTGAGGGTTGAAGCTTTGGTCAAACTGGTAAACTTTCTTCGGGATAGCAGGCTTCTGCTGCTGAGAATTTTTGTTTGTGCCGAAGCCATCAAGGTCATCATCAAGCATGGGCGCAGACATGCTCCTGGACATGCTCTGCTCCAGAGGTCCTGGGAGGTCTGCTCTGTCCACACTACCCTGATTCTCTATGCTAGAGCTGTAGCTGTCCAAGGGAATGCTGTACACCTTATAGGACCCTATATCAATTTCATCTATGCTCTGGGATTTCTTGAATTTGGACTTAACCTCTTTCATCATTGGTGAAAGTCTCTCTGAGCTCTTGCTCATGACCATAGCGGTGCCCTTATTTGGTTCTTTATGACCCTGAACATGTGTGTAGATGTTGGGCTGACCTTGCCCTGTCCCTGAGTCTCTGGAGTCCAGGAATCCCCAGGCTCCCGTAGAGGGAAAAGTGCCAGGTAATTCACCTATCTCTTGCTCAAAGTCCTTGCGGTCAGGGTTGGGGCTGTTTGCAGGGGTGAGATCAAGCTTGGAGGGAAAAGCCGTGCGGTCCTCAAAAGGGCTAGGAGTCCGTGTCCAGTTCTGCCAGGGGTTAGGGGGAGGGGGAGGAGGCACTTCAGTGTCAGGAGTGGCACGGAAAGGGTGCGGTGTCTGCTCCAGCTCTAACGGCACTCCCATGATGCGATCCTGTCTCATGAGAGGGCGTCGCCCATGTGTGGTTGAGGCACTACGGGGCTTCGTGCCTAGCATGGGGTTCCCACTACTGCCGCTGGGAGTATCAAGAGGAGTCTCCTCCGCTACGAACCCTGTGTTGTCATAGTGGGGGGTGTCGTTCCAGCTGTCGAAGGTGTCACTGAGTGGCCGCCTCTCAATTCGCTGCTGCAGGGTGCTAGAAGGGGGTGTCTCTCTCTGACTGAGCAGGGGTTTGGTCTCTATGGGCTTTGGGAAAGACTGTGCCAGCCTGAAAACCAGAAAGAAAAATAAATAAATAAATAAATAATGGGGAATGTGACTTCAGCAAGGACTCAAACCAAAATAGAACCAAGCTGTGTGAGATTTTTATAGATGAGTATAATCCAGTTAATCTCAATACTAATGCAATGCTATGTCTCTTGCTGATAGGACCCGAGAGGAAATCAGATTTCATTCGCACATTATAATGACGAAAGAGGAACAGTCTTATTTTGCTTTTTGCTCCTCAGCTTTCGCATACATGCCCGTGGTCCGATTTATTATCAGGCTCCATGGGATATCGTCCTGCATTTACTTGCAAAGAAGATAAAGCTATTTTAAATTCCTGAGAAGCGAACATTCAACTTCTATCAAGAGAGACTGAAGTAAAATTCCAGTTGCATCTTAATGTGGGTATGAGCAGTGATGTTTTACTGCTGATGCTGGTACTGTGTGAGAGCCTTGGCTGTGAGACCTTCTGCACAGAACCTTTTTAGATATGCATGATAAAAAAAAAATAAAAAAAAAGCCATCTTGAGATCTCATCTTGCTGCTATACAGCTGTGTTTCATGTCCCTGTCCACTTAACCAATGTTAATACTGCATGACATCTTCCATCTAATACGCTGAATATAT
>JAOYMR010000017.1:3675362-3689860 GCA_025802075.1 Tenebrosternarchus preto
GAGAGAGAGAGAGACAGAGAGAGGGAGGGAGAGAGAGAGAGAGGGAGAGAGAGAGAGAGAGACAGAGACAGAGAGAGAGAGAGAGGGAGAGAGAGAGAGAGAATAAATTACAACAGATCAATGAAACAGAGTTATACTGATTACAAAGGTGCACATCACATGTAAAAGCCTGATGTCATTACATCACATCCCCATCATTACATCACATCCCTTTCCACATCCACGAGTAGTGGATACTGTGGGTTTATACTGGTTTACTGTGGGTTTATACTGGTTTACTGTGGGTTTACGTGGTCTACTGCTGTAGATGTCCTAGATCACCCATTTCACAATGATGCCACTTCCAGTTGATTGGGGCAGATCACGAACTGACAAAGATGTGGCAAAGATGGCATCCTGTGGCCATCTTTATAAGGCTTCCTGCTTTTAGGAAGTATTAATTGGATTATTCAGCAGTGAAAGCAATCACACTGATATATGGAATGGTCATCTAGGTAACAGTACTCAACAACTGGTAGTACCAAGGAGTAACAGTTCAGTGTCCTCAACATTCGTAGTTACAGCATCATGATATCTTTGACAGTATGGCAGCACATCTGTGCATCTGTGTGTAGGATCTTTCTGAGCTTTAAGATCGTTAACGTCAGAGGTGAGCAAGATGAGGTTCCCAGGCTTTTATTATCTCACTTCAGTGCCAAGTTTCTTTGAACAGAACTGATTGTTCTGGATAAAACAAGACAAGATTCTTGTTTTCATCTTGTCAAGAGTTGGAATCGCACAGATCTTCTGTAGCACATGTAGGCGTATTTAACCAACATCAATGCAGCTTTTTGATATGTATGCATTTAAAACTAAAATTCTGTGGTGGATGGAACATGGTTTAATGATGGTCATAAAGTCCACTGACACACCAATGCATCATTAGCAGCCACATCCCACCTGCCCATAAACTGATCTAATCTGACTGGTGGGTGTCTGGTAGTATTCCAGCTTAGAGTACATGAATTCGGGTCTATCTGAGCTACACTAGATATTTCAAGTATCCCTAAGCACTTTTTGCAAGTCGCTCTGGATAAGAGCGTCTGCCAAATGCTATAAAGGTAAATGTAAATGTTTCAGGACTCATGGGTGTTCTTTCAGGACCCGTGGTTGTTGTTTCAGGACAAGTGGGTGTTCTTTCAGGACTCGTGAGTGTTCTTTTAGGATTCGTGGGTACTCAAATGCAGTGTCCTGAACTCCTGACCCCAGAGTTCTCTCTGCATCGCATGATCACAGGTTGACTCTTGAGATCCAAAAAACAGACAAATTAACTTCCTCCTTGTTGATCCAGCTTCTCTGTTCTAAACAATCTCGGCTAGTTCTTCTCTCATTGTCTCATTTTTCTCCAATTGTCTTATTCTTCTCTCATTGTCTCATTCTTCTTTATTAAAAGCTGAATAATGAGCGTAAAAGGACAAAGGCAGACAACTGATTTCTAACACCATATGACAAGAACCAGCGTCTCTGGCAGAATGTAAGATCCTGTGTGTGTGTGTGTGTTTATAGTACAGACTGTAAGATCCTGTGTGTGTGTGTTTATAGTACAGAATGTTAGATCCTGCGTGTGTTTTTATAGTACAGAATGTAAGATCCTGTGTGTGTGTTTATAATACAGACTGTAAGATCCTGTGTGTGTAAGATCGCGTGTGTGTGTTTATAGTACAGACTGTAAGATCCTGTGTGTGTGTGTGTGTTTATAGTACAGACTGTAAGATCCTGTGTGTGTGTGTGTGTTTATAGTACAGACTGTAAGATCCTGTTTGTGTGTGTTTATAGTACAGACTGTAAGATCCTGTGTGTGTGTTTATAGTACAGACTGTAAGATCCCGTGTGTGTGTTTATAATACAGACTGTAAGATCCTGTGTGTGTGTGTGTTTATAGTACAGACTGTAAGATCCTGTGTGTGTTTATAGTACAGACTGTAAGATCCCATGTGTGTGCTTATAGTACAGACTGCAAGATCCTGTGTGTGTGTTTATAGTACAGATTGCAAGATCCAGTGTGTGTGTTTATAGTACAGACTGTAAGATCCTGTGTGTGTGTGTTTATAGTACAGACTGTAAGATCCTGTGTGTGTGTTTATAGTACAGACTGTAAGATCCCGTGTGTGTGTGTGTGTTTATAGTACAGACTGTAAGATCCCGTGTGTGTGTGTGTGTGTGTTTATAGTACAGAAGAAGTAAAAAAAAAAGTTCCTCAGTAGAGGAACCATTAATTTCTGAACAAAGGAGTCCAGCAAAAATGAATCCCCATCTGGCATCCAAAGTACACATTAATTAAAGACCTAATTTGAAGACCTTTAAATGAATTCACTCAGTTGTTTAAGCCTTCATAAAATACAAGCCGCTGAGGACTGCTCCTTTCACACACACACACACACACACACACACACACACGCATGCATGCACGCACGCATGCACACACACACACAACTTTTGCCAACATACACATACAAACAGAGAGAGAGAGAGAGAGACAGAGACAGAGAGAGATAGTGTGTGTGTGTGTGAGAGAGGGTGGAATAGAGAGACAGAGGGGAGAAGGGAGAGAGAGAGAGAGAGAGAGAGAGAGAGAGAGAGAGAGAGAGAGGGTAGGATAGAGAGACAGAGGGGAGAAGGGAGAGAGAGAGAGGGTGGGATAGAGAGACAGAGGGGAGAAGGGAGAGAGAGAGAGGGTGGGATAGAGAGACAGATGAGAGGAGAGAGAGAGACACACACACAGCACACAGGTTAAGGCTGTGGTTCTGGGGTTTGAAGGCTCTGATCACTTTATGAGCTACTGCATGCTGTACAGGAGGGAAGGTTATGAAGGAATAATCAAAACACAAGAGAACAATCAAAACACAAGAGAACAATCAAAACACAAGAGAACAATCAAAATCTGTGCAGTATGAATAGTTCACATCTGAGACCATGTATAAGACTATATATATATATATATATATATATATATATATATATGTGTGTGTGTGTGTGTATGTGAGTGAGAGGGTGTTTGCACTAACACACATAAGAAGCCTGGGGGATCTTGACTTTAGCAGAGTCGTCCTCCTCGTCCTCCTTCTTCTCCTCAAAGTCGAAAGCCACAGTCATCCTCTGCTGTCTCTGTTCCTCCCAGAGGGCGGGGTTGAAACTGTCACTGTCTGACTGGTAATCTACAGCACACACACAGCACACACACAGTCAGCTTCCTCATAAGGAACCGACTCGCTCAACACAGACAGACGTGAACATGTCAGGCGGGCGGGAAGAGCCGGTGGATTGTTCCTCACCCTCGTCATGCCGAGGCTGCTGTGGGAACATGTAGTTGGTGAGGACTCTCTGCTTGGTCTCAGGGTGAGCCTCTGTTTGGAGGGGGATGAGGGCCTTGGACTGGGGAACAGCAGTGGAGAAAGAGCATCAGACTGACACAGTAGCCACAACAATATTAGTACCACTTTAGTTTCAGCCAACCTGGCATCTACACCCTATAATATACTAACCATTCAACGAACCAGTTCCACATGCAGTTATCATTATCCACTTCCACTTACATACACATTTGTGGGAAAAGGGTCGTTAAAAATGGTCACCTGATTGTCTGATAACCAAAGTGCAGCAAGATCTTTCAGTTTAGTGAAAGTGTAGGGAAGATTCTTCAACCTAATGCAGAAGAGCAATGGTCAGGAGAAAAAACACCACAACACCATGACACCACAGCACAGGCCATTACTAAAAATGCAGAAGACACAACTTTTGAATGCATGAATCCAGAGTGCTAAAGAGGTGCACTGGTTGTCGGACTGGGCGAGTCCTGTCTGTTTATGTCCAGCCCACAACCCTTTTAATGGCAGTGGTATGTTAAGTGATGGTTGTCCTTGATAACCTCTGGGCCAAGTTCATCATGGCCAGAACAACTAAACTTCTCTGCAGCTCATAAAGACCTCAATTAATTAACCTGCAGGCAGACATCTCCACGCTAATGCTATGCCCTATCTTGAAATGTTACTACTAAATTTGCTAATATGACCTACAGTGTATATAATGTACAAAAAACATTGCATAAACAGTTACAAAAAGACTTTGTCCAAATTTCGTTTTGCATGCAGAGAGATGCATGTTCATGGACAGTATTTTAAGATCTTTGGGTTTGGATTTTAGTAATAATATTTTGCTTTGCATAATATGTACTGATATGTAAATGTCACAGCAGAGCAGATGAACCAAATTCATCCTGAGAGAACAGGAGCTGAAGCACAGCAGGTGTTACCTATTGTCACTCAGATTGAGAACACGTAGCTTTGTCATCTGTCCAATTTCATCAGGCAGAAATTCAAGTTTGTTGGAGCGCAGGGACATAACAGTGATATTCTTGCAGTTTCCAATCTGCAGTAAAATAGGAAATATGATACCTCAGAAAATATGCAATATGGTTAAAACATTCTCTCTTCCTCACCTCCCTGTGCTCCCTCTCTCTCCTATTTCCGTTCTTGCTCTTTCTCCGTTTCTCTCTCTCTCCGTTTCTCTCTCTCTCTCTCTCTTTCTCTCTTCTCTTGCATTCATATGCCCTTTCTCACACTAGAAATGGCACTGTAATCTGTCAATACCTCCAGGCTAGAGGGGGTATTGAAGGGTAGAGGAGGAGAATCATCACTTTGGTTTTGTAGGTTTTCGCTGTGCTGCACTTCAGCTCAGTGCCTAATACTGTTGCGCTGCTGAATTGCAGGGAGAGAGTAGAAACCATAGCAACCGGGAACACATCCAGCAGAATGGAGACTGAAGCTTCTCAACATCTCCTGAGCTTTGACTGGAGAGTTGGCAGAGGCCTGAAAGGTGGGCATCTAGGGAAGAACCAATCCTACACTCAGGTATTGCACCCTGAGATTACACACAGTCACTCCAGCTTGACTTAGAAGCACCGTAACTTCTTTCTACGATATCATGTACAACCGTTTCAATAACGTAATCATGAGACCCAACTCAGAAAGGCTCTACATGGTACTAAGGACTTGAAACCCTAACCAAGAGGTTGGCTTGTTGATGACATGGTGTGGTGTCTTTTCATTCCAACTGAAGGATTAGCACTTTGTTCAAGTGTAGCCTGTAAAAACAAACTGCAGTGACAGAGCAGGCAAAAGGGTGTTACCTTGTCTCTACGGCACTTCATATGGAGAAGTTCTGAAGTATTGTTAACATTGCTATGGCAATGGGTCTTTGAACAACAAAGAACTCTGAATGAAACCAGTAAGAAACCATTTAGAGGAAAAAAAAAAACTTCCATGTTTAAGATTTTAAGATGTTTTCATTTAAAGAGCAAAGACTGATCATTCTTATGATAAAGGCTTGGTAGCAAAACTTCTGTATCTTAGAGGAGAAGGGAGATACAGGGAAGAGCTTTGATCTTCCTCCTGTGTTTCTCTCACAGAAAGCAAGTCCTTTGCCGCTCACCTCTCTGGGTAACTCCGTCAGGAAGTTCTCGTCAGCGGCGAAGGTTCGGAGATTGAGCAGGTAGCCAATAGTTGGGGGCAGGGACTCCAATTCATTACAGCTACAGTCAAACTCCTCTAAAAGTGATAAACTAAAAGAAAATAAAGTAAGACAAAGTAAGAGGAAATAGTTGGGGTGATTTAGACAGTAATAATCAGACATATTACTGTAATAATCAAATCATGTATCTATGTACATAATCATTTTATCATATTGAATTAGGGCAGTTTTTAGAATCTGATATGAGAAAAGATCAGTATCTAAGTACAACTACACTAAACTATAGACATTGTTTTATATATAAAATGTTATTGAGTTTTTCTATGCAAAATGCTTTTAAATTGTTACATGTCCCTAATTCAACACCCTTCAACTGTTCAAGGGTTTTTGACTTTTCTTAAGACTTAACTTAGTAAAAGACTTATAAAAGACATATTCAAACAGACAGATGATTTTAACACAAAGAAACTCAGGTGAGGAGACAGTATATCAGAGCTTGATATGCTTAAATAGTGTAGAACTTTATCCATTAAATCACCTGATAAAGAGGCAATAAATTGATAATGGACAATATGGAGGAGGATATTTGAATTAATGGTGAACCACTGATAATGTCTACTTAACAAATATTGGACAGTATCTGAAGGCCTGGATGCAGTTAGTAGAGTTTGCCCCGATGTGATGGATTAGCATTGGCTTTGAGAGAAACCTCAGTGAATCTCAGTGAATCTCAATGATTCTCAATGATCTCTCAGGCCTACTAAGACTGAAAAGGTAAAGATACAGAATTATATTGAGTAAACGTGTTATGGGAGGTTCTGCATTAAACCACCAAAATGTGTGGAGCTCTTGGAACTGCAAATGAAACTAATTTAAAATCAAGTAAATCAGAGTGGCTTATACTCTTTACATTCAATGAAAAACTGAAACATATTTTAATGCAAACCCTTATTTACCAATCACATCTTTTCAGTGCATCCAGGCCAAGAGACACATTGGTTAAATGATGACTTTAAAAATGAAGTAGTCTGTCTACAATTAGTCTTTGATGCTTATACAGACAAAAACAGACTCATGTAGAACGTGTGCATATATTTAATACATACGACAGCTAAACACAACTGAAGTTTAATGTTCATAAATATGTTGACACAATCTTAATCTAAGTTGTCTTGTAATAATCCACTCTGATCAATTTATTACACCTTTCCCCTTTACTGCTCTCATATTATTCTTGTTTTATATTTGTAAATGTAAATAATATATACTCAACTACAAAACCTACTCTGTTTCATAGCCAAAAAAGGATCACACTTCCTGTCATGATTCAACATGTATTCATTCAGCTACATCTTTTGAAATGTATTTATTATATTCCATTATAGGGTGAACTGAGTTAAATGCTATGTGTTCTTTAATTGTTTTGCAGTTACACGAAAACAATAGATTTTTAAAAATCTAACGAATAAACTAAACAAATGTATTGCATTTGCCTTTGCTAATAACGTAAAGGTGAACAAAATGAAGGAGATTTTTTTTGGGTTTTTTTTCTCTTCTACTCCATACTAGTGTTTTTTTTTTCCTTCTTCCCAAAGGTCAATGTATGTTTATCATGTTAACTAGAGTCATTAGCATGACATTTGTATAGAAGCTTGTCCCAGCTGGTTCTCCATATGCAAAGCTTTCAATGAGCTTCTTTCAGTCACACATACAGGAGATGCAAAAGTGGGTCCTTTCCTAAACACACATGCTGTGGTGGACGTGTGGGGAATACAGACACTCACTGGTCTACTTACCCTAATTTGGCGCGGGGACTGAGATGCCCATTTTAGATGCATGTTTGATAAACACAACACACAGAGCCGACCAATGACAAACCAAGAAGAAAGGTGCATGGAGAACAGTATCCCGGGAATGAGGCAGTGGAGGCGGTTATGATGAACAGAAAGGGCAACCCGCAGAGGGAGGGGCCTCTGACATAACACACAACCCACAGAGGGAGGGGCCTCTGACACAACACACGTCCAGTGGCAGACGGTGCAAGGATTCAAGCCCTGAATTTCCCATCTGGCTTTTGCTCACAATCCACAGCTCCACAACATAAGGGACACAGGTGAAACACTTCCTCTTTAAGTACGTTTAGGTGTTGTTTAGTTATCTCCAAATTAAAAGTGTGTCATTCTTAAATGATTGCAGTGATGTACTCAAAGGTGTGAACATACCTTTGGTCCAGGTTAACAACCTTCATCTTTAATTTAGCTTTAGTGAAAGATTACATGTTCTTTGATTTAAAACCCACTTCTGTTCATATTCTGATGCGATCTGTGTTTTCTCGTAGTAAGACCTCATAGTGGAGTGCTGTTCAACTGAGCTGCAGAATCATTGTATCCACAGGCTTAAATGCTTATTCTGTGAAAATGAGCTCAGAGCTCAACAGTCCAAACCTCTATAAGGTTCATGACATAAACGAACAGAAACAGGTTGTGAATGGCTTGAGGAACACCAGCCTGTGTGTGATAAAATGAGCTGAATTCAGAGGAACATACTGAAGGGGGAGAGGAGGGAGCTCAGGGAGGATGATCTGAAAGGTGTTTAAACTAATAGTGCATGCCTTCATCTATTTAGTTTTAAAGCCCTGAATGAGTCTTGCTTATTAAGCAGGTACTGACCTTCCAATCGTGTTAGGCAGTGAGGTTAGCTGGTTGTCATCAACTTTTAATGTTGTCAATTTTTTCAACATTCCTATAAAAGAGCAGAAACATCTTCATAAATCACTCTGATCACCCATCAACAATCACTGAGAACACAAAGCACAGACTCTTTGTTTGGTGAACATGCGGTTTGTTTTGAGCTGCGGATTTAGGGTCAGCGAGCAGGTCGTCACCTATCGTCTCGGGCAGCTGCTGCAGCATGTTGGAGGAGAGGAGAAGGTCCTCAAGAGACTCACACCCCGAGATGTCAGCATCGAGAGTCTCGATCCTGTTCTTGGCCAGGTCCAAGTACCTCAGCTGCCTCAGTTTACCTATAGACTTCAGCAGGAGACCAAGAGGGCACTAAATGCTCTGGAGGCAGAGACTGTGCTTGTAGTTGTGGTAGTAGCTGTGATTGTAGCTGAGGCTGTGGTAGAGCAGTAGCTGTGGCAGAAGCTGGTTCTGTGGCTGTGGATGTTGCTGTGCTGTACACTTACCCCTGGTATTGTCTGTAATGAATTGTTGTCCAACCACAACTCTTTCAGGTTGTGGATCTGTTCCAGCACTTCTGGCTGAAACACCAAAGACAATCATATATAATGTAAGATTAGGATAGCATTTGTGCTAAAATCACATAAAAATGTTGTTTATCTTTGCTATACACTACAGCTCATAAAAAGTATAAAAATGCAATAAAAAAAAACAGTAATACTGCTTTACAAATAATCATTAGAACTTCCGAGCAGTGTGGTTTGCCATCTGTAGCTAGCCTGCAGGCGAACTGCAGTCTGCTGTCTAGCCCCAGGGAAGACACTTGATTGTAATGGACATTCCCTCTCCCACATGCCATGTAGTTAGTGAAGTGGTCCTCTCAGGGCATATTGAACACTGTGTGAAGCGTCCCATCTCACACACCAAAAGAACTTTCACATCATATGGAGGGAGATGTACAAGAACAAGCACCTTATATGAGAAACATTTTTATGCATCTCTGAAGGCTAAACTCCGCTTTACATTTTAGAGTTCTTTCATAGTGTGTCTATGAGTTTTACTTGAAGAGAATTGTTTTTGTGTTTGCTGATATGGTTGTTAATTGAACAGATTGAGTTAATGAACACACTCCAAAAAAGACAACACAGATGCTCAGTGGAGTAAAACAAGCCAGCACAGCAAATGATTTCAACACATTTCTGTTGCTCTGTTCATTCCCCATTATCTTTCAGTGCTGAGATGTTTTATCTGATGTGTCATTTTGTTCCATTTCTATTGAGACTGGCAATTGTGAAGCAAAATGTAATTAGTCGGTCTGCGTTTAGATGTCCCAAGCCGCCTAAAATCAGTGCTGGAAAGAGATGTTCTGAGAGATGTTTTTTCAGCAAACAACTCCATCTGAAGCACAGGACACATATCATGTATCCTCAGTTCATGTAAAATGTTTTCAGTATTTAACCCAGATTTTTAAAAATAATTTTATCGATGCACTAATTTTTACAGCTTTTTAAAAAATGATTTGAGTCACAATAAGCATAGTCAAACATTAATATGCTTCTGTACTGAGAAAGTCAGTATTCATTTAGAACTAATTACTTGTGATTGCTAGTTTTTATGTCTCATTGCATTTCTGGTGACTGCAAAACCTATTTTCTTATACATTTCACATATATCGAGAATAACTAGTTTTAAAGGTATGAACATCATTTAAAAAAACACTATGAAATAAATAAATCATGATTTTTTAAACATTGGTATATTTCTATAAAATATTTTAAATAAGGGTTTGTAAATCAGTTTAAAATGTTTCCAAACCAGGAGAAAACCTCCTCCGTGTGTAAAGGATGACTGTACCATCTCCTGATGGCTGGTGCTACTTCCCACCCCTCTCTCCCTCCGAGCTTCGGCATCTGTGCCCCCAGAATCCCCACAGCAAGGGACTCAATTAAGGAACTTTCTGCAGCATAGCCCTGCAAAGCCAGCCAACATCTGTTCTGGTCACAGCATGGTTGTTTCCCTGCTACATGTAGCTAGAGCCCATCAGCGCCTGCCTTGCCGTGCCCAGCCTGGATGTGTGAGGCTTGTGAGAAGCTAAAGTGAACTCACAAA
This sequence comes from Tenebrosternarchus preto, assembly GCA_025802075.1. NCBI lineage: Eukaryota > Metazoa > Chordata > Actinopteri > Gymnotiformes > Apteronotidae > Tenebrosternarchus > Tenebrosternarchus preto. The sequence goes on from JAOYMR010000017.1 coordinate 3,685,658, forward strand.
GGAACCTGCAAATTTTCCCAGAACAAAAGAAACCAACAGCCAGCATGGACTGTGCAGCTGGGGATATGGTAGGTGTAAAAGCCATAAACCGCTGATTAATGCATGTTTAACTGGGGTGTCTGACCAGATTATCTCCTGTGCTACCAGCTGTAATATCTCTGCCAGTAAAGTGCCTATAACGGCAGCTCAATTCTGGAATGGCCTTTCAGATCATCTGAGAATTCCACTGACCCTGAATCTAGAAAAGTTGAGTATTATTATCATTACTATTGTTAGCATGGATGTTGTTCTTTGTTTTATTGTCATTGTTTTATTGCTCTAACAATACCATGTTGCTTTACCCTCTGGCTCTTATCTCAAAAGAGTAGAGAAAATTCACATTCACCAAAAACGGACAGAAAAAGCCTCGAAAAGCTCTTCCTGAAATGGGACACAGACTGAAAGTCCAGACAGTGGAACCATGAAGTTTTGATCTCTTGCTACTCCAAGACTTCAAACTCTAAAGCATGGAACCATTATTGGAACCATGCCAAACCATCTGTTCCCTTTGGAGACACTGAAGCGATCATGTCAGTTTTTCTTCACCCAAGGACAAAGCACCCCGGATATTGCAAACCTGTGTGCGATGTTGATAAGAAAGTTTATACAGCATTAGAGGAAAAAAAACCCTCTCTGCTGAAGTAGAGACATGCTTGGTTTATTTGCTCAGTGCTGCATTACAGTGTGAGCCCAGAGTACCATGCAGTACACAATCTTATCCTGCAGAGGGATGTAAATACATAAAAGGACAATAAGGACACCTGAGATGCCATGTTCTCATTGTTCCTTCAGATTCCTTACTGTGCAGCCCTCTCAGTCCCCAACAGTGAGTACTAAATAAAGGTCTTCATGCTTAAATCTTTAAATTATTCATTATTAGCCTTTATTTCTGCTATTTTTTTGGACTGCTTGTTTACTAAAATTAACTTCTGAAACACTGAATCACATATTGTCTAATCCTGAACAGTGTGTGTTGAATGCAGGCCCTAATCAGTAGTGTGTTATTTTTGAGCTGTTCCTCATCTATTTAAGATCAATGATGAATGCTGGTAATTATGAGGTGGTTCCAGGTTCAACCCACATATGGGTAAAGTCATTATCTTAGGAAAACCCAAACAACTGCTTACTCTAGAGTCACTACCTGTCCCCTCAACACACTAGTAATTTGCCATCTCATGTGCTGGGTTGTTGATTTGAACCCAGACTAAATGATTGCTCCCTGGGTGAGGCAGTGGGTTAGGAACAGAGACTACGTCAGATGGAATACTGGATGGTTAGCTTGCGATTGTTTACCCCTGGCTGGAGTGAGCCGATTAAAAGCGGCTCAGTGGCAAATGTCCTGTCAAACCAAATGTGACGCGTTTGAACCGCTTCATATATAATACACTGATACATGATGCAGCCTATACAACACGGCACTGGGGAATTAATGAGAGGCTCTGTGTGAGCGGGGTTCAGCCCCTCCCGTCAAGCCTTTCTGGGTCAGACCCTGGTGGGTGAGATGACAGCTACCCAAGTCAAGGCTGTCTTCACAGGGAGACGTCTTTTCTTACCAGTTCAGTGAACTCGTTGCTTCCCAAATCTAATCGCTCCAGCTGTGACAGCCTGTGAATTGACCTGCAGCCGGAAAAGAGGGGAACAGACCCAGAGATGAGGGTGATGACTTGCTGCAATTTACAGAGAGTGTAATCTGAAGTAAGTCAGGCCAGCACATCACAAATCCACACTGGCAGACTTACCCATATCCCTGCCTGTTGGTAGAACGGCATAAAATTGTGTCGTTTTACATCACTGGCTGCCCTTACAAATAACTGTTAATGATCTATCTTATATACAAACTGCTGCAAAAGTCCTGCCTCCTAAAATAAACCACAACCCCTCACACTGGTATTACAGGTGATTTCTAAAACTGCTCGAATAATCCACACAGCAGAATTTACAGGTTCTCTGTTGAGAATCCACAAAAGACACTGGTCCTAGGTTTACAGCTAAAGATCTGCAGTCCTTCATTACAATAGATAATTGTGTTACCTCATCACAAGTCTATCAAAGGAAGAACACTAAATAAGAAGGGTAATTAATTGGAGTTTCTGCTAACACTCCCTGCTGCCTATTTCATGTTTGCTTAAGAGCACCTAGAAGCTCCATACCACTACTGGAACAATGTTTTTGTTACGAGAGTCCAGCCCCTCAGCCCCAGGACACGCCCAGCAGCACGTCAGCAGCCCAAACCACTCCCTCACTCCCATGATCACTCACACCTGTTCCTTGTTTAATTTCTCCCCTTTATAAACCACACCAGGACAAACCTCCAGTGCTGTGCAGATCCTTCTCTCTGGTTGGTTTCCTGCTGACCATCTGCCTTCTTGCTAGCACGTTTTCTACAGACTTCGGTGTGATAAGTACCAAGTGTGGTTTTCCACTTTTTACGCCTATTGCTCTTTTGTGTTTGTTTCCATTATTGCTATGGAAAGTAAAGACGTGCCTCTACCGCCCTCGCCTCCTGCCTCTACCGCCCTCACCTCCTGCCTCTTCTCCTCGTACCGTCGTGTCACAGTTTTCTGAGCAGATGATTAAAAATCTGAACTTCTAAATTTAGCTACAGCATTACTTTTGGAGACAAAGCATACAGAGCACTGCATATTACCTAAACATCAAAGCATCCTCCCAACTGTGAAGGAGATGGAGGGAAGATTAAGGTGTGGGGCTGTTCTACTGCCCAAATGGCTTGCAAACATGGAGAAACCAATTATTTACAAGCTGTGTGAGATAACTACAGCAGAATGTCAGGACATCTGTCTATGATCTAAAACATAAAATAGTTTAGGTCCTGCAGCATGACAGCAATCCAAAACACAGCAGTACGTCAACAACAAAGCAGTAAATCTAGAAATGGTGTGACTCCGAATGTACATAAACAAAGTTTTGTATTGATCAATATGCCAAAATAACTTCCAACTGTCATACAGTCCTGATCAGCAGATACACAAGGCATCTGGATAAAGTTTGGTTACTAAATGTGTGTCCACAAACTTTTTGCATCAGTGACCTTGACTTTTTACGATTGTTTACATGGTACTGCAAAATGTGTATTTTTGGTTAAATTAGGCTGATTTTCATTTACCATTATAACCTACACCATGACAAGCAGAAATCCAGTTATTGTGAGGGTTTAGACACTATTGCTGTAGAGTACTGTAGAGGATTTGTTTCCCAGGCCATCTAAAACAGCATGTATGATGCACTGTGTGCAATCAGACCCCACAGTAATGAACTCTGTACATGGAGGACATTATAGGCCTTGGCTAATTCTCTTCATGTACACTCTAACCCTAACCCTTGGCTAATTCTCTTCATGTACACTCTAACCCTAACCCTTGGCTAATTCTCTTCATGTACACTCTTATTTTATTCTAGGAATGACAGAAAAGCCTCTATGAACCCTATGAACACACATCTCTGGGGAAAACATTTACATTAGTTTTTTGCGACGTAATGGCAAAATCTTTACTTCTGGACAGCCTACACTGTACTGGGTTTAATAGGGTAAACCTTTCTCTCCTTCATCCTTGCTTCAGTTGTTTGTACCGACACATAAGGCGTGCTAAAGGTATCCCTCTAGCCAGCAGGAGGAATGTGGTGAGGTGAAAGCAAAAAACAAGGTTTAGAGCTTTACTTTATATTGAACTTTATATGTACTTCATATTTGTGAGATGTTGGATGTTTGGCCCCTTGCTATACATCCATGTCTAATATATCATCGCACACATGAATCATCTCACTGTCACTTGAGAAGCTGATCAGTTGCGATGGTTTAGGTGGGCAGTCAAGCCTGGGTGGGCTGGATAAAGTATCTGAAATGTCGGACTAGTTGTGTAAATGTGTGCAAAGTAAAACTGTTTGTGTCACATTATAATGAACAGCGCCTCTTCCTCGTGCCTCTTCCTCGTGCCTCTAAAAGTTCTTCTTACCAACTACTTGTCAGCGCTTCAAAAGCCACATCATATTTCCAATCAATTATAGACTCTCATAAGAACATTGAATGAATGAGATGGGAAGTTTTCAAGTTTAATATTCTCTTAAATAAACTGTTTAAGTAACTGCTTTAATGTAGACAGATCTGAAAGGATTACTTGCACTTCTTGTAAAACACTCTCATAACAC
>JAOYMR010000017.1:3725151-3744474 GCA_025802075.1 Tenebrosternarchus preto
CCTCTCCCTCTGGAGACCAAGAAATCCAGACCTCTCCCTCTGGAGACCAAGAAATCCAGACCTCTCCCTCTGGAGACCAAGAAATCCAGACCTCTCCCTCTGGAGACAAACAAATCCAGACCTCTCCTTCTGAAGACCAACAAAGTGAGACACTGGCTGCCAGCCACAAAGAATGACATTTAAGAGCAGCTCTCTGAAGAAAAAAAAAAAAAAACTTCCCCAGGCTAGAATTTACATTTCACATCTGCAGCACGACTGCATCCTGCATCAAAATCTGCTGTAATCTCTCTGTACATCACAATAGTTGTCTGATTACATCAAGCTGTTGCACATGTTTGGTCTAACAGAAAGGCCAGAAGTTCAACGGTTGCATTGTTTGAGTCCACATCCACAGCTCAGTGAGTCCATTTCATATGTTCACTCAACCTCTGAATAGATTTCTACCATGTGAGTAAATTATAGACTCAGCTGCACTATAGCAGTTTTAGGCCGACAAATAGACCCTTACGATGGGCAAAAAATGGAAGGTTTCTGTAGCTTTGATACCCTGAGATACCATACAGCAAAAATCAATGAACCTGATTTGTCTAAGCTTATGTCTTTGCTTCTTAAATTAAATGTGAGCAATGCAATGATAAATTATGAATCTACTGAAACAGCACTTATGATATTGACTGTATATAACAATACCAGCAGGTTCTGGGAGCCTCATAGCAGCTCTATTCCAATTACTTATACAATTTGCTTCACTTACCAATGAAGAAATGGGGCACCTCTAGAATGTTTTGAAGCCTGCACTCCGATATGGAGCCCAGGGCACACAGAGCTTCTGTAGGATATCACTCGTAGGTAAGGAGAGCCGTCCAGTTCCTCAGTGCGCGTTCACTCTGGTTGACCTGCCACATCTTCTGCCTCTTATCCAAATCCTGCCCTCCACTATGCTCTGATGAGATGTCCAGTTACATCATTCATGACTCTGCCTTCAGTCCTGACCCTGGGGCCAACAGAGGTCTCCTCTGGAATCTCTGCGAGCCTGGAAAAGGTTAAAACAGCAGGTTATTCTCCCAACGCCCTGCTCGTGACACTTGAAAGAGGTCAGAAGACAACAGGAAATAATCAGACAATTCAAAAAGCACACACACACACACACACACACACACACACACACACACATGCAGTAAGCAGGCTGTCAGTGTTCAGGCTAAACTATTCAGAAGGAACATGGGCCACATTATAAGAGCAGAACTTGATCATTAGATGGGAAAATATATAATAATATGGAACTATATATATTTACACTGCAATGCACAATTTATACAGCAATTAATATTATATAAAATGTATAGAAGTTTCACAAAATCTAAAACCCTAAAACCAATGTAATCAAACAAAAAAGTGCCCAGATTTTAGATACATTTGACACATTGAGTCTGATCCAGTAACGGAATAATGTCATTCCACACCAGATAAAAGAGATGCTATGAGCAATGAGCAATTTTGTGAATTTATTCATGCTAACTGACACTTATATATTTAGTGAACATAAGATAACTACTGATCTCCTGTGAGGAGGATCAAAACTCTCAGTTGTGCTTGGTGATTCACTGCCGTTCATTCTATTGTTGACACTGTTAATTTTCCACACATCTTCAGGACGCTGTAGATCTTCCAAATCTGCCACCAGTTCTATGCCTGAAGTTTTCTGTGTGATCCAGAACAGGAATACGCAGGGCAGGACACATGAGAGAGGCTTCTGCCATCCCTCTGCTCCAGTAATGTGGACCTTTGTCAACGGTTCTGAATATGTGATTGCAAAGAGACATAACAGTGCAGTGGAATTGTGGGAAATTGCTTTTAACCTCAGTGTGAAGATAAAGGGGGTTATGCGAGTGATGCGAGAGCTACTCTGAGATGGAGCTATTTGTAGATATGTCCTCAAAAACCCAGTCCCAAGCTCTACACCAGCTGCTATTTGCACTCCATTCAGAAGCTTGTAATATCTACAAAAAGTAGAATACAGCTGTTGAAAAAGTGAATGATAAAAATGAAACCTATGGAAAAATGACACAATATTGTAACTTTTCATACCATCAAAATCTCGTTTTTGTATTTTAAAGATATTAGTATACTGGTCTTATTATTGGTCAATCTTTGGAAAACGTTTTCCTGAGAGAGCTGATGTAGTTTCCAGTGCAGGCTCCAGCAGGCTTGCCCTACCCGAGACCCAGCTCAGCAGGTACTGGAGCCAGTCATTGTACAGTTAAGCACTCCCAAGGCACCCTGGGAGTTTGGCCCAAAAGCACCTGGGTCAGAATCAAAGAGAGACACAGAATGGCTAAAGTCTAGCTTCTGATAGAAGAGCACCAGCACCAGGAGACTCCTGTCATGTGGTGCACGACTAGTAGTACTACTCAAACATGCAAAGCTTCATCTTCAAGCTTCACCTAATGAAAAGGAGAGATGGAAGAGGTGAAGACTGGCCTCCGCATCACAAATGACCAATGCACTGTTTTAATGGAGCCGACTGAAGCACAACAGAATCTTCCATCAACACAGACGGAATGAGGCCATTTTACCTGCACGTTAGCAACCTCAGGGGAAGATCTGCTGAGCAGATTTATGAAACAGCACTTTTGTGTGCAGTCTGGAAGACTCATTTATAGCACTTTATGAAAGAGACTGTGTCTAATGCTGTGGTTGAAATTATTGTTTTGACTTGATTTAACTAATTTCCAGTCTGCAATACTCTTTGACATGGACTGAGAATTCACACTGAAACAAAAGCTCTTTGGTCAAAACCGAAGAACATCAAAGTAAAAAAAAAACCAGGAAAACGACCACTCGAGCAAACCCCTCCCACGTTCCTTTGGAGATCAGTGGCAACAAAGGCACGGGCTTCTCGCCCTCAGTCCAGGTCTGGCACAAAGGAAACAGATAAAAGACTAAAGCAAGGAGAGGGAAAAGTGGAGCAACTGTCCCCCAGGTCCTCCATTTCTGGGACATTTGCGGTGCTTCCGCAGAAATGCATCAAATGCTAAAACGTGGTGCCAATGTTTGCTGGTGAGAGTGGGATGTCATGCACGATCATGCTGGTCAGATGGCCATGGCCCACTCCAGAACAGCGAGGGTGAGTGATGTTGCCACACAAGTGGCGGGACTCAACGAACCACAGAGACAAGTGCACCTTCAGGCATTAAGCAAAGCCGATACGGCTTCACACAGAGCTTCCTCCGGACACCTGCCTCACACGGAGCTTCCTCCGGACTCCTGCCTCACACGGAGCTTCAGCCGGACTCCTGCCTCACACGGAGCTTCAGCCGGACTCCTGCCTCACACGGAGCTTCATCTGGACACCTGCCTCACACGGAGCTTCCTCCGGACACCTGCCTCACACGGAGCTTCCTCCAGACACCTGCCTCACACGGAGCTTCCTCCAGACACCTGCCTCACACGGAGCTTCAGCCGGACACCTGCCTCACACGGAGCTTCAGCCGGATACCTGCCTCACACGGAGCTTCCTCCAGACACCTGCCTCACACGGAGCTTCAGCCGGATACCTGCCTCACACGGAGCTTCAGCCGGATACCTGCCTCACACGGAGCTTCAGCCGGACACCTGCCTGCAGCATTTCTGTACTTTTCAAAAATGGATGTGACGGGCTGGTCTGTGTTTTTGAGGTTTGTGTTTGAGACAGAGAGGTCCTTTGTGCTCAGCAAAATTTATGTAATATAAGAAAGAAGTCCATTGGCACATTTTTTTTTTATCAAGTATGTCACTGCAAACACTTTGTGTGGGTGTGCTCAGCCATGTCTTTTGGTAATTAACAGGGTATTAGAGGTACAAAGATCTGCAATATTTTTTCTATTTAATTTTCTTTTTCAGTTTATGACTGCAACCCTTTTGAAGAAATCATATTTTATGCACTTGAACCACAAATACACTAAATCTGATGCAAAAATACATCCTGAACCTAGAACCATCAGAACGATCCTGTACCAAAAATACATCCTGAGTCTATAAACATCAGGACTATCCTGTACCAAAAATGCATTCTGAACCTAGAAACATCAGGACTATCCTGTACCAAAAATACATCCTGAACCTAGAAAAATCACAGATGTCCTGTACCAAAAATGCATTCTGAACCTAGAATCATCAGGACTATCCTGCACCAAAAATACATCCTGAACCTAGAAACATCAGGGCTGTCCTATACCAAAAAATACATCCTCAACCTAGAAACATCAGGACTATCCTGTACCAAAAACTGAGCCATTATGAAAAACTGTTATTAAAATTCAAAGCAACCACAATATTTCCTAAAATCATTCAGCTTTTTTCACATAGCAAGATAACTGGACATGTGTTCATAAGCAACAAAAGAATCATCTGGACACGGTGGAGTTAAATTATAAAGCAGATTAGCACAGATATAAGAATGAATATAAAATAGACTAATACACATAATCTTGATTTTACCTGCCCAGTCATTACATGCCTCACAAAAGCTAGTGAGACACTCACATGACAAACCGAGCCTGATGTTGTGAATCTCCTTCAAACAGGAGATAGTCTGACATGAGTGAAAGTAATACTAGGTGGTGTCTTGGTGAAACCCAGGGGTGGCCAAGTATCCCAGACTGCCTTTCATTGGCCTACTTTGATATTTCTGGTGTCCCTGCATTTTCAGACTGCAATGATTCTACAGAGGCGGTACACTCAACAAATGCGGCCTTGGAAGATACAGAAATACTTTAACCCACAACAGATCCTGTGGTGGAGAAAAACACAATCCATCATTTAAATGACTGCAAGGCCTGGTCAGATCGATCAAGCAGTTTTTTTAGCATGTAAAGCATAAACTCAGCTATGCACAATGTGACCCGTGTTAGATGAAATGTGATCTGTCAAAATCCATCTCAACCTTTATCAGATAGGTCTGACATATCAGGAAGGCATATGAGGATAATTAGTTAACTGAATCATGTCACGTTCCTTTAACGGGTGCTACCACTGATCAGAAACCAGTCCATAATCTTTGCTTAGTCTGTTCATGTATGTACGTTGGGGGGTGCCGGCAAGACCCCAAAAACCTTTATACTATTATTTCTTTTTTTTACTAGAAACAAGTAAACCTTTTGCCAGTTGGTGTAGAGAGAAAAACATATTCCAGTGGTTTTTAAGAGAAATTCTCATGTACACAATAGTCACCACCCCATTCAGGTTTCAGGAATTCAGGAAATGATGCTCCTGCAGCATGCCAGCCAATCAAATGTCAGGAGGGTTGCTTGGCATTTCTCCTCCAGGTATGTGCTGAAGTGACTGACAGTGAGTCATGGTTTCAGTTATGTGAGGAGTTATATATGTATCAGAGAAGCTGCATACTAGTCTTTGAATAACAGAATAATAAGGTAATGTCTAATAATCCCATCAGACAAAAATTATATAATATAATACATATATGTTTATATATATGTTTCATATGACAGTCTCCAAATCAGACACTAAGTGAGACACTATGCCATGTTCAATATTTCAGAAGTGACATAACATACCTGGCAGTGAAGTGTCATACAATAAGGACGAAACATGACCTGCTTGAGAACTGCTAAACTCAGAGGAAGAAAAAGTATGAACAACACTGAACCTCACACTGAAATATACGCCAAACTGTGATCCTAGCCGGCCAGAATAGAAACCCCAAAACCAGGTAAAGCTGTGCTGTGTAACTGGTTAGCCAACACGCTGCTGGAACCACAGCAGCCTACAGCCTTAGCACTGACCCTGCCAAACACAACACATCGCTTCACTTTTAATGGCCCAGGCTTTCACCTCACTGCTGACTCTCTGAGCGGTCAGAGAGAAGGGGGTCAGACTGGCGCGCGTGATGTTGGCAGGAGCTGATGAAGCGAGCAGGGTCAGGAGGGAGGCTCCGCCTCAGTGCTGCAGCACTCCTGGGGAGGTGAACGGGGGAGAGGGTTTTGTTTGTGACTTCACACAGAGGCACTGCCTGAGTGGGCTGATAAGCAGTCATGCTACATCGAGTTGCCATGGAAACTGCAGAGGAATGAAGGAGAAAGTGCAAGACAGCGGATGTGAATTAAGTTCCGTCATTTTATCACCTACTGTGGAATACAGAGTCAAACGTGTGCAAATTGTGAGGACGCACTAAAACACTGGCCTTGAGTTTAATGCTTAATGTTTAAACCTCAGTCATGTGAAATAACCTGCTGTGAAAGAAACACTTTTCAGGCACTATGAAGATGTTTTTTTTTTTTTTTGTCTAACTTTACATTTCTCTACTCAAAGACAATAAGCAGCAGAGACCCGGGGGCCTGAGCACACGTGTGTTCACGTCAAAGTGCACGTGTGTCCATGTCAAAGCCATGGGAAAGGAGAGCACTACACCGGCACTGCTGTTCTGTGAGGCCATATTTGAACACAGACATCATAATGCAGGTAGTGTCTATAAACAGCACTGCTGAGCTCTAAATGCACCCATGGCTCCATCTACTGAAAGGAGCCGTGCAGAAGTGAGCAGTGCGATGTTGCCGCACCGCCTGCCAGCACCGCCCTTCAGCTCCGCCCTTCAGCACCACCCGCCAGCTGAGACTGCCTGCCCGGATCCCTCCCCAGCCCTCCCACGCCGGTGCGGCTCCTGTCGGAGGGATATGCTTTTCAGTCACTTAATGACTCCATTAACGTGGTGAATCCTAAGGTGGCTACACCAAGGACATTTTATATAGCCCTCGTAGCACGCAGGCCAGCTGGAGGCTCAGGAAGCCCTCATTAATCCAGCACACTGAACTCATCAGTCTGATTAGTTCAGCTCGGCCTCCATCCCCAATTAAACATGTTGAGATTTATGACTACCGCCCCCAACCGATTAGACATAGCACATATAGAACATGGAAAATTGTTTTTTTCCCCTTAAGAGAAGAGAAGCTCTTAACAGCCCCAGGAATTTCACTAATTCTGACAAGAAATTTCTGAGCAGACTGACTGTTCATTGTACTAACGAATATGTGACATTATTGTCAGTATTATAAAAGTAATTGGTTACTAACATGAATAATAATTCATAGTGAGCAATTACCAGTACATAGGTTTAAGACCCTGGTCTTTCTTACTTTTGGATTCTGATTCAAATATTTGAATACATCTTTAGATCCTCCTTCTAGAATAAAGCAGAACAATCAAAATGAATAAACAACTCAAACAATTGGAAGTGCCTCTTTGAAACAAATGTTTCAGATTCATTCAGTAAACGGAAAGGAAAACAACCCAGAACATCAAAGACTGGGTCAGATGAACCTAAACAGCACTGTAGTCCTGTTACAGACTGCATGCCCTCTCTTATGTACTTTAAACATTTGAATTAAGAAATATTCTGAGGTTTTGCTTAATTGTAAAGACCTACGTCTTTATAGTGCAAATATTTTATCTGGTTATTTTAATTATAAATTTAGATAATTCAGCATGCACAGAATAACAGAACATACATAACCATGCCATGTTTCAGGTAGTTTAAAGAGAGTCATTAGACTTCAAAGATTTGGGTTTAAAAGGATATTTGTTTGAACAGGACTCGACACCTTGCAGAAAACAAAATTTATATATATATATATATATATATATATATAGAGAGAGAGAGAGAGAGAGAGAAAGAAAAATATGGTTTATATATTCAAAATTTTACATTTTAAAAAAATTTACATTATATATACATACAATCAAACACATATGAAACGTATACCACAGACATACTCAGCCAAACGGAGTTTGGTGGTGACTAGAGCCACAGGCTCCAGTATTTGGTCGCTGTGAATAACAAATGAACCAGTACCAATATCCACCCAGGCCCTGGCTGACCACGTCCAGGCCTTGGTTTTCACACATATGAACACCAGCCGCCAGACCTCATCATTCAGACGGTCTCATTAGCATCTGTAATGTACTGCACAAAAAAACGGGGCAAATATTCATATAAACAGATGGTATTTGCTGGTCAAACTTTGGTCGTTAGGGGGAGATTTAGTAAGAGAGAAAAATCAAGACGAAATATTCCTCTCCTCGGTTTCAGCAGTGGCTTTACTGACAGCTCAGGAGAGAGCTGCCGAGTGCAGGTTATGAAAGTGTGGTTGACAGCTCCTGAGTAGATGATTTACATAAGGATTAGCATTAGCATTAGCATTGTAACTACGTCAGTGTTTCCTTTTTCAGTGGCTTAAGTAATTTTAAGACTGGTTTGGACTGGTTTGAATAGTGCTGTTCAAATACATACTGCACTTCTCTTACCTAATAGCCGTAATTTACCACAACATATACATTTAGACAATTATAAATTAGCCTCTTATTCTAAATTACTGTGATCCGTGTTTGATGGCTGATGCAGTCTCAGTGAGTTTCTAAAGGAGCATTCAATCTAAAATCCATAATAGGATAAACAAGATCTCCCATGAAGCAAAGAATATAAGGAAAAAGCGTCCATTCCATGAGACTGTGGTAAATGTCAACATCTGGTGCTTCTTTACATCACTGCAATAGTTCTGCAAGTCACATAAAAATGGAGAGTCCAAAAATCTATGAAGAATTCTGCTTCACGTATCATACACCCAAACGTTCTGATATTCACAGGCTCCATGAATATTCAAGTGATCTATGAATATTTGAGCAGTGCGTAAATTGTGCCGGATCTGCAACTGCTTATCTGATGAGAGAATATAGAATCTTTAGTAATGAGTTTGTTTCAGCAACTACGTCATGAAAGATATGCACTTCAGTCCGAATAACATTCTAAAAAGGACAGTGGTTGGACATACAGAGAGATATCAGGAGAGATATCACGGTGTATTCTAGATACATCTCTCCAGTCTCTTCTCATCTACTCGCCTCTCCTCCCACGACCAGCCTGGCTCCACAATGTTTTAATAAGGAACTGTTCATTAGAATATGGAGGGCAGCTTCACACCATCACGGTCCCTCCAAACTTGATGTAAATCACTGCAACTGGGCACCATTGGCCCATAACATGCAATTTGCTGAAACCAGTACTGAGATTTAATTAATACTTCAGTACTGAGAAGATGGCATATGTCTATAACACTCTATAACACACAGCACTGAAGATGTGGTATTCAAATATGGACCTTGAATCAAAAACTGGTGTTGTATTATGTAATTCCTTGTAATTGATTAAATGATTTGTGTAACTGGTTGGCCACTCTGTCATCACACCTGCCTCCTAGGAAGGAAGCTTGTACCTGCCTCCTAGGAAGGAAAGGTGCAACATCTGTAGGACCTGGACTATGAGGACTGTGATTTAAATATGTGTGGAATATAACATCTTTCAAAGATAAACATTTTTTACGCATTTATCTAAGGGGGGATTAATATAGTATCACTGTGTAAGGGTAAGATATTTCTCTCACTTGTAAATTACACAGGTAAATGAGGTTTATCTTAACCTCAGTCAAGTTCAGCATGTTTCCTCAAAAAATATCTACTTGTGACAAGAGCTCGGTACATTTCACGTCTGCAACTGAGAGACTTTAATGCTGCCAAGGGTTTTTGCCTACATTATTCAGTAATAAACCATTCCTAGTCTGACATCTATGCTGAGGTTGGGTATGTGACTGAGTGAGAGAGGAAGGGGGTGAGTGAGTGAGTGGGTGGGAGGATGAGTGAGTGAGTGAGTGAGTGAGTGGGAGGGTGAGTGAGTGAGTGAGTGAGTGGGTGGGAGGATGAGTGAGTGAGTGGGTGGGTGGGAGGATGAGTGAGTGAGTGAGTGAGTGAGTGGGTGGGAGGGTGAGTGAGTGAGAGGGTGAGTGAGTGAGTGAGTGGGTGGGAGGATGAGTGAGTGAGTGAGTGAGTGAGTGAGTGAGTGGGTGGGAGGATGAGTGAGTGAGTGAGTGAGTGAGTGAGTGAGTGGGTGGTGGGTGGATTAAGCGAGTAGGGTTGGGGGGTTGAGTGAGTGCTGAATAACTTAAATGCTGCAGCTTCAGTTCTGCAGTCCCAGGCTCCTGCGTCCATGCAGCAGGGCTGTTCTCACTGCAGTGCAGCACAAATGGAAGTGCCTGGTCTGGCATGGACCGAGCATGTTCTCCCTCTGCACACACGCCCACACACTGTTGGCGTGGGCCAAGCATGCTTTCCCACTGTACACGCCCACACACTCCTGGAGCCAAATGCTCATCTGTAGGCTGAGAAGCTAACATGTTGCAAAGAGAGAAATGTTACACTGAAAAAAAAAAATCCACTGGATTTACTCAGTTGATCTGTGATCATTCGTTCCTCTTGAATTATTTGCTTTAACAGCGCCCTACAAAATTTTAACTCCTACTCTGAGGTTAAATGTGAATTTAATTATTTGTATACATGTGATATGGTGTAGTATATTCATCAGAGGCTCACTACCTTTTTTCAGTGTGGGAGGACAGAGAGAGGGAGAGAGAGAGGAAGAGAGAGCAACAGAGAGAGAGAAGAGAGAGAGAGGAAGGGAGAGGGAGACAGAGAAGGCAGAAGATGGTTACGTTGCGTATTCCTGGCTAAAGCCAATTCTGCTATGAGGAGCATAGTGCAGGCTGGGGGATCCTTCCAGGAGTTTGCAAATGGAGTCACTGACCAAACCAGACCAAATCAAATAAAAAAAAACACACAGTACACACACTCTTGCCAACCTTGTCAAATCATAAGGTGAAAGTGTTGTTGTTTGGGCTTTCTGTGGTTTTCCACAGCTGACACACTGCAGTACACTAGGCCTCTGCACAGCTGACAGGAAACTGACCATCCTATATAAGGAACAGGAAGTGTCTAAGGAAGCTGGACAGGAAGCAGAACGGCTCACCTGGGTAAAGCAGTGCAGCACACTACCCTGCTCATGAGCCACATCTTTGAACTTCTCAGCCACCCTGGCAGAAGCCGTGTATTAGACCGTACCGTCCCCACAGTTGTAGTTGATAATCATAATAACTAATAATATGCTAAAGCTTCGACTCTGTGCTGTGTGTGAGTGTGTGTGAGTGTGTGTGTGTGTGGGGGGGGGGGTGCTGGTACCATGGAAACCTGTACAGATATTCATGGCTAATTATGCAGAGACCCGCTGACAGATATGAGTGTGAAGAAGCACCATGGAATTAAACTGCAGCTCCAGTGGCCTCCATTTTCTACTCCACTACAGAAACAGAAAGCGAGAAAAAAAGCACCTCTGAGAGCTTTACAAAGGGCGTGATGTAACCACGCTACTATACATCCTCACTTCAACTGCCTAAAAACTGTAGCTTAAAACTCAAATGAAAAACAAAACAAATTTTAAGCATTCATCTGCCATTTGCCAAATGACATGGTGGCATATATTTTGAACCAAAAACCATCAGCTCAAGGGTAAATAACTGCTTTTTCTCACTGCCGCTACAGGACCTTCAGTGAGAAACTACATTATTCAAAATGACATCTGACTGTACTAAAAACAGACACAGAAACTGCACACAAAGTACCAGCAACAGATTGTTCACTTAACCTGATTCTTGCAGACACACATCATTGTTCTGAGAAAGCAACACAGTTGGTTGCAGTGCTTAGAAGTGCATGTTAATATAGAACCAAACGCTACTGCTGCAGCTGTAGGAATAAGAGCATCCATAGGTTCTTTTCAGTAGAGTGAAGGGTTGCAGTTTGATATTAAAACACTGTCGTCGTTGGTCCTCTATGGAGTCTAAGAAGGAAAAGGGAACTAAAATAAACTTTAGAACTAAACCCATATTCACAATATCGCACCAGGTGTGTATTCCTGGTCCACATATTTTACTAAACAGTGACTCAGTTTGGTTTGGCATAATCTGATTTACTAATTCACTTGCTTCTCAGGTAAAGACCACTTTTTGTGTCTTTTTAGTTCTTCATACAGAAAGGCAGGACAGTTCAAAAATGATTTAGTTATTTCTCACAGACCACTGGAACTGTGGCAAAAGTGGTAGACCACATCTGGATTACTATTTTATCACCTTCAGATATGTTGTAAGGTTCTACGGATATTTAACTCTAAACCTGAACTCTACATCTGGTCCTGATTTTGCAACCCCTGGTAATCATATAGTTAATATAAGTGAAGATCTGAAGTACCTGCACCTCCAGGACTGGGATATGACATCAAGGACTATACTCTGTTACATCAGGGGTTTGCAGTCTTGTCCACAAAAAGATGAAATAGGTTTGTATTCAGTATTTGTACTGAGCACGGAGAACCACTGTTTATACACGCTGAATGGCAAACCTCTGCTTAATTGGATCTATTTACAAATAAGACGGTACGCACTATAGTACATTTAATTCCTGCAATAACTAAATTGAGGGTGGGATTTTCCCTCTATTGCACAGGCATGACTTCACCTTAAAAAGTACACAAACTTCTCCAAAACGTTTGTGACTGTAGTTCTGATAATATTACAGAAGCTAATAGTTTAGCTTTTGTACATCTTAATAACTTGGAGAAGTGACGACTGACTGAGTTAGTCTACAATGTGCGTGATGAACACTCAAGACTTCCATATTTATACTCACTATTGAACACACAACTTTTCTATCACTGTGAATTCTGTAAACAAACTCTTCCTGATCTTTTATGGCATACCCACATTATGATTAAAAAAAGCTGAGGATTTTCCAAGGGACAAGTGTATGTAGGTCAGGGTGACCTAGTTGACTGAAGACCTACTTTAATCTGATTGGCTTTATCAAGGCAATCCACTCCCCTGCTTTAGTAGTTGAACCAAGTCTGTTTGGGTTTCCTTTTCCACTGCATTCGGCTAAACGACTTCCAAAGTGCAATATCAAACAGTACTCAAACAACCACAAATCTGACGCCAGTTAACAGTAGCTGATTACAGTAAATGTTGAACCATTAAAAAAAGGATGCATAACAGATCAACCATACTTGAACCATACTTAGTCACCTTTTCACTAGCAGTCGTAATGATAATAAAAATCCATCAAAAAGAACTTCCTATTAAATGGATCTACTATGCCATTTTTTTCCCTTTTACTGAAACTCCAGAGGCCTAGATAAAATACCCCATTCTTCCTGGCCAGATGCCCAGTCAAAACGGTCTCAGATGATTTTCAGGAGGAAAATAACTCAAGATTTTTGTGACTTTGTGAGTGTCCACCCAACCACACCAAGGCTTGCATCAGTGAGGCAACCCTCTCACCAGAGCCGTGGTGCTCTTCTCCACTTTATAATGACAAGCATGTTAATCATGTTCTAATGACATGTCTTGGTTTAAATTTTTAGCATAAAATACAACAAAAGAAGGCTGCCAGGAAAGTAGCATTTCTACACTGTGATGAGTTTTCCCTAAAACATCTGGCCAGTCCTTTCATTGGACCTGAAGTGAAAGCAGTTTATATAGAATCACCCTGAAAGTTCTCAATAATGAAATATGGAAGAGTTTGACAAAAGAAAAGGTTTAAGAAAAAGGGAAAAGATCGCATTTACCATTTTTAACCGTAGATGCAAAATCACAGCTCATAACACCGAATAGCATACAATATTATATAGCATACACTATTATATTCAATATATATAATGCAGGCCATATTCAGTTACTATAAAAACGTCATTACTATGAAAACAATAAGCTAATTCCTCCCTGTATTGAACAAACAAAAATATTTTTCACAAAAAAAAATATTTTAAATCTGTTTACAAAGGGATGAGAAATGAGTTTGTTTAACAAAGATATCAGGAGCTGTAATATAAGTGTTTCCTATAATCCATTTCTTAACACTCTGACCTTTGATAATATCATTTATAAAATTAAGAAAAATGATGGATCATGGGATGTCATTTTAATAATCAGGTCGGATTTATGTGTTTAATTATCTTTCCTTTGTCCATCATTGGCAAATGTACAAGTTTACTGAATTCCAGAAAAATATACTTTATGAATATTGAGTATCATGAAAAATAACAATGGAAGCCATTCTGCAACTTGTCAAAATGCGGTGCATGATATTAGCATCACAAATTACTTACCAATCCAAATTCAACTTGTAAAACATTGAGACAATTATCCAGTTAAGATCTCTCACTCTGTGAGAGATGAATGTTTTCCAACCAAGTCAAATAAATATGCCTGTCTCAAACTAATTGGATGATTCAATGAGGTACAAAATTTACTTAAGTTCATTCACAAACTAAATTAGTTATCCAAAACTGTTTGATTCAGAAAAAGCATAGTGCATGTAAAATCCAGATTGTGTTAGAATCATACATAATGAGAAGGAAAGTCAGTCCAGGAGACAGTAAAATGCCTGGAAGATCATTTTTTACTTCTGTTTTGATACACTAGCAAATTATAGTACCTGGTGTTTCACCCAGGAAGATTTATATTGTCTCCTCTACTATTTATACTGATTAATGCTACTATAAATTCAATAGAATATTCTTCTTCAGTTAGCATACATACATATAGTAGCTTTGGCGTTTCAACATGAATACTTCATCACCACCATCAGTATCAAGACCAAATTCACTGTATAACTTACCGAAAAGAGGGAATATGGATGTTCCATACTCACCCAGTCAACTCTTAAATGAACGAAATACAGACATTATGCCCAAGTCACTCATTTTCCTGAAATTACTAAAATGAAACATTTCCAACAATTTTAACAAGCACCTCCACATTTCCAAAAATTTAAACATTCCTTATCTGTATCGCGTTCCCAACATAACCTCAAAATCTTCAGTAAGTTGTACCAAAAAAAGAATGAACTTATTGCTAATCATGTTCAGTCCTGAGTGCTTTATGCTGCAAAAAATAACGAACCCAGACCTCAGGCCCACATGAAATCATCAGTGCGCTGTCCACCCACTCAGAGTTGATTTGAGCATGGACTGGAGAGCTACAGCTCTGGCTTCCACCAAAATCCTCGTACTCTAACGCTTAATTGTGCCTTTTCCCAACATTTAGGAGTAACTATTTTGCCGTATACATAGAACATGTAGATCCTGTTTAGATACAAATAAAGTTGCATCGTGTTTCCTAAGTGCTACTGATTTATTAATTTATTTATTTATGTAAGATTTATTTATGTAAGGCTCTTTAACTATGCCTGAAAACAGTGACTGACTTTATCAAGAAATATTTTATCAAGCATTAAAGATTCTTCCAGAAGACATTTTTCAGGGATGGATATTTTCGAGTGTTACATGCACACCAAAAACCCCTCATGAATTAACACGTTTTATTAACCCCTGCAGTGATGCTATATGTCGAGCTGTACTTAAATAAACCCTCCAGACTTTAAGTTTTAGTCTTCAGACTTTATAGTCCAAGTTCATTCTTTTCGTCTTTACTGCAGATAGATCTTTAAGCCTAAAACCTAACCTATTATAACGTCATAGGTGACGCGAAGGACTTTGTTTGCCTTTAATACCAATAAACCCTATATCTCTTACAAAAGTTTGCTCGTGTACTGTCATTTAAAGCTTTTTAGAAACCTAACGGGTTTGAGCACAGACAAGTAGACCGCCGACGCACCGTCATGACACTGAGATAAAGCTAAATATCTAAATATTAGGGTGTATGTTAAGACCCGTACTCAAAACAAGTGAATTGAGCATCCAGAATAGTGCCCAACACTTTGGTCTGTGGTCGCCAAATGTACCTGCAACGTGCGCAACGTTACACGGACACAGAGCAGGCGTAGCCCGGTTTAACCCATAACCAACACAATGCAGATGTACTGAACATGGAGGTGCTGGTATGGTGGGGCAAGACAATTAAAAAGCGACAAAAACGCTAAAACAAGCGCTCCAAACTACAAAGTCCACTTACCGCATGGAGCAGTTTGCTCATTTTGAAACCAAAGGAACAAGGTCACAAAATCGTTTTTCGATGACAGATTGGCGTCACCTCCTCGAAAATCCACTGGAAGCAACAAGAGATCACGTTTTCAAAGAAAAACGACAAAATTCTCTCCTAAATATATCATAATGCTCCGTAGTAATTCGCATATATTGTTCATTCTGTGTCCTTCGTTTCTGCGTCGGTGCAGGTCGGTTTAATGGCTGCACTAGCGCGTGATACAGTGATCCTCACACTCCTCGAACGTCAATCAAACAAGTTCACCGGCACCGTACTCTCCGTGGGAGCGCGAGGGGGATCGAGTTTTGTCTTATGTCATACCTATACTCTTATGTCATACCTATACTCTTCCTTCTTGTATTTCAGCCCGTAACGCAAAAATGCCGTAAATGTCTATTTTATCACCTGTAAAATAATACTGAATTACTATTATAATAATAAATATTTGCTGCCAAAGTGATTACACGTATTCTACTTGTAACCATCTTAAATGGTTGAATTTCAGGGTTTGTGTAGGAAACACAACGTGGGTCGCACAGAAAGTGAAGTAAGAAGAGAAAATGGATCTAATTTTGGTCAATTACATTGAATCCTGGGACGATCATGGAGAGCCTATTATTGTAACCACTAACAACTTGTTTCTAGTACCTTCAAACTCCTCTGCAAGCCCAAGGTTACCCTACACATTATTTGGGGCTTTACCCAGCAGTAAACCAG
Organism: Tenebrosternarchus preto; assembly: GCA_025802075.1. Lineage (NCBI taxonomy): Eukaryota > Metazoa > Chordata > Actinopteri > Gymnotiformes > Apteronotidae > Tenebrosternarchus > Tenebrosternarchus preto. The sequence goes on from JAOYMR010000017.1 coordinate 3,741,738, forward strand.
ACAATGGTTGGTAGTTTGTTTTTGCAGCAGTTCCCACAAATCTAAAAAATGTTCTTTTCCAGCATTACAGAGTAGACTACAGCTACTTGCCGATGGAATATGTTTCTATGGTAACAGTTTAATGGTTGTCTCTGAGTCATACGTCTTTTTTTCTAAATACCCAGACAATTGCTTACCAGTTATTACGTTTATCTTAGGATGCTTAAGTGTTTGTCCCACTTGTTTATGTCCTGTTTGTCGATAGGATTCACCACCCTGATGCCCAAACATCCTGACAGTTATTTTCAACAAAAAAAAACAGAAAAACAAAAATATTATATTGATTTTCAAAACTCTGCATATACATACATATTGTAGGATTGAAGTCAACTGCACAGATTAATGTTTCAGTATTTAAATTGAGGCTTTTGTGAGGTAAAATTCCATTTTTGTAATATTTTTTATTTGCAAAGTCATAGGCTAAAATTATCAGGTTGAGCATAGACAGATTTTAATATTGGGTATTTGATTTAAGGTCACCAAGTGGATCAGCAAAAACTGAATAATATATAATAATAATACATTAATATAATCAATACTAAATAATCGGATCATTTTTGCATTGATCCAAAGGACAAAGGGTTTGTATTTCAGTCTCATGTCCTTTCAGGGTTCGTTTGTTGCTTTGTGACATATATATTATAAAAGGCCCTGTACAAACAAAATAAACTACATAAAACAAAATATATTTGAATAAAATTGCAAATGCACACAATATGCAAGTAAACATCAGTAATATTTTACCACAAACACTGTCAGTAGCATGTACACTTACTTACTTATTAGAAAGACCTCCCTTGAACCTGCACTAACTGGTGATTTTATTAGCCACACTTGTCTTATAATTGCAGAATTGCAGGGTGCAGCCCCTCTTTTACCATACACAACCTGTCTATCACCTTATACTCCCCTTTATTATCAGTCAGACTGAAGGAGTTCACACAATTTCCAGTGTTTCATGCTATTTCTATTATGTCTGATATTATGTACTTAGGTCTTGACCTGTAACTCAGAATGTACTATTTTTTTAAATCCTTTTATCCAGAATATTTTGAATGTGCTGAAGCGAGAGCCTTAAGAGATGAGCCAGATTTCATCATACGTGCCCCTGGTTCTGGGCGGCTCAGTGCAAGCACTGGCCTTTGGCCCAAGGCTAATGCTTGTGTTCCACATGCCGATGCTTTGGCGCACAGCTGAACTGGATGAATCTTTGCATCGGTGTGCAAACCACCGTCTAGACAGCCCAAAATATCATTCTGAACACAGCTGCGACACAGACAACACACGGGTAGTGGCATTGCTAGTGGGTGTCAGGCTGCTATGAGCATATCAGGCAGAGCTTTGTTGGTGGATATTTTACATGTGTCAGTGTGGTCTGCGTCCCAAAAATATCCAGCCAGCACTGGTCCTGTGGTCAGAGAGTGAGCGCTGATGAGGAGCCGGAGGACGGCTAACAGCAAGTGGCCATGGAAACAAATGACCCATCATCTCTGAGTGTACACCTACAAACTGTTCCTAGCACACGCATGCTTCTAACAATGTGGACTGTGAATATTTGGTGAGGTTATTATATAAATTAGCTGACAACTGAACTGTTAGTCAGAAACTGTGAATAATAAATAAATAAATATTAAATCCTGTTTGATAGTATAAGTCAATACTTAAGTTTAGCTGCATATATAGAAATAATGTGAGACATATAATTAAATAGAATAAACAGAATGAATTACAGAAGTGCAGTGTTCTGTCCATCAGTAAAATACTGATATCACTGGGTATAATTCAGTACCATTAGTAAAATACTGAAATCACCATTCATCTGAGTGAATATATGAGAATGTTTGAATACTGGAATCACAATAACTCCTCCCATAATTACTTTGTCCATCTTCCCAGGGCTTTGTCTCTTGTTATGCAGTGAGTAGCCTGTGTAGCACAGAGCGATTGTTCACAGACTTCAGAGCTTTCTGCTTTATTTTACTGTTGCTAAGCAACAGACTGATTTCTGGGAAGTGCAGAGGGGAAGGAACGAATATGTAAAAAGTCTTAAGAGCTGTTCCTGCTTATTTCATATCAAGTTCTTGACTGTAAGTGATCCTGATAGTTATATTGATTATGTTTTATTTTTATCCATTTTAACCATGGAAACAATGTAAGAAGTTAGAACATTTTGCACTCTACCTTGTACATACTGGAACATTCCAAAGAAGAAGATTAAAATGTATGAAATGTATCATTGCAATGTTCTGTTGATTTAAGAGATTATCCAGAGTTTCTTTCAGATGTATTTCTCAGCTGCAGATGATAAACAAATATGCACGTTATTTACTGTGGAAATGAGGAAGATGCAATTAGATGCATGCATTCAAATACAAACATTAAAAAACCTAAAACTGAAAAGTGACTTAAAAGGTGACAGAAGTACATCAATCGCTGGTATCACTGAGGCATCCATATTTCATTTTACTGTGTGAATATGTTCTTTATATATTTAATGATTATTTATATATTTACAATTATTTTGTTTGTTGATATATTGGTTGAAATTAAAAGAAAAGGAAATTGAATTTGAATATAATTTATTTATAAACCTTAGATTAGGTTTGAATTATTTAAACATGTGTTGAATCATCTCACATATATCTAAAGATACTATGGTAGAAAAGTTGCTGTTTCTACAGATTTAATTTTTTCTCCC
>JAOYMR010000017.1:3751031-3776004 GCA_025802075.1 Tenebrosternarchus preto
CCCCCCCCCCCCCCCCCCCCCCCCCCCCCCCCCCCCCCCCCCCCCCCCCCCCCCCCCCCCCCCCCCCCCCGCAAAGTTTGAAAGGTCTAGTTATTTTGGATGGTGTTCGTTTTGAAAGTATGACCTGTCGGAGTTAATCGTGCTTATGGGCCTTGTGCTTACTTATTAGTTTTAAAAAAGATTTAGCTGGTTTTCTGAGAGGCTTGTTTGTCATTTTTATGGCAGTTCTTAGTTTGACTAATGAAAGATAATAAAATGTGGAAACTTTGACATTATTTAGATTGAAAAATGAATTTAAAGTGGAGTTCATTAAAATGCTTGGCATTCTTTTCATTCCACTGGTTTTGCCAAAGGTCTTCATTGTGTTTATTTTAAATCCCCCTTGTTCAATAAACCCAAATAATCCTGTTTTACACGGCAGTTCTAGTTCTACTGAGTGTAGGCTTTCATAAGGCCTTCCAAGGTTTGTTTTCCATATGAACATATTACTTTGTGGAATGGTGCACTTCATACAGGGCACATATTTCATAAGTGCTAAACATGTTTGCAGACAACAGCTTTAAACAGTTATGTTTCATGTTGAAACCTGTCAAAGGGAAGATAACTGAAAAGGCATGTCTTACTCAGTGTGATTGGATTATGTTTGTTTATATATATATATAAAATCCAAAGTCACAAACACGATGTTTAGTCTCCACCTAACATAATGTTTGGATGAAGCAGTATCACCATATCAAAGGACATAAGGCATGTGGCCTGTCATCTAAAATATGTTCTAGGACTGAACAATTTGGGGGAAAATATCTAATTGCAATTTTTCTGATATTGTGATTTGATTTGCGATACGTCGTTTTAATGTCAACCTTGAGTTCAATATTGTGTTCACAGATTTAAAAATGTTCGAGCATTACCACAGAATATCGTAAAAAGAATATCGTATTTAATACACGTCTTAATTAAGCAACAGAACACGAGAAGGGGTGTGTGTTATTGCCAGTAAACGTCATGGGTGATTTGATCACAGGCACGAGTAAAGGCCTGCATTATATTGTTTTTATACAACAGTTCTGCAAAATGAATAAACAAAGAGTCCCAACAGTGTTAAACATTTTTAATATTGGCAATTCTTTCTGCCATAAAGTATGAATGTTGCCTCCATGTAGATTTTGTATGGCCTCTGTTGAATCCTCAGCACTCTTTATTATTTGAACAGGAATTTGTGTGGTACCTCTAGGTGCTTTTACATTAGAATAACTTGTCTAGGTCCTTTTGCTAGATTTGTGGCCCCCTGGTCATACGTAGCACCTAAGTGTATTTTCATAGCACCTAAGTGTATTTTCTTTCTATTTAGTTTCATCGCAGTACTCCCTTTTGTTAATTTATTGCTTTTGGAGTCACTGTTTAAGGTATAGATATACAATACACTTAACCCCATACCTGAGGATAATGTCTGCTCTGCACTGTCATGGCTATGGTTTGGCTACTCTTATTCCTGACCATCCAAAAGAAAGACACAGAATTGTTGGATGGATGGATGGAAAAACTACGTTTGTACGTTTCGGACCTCTGGGTTGTATTTCTAGCCATGTGTGTTGTGCGCTTTGGGTACACACACACACACACACACACACACACACAGCGCAGAGTCACATCCAACCACCCCACTCTCCGTTGTTCAGCACTGCGCCGACCTCGTGCCCTGACCTTCGACCTCCAGGGAGATCAGTTATGCTCAAAGTCTAAGGCACTGTGAACTAGAAAAGCCTGGCTGAGATCTAAAGTCTGGTGTCTGTGCTTGAGAGTGCACAAGGAAACCATGGTGTCTCCTGGGCAGACAGGACTCAGGTCACTGGTGGTGCTGAGAATGTGAAAGACTATGGTGTGAAGGTAGCTGACTGTTGAGGCTTGCAAATGGTCACTCAAATGGTCACTCAAATGCCACACCCTTGAGCCCATATCTCTGGAAAAAAAGGGATGGAGGGTGTAGGGGTTTGAGTTCACACAAACGTTCTCAAAAAATGTTACTGAAACTACACAGTCAGCCTTCATTTATAAAAGAGACACACATTTGCAAGAGACATACATTCTGGGTGTAACTTTAATGTTTGATTTTTTTTAAATGTATTTATATTTTGTTATATTTAGCAGTACTAGCAAGGTCCAAAAAAATACGGCTATTATAAGATCTATAAACGTGTGTTTGTGATGCTTCAATATTGTTAAACACTCATAATGCTGAATTTAGCATTTAGAGTCCTAGAATAAATGAAACTTTGCTAGAGTTGTTTTGTATGGTGCATCTTTCTTCGTCATGCCCTCTCGCGCTCCTCTAGCCTGCCTTCAGCACCTGGGGGATGTGTCTCCGCTCTGATGGCCCTACTTAGCTGACTGCAATGCTTTTCTATTGTTCTCAGCCATTCATTTTCTCAGTAATGCTGCAGAATGCCAGAGGGGGGGCATATCCATTTCTCTGCCTGGTTTAGATTAGCATTTGAGGTTATTTTAAGTCTGCTTGTTCAGGCATTCTGAGGCATTTTCCTTGTTTTATATTCTCCCGGGGGACTCTGGGTTCCTGAATCCTGCACATTCTGAAATAATAAACAGAGAAAAGCCAGCTTATACACAGTTCAGAGCTACAATAACCACAGTTGTGCATTCTTCAGCGAGCACATATTTTGGGTTTGATGAGTTAAGATGTTCTGTTGTTCAGGAAGCCGCAGGAGGTATGTTGCCAGGAAGCTTTTGGATTTGGCTTGGAACTTCAAAGAATGCTATGGTCCCTCAAGAGAAGCACATTAAACAGTTAAGCTATCACAGTACATGATAAACATCAGCCTTTTGTCAGATATTTAATTCAGAATGTCACTAGTTTAGTCCCTTTGGACTCGTAAAACCATTTTTTATTTTGTTTTTCTGAAAACTGAAATGGAAAGTGCGTTATTTTACTGGGACATGAACAGACTCAGATGACATTCACCTTGAAAAAGTGTAGAAAAATGACCGTTTTAGAAATGCTCTGTGTTTTGATGGGGATCAGGATGCTATGATCAATTTTGTAAACGAACTATGCAGTGATTTAATAGTAGCGTGCGTAAATAAGGTTTCGTTATCTTAGAATGTTCTCCATTGCCACTGTTAATGAGTCCAAAAAAAAACCCCTTTTTATAATAGGAAAAATCGGAGAGCTTCAAGCTGCCCTGGTAGATGGTAAATTGTAAAACAGTTTGTGCGTTTATTGTATAGTGCTTTATGATGTGATGAGAGGAATGCAGCCTCCTGTCCTAATACCTGAAATAACACGGCGTAAATGTTATTTCTCCCTTACTACCTTGAAGGACTTTGCCATGATGTAGCCTGGTATTTTTCCCTAGGACTTAACCGTTCTGCATGCTAAAGGTTTAAGGTTTATGTACTAAACTTTATGGACTTGGCATCTCATCACAAACTCAAAAGGCACATAGCTCCCCTTTTAGCATCTAACATTACACATCATTTCAGGAATTCACCAGGGCCAGACTCCCCACCAAATCTACCCTTTAAGAGTGAATCATTTGTTAGACGGCACAGGATGAACCTCGTGCTGTCCAGGCTGGTGATTGGCCCCCTGGGGGCATTATGGTTTAGGCAGCAGAATGTCTTTAATCTTTGATCACTTACACAAGATGCGAAATGCTTGACCGCCAGAGTGGAGCGTCATTTTAGCCTAAGGGAACCTGTTGCCCTTTCATACGGCAAGTTCCCCATTACACCAACTGACTAATTTGACCTTTGTTGTTATGTGCAGCAGAGATGGGCGAGTTGGCAGGGTGTCAGGTCAGGTGCAGACATTTTTGTTTTCTTTCTCAGAGTTGATGCTGGGTACACAGTGGCTAATTATGAAGGATCACTTTGGTAATGTGTGTTGCCTCCTGCCAGTCAGTGAGGTATATGTTTACTGTTAACTATAAACTCCCTGTGCGCATGTGTGGAGATCCCCTCCCCTCCCCCCCAGTGTGCATATGTGTGGTGAGAGTGACTGAGTTTCTCCAGACTATGCTATACCTGCCCTCTCTGTTTGCAGGTGGAAGAAGGCAGTAAGGCCGCTGCAGTGAGGCTCCAGGCAGGAGACGAGCTGGTAACCATCAACGAGGTTCCCCTCAGCGGCTACCGGCAGGAGGCCATCTGCCTCGTCAAAGGCTCCCACAAGACACTCACCCTGGAGGTGAAACGGTAAGGCACACGCACGTGTGCAGGGGAACCTGCCCCAGGACCTTCACGTGCACCTGCTTCTCACATGCCAGGCACTCGCATCTCCATGGCTACATTTTTTAATGCAACCATAGTAACACACGATGTAGTGCAGGCACTGATGTGATTATCAGGACCTGTTCAGTAAGTGAAAAGAGCCATTGAGAACGTCTATATAGCTTACACACACACACACACACACACACCCCTCTGTCTCTCTCTCTCTCTCTCTCTCTCTCTCTCTCTCTCTCTCTCTGTTTAGAAGTTTACTTAGCTCTAATTGTCCTGTTTTACCTTGGAATGTGCTAATGCTGCCAGCTAATGACAGTGTGCTGAATTAGTGCCTGGTAATAAAGGCGTTCTTTGCTGACTCGGTGAAGAATCTGACTGTATATTTGTCCTTGCCCATGGCTTGGCACTGGTATAAGAATCTGATGCATTTCATTTCTGAACTGATAAAGCAGCTGTATGATTCACAGTTTTCCTGGTTAAAAAACTCACTGTCTTACATTGAGTTACATGCTTCTTCAGTGTCTCTTCTGTCTCAGTGCTACAGATACACTATCACTTAGTGAAAGCGTGTATCTGGAATCCTGAATGGCTGGGGCATTTCTATTTAAGCCGTTACTGATCCATCTTTGCTAAATGTACTTTGCTGATTGGACTCTTCAGTAATACCAGGTCCTGTTCTCATGATTCCTACGCGGAGATGTTCCTCAACATGTCTTGAATTGTTTGCATATGTGAAGGTGGATGTGGAGTATCCTTTCAGTGCATCAGTCACTTCACAGATGGTGCCTTGACAGGCCTGTTGGGCCAGATTGTTGTTTGACTGTGTGAGTTTTGAGTAAAGCGCTTCAGATGAATGGAACATGCAGGAAGTGTACCGAGTAGCCGTGTTAACATTAAAGGGCTCTATCAATCGAAAAATGAATTCCCCTTAAGTTTTTAAAAAATAAAACATTACTTCAAAAATGTTTTATTATTAGTTTCAAAAGGCACTGTGCGTTTCCCTGGTCCATATAGTCTATATATGGAATTTAACTTGCAAAAAATGGCAGGTTTGAAGTCATTGTTTCTCTGAAGTCACAAGCACAAACTAATTTACATATCTCCACCTGTTCAGCCTAATGTAGCCCAGTCCAGTTTCCTAGGCGCATGTTTCATCCATGAGTGTGCTTTCTGAAGGAGGCACAGTACAGAGCAGCCAATCAGAACATAGCTTGCTTATTTTATATCGGTCTTGGGCGGGGTAACAAGCAGCCTGTTTAATTCTATTGGATAAAGAGAGGTTGGCAAATGGTCATGTAAAATGAGTTATGATTGTCTTACAGGTACACAAATGCTGTACATACATGTCAAGGTGTAGGAAAAACAATGCAGGATGCTGGCTCCTTTAGGTGGAGTAGAATTCATGAATTTATCTTATTTTTTTAATTGTGCACAACACATGACTGTCAGTTGTCAGCTTTGGTATGAGTTATCTCCAAGTTTCAAGTCTTTTTATTTTAAGAGAGTAATTTAGACCACATCATCTTAATCCAGGCTGTATAACATTTTAGCCGGTGCTGTTTTGTATCCAACCTGAAAGACACTCTTGCTGGCCCCGAGTACAGAGAGGGTAGGGAGAGCAGCTGGTCTGTTTCATGCAAACATCTGACCTCTGTGTTTTTGTGGTAACTCTGTAGTACAGAGCACACTACCAGGTCATTGATTGTGGTTGGAGGAGTGAGTGCAGGACTATGGAGGGGGAAAGGCCCTGTGATCTTAGACTGGGTGTGTATGTGTGTGTGTGTGTGTGTGTGTGTGTGTGTGTGTTTAGTCTGCAGGGGGTGGGGTAGGGGTGGTTGGGTGTGGTCTTAATCCCAAATGTCAGTTAATGATTGCGTAACTTCATCTTAACGTTTCTGTTAACGTTCATCTTAACGTTAAATATTTGATGCACACCTCGTTGCAGTGCATTTTTGAATGGGAAGGCATTTGGGCATAAAGGTTCTCAGTTTCCACAGGGACTGGCTTATCTTTGACTAATGAGCAAATGGGAGGGGCTTCAGCGCCTGCCTAATTCTGAGAGCGTTGTCTGCGTTTTGCATATGATGACCTCATTTGAAGCTATGAAGTCATACAGGAGGGAGCGAGCAGTCTGTCTTGTTCCAGGCACTGTGCAAACACTGTAGGTGTGATGTGTAAGTAGAAAACTATGCTTATTTAGCAAGAGTCTGCAGGCTTGTCTCAAGGTGAGACGAGTGTTTCGCATGTGTTTTTGCTAGCTGACGTAATGTGAGCTCGGTTTGTCATGTTGTTTATTTAATAGTATGAATAATAACCCTGGATTGGTCCTGTTTGCCCATGCAGTACTTTTAAGGATCGTTCACATACACTTTGCTCTCTGGTTCCATAAGCTGGAGTGTAAGGAATAGTGAACATGATGCTATATTGCATGAGGTTTAAAGCACAGACCCACCCTGCTTGTTCTGTCCTTCTGCTTTCATACAGGGGACATGAACTACGATTAAACACGGTGAGAAACACACCAACATGGTTGTCGTACCCACAGTGCTTTGAAGCACTTTCCCCAGTCTGAAGAATCTCTAACATTAGCCATGTAGCCAAGTTTATGCTATTGCATATAAAACGCACGCTGGCCACTTGGCAGAGCACAGCACAAAAGAAACTCTCCATTCCAGTCGAATGAGTGCACAGCACATTGACCCAGTGAAACAAAAGTGGCATGTGGATCGCACCATTGTTGCCGTGGGCAACCCTAGTGCCCTGCAGACTTTGCTAGTTTGGATTCCCAGGGCCTTGGAGGACGTGGATGCAGTGGGCGTGGCCTAGTGCAGCAGCAGGAAGACCAGCTAGTCATCAGAGCCCAGAACCAGGGAGCTTTGCCTCACGCTTGCTGTACTGCAGCACTCTTTCATTTCTGTTTCAATGCTGGCACCATGATTCACTGCAACTGCAAATGAAGGAAGATTTACTGCAGTGAACTGCAGTCAAAAATTGTTATAAATGTTATGTCGTGGAGCAGGTCCCTGCTTTAAGACCTGCCATTTGTGGGGCAGGTCCCTGCTTTAAATGCTTGGTGCTGTTGAAAATGGATGATGGACGATAGTCCCGGAATTTTTATTATCGATTTATTTTGTTTTAGAACCTTAAGAATACCAAAAATGCAAAAAAGTGTGTAAAATGTAACAGAATTTTTACCTGATGTGTGTTCATTGAGAACATTACAAAACCTCGCTGGGATTTGTGTTACTCTACAGTCACAACCATATTCGAATGGCCTGCTTGAAACAGTGGTGTGATAGCCGGTCCACAGAAGGTGCGTTTGTTCTTCAGAGTTATGACTGCCATCTAGTGGAAGAATTCTTGAATAACTTTCATATAAGGAAATGCTCATGAAACTCAAATATAGACAAGCTCATAGACCACAAAATGATCTGAATCCAGTCTTTTTGTTTAACCTGCACGGCATCCTGAAGTTTGGAGACTTGTTAAACATGCATTGATGATCTGTAATTAATGTCCAGTGTCAGTATGGTCTTCTGTTCTTGCCTGTATTTGTAAGAGTAATAGTAGTAATTTCAGGACAAAAGCAAGACATTGTCTTCATGATACTAGAAAGAATGTCCATGCAGCCCAACAATGGATATGTGAAACCATCTTAAAATATTCGACCTGGTTTTTCAGTAGGTGAAGGAATGTCATGGTACACAGCATAAATTTTACTTGAGCAACAAGGGAGAAGAAACTGGACCTCTGGTGAATTTGCTGTTTTCCCAGCTCAAAGGCGGCAGTTTCCAGGCGTCTCTTGGAACATTGGCAGAAGCAGCATTACAGATGATTCTCATCCTGTTTCTTTTCCTGTGACGAGCTTCTTTTAAAAACCTTTTTTTTTTTTCTTCAGATTTTATTGAAGTTTGTTTTGCTGCAGTGTTACCCACAGAAAAATGTTCAAATGAAACCCGTGGATATTTTTCCGTTAGTAAGACGTAGAGATAATATTGATCTGTTTGAAATGTGTTTAAATTTAGCACAACACTTTGACACTAAAACAAATTCTGTGTATTGTGCAAACATGATTTTTTGTTTGTTTGTTTTCTGTTGGTCATGTCCTTTCCTACCCACAAGCACTTGTTTTGCCATCTAAATTTCTACAGCTTGAGGTAAAGTTATAAGCTGTGCTCCAACATGGCTGCCCTCAGTCCAGCCCTGTGTCTGATAGAATCTGGTTGCTGGTTCCTGCTACTGCCCTGAGCCATGTTGGCTCAGAATCCACTCATATCCAGCAAATCTCCTCACTCTCATAAGCTGAGGAGTACTGAGCACGAGATGTGCTTGGCTTAGATATGCTGCTTCAGAGACGTATGAAAGGCAGTCCTAGTGCTGCATTACTCCTGACTTTAGATTCTTTTGACTCTTTCAGGAAATTCTTTTGGGAATTTTTGTCTTTCTAATACTGAAAAGCATGATCCCATACAACTTTTAAGTTAACGATTCTCACTAAATGAGTCTCGCTAAAAGGTGAGTCAACACCTGCAAGTCATACACATTTCATTAGCATTGGCAGGAAAGCTGTTTCCACAAAGCTGTTTAATCAAGTGGAGATAATTGTAGGGAGTGTAATATAATAGGAATAATTACAGTGTGTTGCATACCTGACTCAAGTGCTCTTGCATGTGGTTCAGACGTTACATGCAATGAGCAATGACTGAAAACTCTGGAAATTAATTGGTGACGGCAGTATTGACCAAACTGTCATTGGCTATTGATGATTCTGCTTATTGGCTTCCATTATCTTGGATGTGTTTGGGCATGTAGTAATGTAAGAACCATAGTCTGCTATTGGTTCATTCTGAAGATTGAAGAGTTGAGCACTTAAGAACCCACTTGACCTCCACATGAGTTGCCAAAATCCCTTTGGGTTTTTGTTCTACCTCTGTGACAGCTGGTATGTGGACAGTACATGGAAAAGATGAGGGTGATGAGAGATTTGTCTGCCTGTACTCGGCTCAATATGTTTCAGGGGCCCAAGGGCCCATCTTTGACATTTAACATGAAGAGCTTCATGATAAGCCTACTCCTTGCTATGCTGAAAATTTCATAAGTCTGCTAGGGCACAGAATAGGGTCATGGTAAATGAAGCTTTTGACATTTGAAGGTGGGTCTGCCAGGTGTGTTCAGAGGATTTGCTACTTTGTGCTGATGGAAAGATTTTTATGGTGTTTTAGTTAATGAAGTGCAGAGGTTTTTTTTTTTTCCTTCTTTGCCTATCTTTAGCCTCTGAATACTTCAGGGATTGTTCATGAAACAAAAACGCTGAAGAACGGCAAATATGAGTGGTGATGTAAAAAGCTGGATTTTATAAAGACTTTTCAGACTCTAGGGGCAGCCAACTGTGCAGTCCCTGGCTCAGCGGCTGGTATGACATGCAGCCCAGGAATGTGTTGGTCATTACAGGAGGCTCGTGTTTGGCCTCTCTCAGCCCTTTAGCAAGTGTCTCATTTTGGTGGGTGCTGAAAAAAGCCTTTGTGTTGGCCTTCAGAAGCGCTGAATCCCATCTAGCCTGAGCAGTTCATCGCTGAATCACATGCAGCCTCTGCATTGTTGTTGCACTCCATCAACATTTGGTGCAGTGATACTACTAATGAATATTTGCTCTTTCTTGCTTATTTGACAAAGTGAAACGTGGACCAGAATTCCTAATCCGATGAGCTTTCTTGGTTAATGACATCACTAGGCAAGTGCATTTTTAGTGCTGTTGTATTTGTTTTGTTGTAATCAGGACCTTTTAGTGTGCATCAGCTGAATCCAGGGTTTCACTTGTTTTTCCCGTGTGACTTGGCACACCTGCTCATTTCAGATGTGTATGCTCTCAAGATCCGACTCTCTATTCAGCGTGTTGAACTAGCCTGGCTCCAACTTGAAAATCAACATATTAAAGTTGTCGCCAGTGTGCACTGGGTTGAGATCTAGTTGCAGTTGTGATTACTGAAGTGACACTGATAAAACTTGCCTGAGGTCTGATCATTTGTGTAACATTGAAATGTATCGTTTATTTCACATGACCCGTCTGGAATGTACAAGTTAGAGGCGTCTCATAATGCATCACTGTGCATCAAGATTTATTTATTTGTGTAGCCTGCCCTTCCAGTCATCTACAGGCCAAGCAGTTCTTCTGTAATCATCTTGCCTGTCACCAGACCGTTTGTTTGAATGGTAGGGCAGGTTTTAATCAAACCCTAAACTTTGTAGGTCACAGTTTATTACTCCTCCTGCTCATCATCACCTGTTTTTACAGGCTCTATACAGGCTGTTTTGGTGCAGAAGGAACCTACAGGTTGATTATTTGACGCCCTGCCCTGGTCTTAAATCAGGTGGCCCATGCCAGAGCTTCAGACCTCCTGTCTAACAGAGCAAGTTACTCGATCCATTTGGGGAGGTTGAGGTCAGGGGTCATGTTTGGTGAAGTCTGCTGCTGAGAGAGGGAGGTGCCCCACACAAGAATGAAGAGGGCAGCTTTGGTGTCAAGTATCCTGTGGATATAGCACCTTTCTCCACCCCCCCCCTTTGCCCCTATATAGAGCTATAGAAAACCCAGAGCTATAGGGTACTTTTTTTGCCATTAGAATTTTCTTCTGTAATCTGATGTCTAATAAATTTGATAACTGTTGCTGACATCGCTTTGTACAGCAAGTGAACTTGCGCCCTGCAAAAATCACCATGTTGCCATAGTAATGGAAGACACGTAGGACTGCTGCTCAACAGGGGATGGAGTTCAACCCTCTAAACTTCTCATTAACATACTATCCTTGGACCAATGGGAAGCTGGAGGCTGCAGGGTTACTTAAAGGGGACTGGCCGTCACAGTAACCCCCTCCCCAGATCTTTTCAGGGGTAAAACCTAGTGAAGATCTGCCCAGGCTGAAACATGTGCACAGACTTTGAAATATATATATATTTAAGCTTCATATCTCTAAAAGGGCTTCATGAAGGCAGTCCTTTCTTATTGGTTTTTAGTTTTTTTATGGATTTAGCAAATGTTTGAAAAGACTCTCATTGTGTTTGGGAACTGGTCATCTATGGAGGAGCTTTTGTCAAGCCCAGTCTTTGATGTAAATGTGGAATGCAGTGTCTGAGGAGTCCACTGGAGCAAAACCCGGACTCCAAACCTCAGATCTGCTCGTCTGGCAACCTGATTAGGAATTTTTGCTTTTGTGTCTTTGTTGCCTTGAGGGTCTGCTTGGTGAGTTCAGAGACTTTCTTAGCTACCGTTGTTTGTTCCTGCATCCTTTTCCCCCACAATGTTATGCCTTTTTTACTATGGTAATTTCTTCATCTTAAATTGGTGGAACAAATATGAAATGATGCCAAAATTCTCAAATTGTGAATCTGTGCTCTCTGTAACTCCTTTGGTTAACAAGTGGTTATTGTTAAATAACTAGCAACCTGTTGCATGTGTGTTTAGATCAGCATCACACTGAGGAGGGGTTTTCATACCAGACATAATGTGACACCTTGATCTATATAAAAAGCTGTGAGCAAGCTTCAGTGCTTTTATTCCTTTAAATGGACTGATCTGTGGAGGTACTCTTGTAAGCCCATTGGTAGCAGCAGAATTCTTTTATGCCTCCACTGCTAGCACCACCTCCCACCCCCCCACTGCCTTCACTGGATGCTTTGCATGAAGGGGTTGGATTGGCTGTTGCCTCTTCGTCAGTGATTTGTTTGTTTTTGAATCGGCCTTGCTGTGAAAACTGTGGAATGGGACTTTTCCCTAGCTAGCCCCCCACCATGGCCTCCATTCTGCCTGGGCTCCAGTGATCCAATCCTCTGGCATATCTGTGCTGAACCAGCTGTAGCCCTGACAAAACGGCTAATAAAGGGAGACACATTAGCATCTGAATGCCTAGTGCCATGTGTGGCTACCACAAAGACACTTGAAGCATTTACCCTGCAAAAGAGAACAGCAGGGAAACCACCTCTTTAGGGTCTAGCTTTCCTTAATTTGTCATTTAGACTGTGTGTAATCTTTGTAACGTGCAACAAGGAAGAACTTGGGCTTTATCGATTTTTAAGTTCAATTTAGAAAACATTTTGTAGCTTTTCCGCTTAAGATTTTTGTTAACTTGGCTGAAGCAGACTGAAGTCACAAAGTTGGATATCCAGTGGGAGTGAGCTGTGCTTATGGTAGGCGAGGGTTTGAAGGTCACTGATCAAGTGTAAGTGGACTGTTTAATGCTAAACTTCTGGGTAATCTTCAGAGTGCTTTCACAGTGTGTGGTCTTGGCTTAAATAGTTTACCAGTGTTTTATTTACATCTTTTTCTTTAATAGTCTTATTAAGTCAGAAGTTTTACATTTTATTTTTTACTGCAAGGTCAAATATCTATGACTTTCATGGTCCATTGATGACCATTACTTTTATACTATATATCGCATTTGCTTATATTACCAAAATAATACTTTTGGACCATAGACATTTCAAGATTGTTTAAATAATATTCTTTTAAATAATCGGTGATAACTGTCCCTTTTTTCACAGAAACTTTGGTCAGCTTTTAAAAAACATGTACATCTTCTAGGGTTAGGGTTAGGGTTAGGGTTAATCCCTTAGAAGCATTCTGGGCAAGTGAAATAAAAATGTCATTCCTTAAGTCAGGTTTCAGAAATTCTTTTGTCCACATGGACCACAACAGCACATTTTCTGCCTCAGTTCCGCAGTGATGTGTTCGCTCAGACCAAAACATGTCCCTGAATCGATTCATTTTTTCGTCTCGCCCCTTTTCCACCACAAGATGTCTCCCTGTGCCCATCATTGTTTGTTGGTTCTTGCTGGTGTGACGTGTCCCATGTTTGAGAATTGGATCCGTGTCTGGACTGATCCTCAGCTTGGGAGGACATGGAGGATGAAAGACCCTTAAACCTTCTGGTCCATATGGCTGAGTCAAGAGACCAGTGCTCAGCCTTCAACATTTTTAGACAAATTGTGATGCATTAGATTGCATTTTTTTCTCTGACTATACTCAAAACTACACATTACATGATGGAGGCGTTACAGGCATTACATTTGTGCGATTCAGTGTGTGTGTGTGTGCTCGCATTTTATATATTTACTTTTTATTGTGTATGGTGTCTTGCTGCTGTAATGGCTAGGATTTTCTTTTCCTTTGCTGTTTTCCAACATCTGTGTGTGTTCTGTGTGCTAGTTGTAAGTAGATTTAGGTTGGTGCTGTCGATCTTACTGCTGTGTGGCTCTGTGTATTGTTTTGCTCTTGGAGGCGTTCTTGTCTGTGTTACCTAAAGGAATAACACGACTGTCCCCGAGTCTCCGTCTACGCCGAGGTCAGAGATTCAGCCTGTGTGTTCCCCTCCTTCTAACCCCATTTAGGAGGATGAAAATGGTGGATATTGTAGCACAGAAAATGCCGTCAGAGAGTGACGTTCACGTGGCCCGGAACTTTCTTACGAAGATTTTGCGAAGTTCAATGAGGTATGGTATTGATGTACCCACCGACCAATCCAAGCCTTCTGTACCATCCCATCCCATCCAGTCAGATGTCCACTACGACTCCATTTCCTCTTTTTTTACGTTGAACTGTTCCTGTCCCCGCCCACTTTCTTCTTGTACCATTCTTTACCAAAATGTCTTCATTTTAAACAGTTCTTCAGGGTTGCATTTTTGAAATTGTATTTTCTGTACTTGTACTTTATTAGGTGACTGAAACGGAAAGAAAATGTTTGCACAGGAAAATCTCTAGAAATGCTGATAAATATATTTCATTTTGTGTTTGCTTCAGTGTGTGTTATTACTGTTGTCTCTTTCAAGGGTGTTTGAGCAACATGACTTCATAACATCAGATTTAGGGGTTTAGAGAGACCGCATGATTTAGCATGTTTGGTGCAATTGAGCTTATCTGTGTGTGTTTTCTTTTTTAGTCAGTAGTTGACTTGGAAAGAAATGGGAGATTTGTCTTTGGTCGCTGTCTAAAATAAGAAATAGGGTTTTACCACAATTATACATCCACTTACGCAGCCCTTGTTCTGATCATGAAAGTAGAATTCATTCTGACTGCAGTTGCACACAGGCATTTTCCCATGATGCTCTGCTCTCTAATCCCTTTGCCACTCTGATCTCTCTCTCGCTCTCTCTCTCTCCCCTCCACCCTCTTCCTTCTCCTTACCATTCAGGAGAAATGAACCCATGAGCAGACCTCACTCTTGGCACTCCACCAAATTCAACGAGAACCAATCAGACGTGGCCAAAGCACAGCACACGCCCTTACCAGTCTGGCAAACAAGATATGATGCAAGGTAAAGAGAGTTAATTAAACACATCATTACATCACCCTTAGAATAAAGTTATTTTCTAATCAATTTTTTATGCCTGTTTTGTGCACTACTGTAGCCTGAAACATGTATCTGTCTCCTCAGTTCACTTTCTTCTGACCTCACTGCTGGCTGGCACCAGACAAACCTGCGTCGAGTTTCAGACCAGTTCAGTTCCTTGGGTAGTATGGATAGTTTAGAGCACAGTTCCCACCCATGTTCATCTGGCCGTCTCTCTCCAAGCAAGTCTAATGCCAACAGCACTGAACATTTAGGAGGTGGAAAAAGAGACTCTGCCTATAGCTCCTTTTCGACCAGCTCAGGGACCCCAGATTACACACTGTCCAAAAGCAACACGGCTTCCACAGAGAATATGTTGTATAAAGTTAATCAGTGGGACTCTGGAAGCAGGTCTAGCAATGGCAGGAATAGTCAAAACCTGGCGGATGGTGTGAGATTGGATGAAAGGATTGGTTACCTGCAGCCACCTTCGGGGTCCAGTGACCGGGAAAGTCCACGGACAGAGGAACTTTCGGGCCATCGGTACCCTGGCTCTGGAAGGGCTAGCATTGGACCCATTTGGCATATTCCTGACACGAAGAAGACCATAGCCCCCTCGCCTCCACCACCAACACCACCCACACGCAGCGACAGTTTTGCTGCTACCAAAGTTCACGAAAAGGGTCTTGTTCCCAGCTACACCGAGGGCACTGGGAATCATGCCCAGTCAAAGCTTCAGGGCAAAGGGCTAGAGAAAGCAACGGACGCCTCTGAAAGTACTCTGAGGATTTACCATGGCAGTGAATCAAGCCTGGATACTTGTCAAACCTACAACCCTCCTCCCAAAAGTGAAACACTTAATCCATACATAGCAGCTGAGAGCTATAACCATCCAACTCAAAATCTTAATTCAAATAAGACATATTCACTATCTAGCACTGATGTCAGATCAGGCCTTCCATCATATACTCAAATACCTTACCATCGCCGTCAGTACAGTGACGAGAGCACTTTTCATGCACCATCCAGAACTCCAACTGCACCCAAGCCTCAGAATGTCAGTGGCTGCTACAGTAGCATGCAGGAATTACCCACAAATCACCATGCCCAGCATCATGGCCAGAACCAAATAAAAAGGCCCACTGCATCAGTGTCCAACACTGCCATCGACCAAAACCCAGACGCCAACAGCTCAAGCCGATACTACTGCATCACATCTCGGCAGCATCCTCAGGGGACGCCCCAGGCCTCTTTAGTGAGGGTAGAGGACTGGAAAGCTAATTCTGCCATGGAGACCACTCACAGTGGAGTTGAAAGTTCTCAAGGAACACCTAAAGAGAAGGGCAGCACACCTCAAGTTTCACAGCACCTTACAAATAACAAAGACGGCCATGAACATTACAGGCAAGTTGATGGCCAACATCGGGCAAACGCTTCGATAAGTATCCCTGGTCCTTTACTGGATGATGCAGCAACTAACATCTTGGACAGCAGAGGAAACAACAAGTCAAATGTTGCCACAAATGCAGACCTCCATTTGATCAGTCATCCCCCTGTTAAGCAGTCTGAACCAGGAAGAATGGCCAGGCCTCTCAGATCCAGAGAATCCTCCCAAGAGTATTTGGCATGTAAAAGTGAGTCAAAGTCTAGTCCCCCCAAAAACCCTATGCTGCATTCTCTGTCCCAAGAGAGTGGCAGAGTAGGTGTCGGCCAAGGAGACGTGGGTAGTGCAAGAGAATCAACAGAATCTGTTGATCCCCAGGTTGCAAGGCAGATGCGGCATAATGAACGCTTTGCCACCACTTTGCGAAATGAGATCCAGATGAGGAGAGCCAAGCTTCAGAAGAGCCGAAGTACAGCTGCCTTGGGTGGGTCACCTGAGGCTGAGGAAGAGCCTACTGTATGGAAGTCTGCAGCAAATTCTTCTTCCTCAGATGGTTCCTTTACCAGCACTTATAAAGACCATCTGAAGGAGGCCCAAGCCCGAGTCCTGAAAGCTACTTCTTTCAAGCGGAGGGACTTGGAGCCGGTGCTACTTGAGCATCCAGGAGCCGAAGTTGTGTCTGTTGCTCGGAGGGATACGCCACCTCTGCCAAGTGTCTCTGAGGGCCCGCCAAGCAAACCTGCTGTAGGGGGAAACCAGGTGACCCGCATATGCGGCAGAAAGCGGATTCCAGCAGAGAAGAAAGTAAGGTCCTTCTCTGAACCAGAAAAAATGAACGAGGTGGGTGTTAATGAAGAGCTGCCTCCCATAGACAGTTCTGTGTCTTTAGCTGGCAGGCGCAAGTTCTTTGAGGCAATAGGAAAACCAGCATACCCCAAGCCAGTGCCAAAGCAGACGGCTGATGACCCTGGCATGGCTAAACCTGGAGGGAAGCCACAGTCTGTGGAAAGTGAGGGCACCAGGAGGGATAGTGATGCTAAAGCATCGAGCACGGAGAGCAGCAAGGATGGCCCTGACTCCCTGCACAGACTGGGCACTTTTGCAGAATACGAAGCCACTTGGAACATCCAGAGAAAACCGGCGGAGCCACGGACATCGGGCAGATATCACTCGGCTGATAACATCCTGGATTCAGGAGTGGAGGAAAGGAGCAAACCTTCGTGTTTCCATGAAAGGTCACGATCTTCTCCTTCTGATGACTTCTATGGTCAGGTTAGTCTACAGGATAAATACACAACATATGCCTTAGATCTTTGCATCAGATATGTGCAGATGCATCAATCTTGTGCTTTTTATTAGACATTTGCTTTTGGCCTGGTTTAGACAGGATTGCTGAAATGGGAGAATAAGGGCAGGATCTTAGTTAAACATTATTCTGTGTATACAGAAAAAGTCACGCCCTCATTGAAATGAAGCAACAAGTGCCAAAGCACCTCATGTACTGAAATTAAACTAATGTCATAAGAAGGGAAAGCTTTCCCATGTGTTGATACATGCTTTAGGTTGTGGCATGTTAAAAGGTGCATGTTCCATTCTTCCTAGAACATCCCTGTGCAGGAAAGGAAGTCGGCTGAGTTCACTTCACTTCATGACTGTAGCTCAAGGTGAGTCGTGTAGTATTTTCATTTGATGTCCTTAAATGATAGTCATTACATGCTTTTATATATTAAAATGGTGTCTGTTTGCTTTTATCAAATAAATAAATATTTGTATGAAATTATACATTATTTTAAACCAAGTACCCTACGAGTTGGTTTGTTTTTGAATGCTGCACAGTATGAGATGAAAAGATGCATTTGTTACAACAGTAAATGTGTATGCATCGTTTTACTGTAAATGTGTATGTGTGCATCGTTTTACTGTAAATGTGTATGTGTGCATCATTTTACTGCAAAGTAATTAAATTCTAGAACAACATGAATTATTAAAAACATGAACGGCATGTTTTGATGCAGACTGTGTACATCTCTCATTCTAAATCCCGTTAGGATGAATTTGCCGCAAAACCAGTCACGCGTCCTTTTGGGATGTAAATGGCGGTCATGGTAATAAGTCTGACTTGCGTGGTGTCACTGTCTTGGTGAAACTGAGCCAGTACTAAGAGCTTTGCTGTTGGATGGAGTATTTCTTATTCTGACCTAGCTGGGTCAGAGAAGAACAGTGGTCCTTTTTGTAGACATTACAGGCCCGACCACAGTATGACTTTGACCCAGATGTGACAAAATGGCTTATCCACAGTGGATGGGGTGTGCTGTGGTGTGATGACTGGGGTGTGCTGTGGTGTGATGACTGACGTGTACACATCTGAATGCAGTCCAAAAACAGTATCAATTAATTACCCAAATCCTACAAGGACATGAATACACTTGACCAAGGAGAACAGAAAGTGGTATTAAGAGTTTTTTTTTTTGTTGTTTTTTTTAAGAGAGATATTAAGAGAGATTTCCTCCCCATTCCATCCAAGAGGACATTTATATGTCAGTGCTGTAGTTTTGCGTAGGAAAAGTGTTGTTGTTGTTGTTGTTGTTGTATTGAATACATCATGCACCATAGAGTACTATCAGAATGTCAAAACCATGTGAGACCATGTAGGAAGCAGAAGTCTTGTTTTGTGGTGCTGTGTGCTCTTAATTCATTAACCTTTCTCATAACTCAGCCACTACACGCTGGTTATCGGCCTCACACCTTACTCTCAGACGACTAGAGTCTTAATGTTCATGACTGTGAGATTTTCCATCTTCCTCTGAATGTCTGCAGAAGCTGTACTGCCTCCTGTTCCTTGCTCGGCCAGTTCTGGAAAGGCAGATGTTTAAAAACGCACATTACAGCTGGTCAGATTGTGCCATGGTGTGACCTGTTTGGCTGAAGCCTGCATGGAAAGTGATGACTGTTCTATAAATGAAATGTCTTGAGACAAAGGCATATTCTTATCCACTTTGTGTTTTCTTAAGATCTATAGACTCAGCCATTGGTTTAGGTATGAACATGCTACATCAGATGTTGACCTTACAGGCCTCCTTTGTTCTCCCTGTTTCGTTGTGTTGAATGTACAGGCCTCTTCATTCTCTCTCTGTCTCCTGAGAGGAAAAGTAAGGGCTGGCTCACTTTAATTAGCATGTTGCCCACTAAAGCCTGCATTCATCATCTGAAGCTTGTTAAATTGCACCCTGTAAAATGATCATTTCTTCTCCTGCCTGTAATTAAGGTTCTGTGAAGAGCATGTTTACTGTTGAGTCTGTCCACGCGTAACTTTGAAGCTCACAATAGGTTTAATTTAACCCCTTAGGTTCAGCTGCGCTCTCTACCTGCTTGTGAGGAGTAAACGGGTCTGCACAGACATTATGTCATTACCACATAGTTATTACTATTTATTTATTATTATATAAAGTACAATGTTGAGCGTTATCCTATTTCACCTACATGTGTTGGCACACTGCTGGTACTGCTTGGGTTTGTTTTGTTGGTATGGTTTGTTTTTGGTGAAATAGAAATGACTTTGTAGTCTATTATGTGAAACTCACCTTCAGGTGTTCTGTATAGTTAGAGAAACTCTGTTGACTTAAGTTGCGTGACAAAAGCTAGTGTTGAGTTAGGCCGACACAAGGGCATGTCAGTTGATCTGCAGGGAGCCCCACCCAGGTGAGCTCACCGACACCGTCCTCCAGGAAACACCTGCCACTGCCGACACCCACGAGTGCTGCTTCCACCGCGTTCTGAGATTACCTGATCAGTCGTAGCGAGTTCCCCTTTGTGACATGACACTGAAGTTAAACTCTAAAGGATTTGTTTTCACCGCATCGGAGCCAAGCAAAATGTTGGCAGTAAGTCGAACCCCTTCACTTTCAGGGGGACGTTTGATTCTTTGAGAAGAGAGAGAGACAGTTGTGTTTATTTCAGTAGTAAGTGTAATATACGAAGCTACATGGCGCACAGGTTCAGCTCATCATAACTGAGTCTTGTTACCTGTAATGGCCTTAATTAGTGGGTGTACAGGAATGTGTTCTCACACGAAGGCTGAAAGAGCGAGGTGGTGTGGCCTGGTGTTGCTCAGCAGAGTGCCAGTGCTCCCCGTGCTCAGCATATTCCTGATACCCGTGTTGAGCTGAAGTTGATGTCCTGTGCTCACTACATGCTCTGACTATGTAGTGTTGGTTGTTTGTTTGTTTGTTTGTTTTAAACCGAAGATGCTTTCTAACAAATTGATACATGTCAAAAACTGTTCTCGTGTCCCAGGCATGTTTCGTGTTGTGTTTAACCCTCTGCATGCAAACCTGTCTGCTTTCCTGTACCTGCTGAATACCTCGGTGCTTTTCGCCTCTTGGCCTCATGAAACAATATTTACTTTTGTTTTTTTCTTTTCTCTACATATTCCCCTCTGTCCTTCAGTCAGAACCGCTCTTCTCTTCTGTCTGCAGAGCACAGGCACACGTTCTTTGCGCCTGACAGGTACTTGAAAAAGTGAATTGTGGTTAGTCATATTTGTGTGTTTCGGCATTCAGGGTTGACGTGAATTCTGTTAAATGATCCGCTACAGAGAATCCAGTTTAGTTTGAAAAATGAAAATGCACTGAAAGGTCATTTCAGCAGTATTGATTAATTTGTGAGTGTATGTATTTATTTGTGAGTGTATGTATTTTGTTTTTTAAACTGGACTGTCCCTTAGAATAGTCTCTTTACCAAACATGATTTCATGGTCTCCCACCATTCCTCCATAAAGTAGTTCCACAAGAAGCATTTGTCCACGTTTGTAGCCACTACATTTAAATCAAAGATCATTGACAGAAAAAAGGGTGGATAAATAAATAAATAAATGAATGAACCAAATCGATTGAGATTAGTGGGGGGGAACCCTTGGCCTGGGCCTGCAGGGAAAAGACCATTCATTATGCAGAGCATGACAGCCTTGTGGGAACAGAAATATTCCGGGTATGACAGCCAGCCTGGGAGTTGCCATGGAGAGATGGTGAAATGTGGGAGAAACGTCTGCTCTCCTATCCATTTACACACAGCACAGTGAGGCTTTGTGCAATAGAACAGACAAACACATTTGCAGTTTCAGCCTTTGATACGAGTTTCTCGTAGAATGCGGAGCCAGCTTGCATAATTGGTTATACAATGAGCACAGAGCTTTGTTTTCCCCTCAGGAGAAGTCAAGGAGGATCCAACAATTTGGTATCTAAGCAGAATCAAGAACCAACACCTTCGTATTTGATTGGAGGAGACCTGGAAAGAAATCTCTCGGACCCTTTGTCCACCCAGTACAAATCTCCTGCCAACCCTGCTGGCCCCCCTGTCCCTGACCACAGCATCCTCGCTGAACCTTCCTCCTCCACCAATCACAAGAGCCCAATTTCTCAGAGACCGCCTCTGCCCCGCCTGGACAAGTATAGATGTCCTGAGGCCGCTCCTCCTGTCTGCAGCGCCGAGGACGGAGCTGCAGCCTCCCACTCTCCAGTCAGAGACGCCAGCTCGGCCCCTGTCCCTCCCCCAGCTTTCTGGAAGGAGCCAAAACATAGCAAAGGTCCAAAGACGGGGGAGGAGCATAGATCAGAGGCCACGCCTCTTTGCCCTTCCTCCCCTTCTGGACCACCAGCCCACCGAGCCGCTGGCCTGACCCAGCCCACAGGAGCCCAGCCCACCATGGAGGGCCACCGCTCCCCCTCGCCACAGTTTGCTCCCCAGAGACTGACTGACCAGCCCCCTGTGTCTGTCTCCCTGCATGATGAAACCCCTGGAAGGTAAGCCTTTTCATTTTTCACTGAAGAGTTTGGAAAAGACCTTCACTCACACCTCTTTGTTGGAGCGTAATGGAGCTGAAGTTTGCAGGGTTTTTTCCACTGGCGACCACAGCTGGGCTTCTCCTTCAGCTAGATTCTTAAAATGATGAGTGGAAACTGTCCTGCTCTTGAGCCCAGTAATTTAAAGACGCTGCTGCTCTCCTTAACGTATTCAGTCTAATATAAGAGGCTCATTCATACGTCTGTATGAAAAATCGCGGTTGCGTTCGACGGTAGTACAGATCAGACAATATGACTTCCTAGCATCTAGAAAAAAGACCAGTATGCGAAGGCTGAGGATCTCGGTCTTCTAGTTTTGTTCTAGGAAGCAGCAGTATATTTTGTGCCATAGTTGTACTTTCTAGTTTCTAGAAGTCCTTTCATGGGAAGGAGTCCAGAGGTCATGGTGGGCTTGGGGCAGGGGGGCGACTCGGTCATATGACTTAATCAGCCAATGCCTCTGCGCAAGCTCACTCGAACTGTTGTACTTAAGATGCATTTGGGTTTCTCTGCAGTGGTTTCTTTGTGTATCCTTATGAAGTCTGAGCTTCATCTGACTCATGAAAGTGGTATTATTAAAGAAAGTCATGTGTTCCAGGGCAGTTTTTTGTATTCCAGTCCATATATTTGGAGGCGAATGGGTCTGTTTTTGTCTACTAAAATATGATGTATGAATTTTCTGTGTTTTCTCTTTTAGGATGGATATGGTGACAGATGACAACACCACAGTAAAAAAAGTGCCCATCAAGATCGTTCGCTCTGAAAGCAACGCAGAGAAAGAAAGTCGGGAGTACCTGCATCCAAGTGCCGAGGTGCTTCCCAGTCCCCTGGGGGCCCCGGGCTCACCTCTCTCCAGCTTGGGAAGCCCTGAGCAGTCCTCCCTGTTCTACACATACACTCGGCAGAGGGAGCAAGGGCCAGAGGAGCAGGCCCCAGCCGTGGGCCCCCAGAAGCGGCAGGAGCCTTCCGGCACTGTTGCGGAACCTCAGGACGCACAGGACCAGCTGAATGGCTCGTGTAATGGCGTGACCTCGGGGAACCTCAGCACACCCTCGCTGTCCGAGGAAGACGAGAAGAGAAAGGTCCTGACCAGGGACATCATTGACAAAGACAAATCCCTCGCTGACATTTTGGACCAGAGTAAGATGAGGACCACCATGGATCTGATGGAGGGACTTTTCCCTCAGGGAGAGCAGCTCATGGAGGAGGCTGACCAGCGCAGAAGGGCTGCTCCTAAACAGGCCTCCTCACGCACCTCAGACAACAGGTCAGTCCCACTTGTGATCAGCCAATAACACCACACCGGCAGGGAGTGCCAGAGTGAGTATGGGCTTCCATGTTAGAAACAGTGGATGTTTAATTTAGTGAGTGTTTGAAGCTTAAGATTTCCTTCACAGTTACTTTGCACGTTTATGTGCTCTTCTTATGGTTAAAAAAAAAAAAATGCCCCCTGGTGGTTGAATATTGAATGGCAGTTCTAGACTTAAATAATCTGAAGGGTGGAGAGGTTTACTTTATTTAATGGTGTACAAGCTACTGCTGATAGATCATATACGGATGTCAATTTAGGGTCAAGCAATTTGCCATTGCAAACACAACCTTGATGGATTATTGTTGTATGGGCTGCATGTATCTGGTGCTGAAGTTTATCCCTGGTTTCCAGACGAGAGGAGGCCGGCCCGGCCGAGGCAGCGGCCGCCGCTCTGGTGACCAGCTCGACCTACTACAGCACATCGGCCCCCAAAGCAGAGCTGCTCATCAAGATGAAGGACATGCAAGGGCAGAGCGTGGAGGAGGACTCTGAAGAAGAGCTCGGGAAGGACAACGACGGCG
Organism: Tenebrosternarchus preto; assembly: GCA_025802075.1. NCBI lineage: Eukaryota > Metazoa > Chordata > Actinopteri > Gymnotiformes > Apteronotidae > Tenebrosternarchus > Tenebrosternarchus preto. The sequence goes on from JAOYMR010000017.1 coordinate 3,774,644, forward strand.
ACCTGGCCAGCAAGAAGGTTAGCGCCTGGGCCTCCAGACACCCACCACCTCCTGCATGTGCTGCTGTTCCTTTGCTCGTGAATCTTGGTGCTTTACAGAGATGTTGTGAGTTTCTCTGTGATGTGCTCAACTAGAGCAGTCTGAGTACGGGACGACACAGGTGAGCGTAATTGTCTTGGGCTGCTCTGGAAGGGAAGAGACACTTATTCTGTTTGATATCTTTTTCTTTTTGAAGTCATTTTAGCTGGTTTTGTCACCTCGATTGAAACCTACATGGATAATGAGGGAGACGAGACTTCCTGTCATGTAGACAGTAGTAATGTAACGTGTGCTCACTCTGTACTTTTTAAAAGAATTATTTTTGTTTGTTTTACTTGTTACTACACTGGAAGAAACATTAATTCTGTACAAAAGAACTTCAAAAATTTGAAGAAGCTGCTCCCACATGACTCTGCCTGCTTGCTTCTGCAGCACGAGTTAATCGCCAGCCTGAGCAGAAAGCTGCAGGTCCTGCAGGAGGCGCGCGAGAGCCTGCGGCAGGACGTCCATGACAACGACGCCCTGGGAGAGGAGGTGGAGGCCACGGTGCAGGCGATCTGCAAGCCCAACGAACTGGAAAAGTTCCGCATGTTCGTGGGCGACCTGGACAAGGTGGTCAGCCTTCTGCTTTCGTTGTCTGGCAGGCTGGCCCGCGTCGAGAACGCCCTCAACAGCCTGGAGGAGGATGCCACGCTCGAGGAGAGGGTAAGGAGAGCGACTAGCAGAGGAGAGGAAAGGGTCTCATCAAATCTGTGAGAATGTCTAAAGGTACTGTGTGGAAACGCGTAAATTTGATCAGAGTGGGTGTTGGTTAGAGCAGTCCAGATGGTGTTTTCCTACCGTGTGGGCGTTCCCGCATCCTGATCGCTCCGTCTCACCCGTTCGCAGCGCACGTTAACGGAGAAGCGCAAGCTGCTGATCCGCCAGCACGAGGACGCCAAAGAGCTGAAGGAGAACCTGGACCGGCGCGAACGTCTCGTCTACTCCATCCTGGACGCCTGCCTCCCCAGCGAGAGCCTGGCCGACTACGAGCACTTCGTCAAGATGAAGTCGGCGCTCATCATTGAGCAGCGCAAGCTCGAAGACAAGATCAAGCTGGGTGAGGAGCAACTGAAGTGCCTGGTGGACAGCTTGCCCATGGACCAGAGGGCAGGCGTCTGAGGGCAGGCGCCTGAGGTCGTGCCTGAAACGGTGCTGAGACGGCACCTGCACTCTCCCGTGCTACCGTGGAGGGGGCCTGGCCGTGCCTGGCCGTGCTTTGAATGCTCCTCGCTTGCAGCCTCACCAGACGCTGTTTGATTAAACGTTCTGGTGTTATGGAA
>JAOYMR010000017.1:3885261-3896529 GCA_025802075.1 Tenebrosternarchus preto
GGTTTATTCTTTATTCACTGGGGTATATGTTGGGTATCTCGTTTGTTTTGGTTTATTCTTTATTCACTGGGGTATATGTTGGGTATCTCGTTTGTTTTGGTTTATTCTTTATTCACTGGGGTATATATTGGGTATCTCGTTTGTTTTGGTTTATTCTTTATTCACTGGGGAATACAGAATGGCTATTCTTGTTCTGCCTGAGAAATAATACCTATGAAACATGTATGCATACATACATGTGTGTGCTGTAGTGGGAGCACGCCTGTACATACGTACATGTGCGTGCTGTAGTGGGAACACGCCTGTACATACATACATGTGCGTACTGTAGTGGGAGCATGCCTGTACAGAGACTCAGCTTTCACTGTGATTATGACAGACATCCAAGGAGTGCCGTTTTAATACTAGATTCCCTAAGGAAAAGGGGAAGCCTGTTCTGAGCTAAGGGCTATTTTATTTGAAGTTATAAGTTACATAGCTAACTGCACTGTGAAATATGTCCATCAGCCTGCTGTCTTCCTTCACTGTCGATCAAGTGTGTGTTTATGCAGAGTGTGTGTGTGTGTGTGTGTGTGAATAATTCAGTATCCAGACATGCACACTTCAGATGCTGGCCCGTGTGCTTCTTGCCCAGTTGAGTTGCGTGGCGTCATAGGTTCCAGTTTCCAGGCTGAATTATTGAGGGCAACTACACTGATACCGTAGTCGACCAGCACACTTGAGCCTCTTACCCAGCGCCTGCATACTGGAGCAGCTTCACTGGAGAACAGAGGGCACACAACTCACCTAAAGTTCACCTCACTTGAGTCGGTCAGACAGTGGAAAGACTGTCATGAACCTTTTGAGGTTGATGCAATAAACTGTTTCCTAATGAGAACTTCGTTCCCTCGTGAACTGCACGGAAGCCTTCACCCTTGAAATATGAAGGCTACATCAGGAATGTTCGCAGTATAGCTGGAAACTTGTCATAAATTAGGCAAAAGTCACATATCTAGACTGTAGTAAAATGCACATATGGGAAAGCACTTTTGACAGCTATGAACAAGTTCATATAAGTGAGTCTCCTTGTTTTTCCTCTAAGTCTCTATGACAGAATGCCATCCAATACCTTCCAGCATTAGAACCAATCTACAATCCACAGAACATCAATGTGGACTCTTAAAACAACCATGTGGCCCTCAAACAAAAAGGAGTCTATTAGCAAAACAAAGTTCATAAATCCAGTTTACTCCTCATGTTAAATGAGCACAGACATCTGATAACCAGCTACAATAGCACCCGTTACACCAATTACAGCAGGACCAGGACCTGCCCAATAGCACCCGTTACACCAGTTACAGCAGGACCAGGACCTGCCCAATAGCACCCGTTACACCAGTTACAGCAGGACCAGGACCTGCCCAATAGCACCCGTTACACCAGTTACAGCAGGACCAGGACCTGCCTTCATGCTCAAACAGCCAACAACAGGCAAGCATTGTCCTGTAACTTCCATCAACATGTGGCTCTGTAACAGAGGTGATGTGGAGGTGAGGAGTCTAAAAGGTTTGGCCACATCGTTCGAGATTCAGTCGTTAAGCAGGGAGCAGCTCAGCGAGTTGTTTCTTCCCATCACATTACTCTCCGGAGCCTGTAATTAGGCCTAATACGCTTTGAAAACAGATTACACCACCTGTACGTGAGTCTAGTGTCAGCACAGCAGAACAAAATAGACAGGATATGTGGCATGGATGAATACAGTCTCATTAACCACATTACACAAAAGAACAAAAACAACCAGAAAATGAAAAACAAAACAAAGTGGCAGCCAGAGGAAAACACCATTAAAAGACTGAGAATGAGGTAACTCAGGCAGGACTCACCAGAGGCGAGGGAGACAGAGCTAGGTTGCCTACTGAGGCTTTTAATTCATCTACAGAAGGAGCCACAAACTCAGAGGTGTCTGCAGGCAGCGGCTTGATCTTGATCTTGAACTTTTTGCGGTGGTCTTCCTCTTCTTCTGATTCACTGGATGAGAAGAAGTGGGTCTTTTCCTTAGGAGGTTGTGAGATGTTGTTAAGGAAAAAAAAACCCACCAAGGGCAACAGACTCAACACTGGTCACCTGCGATGCTGCTGAGCTCAGGAACACACGCTCTGCTGGCTACATCTGTCAGTTCACTTTTACCTCTCACAACTGTACTTGACTGTACATATCATAGAAATAAATCTGACATCATCAGTTAATAAGACTCCAGGGTTAACCCTAAAACCCCATCAGTTCATAAGACTCCAGGGTTAACCCTAAAACCCCATCAGTTAATAAGACTCCAGGGTTAACCCTAAAACCCCATCAGTTAATAAGACTCCAGGGTTAACCCTAATAACCCATCAGTTAATAAGACTCCAGGGTTAACCCTAAAACCCCATAAGCCTAGAAAAATCCACTCCATTCACATTGTTTATGACATGGTGCAGTTTCAGGATATCCTCATCTTCATCTGGTCTTATACTGTACCCTTCATCATCGACCATAGGAGTGTTCTAGAAAAGACCAGCACTCAAGGTTAACGTTGCTACTTTTGACAGCAACAATTTAATCAATAGCATACATTAATATTCACACATTAATATTCTTTTTTTTTTTTTTAGCCTTGTTCACTTTTAAGTGCCAGTCAGGTATGAAAGTATTATTGATCTCTTATTTATATGGTTAAAGTATTATTGATCACTTATTTATATGGTTAAAGAATAAACATGGAGAAAAGTCAAAACATTGACCAGCAGAATAAATCTGTTAGAAAAAATAACTGGACACATTCAAAAGACTTCCATTAACGCAATAAAAACCAAGCACTTACGTAACGGTCCCAGTCAATCTCACCATAGAAGCCATTAGGTGCCCCGTTTGATTTCTTCTGAGGCTATAAGTAAATCAAAGAAGAGACTACTTACAATGCATAATCTTATCAATAAACTTTACATACACTAGATGATCTAGGTCACCACGAAGGCACCCCAGGGGGAATCTACAGGTTCTAAGTAAGTATTCTACATGAAGGAGTGCTAGAACTAGGCTCTCTACTGCTTCAGTATTCAGTATTCAGTACTCTCAGGATTTGTTATGTGTACAGTACTGACTCAAGCTCTTGTCGTTCCTTTTGTAGTAATCCATGATACAGGCAGTGAAAATGCAGCTTTGTCAGCCTCTTCATTTATAACACAAGTGTTTGTTTAGTGTGAACTCATTTACAGCCCCTCTGACAGGATAAGAGCATTACAGCAAATCATTCTTAAACGTGTCGTGTACAGAATGTTTGGTGAGTTGTGAAGATTTCAGTTCCAATGGCAAAATGAAAGTCAAGGTGGAAAGACCAGAAGTAGTACTTACTCCCGCATCTCTGTCTGGTGACCCCCTGTGAACAAGAGCCAAAGAGAAAGACAATGTTTATCCACTTAACTCTTAACTCTTCCTTCCGCAAAGGCAATAGCAGTGTGCACTCCACCAGATGTTTGACTGATATCCAAGAGAAGCATATACACAATCACACACACACAGTCAACAAAGTCATTGTTAGTTTGTCTAACTATGTTGGCACTGCATGCTAAAGCAGGAGCATCTCTAACGAACCTGCTCAGGTCACACTCTTAAGCTCCTTACAGTCAGAACAAGCTCAGGCCTCTAGCAGACACTGTCTGTGCTGTCTCACAGGAGTGGGAAAGAAAGGTGGTTGTAGGGGCTACTGTGCTTCTAGCTTTAAAGGTCTACAGAAGCCTTTGGAGAGGTTTATCTCCAACGTTTGGCTAATGCCTTATGATGGTTTAGGACAACGGCTTCATATCCTCTGAGTGACAGCCACTCTGTGAAAGGCAGAATAGGTATCTGGAGCAGGCCATCCCACAGAACCTCGCAGAGGACTGTGATCTCAGGACTAAAATAAATTTGGTGCTCATCTTTTGAGTTTTGTTTTAGTCCTGGGCAGTTGAACAGTGGGAATAGCAATACGTGATACTAACGCAGAGTCTGTGTCCTTCTCTTTCTTCCGGATCCCGAAGGCCTTCCGGGTACGTTTTTTCAATCCTGCAGATAAAGCAGAGATGCGTTCAGTACAAGGCTGAAACCAGCAGGCACAGGCAGCACTGCACACACACACACACACACAGACCCACGCACGCAAACATACAAACACGTCCTCACGCATGAACACGCACTCACGCACGTGCACACACATGCATGCTCACACACCCGCACACAAGCCTCAGAGATCTTCAACCAGACACTACCCACTGAGTGCATTCTGAGAGCTTTTGAAAAGAGAGTCACAGCTCAGAAAGGTCAGTTCAGACAACCCCAGGCCATCTGAGATCTCACCAAAGGTGTTCATGTAATATTAAATGACACTACACAGATGTGTTGTTTCCTACTATTGATGGTAGAAAGCACTGCATTTTAGACATGATGGATATCCCGTTTTAACAGTTCTCAAACTAGGACAATTGTACATCATTACAGAGCGTTTGGGATGACTGGCTGACTAAATATAGCAACACCCCTCATTTGTGCATATATGAGTAATCTGAAGCTGTGTAGAAGAGCAGAGGTATGTCTGATTACAGGGAGCCACGATCGAACACCAACTGTGTCCAAGTGTTGAAACTGAAAAAATGGCAGAACAGCCATGTGTCCTTGCAAACATTACAAAATTTTCATCCTGGAAATATGTACAGGAACACAGCATGTGTGGGAACTGCATGATTACAGCTGCTTCTCTCTGAGATCTTGGACAAGATCACCAATACATGTAACAGACTTACATAATCAGGACCCAAAATAGGTACTTCATTACAGTTATAGAAAAGGGCAGTAATTAGATTACTGGTACATTTAAACAATGTGGTGTTTACTAGCAGGAATACATTGAAACTCTGGGATGACACTGGAAAAAACAATCACTTATTCCATTTTTTTGGGTTCTAATAGAGTGAGCTTTACCCATGTGAGATGTCCACTTTAATATCCCCTAACAGAACATTACACCCTCAAAACGAGGGCAGAGAGTGGCAAAGTTAAAACCAAAACTTAAAATCTAATTCGCTAAAAGAGCTGAACAATGTGATCTAGAAATCTGTAATGTAAATGAAAGTTTTACTTTGTATTTAAGTATTTAAATTCAACATTCCTACTCTTTGAAAGGAAAGGAACTAAACTATTTTTGATGTGTATTTTTCAGTGTTACATCCTAACATCCTTGCATGTGTTTCCAGTGATTAATGAGTAGATGAGATACGTGGTGATGTGGTACACGTGACACAAACAACTACCAGTTCACTCCAGAATGATGAGAAACATTTGTTGGTCTAGGTGTACTATGAGAGAGGACAAAAAGCTGGCGCGCACACACACACACACACAGACACACACACACATGCGCCTATAAAAGATGTTTTTGCTGGAGGAGCCCTTTGGAGTAGGTTACAAACACATTTTATAATTAACCAATAATCTGTAACAGAACACATATTTAAAGGAACACTCCCAACCCTGATTACAATTTGTATGAAATATGAGGCAAAAACAAGTGGGATTATTTTGTGACATTAAAGGGTTATTCTAAAACGTGGAAATCTTGGGTTACGGAGACTTAAACTCAGGTTTAACTCAGACTTAAAGGTACTGTGAAAGCAAGCAGTAACTAACATGATATCTTGGTACATAAGAAAACAGGAACAGGATGGTAGAGTTGGTCTGCTAACTTCAGATTTGACTCGTAGCCCAGCAACATCACAACAATATCTAAATATCCAACCTGCTCTGGTAGCCACTGGAGCACATCCTCGCTAGGGCAGGTACACTCCAGCGTACCTCACATCAGCAGGTTTTTATCCTACATACATCATGGTGAATTTCAATTTTGTCTTCAAATCAACTGTCCAAAAGGCACCATTACTAGGGCAGGTACACCATTTCTGAGTAATTTAATGATTCTTTCAGCATCATTAAAAATAAGATCTGTTCCTTGAAAGCGATCACCAAATCACTTAGCAGGAAGAGATCTTTGATAACGCAGGTTAGCGCCGTGTGTCAGACGTGGGTCCAGCCAGGCCTGCACAGTGACACAAACATTCCTGATAGCTTTACTGAGCTTCACTAAATATTTCCCCGCTCCACTCCTCAGGCGTGGAGAGTCCCATCTGGCACTCAGAGCAAGGCTAATCCCTGTCCCACTTCTCATTCTTACATTCTCTCTGTACACAGGGTCAGACACTTGTGATTTGATAAATGTTAGCTCAAGCTTAGAAACATTTTTCTAGGATTTTTTTTATGGCAAAACAATAAGTGGACAAAGGGGTTTCTTGGAAATATTACAGTGCAAAGGTCATTCATTATTAGATATGATGGTAAGTATCACTTTGAACACACTCTCTAATAATAGGAGAGACCAGGCCAGGAGATGAGGAAGAGTAGCTAATGTACACAGGACAGCGTTGAAAGAGAAGACAGAAAATGAAAGACTGAGGAGACTATGGATCTGTTTCTCACACTGCCACGCCCAACTCACACAGCTTTGTTGACCCCCACCTACTATACCCATGCCCACACACACACACACACACACACACACACACACACAAATGCTCTCACTTTGAATCATTGCCAACAGTGATAATCCTCTATGTATCAGATAAAAGCAAGGGACTTGTTTACAGCATGGAGAAGAGAGAGAAAGAGAGAGAGGCCCTAGAGGATTCACTGAAACACCACATCAGGATCATCAAACAGTCTCCTACTGCCCTGACCCACCCAGGCCAGATAAACCGCTCAGATATCTCTGAGCATTTGTGATTTTGTGTGGAGCATTCGGATATTCTGGAGCCAGCCCCAGAAAAATAAAACCCTACAAAAACACAACCGTCAGAGAGCAGTTAATTCACATCGTCATTTTTTATTTGTTCATATTTGGTTCCCATTCATTTGTTCTGTTAGTGCAGAAGTCCGAACATGGCACAAGTGTAGCTAAAGGTTATGAAAATAATCAGGATGCAGTGCAGTCATAATGGTTTCTGTATGTATGCAGTGCAACGGAAGCGCTAACGTGATTAGCAGCAGCTAGCCAGGGCTAATCTCATGGAGGAACAACCAGGAGAGACGGCTACAAAAACAACCAAGGGATGCCTGTCCGCCAAACAGGACATGAGGGCAAACAGGAGTCCAAACTACGCGCCTTGCTTGGTGGCCCTCTGGAGATAAGGAGGAAAACTGTGGCGATTAAAAGCAACACGTTGTAAATTCTGTGGATGCTCGTTGGTGGCTGGACTATTACATGGTGCCCATCTCTCAGTACCATCTGGGGCAGAAAGAGTGATGCTGAGATAGAGCTAACAGTACAAAAAAGAGAGAAAGGAAGTGCGGTTTACAGCCCACCTGACGCTGAAGCCTTGAGAAGTCGAACACAGAAATGTTAGGCGAGAGCCGGGACTCATCAAGGTGAGAACCGAGAAAGAGTTTAATTTATTTTTGTAATAATTTTTTAAAGCTCTGTTACTAAAGTCTCTTGGAAACCACACATATACTGCATGCCTGTTATGACACACACTATTGCACTTTAGTGATGGTATCTTTCACGCAGCCCATGAAGCAGACAGATTAGCATCATCCAGAGAGACCCAGATCTTCCCACCCAGTCTCAAGGGCAACTTTTTCCACTGCATGAGCACGTATACGTCTTTCACTCATGCCTGCATCACTTAAACTTTCCAGTAAAATCTTAGAGCTGGAAGTCTTTCTAGAATGAACACATTCAAACTTTAGACCTACATACACTCTGTAGATCTCATCCTGTTCTATTAAGAACGGATTTAGAGGAATATCTGCCTCTGTTTGTTTCTTTTGGGAAGTTTGCTTTTACTGGCAAAGAGCAATATTAAAATGTTTTGTTTTCATATTTCCAATAAGTTTTGTTTTTGATTAAATATGATAATTTGGCAGCATCACAGAATATATCAGAACATCTCAATAAATCATAAACATTATGATTCTAATTATTATTATTTATAACAAGTTTATAACAAAGTGTTTTTGTTATATATTTATTTATAAATACAGGTCAAGTTTTCTTTTCTGTACACAGTTTTAGACATGCTCTCAGCTCTACCTTACACATGATCTTATCCTGTATCATCTGCTGAACAGTGATCCACACTATAATTGTAGACAGGAGGTGAAAATTATGAGCATTTGTCTTACATCTTGCAAATATTCAGCTCCCATGAAACAACCACTGATCATCTCAAATCCTGTGACTCTGTCTGCTGTGGCCACCCAGCTGTGCTCCTCTTGATGAGCTCACAGCACAGAGCAGCAACTCTATGAGTGCACATCAAGAAAGGACCACAGTTTTCTCAGGATCGTCCCGAAGCGGGTTCACGAGCAGGACACAGCGCAGAGTGGGTGTGGGGAAGAGCGGGGAGTCTTATGGTCACAGCAGTGTGGTGAACTCTAAGAGAAAAGAGCACCAAACAACCGTCAGCATCAGGAAGACAAATGTGGCCAGTGCTCCACAGCTAGACCTAGTTACTGAACGTCTAAGTGATCTTTTAAGCCAATGAATCAAACCATTTGTTTCTGTAATCACTAAGATACATTTTCTCAAAGTCTCATTCACAAGAACCTTAAAATAATCTCCATCTGTTACTCTTCATCTGTCTTATCCATGTATTACTCTTTTTGTTTTCTCTGTCCTCTCTCTCATGCTCTTGTTGTTCGAGAAGGAAGGATGGATGTGATTCTCTCTAGCAGACTCTTTCAAAGATTCACTAGGTTTAGATTCATGATTCATGGATTCAAGATTCATGGCTTCACTAAGTTTATCCTGGTCCATAAACTGGGAACATTTTGCTCAGTTAAACTCATGGGGACATTTAACACTGGAGTAGAGAAATTCAACCACTCAGACTTGGTCTGCTATCATTCCATACATTTCCACCCCAATTTCTCGTCCGTGTTCCACATCAGCCTCAAACACTAAACACACGATAGTATTGTATACTTAGATACACACTTAAACTTTGTATACTTTAAATACACACTTTAGCATGAGTAGTTAAAAATGCTCCATTTTATTCGTGCAGCTTACAATGCCAGTGTAGGCCACTAACCCACTAGCATGTTATCTAATGTTTATCTAATGGCGTGAGACACCAGAAGCAAAGCAGCACCAAGAAACGATGGCTACCAACATTTCTGCCGATCATAAAAATGTCTTGTGACAAATAAAATCTAATCTCTACATGAAAGAGAAAAGAGAACAGCAAAGAAAAAAAAAAAATCTAAATGAACAAAAATGGTTCAGTCTGGTTAGTCTAATGTATCACATCTGAATTGAGTGTGGCAGGTTTGCTTAGGCAGGGATTAATGCTCGATAGTCAGTTCAGCTAGAGAGGACCCAGGCTATGACACTGGGAGCAGGGAGTAGCAGGGTCTTTCTGCCTGTTGGCCCTCTCCACAACTCTCCAGAGCTGATGATATAACTGATGAAGTACCTCCAAGTGATGATCTAACCCAAAAAGTGGAGCATATGCTGTCTGGAAACCCATGTCCAGGCTGCACAGATATTGGAAAATCATGAAACTGCTGGCAAATGAAGGTATTTGCACATAATGCACATAAACCAATGCTTCATGTATTGAATTTTTTCTATAGAGTTGTTCAAAACATTCATAATACACACGAAAACAAACATTTAAACCAATACTCCCTGGGATGCATTATGAATGCTGTTGTAAACATGAATGCTTTCACTGAAACTAATCCAAACGCATCTAATCCCACCACTTCCTCATTCTATTACATTAGAAAACCAAACACTTAGTGTACAAATGCATCACACTGAAATTATTAACTGAATAGGCTGAGGGCAGCCAACTGACAGCCCTCTCTCCTGTGCAACAGCACCACTTCTTTTCAGTACATCAGCGCAAGGAGAAACGAGTTCATTAACATTGTCTTCTCACTGCAGAGTAGCCAAACATATCTTCTCCTCAGAATCAAGCTTTGCTTGTTCTTGGCCAGTTGATTTTGCACCACTCTGTCTAAACAAACTGCTGACCTGGAATAATAAAAGACCTTTCAGCAATGACATTTCAGAACAGTCTCAGTCCTCGAGCCAACAGACCAATCATGTAGATATGGCATGATACCAGACACGCCACTAGACATTTTGGCTGTTACTTTGCAAATAGCTTAGGGCTGACAAAAAATGGTCTGAAGTGACTTAGTGGGGGACACCATTTACCACAGGCTGGCTCTCTAGTAGTCTGGGTACTGGAACTGGCAGCAGGTTTTGCTGTGTTTTTCACAGTGTGGCACTGTTCCATTCAAAACGCTGGTGCATTACATCATAATGAAGTGGCTCATTGTGGGTGGGGTTTTCTGATTGTTTACCTTTTGACTAATGGATTCTTGGCAACCACATCTTTTACTATCACTTGTACATTGATCACCTCCTATTACTTTCAACTTTTTGATCCACCAAGTGCAGTGAGATGTAATATTGGGTCGTTGATACCCAAACCCCGATCCCAGCTGTTGTCATGAATCATACATACGTCACTCACTCCATCAATGCCACACCCACCTCCATGTTCTTACTCACCTGAGCACTAATTTGAGTCACCTGTTCCTCCTCCCATACTCTCCTTTCCTATATGTTCTTCCTACTGTCTTCAGTCCACTGTGAAGTACTACCACTGTCATGTTGTATACCTAGAGTGTGATTGGCAACGAGAAGCTAAAGTTTAACCCACTAGTGCTCAATACCCTGCAAGCTTTACCTAATAAAGTCTCTTGTGATAGGATCTTCTCTGTCTCTCGAGCCCTGCTTGCGTTACAGTCATATCACAGAGGACATGAGCAAATCTAAAAAGTAATAGCACCCAGTCTTGGTAAGTGAGTACTAAAACATATCCAAGAAACAGCTTTGAAAATGGTGGTGTCTAGAAAACCACTACCATAAAGTTATATAATGAACCTTAATAGTTCTACCTGCCTTTAAATATAAATGTACACATTTTTCAATCGTCTTATTTAAAATAATAAGCTATTTTTCTCCAAAGACCCACATCTGGGGGCAGCTATATTTAACAACTCTTCAGGAAAACACCAAATGTGTGCAAACCTCTAATTATCGTTCTAACGCAGCTGCTATAACTACTGCCACAGTACCTCCTCATTTCAGCAGAATGTGTGGTTTTTCATATCTTATTATCAAGGCACATTAGCTTTTATTTGCAC
>JAOYMR010000017.1:3920016-3934716 GCA_025802075.1 Tenebrosternarchus preto
ACACGGGCCTTGCTGAGGTTCAGCCTCTGAGCTGGCACCAGGCTGGTGCTGATCTGGGAGCATCTCTAGATGGAGGGAGTGAGAAGGACATGATGCAATGTGATTGTGTCATGCAGCATTCAGGTGTGCACAGGCTGAGACCTGCCTGTACACTGAGGCTAAACGCAATTCCTCTAATTGCTGCTTCAAATAAACTCAAGAATAATCACTCATAATTCCGAGTGCTCTGTTGTTTATGCTGTTACAGATTGGTTATTGATTTTTTTTTATAAGACTACTGTCATATGAGCCTGATTAGAAAAACTGAGCTTCTATTAGAAATGGACAGTTTCATCCAACTCTAAGAGAATAAAGATCACAACTAAAATATATTCATGCTTTGTTTTTAATCACTTCATAGAAAAGTAGCTTTAGATTTTATTGAACACAATATACAATATTATACCATACATTGTGTGAAACATTGAATATTCACCTGCAACAGTGTGGGACTTACTAGACAAAAAAATCCATCCCTCATGCAGGTATTACGAACTCCGACAAGCCCTTTTGGACACAAAAGGACCAAAAGATCTTGAACATATATTAACAAAGTTATACTGACAATTTGAATTCCAAAACTGCTAACAAGGCCAGAAAAATAGTTCACATTAGCACAAATAATTACAGAAGATCACATTTTCGTAATTCATATCCATTTTACACTGGTGTTCAGAGATAGTGACATTTGTGACCAATATGGAGTAGTTTGAGAATCCAACGCAGTATAAAAATTTCTGAGCCATTCTTAGCAATCTGCATTCAAAATGCTGTAAGAGGTTTCAGCTGAAGTGCCACTCTGTGTACTAGCTTGTGGTATCAAGTATCTGATGTTGCATCAAACAGTGACACACAAAGCTTCTACTATCTGACAGGTGTCTACAGTATGTTCTCGTGTCTTGTCTACACAGCCCCCTGTAACAAATGGATTGTGTGTATTTTATGTTACTTTTCTGGGCAGTTGTAAATTGTGCAATATATTTATGTAGCCTATATAGTATAATATATATTATATATATATTTATTTATCAATATTTAAAACAAAAACAATATTACCAAATATAATAGACTCATTCCAAGAGCCCACTACACAAAAAACACCACCAATGTTCGGTAATGCAAGTGCATATAAATTAAAAATAAATTTACAAAGAACCATCATTCCTTATGTACAGTCAAAGGTAATAAATACACTATTACAAACAGCAAAGGACTGTCTTAAACTAATATAAACAAACCAAACATAGAAGTTGGGTGAAAAAGCATGGAAAGATGAGAGAAGTGAGATCATATCACACACACACACGCGCACACACACACACACACACACACACACACACACACACACACACACACACACACACTTTTTCATGCTACTTTGGCTATATAATATACCTAAAAAGTGAGACTTAGATCAGGTAAACTAGACAACAATGGATACTAAACTATATAAAATAAAAATTATTTGAACGTGGTCTAATGCAATGATAAATTAGCCTGCTTTAAATGGTATTGTAGTTGGGAGGTGTAGAACTGGAGGGATATATTTCTGAGATACCAAAAGCAACATTTAACTGGTCTCTAAGATAATTTCACCTAGTGAGATTCACATGACAATATCAGCCCACTGACTGATACATTAAGTATGGAGGATTTTTAAAGCCTTGTCTTTATAGATAAATACTAAGAACATTTCTCGAGTCAAACTGGGTTAACCAAAAGATTTTTACAGCAACCTTTGACATGAATCACAAAACCTGATTCTGACAGGTGTACATCCTCAGAGATTCTGTCATAAGGGGGTTGAGATTGGTGGAGATTATTTTCCAAGGTCTTACTTGGGTTGAACAAACTTGCGCTCGATAAAAAGGAAGTTATTGAATTGAATGTGGTTTCAGAATCCTTTGTGATAACCATTACATTTATGGAGTTAAAATCATTGCTCTCATGCCAATTACATCTACATTTGTCTTAATTGGAAACATGGGTTTATAATTGGTTTATGCTTTTACCAAACTTTTTGTTAATTGGGTGGGACTACACAATGCGCTTGTCTAACATAAAAAAAAAATAATAATAAAAAAAAAAAAATTAAAAACTCGGACCATTTTTACCCCTAAAATGACAAAGTGCATCTTTTACTGGAAAATACATTTCTACGTTTTCTGAACACGTCAGACATTTGGATTATTTAGTTATATTGCCAAATATAAAGGAAGACACTGAGTTCTCTCTTCGGTTTTATATAAAATGATTCTGCATGTAAGCTGTCTGGTTTGCCTTTAGAAAACAAAAACATCTTCATGTACAGTTATACTAAAGTGTGTTCAATAAATAAAAAATACTATTAAAAAGACAATAGTAAAAAAGGCACACAAAGTCTTTAGACAAATGGTACAGAAAAGTAAACAGTTTCTTTCTTTACAAATACTTGTTCATCAGTAGTTCGTTCTCTACCCCAACATATCCCAACAGCTTTAGAAAAAACAGTCACTTGGTACAAAAAAACTCCGATCCTCTCAGTAGTGTCAACTCCTTGACCAAAGGAACTGCAAGAAGAACCAAAGGTCTGCAGCTGGCCTCTTTCCTTCATGAGTCACCTGTCTATCATTCAGCTCCAAAATGTCTGCAGCAGTTATTTCCTGAGAGCTCCGCCCACACTGGCTCCAAGCGCACGTGCAAAGGAGGGCCAGGCGTCCTCCTCCCGAGAGGGCCAAAACAGCTCCCTCTCTGGGCTCTGGTAAAAAGCTTCGAATGCAAGATTGCGAGGGGAAAAAAACAAGGTTACTACCCACTACTGCGGGTGCAGGAATTCCTATGTGTCCACGGGCGAGGCGTCTTGAGTGACGATCTGGATGTGTGTTGTAACCGGCTCCATCCCTTCTGCCTGATCTTCCTCTTCTGCCTCGTCCTCCTCTTCCTCGTCTCCCTGACTCCGTTCATCTCTTTCTGTGCCTTCCGAGTCCTCTTCCTCCAGAGTGATTTCGAACTGGAACTTGTCGGCCCCTGGCCCCCCGCTGTGGCCCTCCTTGTCGGGCTGGTAGAAAGGTGGTGAGGGGCTCTGTGGAATCATACTCTGGTACCAGTTCCGATTGTCCTCCAAAGTGTCCAGGATGTCCTGAGCATCAGGGTGGACCAAGTCAGCCCAGGTCTCCCACAGCGGGTGGACAATATAGTCAATAAAACCAACCTGGATGCAGAATAGATTCCATTAGTTATAACATCCTACAAACATCCAAGTTTTTGATATCGCATTTTAAATAGCTCTCCACCCATCAGAACCTTTATGTACGAGCAGTGCAATGCAAATCAGAGGGGAGTATTGTGAATTCAGACACTCACCTGTGATTTCTCCACTGAGGCTGTGTGTTTGTCACACATGGGACTGATCTCCATACCGCGCTCCCTCTCGCGATCGCCCTGGTGAAAGAATTCCTCCATGATGCGATCCGTCCACTGTCTGTACAACTCCAGAGACTTGGTGGGATTGCTCAGATCAGCGCAGTGCACCATATTCCGAAGAACCTACAAAGAAAGTAATTCTCTGATTAAACTGAACGGGATCGATTATTGCATTCACAGCTCTCTGGACAGCCTTCTATGTAAATAGCAGTTTATCTAGGATATTGAACTTAATGCTGAATGAAGTCAGTGGTCATTTTTCATGCTTGTTTCATTTAACTTAATGCAGGAGTACTTGGTGAAAAAAGTACACTGGAGAAATGGGAAGCAGCTATTAGGCATCAACCATAAAAATAAAATGGGGAGAAATGGGTTTGGTTCTTATAATGATCCAGTGATCCAATCTAAGCACCTGATGTCCATTGAACATTATTCAATTAACTGATTAATTCAATCTCAAGAGTCTCAAGCTATAGAAAGTTTTTCATTTTTCCAGTAAAAACAGACATATTGCATGTGCCTACCTGTATCCTGTCTGTGTAGTTGTCCAGAAGCAGAACCCCTGAACTGGTAACTTTCTTAGTCTCCACCATAGTCTTCAGATCAGCCAACAAGCTCATGTGCTTAGACATGTCTGTGGCAAGTACCTGGGGGCAGAAACAAAGCAATACAATCTAGTCACCGCTGCATGAACACCAGGAAGTGATAGTACACAAAGCCAAGTGGCAGGCTGGGTATTGGGGTGGAGGGGGCCTTACCATGTCGATGACCATCTTCCTGAGTGATTGCCTCTGTTTCTTAGTGAGGTTCTGGAAGATGTCACAGTTTTCCTCCTGGAGAAGCTTGAAACCCACAGCTAGATGGTGGTTCTCCAGTACTGACTCATCATTGTACATGAGTGCCAGCTCAGAGTCTGAGTAAGTGAGAGAGGAAGGATAGAAAAAAAAGTTTAGTCCACTGAGCACGAATCCAACTGTATCTACAGATAAGCTCCTGATATGGGAGTGGTTCGCGTCTGCTTACTTGTGTTGATGAGGAACTGATTGGAAACTCCTGGATGGTCAACATCATGGATGGCTGCGGCAAAAATGGCAGCCAAGATCTCCAGATCAGTGAAGACAGCCTGTAAGGAAAAAAAAACAAAACATGAATTTCACAAATCTTCTGTTCAAAACGATCAAGTCAAGCCCAGTCTAGCATGTTTTCCTGAATGACTTCTGTGAAACTCTCTAAGCATTAGCCTAAAGTTGAATCAAAGTGCGGGTGAACTACTGTCTGCACAAATGCGTGCCCTTTAAAGCAGGATGGATTATATGATCCTGATAACAGCTTTTGTTATTGTTGTAGTCCATACTGATGAATGGGTGCTTACATCAAGAGCAGGTGTTGAGAGAAGGATGTGTGTGGACTGGGCCACGTCAGCGGCGTGCAGACTGTTGTGATAGGCCACGTCTGAGTGGTAGTGATCCTCCAGAGTCATCATGTATGTCACAAACATGTCGGCCGGGATCTTGAAGGTCTTCAGCAAGTCTCGTTCCTGTTGAGGACAGATAGAAAACATTATTTTTGAGGAGTTCGAGGCTGACATGGCACTTGTAAGTACACGCCTGTATTCGACAGAGGTGAAGTGAGAGGAGAAGACCGACCTGGAAGATGGCGTACATGATGCAAGTCAGGGGGCGGTTGTTGGAATATTCAGACACTGTAAATATATTCAGGCCCCACTTATTCAGGTCTTCCAGTTCCTGTATAGAGAAAATAACGAGAGACTGGTAAGACCTTCTGAAACTCAAGCTTCCTTCTCCAAGCCTTCTTCTCACGAGAGGATGTCAGTCAGCTTGTCTTCTGGCTCTACCTTCGACAGTAGATCCTCCTTTTCGGTTTTGACGCCGAAGCGGGCGATGCCACTGTTCAGGCTGGGCCCATGAGACACCTTCTTCACACCGCTGATCTGAGTCATCAGCTGCTGCCTCTTCTTCTTTTCCCGGGCCTTGGGTGTAGGCGGAGGGATCTCCACCTCATTCTGTTTGTCTGTGCAAAGAAACAAACATGTTAGAGCTTTTTGTTCTCTGTAGGCGAAACTCAGTTTCTATGGTGGAATGCAAAGCTGGCTTTGGTGTTCTTCTGCTGTGGTAGTGCTGATGTGTGCTCCAGTTCTTTGGCTCATAAGTCAACTGTAAGAGAGCGAACTGTGGCCGGATGACATTCCAGAGCTAAGTCTCATCTCTGTGATCTCCATAAAGAGCAGATACATGAACAGAGAGCCATTGTTGGAGCCCTGTTGTCCATGTAACGCCTTTGGCTGAGTGACGTCAGCAGCTGTTTCTGGCCCGAAGGGACCCAGGTGAACAGAAGCAACTCAATGTCTAACACCTGCTCTCTGAACGAGTGTGTGTGTGTGTGGGGGGGTGTATCACAGAGGGAGACATATTCGGTCTAAAAACAGTGCAGGACCCTGTTTGGGCCTTGATTTCTGAGACAAGAAACCCAAGGGAAAAAAAAACTCATTCACACCCGATCATTGATGAGGGCTTCCAAATGTATGAAGATTATATTTCCCTCCACCATCTTTTTTCCCCTAGGGCGGAGGCTTTGAGTGAACAATTTCCTTATTTCAGCCATTCTCCAGAGCCTCACAGCCTGGGTGCAGGTCCCACGGGCTTTAATTAATTAGTCCAGTGATGATGACTGTCTACATCTTTTCAGCTTCTTCCTACACTCCCATAGCTGAAAACGGTAATAATATAGTCTCAAAAGTGCCCTGGCTTGAATCAGCAGAGGACACAGAGTGTGAGGTCATTAATCCATTCATTAATCCAATAATGAATCCATCATGTACGCTGCTCCTGCACTTGAGAGGTCACACGTTTTAGTGTTCGGGAGATTCTGATGAAGTGTATTAAAATGTCACTTGCCTCCTCGCTCTCGTTCTTTTCTTTTATCTCACGAGGAGCAGAAGGAAGCCTGCAAGTGTTCAGCGGATACCACTTTATCTTTAACTAAACACGCACCCAGCTCGCTCAACTCCTCATTAAATATTAACGAGCCACAGACGAGCTGCATGCACCTGCTCGGAAACCCAGAAACCCAGGGAGTCGGACAGGGAGCAGGGGGGTGTTCTCTGCTGGTTATGTGCAATCCAATTAGGCGTGCTATGTGCTATATGCTATATGCTATGTGCTATGTGCTATGTTTGCTCTTTTCCATGTGGCCAGACCGGAGGAGTGATACAGGGAGGTGCGAAGAGAACCGTCACATGTGACAATGATCACAGATGTCTCATAGCTACCAAACTCAGGAGTCGCACTGAACCCAGGACTCTTCATCATAATCAGTGGGGTTTAGTCTATAGGTAATTAAGGCAAAATAAACATACAAATGTGAAAATACGTATGTAGAAAGTGTTGCTTATGTTCTCTAATAAACTCTGTTCCAATGAATAATGGATCAGAAATGTGTGTGTGTGTGAGAGAGAGAGAGAGAGAGAGAGAGAGAAAGAGTGTGTGTGTGTGTGTGCGGTGTAATATTGTCCTTATATGAAGTGCAGAACTGGATGACTCATAGGCTCTAATGCATGGCTTTTCCGTTATGGGGGTTCCACCATCACTTTACAGCAGGATCCCCTCCCTTAATCTCTCCCATCCTTACATCCGTCCCTCTCCATCTCACACTCCATCACTGGCTCAGCCCCCACCCTTCTGTCTGCTGCATTAGATCTCTCTCTCTCTCTCTCTCTCTCTCTCTCTCTCAGATGCTGAGCTACCTGCCTGCAGATGCTCATGACGTACTATGTATGAGGGCTCAAGCAAAGCTTTCCACAACGACCTCTTGCTGTTCAAAATCCATATTCTGACCTTTCTCTTGCTTCTGTAATACCTTTCCCTGCTCCTCCTCTACACAAACACTAGCGCTTCTCCACCCTTGTGGAGCACCTCGCCGTTCCACCCTGGTTCTTCCTCTCTGAGGTCTTTTTCCACATTCACCTCATTCCCCACTACAGAAAACCCCAACGGACTACTGAAATACAACAGTGCCCCTTTCTCCATTCTGGGACATTACATATGCATGTATGGGTATGTGTGGATACGTGTGTTGTTACCTAGGAAAGTGTTGGAGATGAACTCTGACACCTGGTTGCCAGATCTGCTCATCTCGGAAAGGTGCGTCAGCTCCCTGTTCAACATCCTCTTGAACTGCAGGAGGGAAACAGAGATGAGGGCTCATTAGCATTAGGGAGATTTGTGCGGGGAAAAGACCACCATCATCACCAGATGAACTATGTCCATCCATGGAGACTTCGCTGGTACCAGTGGGGCACTAAATGCCAGTGTGTTGCACAGGAGGATCAAATTGAGCAACATTTATTCAATATCTCACCTTAATGAATGACACTGGGATACGCAGTGAAAATGCAAATAGGAATATCTCATTAAATACTTCCTAAACTGTTACAGTTTAATATTTGCAAATAGCAAAAAGTGATGAAATAAGCAGAGCATGGAAATATCAGTGTCTGCGACCCATTTTGTGGATCCATAAACACGCAGTATCTGCCAGAAATAAATAAACAAGTGAATATATAATTAAATAAATATTAAAAAGGCGGCCATATCTTGCGTCACATCGAAAAATTGCCCAAGTTGTATGAAAACGGGTATATTTAACTAACAATGGGCATATTTAACTAACAATGGGTATATTTAATTAACAATGGGCATATTTAACTAACAATGGGTATATTTAACTAACAATGGGCATATTTAACTAACAATGGGCATATTTAACTAAACAAAATCTATTACAATATTTCTGATAGTTTTCATCACATATCTGTCAGACTGAACCCATTTAAAACAAGAAACAAAAACAGCACCCGAGACATTCCAACAGAGGCACCCAGACTGAGAGCATCAGTGCACACAGCTCCCCTCGGTCTTGCAGACCACCAAGCCCACCGTGCCAACACACACACAATCAGAGACACTGCACCGCCATACACACCTTAATGTAACCCCAGGACACAGAGAGAAGGTAGTTCGCTTCAGGCATTTTGGATTCTGATTAATATCCAAAATGCAAAATGCAAAATGCAAAAAAAAAATTTAAAAAATCAAATCAAATCAAAATCAAAAATAAAAATCCACTCTTGTCCGTAAAGAAGGATGAGAGAGAGAGGCAGACGACAGGGATTCCTCCTCTGAGAGAAAACCAACCCCTTCTTCTCTCCTCTCCTCTCCTGCTTGGCTGGTTCAGCGGCGATGGCTGTGCGGCAGGGCTCTCTGGTTCGTGCTCTCCATGGCAGCGGTGCTGAGGCGGGGGGAGGGGCGGCGGGGTTGCCCGGCTGAGAGCGTCTGTCCTGGGCAGGAAAGTCCGGACGTGCTGCGGGGCAGCGGCCGGAGCTGGAGCCGAGGCAGAGGCTCTGCTAGCGCCGATGAATTATGGAGGAGGTGAAGCGAGGGAGGGATGGAGGGAGGGAGGGAGGGATGAGAAAAAAAACAGGGATGCTCATGTAGCTGGAGGGGGGCTTCCTCTGCTGGATTAGTGCTGCGCTGCTGCTGCAGGGCTCTCTCCCTCCCTCTCTGAGTCTCTCTCTCCCTCTCCCTCTCTGAGTCTCTCTCTCTCCCTCCCTCTCTGAGTCTCTCTCTCTCCCTCCCTCTCTCTCTCTCTCTTTCCCTCTGAGTCTCTCTCTCTCTTTCTCTCTCCCTCTAGGAGTCTCTCTCTTTCTCTCTCTCCCTCTTTGAGTTTCTCTCCCTTCATCTCTGTCTCTGTCTCTCTCCTGCCATCCCTCCCTCTGTCTTTCTCTCTCCCTCTCTCCTTCTCCCTCCCTCTTTGTCTCTCTCTCCCTCCCTAACCTGTCTCTCCTTCTCCCCCTCTCTGGGTCTCTCTTCCTCTCTCTCAGATTCTCTCTCTGTATCTTTTTGTCCTTCATCCCCTTCTTTCTCGTGCCCCTGTGGTAACAGCAACACATTGTTACCACACTGTTACCACAGCACACACATGATGTGACAGAGAAATAGTACAGGTTGGGGGTGGGGGGGGTGGGGTGGGGGTTAAAGAACACTGGAGAATGCCCTTTCCTTTCTATCCCTCCTTCCCTCAGGTACAGCTCTCACCACCTTTCTTTTTCACAGTACCTATGAAAGAGGGATGAAACAGCACTGGCCTTTGCCTGTCGCCTTGAGAAGACCCAACTGGATTCTGCCATAAAACCTCTCTGAGGTGGTGGGAGAGCCTGGGTAATGAGCAGGGCTCCCAGCAGCCACTGGATCTCTCCACAGCATATGAAACAACCATGACAGCAGCCAGACGGAGTCCTGTGCTATTTTTACTCAGCAGACGCAGGAGAGGATGGTGGGAGGAACGTGGTGAAGAGGAGAAAAGGGGAGAGACCAGGATAATTGCCTCTCCTCGTCTGGTTTGGGGTGACATCAGCCTGTCTCTGTCTCTCTTTCTCTCTCACACACTCTCCCTCACTCTCTTTTCTCTTCATACCACCTATCAGAACACAGCCAATTACATCCCAACGCCATGGCAACAGTGTCACATGACCTGGGCTGCTGCAGAAGGTTCTGTTTCGTGTGAAGCATCTCCCTCTACCTACCCCTTTCCAAACATGGCTGCCGAACCATCATGAGGACCTCACTGTGCCTGAGGACCACTTTCCACACACACACACACACACACACGCACACACACGCACACGCACACACACGCACACACACACACACACTCTCTCTCTCTCACTCACACACTCCCAGCTCAGTTCCCCCATCTCACTGGCAAGAGACACACTGCTATAATCACTGGGCTGTGGTTGGTGCAGATCTGAGGGTAGGGTCTGGTGACAGGGAAAGCCCAGGTGACTGATGAACACACTCCTGTTGGCCATCTTGTCTGGGTCTGTTCCTAGTGGATTGCTCAGAGGGCAATTACTGCAGTCTTAAAACTATGCATTTGCTTTGTACAAGCTAACAGAACACATACTCATTACTGAAGTGTTATAATGATGTCCTAAATCTAAGTTAAGATGACATAGTGGTTTAGGCATGTAACAAAAGCAATTTCCCAGAAGCCTCAGATCTGAGAGGATACGTGTGTGGAATTCTGAGAGTGAACCATGAAAGGATTTTAAATTTCCAGCTAAGGTCTTTGAGTGTGTGTGTGTGTGTGTGTGTGTATGTGTGTGCATGTGTGTGTGTGTGTGTGCATGTGTGTGTGTGTGTTTTCTGTATCTTAGTAAAAAAGTGGGAGGGAAGGAAAAAAAGATGAACTAAAGAGATGAGAGGACAGGAGACATGGAAAAGCAAACCAACAGTGATGGTTCTCTGTGCTGGTGGTCCAGTGATGGGGCAGATGGTCAGCCTCTTCAACTCCAGCTCCAGCTCATGGCCCAGACATTACAATAAGACTGTCTGTACTTCCTCGGTTTAACTTTGAAAGCTGTAACTACTTCTCCTAAGGGCCTTACTTCGTTTAATTTGGGATATTTTAATATTCCATTTATAGCATTATAATGTCATAGATGTTTTGCATTTTGAACAAAACTCCTTTGTGTTGGAATGTTTAATATTCACTTCTCTTCTCTCCCACTAGTGGGCAGTATAAATTTAAGGTGTCTTACTGGATTACTGTTAGAGGTCCATTATGAAATAACTGAAACATTTGTGTAGTTTCTTTTGGCCTAAAAAAATCTCTCATATGTATAAATGCTAAATGAATCCACAGAATTTTATAAAAGTTAAACAGAAATGTATAGAAGTCAAACACATAGAATAGCAGACTTTTGACACATCTCTAAGCTAAATATTAAAACCAGTAGCACAATTTCAGCTGTGAATTTAACTGAGCTCCGTAAAGTTAAATGAATATTCCTGATGTTACTAAATGTGTGTCAGATTTTTACTCATGATTCTGTCATTCAAGGAACCAAGGTTTGCAACTGTGGTAAAACCCATTATGTTAATCAGTACACACGAAGACAACATCAGCAAATCTGATGACGCACATCAAGGTGACAAACCAGTTTACGCACACACATTATGATACAACAGGCTTCTTGAGAAAGATATGGAGTGTGCTAACAAGAAAGTCAGAAGCTATGAGATAAATAGCATCTCATTTCCCCTAAATGACTCAAGTGTCTCTCTCTCTCTCTTTCTTTCTTTCTCTCTATGTGTGTGTGTGTGTGTGTGAGCATCTGTGTCTCAGTGCAATTATATATAAAAAAGTATCAGCCTAAAAAGAAAACTCTATAAACGTTTAACTTAAATAAAGAATGACGGACAGTAAAAAAGAATATAAAAATGCATTTTCTGCCCTGAGGAGAGCGAAGAAAATGTGGCCTCACAAACCTCACAGGAGAGAAAAGAACCATAAAAGACCAGAAACTGTACCGTCCTTGAAACTCACAGAGCATTTGGAAAGTCCTTCAATTAGATCAAAGGTAGAAAGCAAATCCCCCTTTATTCCAGTCACGTTCCAAATTTGTTGACAACATGCCACATTCTGGAGCAGTGAGACAAAAATGTCCATCTTAGCTGTGGTGGGTACTGGAGAGCATCTCTGCTGCACGTGTTCGGTTCTACACGACAGCGTTCAGCCCAGCAACTCACGAGAACTCTATCGACAGCGCAAACAAACTCCGGCTGAACCAGGCTTGCCAGTGTCTGCACAGTGTTGGCACAGAGTTGGTACAACATTGGCCCAGCACCGTCCAGCGGGTCTGAGGTACAGACAGATACACATACCAAACCTGAGGCACAAACTCACTGCCTCTCAGTAGCACATGCAACACTGCCCCACAGCCAACACTGCCCCACAGCCAGTAAGCACAAGTAAGACCTATATGAGTACTAAACACCACTGATTCGTCTCCTGGCTGCTAAAAAGTAAGATACTTGAACAACAACTAACCACTAGAACAACTGCTCTTCAGTTCTCTCATGTAAAAAGACTGGTTAAAATACAAACTAAACTTCTATAGAGTTTAACAATGACTCACCTTTTTCCAGCAGTTAACTTTTCCAAACTTTCTGTGCTCTCTTCTCTTAAAGCAGCAAGCTCCCATTTTGAGGCAGTGGGTTAAGTCCTGCTGTGTGTGTGTGTGTGTGTGAGAGGCACGTTCCAGCAGTGATCAGGCTTGGCATTTGACAAACACAGTGGTGTTACTGACTCACTTTGAGCTGTGCACACTGACTGCCCTCCACTGGGTGAGTGTCACAGTATATGTACACGCCCACTGGAGCTAAGGACCTCCCCTTTTCTGCCCTCAGCACACACACACACACACACACACACATTAGCAGCTCTTATACAATTGAAACATAGTTTACAGTGTAAATAGTCTCCGCGCAGGAATGAGAGTAAGGTTGCAGACGAGATCTTAACTCTGCATGCCATCAAGGTTCACACACACACACACACACACACACACACACACAGAGTCAAATACACTCACTAGAGCATTCATGCACATACATTACCCTGTCCTGACTAAGAAATAACTACTAACACCTCATTCTTACTGGTTACAATTACCATGTCTATAACAATAACTCTATATAACAGCTGTTGGGTAGATGTTCAGCTTCTGGTGACGTGCTTCTGTCAGTGGTGTTACTGCATTCACTACCATCAGCCCAGTAACGAATCTCTCAGCACCTGGTTCACAAAGACATTGTCTAGTGGCTGGCAGTTGGACAGAGCAAGTTTACAAGTCTTTAAGATGAAAACTATTTGCAGATAACCATCTTTACATCCTCTACTGACTCTACCGTGTGACTGGACTCGGTTCCCAAGATTTAGTCTGCAATTGTACATTTTGCTTAAATACTTTGATCATCCTGAGCATTTGATCAAACCAAAAAAACAATGCATGTGTGTTGCCAGATCATATCTAATTCTCTCTGCATTCACTGTAAGGGTTGGTGCATATCTTAGTAGGTGTTGGGTAGTTGTGTGTGTGTGTGTGTGTGTGTGTGTGTGTGTGTGTGTGTGTGCGCATTCGTCCCTATTGTCTTCACTAGGGTCTCCTCGCTGTAGTGTGTGTGGCAGTTTGACGTCAGCAGAAGCAGAAACAAACAGAAGTGTGGCCTTGTCCTGCCACTCAGCACCCGCTCCTATTGTAGTCTGCACCCGGCCAGAACCGAGGAAGGAGACAGGAAGCCTGAGTCACACACACACGCAAGCGAATGCGCACATACACACACACACACACACACGCCACACACACACACACACACACACACACACACAACACTGCTAGACCATGCTGCTGATAAGACACCAGTAAGATGGTGACCTATCCAAACACATGCATATCTAACAAATGACCTTTTCAACTGGTAAAATTCTGCCCAATATAAATTCATGAGGTAATTGGGGATAAATATTATATTTAGTTAATATAATATAACTATAATATTATATTATATTTAAACTGCACATTTTACATTTGACCACACGTAGCAGCACAACTGTATAATATACATTTAGGTCACATCCGAGAGTGTTATGTAAAAACCCAGAGCTTCTAATACCATATAACTGGAAGAGACACTCAAGCTGGTAATGAAATCAACTCCAGGGCGTATGCAGTAACGTAGTCTCGCTCCTCCTGTGTGAAGCCTGAAAATCCTTTAGAGTGGCGTCAGACATGCTCTGACCTGCTCAACGAGGAAAACAGATACGCTCGGCTCACCGGCAGCTCAAGAGCACCCGGGCAGCCACCGACTGATCTGGGATCAGCTATCCCTGCTGCCACCTTTCTACTGCCCTCCGCTCAACCCATCTGCCTGTGACTAATTTAATGATTTGATGACTGATCTCAACAAATGTTCTGATTTCTGCTGGGTGCTCCACAGGTCAGGTTTTTAACTGATGTTAAGAAGGCTTATGTTAGCGCTGATATTTAGTAGATGTAGACCAGGACTTTATATATTTAGCAGCCAAGAGTGTTGAACGCAAACCCAACAGAGGGGCCTTTCTATGACTCCATTCACTGAGCAGCCAGATTCCAAGACTTACAACGTCAACAGACTCTGAGCTAAAACAAAGCAGACCATTGCCTGCCATGTGAAAACAAGGAGACAAACCATAACATATTAACTCGGCGGTTTGAGGAGTTGCCCCAGAACTGCCCGAGCAGAGGGCGATGTCCCGAGTGTTAATCTTAGTTTGTCAGAGGAGATGTCAGGAGGCTTTGCTCACCTTGTTGGAGGCCATGTCGCTGACGGAGCGGTACGTCTGAATGGTTTCCAG
>JAOYMR010000017.1:3937713-3949674 GCA_025802075.1 Tenebrosternarchus preto
ACTACACACTCACAAAGCCATGTGAAACAATGTTCCAGAGTCACTACACACTCACAAAGCCATGTGAAACAATGTTCCAGAGTCACTACACACTCACAAAGCCATGCATAACTATGGCACTGTCAGCACCAGCAAGGAACAAACAGCTTTTTTTATTCTACAGTTTTTTGGGTGATGTACACAGTGGCGTTACACTGTTTGTGTTTGTGGTCTTTTCGATTTCTGCTTAAGCGTGGCGTTTCTGAGCAGCACAGTAGCTGTTCTGCTGAAATCCTTTCCATCAGGAAGCCCAAACCGCTGCTTGGAGCGAGAAGACCTAAACAAGAGCGGCATTGAATGAGCTGGAGGAGCTGGTGGAGCAGTGGCAGCGGGTGGAGAGAGCCAATCTCACAGCCACATGAAGGATAAACCTGGACAGACCTCCCACGTACTGTGGGCTGGGAGCACACTGGACCACACAAACCGAACTAGTTTTTTTCACACATATTTTTACGCATATACTTTGGTATTTCCAAAACACCAATGGACATGAGTAAAGAAAATACATACTGAAGGACTTTAGTTTTTTTTTTTACTTTCTCTTCTCTTTCTCTCGAATTTTTAAGACAGTCTGGGTAGGCAGTCATGCTATGTGAGTATACGTTTAGAATTACTTCATAGAGATAAAATTCTCTCCTACAGTTAAACACTGGGTGCCTGTGTACGTATGTATGTGTGTGTCAGAGAGAGTGAAGAAAGAGGGACTCAGCCAATCCCAGTGGCCCGATGTCTGTCTGTCCAGCCCGTTACCCCCTTCCGTTCCCTCCTGTCTCTCTCAGAAGTGGCATTCCGGAAAATATTCCACAGAATTTATGAGGCTGTGCTGCAAATCAGGACCCTGAAGTTGGGAGAAAGCTGTCGAGGGTGTTATGCTATTGGTTACAGTGTAGCAAAGCCAGATGAGAATGGAGTCATGCAGCTGTGGTTTGGCCACGTTGTCGTGGTTACAGCTTAAGTATTTCATCGTCTTACACCCTTCGATTCTTTTGATATCCCCTCCAGCTGATTGTGTTACCCAGTACTAGTCAGTTGTGAATAGATGTGCTGCAGACATTAACAATGCTAATATAAAGATGAGCTGGTCTACCTAAAAAAGGGCCCCAGGAAATATGTTCATCTCGGGGTATTTGTGGGTTTAGTCAGACCGGGTTTATTTGTGGGTTTAGTCAGATCGGGTTTATTTGTGGGTTTAGTCAGATTGGTTCAAAACCCTGTACAGATGAGTATGTGCATGATGGGCATTAAAGCTTAGAGAGCAGTCATCAAAGACGACACCTAGGGTTAGCACAGAATGGCTATATAACACCATGATCTTTTAAGAGCATAGCTTCAGCTACATCCTCTCTCTCTCTCTCTCTCTCTCTCTCTCTCTTTCTCTCTCTCTCTCACACACACACACACAATCAAAGTTTTGTCCAGTCACCTGGCCTGACCCTTGTGGCTAAAGTAGGAGTTCTGACAGCCTTCAATAGTGACACTGTCAAAAAGCCTTCGTCTCTCTGACCACCCTAATCCCATTAATATAGATTTCAAAGCCAACAGAGCCTAATGAACTTTTCCTAGCTGTTTATTCAGTGATTTTGGAGCGTGCTGGCAGGGTTCCTGCTGAATCTGGGCAGGAGATAGAAAGCAGGGGTAGGATGAGCCTTTGCTATGTGTTTGATTCTTCACTGTAACAAAGATGTCGTAACTGTTTGGTCTGACCATTCTGACAGGCACCGTCAGGGTGACACTTTGCATTGTGGAAACTAATTAAAAACATCTCTTCCCTCACGTAATTCTAGCGTCATAAAAAAAAAAAGTGCCAAAATATCCAGAAGAAAGAGAGAAAAAGAGAAAGAAAGAAAGAAAGATATATCTAATGGAGACATTAAACCACCGGTCCAAAGCTAAAATCACATGTGCATGAAATACGTCATACAGCGTAACAAAACAAAGCCATCAGACCCGTTACGCTCTTCCTCTACTTTCGTTTTCCTTTCCCTCCGACCATCAGGGAAACAGGATGAGAGGGATGTGTCTGGTGCATGAGAGAGAGACATAGAGACAGAATGAGAGAGGGAGCAGAGCAACTGGAAAGATTTATGTTGAGCAACTCTGAATGGCTTGGAATCTGTCAGCATGTCTGGAGCATATCAGGGTCGTGCAGCACTGCTGATCCATGAGTCTGTGGGTTGGGGATGGTCAGATCTTCCATTCAACTGAATCATCATACAGATATAGTGAATCAGCTCCATTTCCTCCAAAACAGGCCAGTTATGATTTAATTGATTCACTGATTCACACTTTTTAAAGTTTATTCCCACCACAAAGGTTGCATCGGTCTTTCTCCTGCAGCCTTGACCAGGTTAGACGTACAGACTCACTACCTTGTATTACAATGGACTTCCCGACAGGAATAGGTGCATCTGTGATCCGAACAGCATCACGTACTCTAACGTACTCTAAGTAGTAGAGAAGGAGAGACCATAACATCCCTTCTGACCGTCGTGTGCAGATGAACGTGAAAGTTAAGACCTTGCAGCTATTTGAGAAGTTCAGCAGTGTCTTCAACCCTGGTCTCACATTCACTGCACGTATCCCAGCAGCTTTCACAGAGAGCAGGGTACTGCTCGGTTTTACCACGCAAAGACATGCTGACTGACAAAAGACTCATTCATTTCTGAAACTCAGAGGTCTAAAAGAAGTCTCTGTGTGACACCTTGCAGAAAAAGCTTCCAGTAAAATAATTAAAAAAAAAAAAAAAAAAAAAAGCTTGACCCATGACAAAATACAGAAAAAACAAGTAGACACTGGCCTGAAAATAAGGGAAGTCTCCTGATTGGCCAGCCTGCAGGGCCCATGCATTTCATTGGCTAGAAACATTACCGTGTGCTTCTGACATATGTATCCATGGTTGCCTGTGTAATTATTTTACAACTTGACCTGCTAAACTGCTGATGTCTGTGTCCACAGCACCATAGTTACAACTTAAGGTGTTGAAAAGCCAGTGACTTGTGATGAAGAAAGCAAAGATTTCAACAAAAATTGTTGTGTTTTTTTGGTGAATTTTGACAATAAGCCCTCATGTACCTGCCGTGTAAAAGCAACGCCTGTCAGTAACATCACTGGCATTTGCTGTTTTTCATTTCCTCTTTTATTCGTCCCCAAACAGGAATTGAAAGCATGATGTTCACTCTCT
Organism: Tenebrosternarchus preto; assembly: GCA_025802075.1. NCBI lineage: Eukaryota > Metazoa > Chordata > Actinopteri > Gymnotiformes > Apteronotidae > Tenebrosternarchus > Tenebrosternarchus preto. Next base: position 3,940,934 of record JAOYMR010000017.1, read on the forward strand.
ACCTGACAGGGTTGTGATTGGGCTTTAGTGACAAAAACATTCCACTAGCCAGATTTTTTTTGTCTGTTTACAAAAAAGGGATTAGTTCCAATTCAAGAATAAAAACAAATGTGCCATACTAATAAACTCCTTCCCTCCCTCCCTCCCTCTATCTCTCTCTCTCTCTGTCCTACTCTGGTTAAGCTTGTGTGAAAAGTTGCAGGCCTTTTGGCACGAGAGCTCAGAGGAGAAGGGCAGTTTGCCTGCTTTATGGCTGTGCTGACGTCAATGACATTATTGAGATAGTTAGCAGGGGTGCATGCTCTCAGCGCCAAAACCTGACACACACTTCCCTCTTGGAGCCAGACAAACATCTGCTTGCCTCATACAGAAACTCATACAGACTTGAATATCTTCATCTCGCTGTGTTGGATCGTCTAGTTTGGTTTGTGACAAGGAGGTGCTCACTTCAGTTCTGTACACAGCATGAAGCGGATTGTTAAGGCGTCTTTATTTGGGCCACCAAAATTCTGGATAAGAATAAAGAAAAGACCCATGAAGGAGGAGCAGTGGCACAATGCTGTTCCAGCTTGGATCTCCTCACTATACGTCCATAGCCCAGTAGTACTGGGGCTTTTTGGTTCATTGTTTTGATATAAATCATGAGTGGAAAAAACCCCTAGCGGCTCAAGGTTGAGATTAGATTTCTGAGGGAATGGTTCAAATGAATTTGGTTTACATTTAATCATGGGTGGGGATACATTACTATCATGAAGAGAGAAGGCTTCATGTTGTATAAGTTGCCTGGTACTGAGGCACTATGATGTGGACATCCTGCTCCAGATGCCATCAGGGACTCTGCCAGGGTTTGCAGTTTGCTTGGGCCCCTGAAGAGAACGAGGACCCTTCCACACACAGTAACCTGAGCTCTCTCATTACGTCTGTAACTCTCCAGGCAAGCAGTCAGCTGATAGATGGCAACAGACCAATGTTTTATGAACAGGCTTTCATTCAGGGGGATGGAGGTTAACATCATCCCTTTATATTTACACATTTTTAAGTTGAATGTCCAGCTGTTACTGTGGACACAGAATCAACTTTCTGAATATGAGAAAATGAGATTTTGACAGGACACTACCAGTGTAGTTACAGTATCACTTCATAATCTGTGGACATGGTAACATGCATTTAAAACACAATTTAAACAAAATCATTAAGCAACATGAAACCACTTTTTAAAATAACTACTTTTATTTTATTCGAAATAGTAGCAAGGGTGAAGCAGGTGAAAAGAACGAAAAATTCATCTATAAAATATGACAAAATATACTGAATAATTAATCTGACATATTTATAACTGATTTATAATATTTTATGTATGACCACATCCCCTCTACATACACAGACACAAACGCATGCACACACACACACACACACTCAGGACAGACATGGATTTTTTTTATCTGAGGAGTATGTTGGATCTCCTTGTGGTCTGGAACCTGCACATTTCATCTCAAGGCTATGTACACTATAAATCATGCCGCGGAGGAAGACAGAAATAAAAACAACATAAATCGTCACAGGTTCATCACACTTGTATAATATTCGGAGGTGAAGAAAGCGGACAGTTATAATACGTCAGGCGAAGTGTTACGGAGGATTGGACCTGGTAGATTCATGGCAGAAATGTTATTAGGACAATGTGGAACTACTTTAATGCATCACGTCCGTTTCCAAGTGCCTGACTTTATCTCCGTATGATTCCACTCGGGTCCTCACCACTTCCTGCACAACCTTCTGTTCTTCATTGCTGCTTCTGGCTTTACTATGTTTATTTCATAATGATTTGAATATATTTTCATTTCTCACGCAACTGTATCTTGGTGGAAAAAAATCCAAATTCAATGATACATCTCTCAGCCTACGCTGAGAAAAGCCCACTAGCACGCTTGATGTCAGCTTGGTGTACACAGCATCCTCTAGGACTTCCTCTTTGATCATACCTTGTAGTCCACAGCGGTCTGGACCTACCGCTGCCCCAATGTTATATTCAAACAAACAGACACGCCTCTCACTGGAGACCAGACATGTTTGAAAATAATATTAGTGATGTCACACCATCTCTAGGGGGTTGGAGTACATAAACATGGCAGAATGCTTAGATCTTAGTCCAGTTTGGCACATAGGAGTGGACTGAGGGCTTTGGAAAGGGAGTGTGGCATTCCTCACCTCCACACGCTACACATCAGGCAGGCAGGCGACTTGCCAGGACACGTAAACATCACACACAAACGTTCTCGCTTCAGTCAGTTAAGCTCGTGGTCAGGCTCCAGGAGACACACACACAGAGACAGTCACGCAGGCATCCCCCGTGCCCGGCTACACAAAAAGCCAGAGAGATCTTTGTAAAAGATGTCCGTAAGTAACGGTTAGCTCGTGGCCAACCCGTAGAAACGCACACGCACACACGCACACATACGCAAACACACACAACCACAGCCGCACACTTGACTGCGTAGGGATGTGGTGTGTTGAAACATTGCAAAGCAGTCACGGTCACTGGAGAAGCTTCCTTTCAGCTGACGTTTTCCCGCCTGGCGGGAAGAAAGACCCTGTCTGTTTGGGTGGGCTGTTGCTACCACTGTTGTTACAGCAACCATGTCTGAGGTGGATGATGAATGGAAAGGGTTTGGCCTTTGGTACCATGCTGTTTTCAGACAGTGCCTTCAGTTAGCAAAGCCCCTGCGCTTTAGAGAAGGAATCTAAGAGAGTGAGAGAGACAGAGAGAGAGAGAGAGAGAGGGAGAGACAGAGAGACTGCGACACTCACAGTGTGAGAGAGAATGCTAACACAGCGCTAACCTCAACATTCCCTTTTGACCATTGCTTTATCAAAGATTTGATTCTTTGAAAATGACATGATAAATGAGGACCAGTGCGCCATAAGCTGCTAGCGTGCGGCTAACGTGACATGGGAGACCAGCAGTGGCGATGCTCTGGAACACAGCCTAGATGTATTTGTGCATCCGCCTGCCACAAAGAGCCTGGGAAAAGTCCGAAAGTACTGGGGGTGAGGGGTTGGGCTGGACCAGGCCGCTCATACTGAACACAACAGTGAACCACAGTACGCGTGCAAAGACTGGAGAAACACCTCCCAACAGGACTACAGCCCGTACCATAGGCACACAGGCAAGCAACACTGCAGTCTGGAGCAAACACAGGCCTGCAGGGGCACTGAACACATAAATACATGACTAAATACAGCCTCATGCACCGATGCACCACAGCAAATCACCACGTAATACCTAAGTTTCAAGCTAAATTCTTGCACCTGAAATGCAACAGCAGACAGGTGGTCGGAAACAAACCATTCAGGAGGTGCTAGAGAACGACTTGGTAGCAGGTGGATATAGTCTATAACTATTCATTCGAAAAGAGTTGGCTGGTGTGTGTGTGTGTGTATGTGTGTGTGTGTGTGTATACCCTAAATACAGACAGGCAGGTGTGTGTATGTCTGTGAGGTCATGTAACCATTGCCACAAATGCACAAAGACAAAATCAGTTATGACACCAGGCACGAACACACGCACAAAAAGGACGTCACACCTGTGCACCACGTATCTACACACTGTCACATCTGTGCCTGCAATTCATAGGCATGGCCACCAGTGATCCCAGTGATCCTTTTCCTAAGAGTACCCACCTAATTACTCCCACTTGAACCTCAGTTCTCCACATTAGTTCCTCTTTTAAAGACTCTCATACACATGCTTTTAGTGAAGTATTGTGAATAGCTCCTTGCCAGTGTACCTAGAATGACTGTTTCTGAAAGCTCATGTGTTTTGACCTTAGCCTCACTATGTTTATCAGGTTTTTGGGAACCAGAATCATGAACCCAGTCAAATACTGCTCCACCTTGTTGGATTTGTCCAGAGTTTCAAGGTCTTTTTTAAACATTGATGGCTGAAGGTAATGATTCGGGGCTCTGAGCTACATGTGCAGTTAAGAGATGCCGCTGAGGAATTGGTTAATGCAGCCAAAATGAGCCCCCATCCAATAACCTGACGCTGTTCACTAACCCAACACCTTGCTGGTCATTCATCCCTGACAAGTATGGCAGCTCTGCTGGTCAATGCAAAGGTTTCTTGCAACACAGCTGACTGTATTTCAGCCACCAGTCTTCCCTGCTGATGACGCCAAGATCGCTTGGTCCAGGCAGTAAGTCATACTCAACTTTTTGAGAAGCTCTTTGTGACGTGTTCAATCATTCTCCCTCTGGAAAGAATCCGAGAGAGCAGACGCTCAAAGGCTGTTGACTATGACCTCACTTTCTGGACAATAGGAATGAAACTGTGATGACAATGTGCTAGGACTGTGTACTATCAGGCCCTCATGGTCAAACTGGCTTGCCAGGATTGACCAGCTCTTGCAGTTCGTTCAACTATTCATCAAACTAGACAATCTGATTTTTGTAAAAACAAATCCTCACATCTCTGTCCTTTAAGGAATGTTTGCTACCCAACACCTGACTGGTTTAACATGGTTCCAGTGTATATTAGGTTATCAACTACAACACTTCCTGATCCTGGGAGTACTGAACCGTTACCTAATCTCTGGCACCTGCAATTAACCTTCAGTTTGCTTTTAAAAGAATCTCATACACCTGCTCCACAAAGTACTGTTAGTTATTCCTACGCTGTGTACCAAGCCCCGTCTGTTTGATTGTTCAGTTTAATTTTGGCCGTAACCTTGCTTGGTAAGTTCTTGCTGTTTTTTGGTTCCTTTGATTGATTTGGACACAGTATTTTAGTGACCAAACTCTGGCTTCTGATCCAGCCTTTATGTTTTATGTTACATTGTGACTAATCCCTGTATCCAGACAAAACATCTGACTGTACCTTGTTACATATATGACCTTCAAAAGCCCCATTTTTTGGTGTTGGTTTCAGATGACGTGTTCGTTTATCTTGGCCCTAGATGGACATCCTGTGACTTTATTGTATCCTGCTGCTGAAAAGCGTTGTCTGTGGGAAGGGTTAGGACCCAGCAGATCCATACAGGTGTATGTATGTGTGTGCACACAGATGTAACAAACAGGAAGTGCTTACTCTATTTCCTGGATACAATCATAAAGAAATTCACTGTGAGCTTTCCTGTCACGGTGGGAGACCTAGCTGAATGCCAGTAGTGGTCATTGTTTTGAACTCTTCATTTTTCATATTGTCATGTTAGTGAGATCCCCTCAACCTGAATGCACTTCCCTTCTCTCCCAGAAACACCTGCACATACGGCATCATCTTCTTAATGATGTAAACCCAACGCTGTTAGCTGAATAGACAAAATGTATAATTTTACCCATTAGTTTGTTGCTATGGAAACACACAAGCACGTCTCCTGCTAAAGGGGGAATTACCCAAATCTCCGTGACGGGTCAGTTTCCGAGCTGCGGCATTTCTTCCTAGCGAGGCCAGCTTTCACTCATGCCGGTCTGAGGCAGGATCCTCCTGGGCTTGACGCTGACGCAGGTTCTCTCTCCCTGGGGTGGACCACTATAAAGCACACCATTGTGCTGCTCCATGCCAGCAGCCTTCGAAAAGCCCTGGCCAGATTATGCAGGCTGGAGGGATGGAGTGCTTGACATGGACTAGAACAGCTATTAGCACTCAGCAGCTCCTGCCAAGGAACGGACTGGCAGCTGGGTTGGTGGGCCCAATGCATGCTGCTTTAAGAACACAATCCATCCCCTCCATCAAGCACAACCTGTATGCTAAAGCCTAAACCAACAAGCTTGACCCGCAGCCAGGGCTAAATGAGAGGCAGGTCGGCATACTCTAACCGGAAGCTCAAAGCTCTCACTGATCCCAGATCAGGGCCAGGGGCTGGGGGCCCTGTGCTCACATAAGCCCCTGTGCTCCTAAGGACCATAGTCATGCTGTTGGGGGAGGAGCTCAAGATAGACCCACCCACATGTTCTCTCTGCTTTGTTGCAGAGGTTATAAGTGAGCAGAAAGAGGAAGATGTGGCCTCTACGTGTTGGTGGACTTTCATTTTTGCCTGTTGACTAGTGAAAGCCTTTTCATGCTCTTCCCTCACGCAGGAGCCCCGAAAGAAGCAAGTGCACTGAAGCCTGCAACAACATTTTTTTCTACCTGTTTCAATCAGTTATTGCCCTCATCACAACTCTGTTACTTCAATGAAGAATTCAATCTAACTGTAGCCCTTGAGTACAAAAGAAACACACCATGAAAAATAAACAACAGATATAAAAGAGAGGAAAAGGAAATGGGCCTTTACTGGATGTAAGACTGATTGCTCAGCATGGTTTACAAACACACACACACACACACACACACACACACACACACACACGTGATTTGCCCTGCTCAGTCATTTAACTGGAAGTGTCACTATATCTGACCCACAGCCCATAAAAGGCAGCTAAGCAACAGCCAGACACTATCACCATGGAAACCTAAAACGTTTGCCCTTTAGGGACTGGTCTTTAGCATGATATCGTTCCAGATTAAAATGCCGCTGCAGTGATATGTTGCTTGTGCCAAGGACACCCTGATCAGTAATTCCGGGCATTGCTTTAGGGTTGGACCGGCTACTAGGAAAGGCCTGAGTTCCTGAACACTTAAGCAAATAAAGGTTAGTTCTAAAACACTCCGCTGTTGTCAAGATATGATGGATGGTGGGAGAATTATTCAGATAATGTGTACTACAAAAGCTGTTTGCCAGTATATTAGAATCGTACATCATGTAGTGTATGGTGTGAAGTGTGCAAGTATGTATTGTGTAACAAAACCAGTCTTACCGAACATGGAAAGAGATATTAAGACAAATAATAGGATACATGTTTTTAAAGTATTAAAGCTCATTTCAGACCAGGCCCAATCATTGCCTGACGCCAGTCAGGAAATCCAGACTCAAGCAGCCAACTGATATGAGCACTGGAGTAGGTCTATGGTGACCTTCTCAGGGATATTACACACTTCAGCTTATTGCTCTGTTTATGGTCCTAGTCAGCAGATGACATGTACAACAAGTGCTAACAACACAAGCTACACACATGGAGCTGAAGTCTCATGCTCCCATGTGCTGCAATCCTTAATGATGAAGATTGGTTTTCTATATTTTAGCCTTATAATCAGAGAAGACTTATTTCTACGTTGTGTTTTAAAAGCTTCTCAGTTGGAGTTAGGATTAAAGGACTCTCAGGTTCCATTTATACCTCTGCACAAATCTAGTAGTTCTAGTAGAATAAAAAAAAAAAAACAATTCCAGAAAAGGATCCAGTTCAGTGTCTGAACAAAGCTTCCACCTGGCACACTCTTTTAATCAATGAGAGATCAAGTCCCTGACCCTGTGTGTGTGTGTGTGTGTGTGTGTGTGTGTGTGTGTGTGGTAAGAACAGAGCTGTGGAGAGCGCATTTAAGAGCCATTATGTGTAGACAGTGTCTAAATGACAACACACACACACACACACACACACACACACACACACACACACACACACACACGTGTCCATTATGAAAAGATAATGTTTGCACACATTATTGCACAATTACTGTTCTGTTTAACTTTACAGGTTATTTGGCCAGGAAGCACTGCACACTGCACACTGCATACCCTGGAAGCCCCGATGGGTTTTTCTCTTCCACCAATTCCTAGCTCTCTTTTGGTCTTAATGTGTAATATCTTTACCATTACAGTGTAATTCAAATGTTGTTAGTGACATTTTGTTTCGTTTTCATTTCTTTTGGTAGATTCTGACTCATTTTAAGCTCATTTTAAGCACTTCTTCAACATGTGTCACATCCAGGTTAAACGTTCTGGAAGGTTCTTTATATTAGCTTTATCCTTCTCTGTAACTCGATGTCCCTAAGTGACACGGTGTAAACATCCCGGACGCTGTCGTGTGACAATTTGTGCACAATGTACCTGTGACCTCATTTACAAACTGTTAATGTGTTTGGTTAAAGTGAACTGTATCAGCTTTCTGATGGGCTTTAACCCTCTGAGGTCTAAAGCTACTTTCTGCTTTTGTGCATTTTCTTAACATGCATCATTTGGATGGAAGAAGGTTTATTTGTTTTTAAGCTATAAAAAAGTGAGTATAGCAAGATTTATGAGAAATGGCTTTGAATAAAACAGGTGTGTGTGAGCGAATGTTTATGTTTTGAGTGAACCTGTGTCTGTGTGTTGACATAGCAGGATACAGGACTAAGCGCATTGTAGCACGACTAAACCTAAACAGCTAATATGAGGAAGGAAGACCAGAGATAAGTGTAATGGAAAGCCCCACCAGAGAGTTGATCGGAGCTTCGTTTCTTCCAGCATTACTAACGCAGTAGTGGACCAACCTGATTATGCAGGCTTCATTTCATTTCACATGAGGAAACGTACCAGAGTCTGTTCCCCAGGAGAGCCGGCCCTAACTGCTGTTCTGATCATTCAGCATTCCTTCACCATTCCTCACAGTGGTGATGCAATCCTGGACTCTTTCAACCACCATTCCAAAGGGAATAAACAAGCAACTATAAAAATGCTGCGCTGACGAGGTGTGACGAAGTGTGACGAGTGTGATGAAGTGTGATGAGTGTGATGAAGTGTGATGAAGTGTGATGAAGTGTGACGAGTGTGATGAAGTGTGATGAGTGTGATGAAGTGTGATGAGTGTGATGAGTGTGATGAAGTGTGATGAGTGTGATGAAGTGTGATGAGTGTGATGAGTGTGATGAAGTGTGATGAGTGTGATGA